>CM032431.1:8921913-10121913 GCA_019049465.1 Dryas iulia moderata | reverse complement strand
TGAAAATACGTTCTCCTGATAACTACTAAGTTAACACCTGGACCAAGTCGCAGGCAAAAGCTAGATACTTATATTTTTCTGTACTCTAGGTGACGGCAGCCAATACATAGTGCCACTAGGATCGTGGACGTCAGTGTTCACCATCAAGTGACCCGAATGCTCTTTTGCCTTGTCCTTAAAGATAAAAAAATATACTTTTTGCCACGACGGCTATATAATTACATTAAAATTAGTTATATTTTAAAAATGTGCTGTGCCCTAGGTGACGGCAGCCAGTACGTGGTGCCGCTGGGCGCGTGGGTGCGCGTGCCGATGGCGTGCGCGGCGCAGCGCGCCTGCGTCAAGGTGTGTCGCTGCGGCGCGCGCGGACTGGCGCGCTGCCAGCCGCTGCCCGCCGTCGCGCTCGACAACTGCCGCCTGCACGACAAGGTTGTTAAACATGGTGAGTTTTACTAATCCCCAGAGTTTATACACCTGTTCTTCGTAGGTCTTACACGTTCATTTTAGTGAATGGGGGGGTTGATGGTTTGATGGCTATTAAATGAAACGTGGTAACTTCTTAAATATAGTCAATTTATATAACTTTGACTTTGGCACTACCTATCGCTCTTGGAAATAAATGGAGAATAAATAATGATAAATAGTGATGTTGTTAGTTGCAATTAAATTTTGCCCAACACTGATGTTGACCTCTGCCTTGTCGGCCAAGAGGAGGGACCCGCTTGAAATTAAGCGGGACATTCGACATCGAATGCGTTATCAGGAGAAGAAAAATCTTTTTTTATCATTAATCAGCTTCACGCTATTTCTCGCAACGCGTCAAGATCAGAGGTAGCCAAGACACTCCGTTCCCCAATTTAAGCCAAATTATGGAGGCATTACGTTTTAAATGGCGAAATTTAACGTCGAGCTTTACCCCGACACCAGAGCGAACAAAATGAAATATTAAATTCCTCGAGTGGTAATCAAATCACCACTTGCATTTGTAGTTACACTTTGTGCCCTTGCACCACGGCTGGTCTCTACGTTTATGTGTTTTTTTAGCTTCTCATTGTATCTTTAGTCTAGTCAGAGAGAAAAGGGCACAAAACGCAACGATCCCTGTATACCTTTCCACCTCGCTCACTGTCATCAACCTCTTCATATACGGACATTAATTACTCTGGGGTGTTCTTAGGCTTCTTACGTGATTTCTCCTCTAGTATCATCACTACTGTTATCAAACGTCATGAAGCTAAAACAAAATGTTATAATATCTAGGCGACTCGTCCACTTTCATCAACCTCTTCATACACTATTACTCTGGGGTGGTTCTTAGGCTTTCTACGTGATTTCTCCTCTTTACTCCGGGGTGTTCTTAGGTTTTTTAAATTTTGGTTTAATGTCGGTCGTGAAACATTAAAAATCCTTGTTTTAATACGTAGGTGACAAATACTACATGGAGTGCAACGCGTGCGCGTGCGCGGCGGGCGAGCGCGTGTGCGCGCGGCGTGCGTGCGGGCGCGCGCCGCTCACGGGCCTGCCCTGCAACTGCCCGCCGCACCACCTGCCCGTGCACGCGCCCGGCAGGCTCTACCCCAACGTGTGCTTGGCTAAGTTAGTGGACTGCTTTTGTTTTACCCCTCCCTCCCCTATATCAATCATCCTTACCTATGGACCTGTTCATATTAGTTGGCAGTGAAGAGACTAATAAACTTCAGAGGATAGCAAGCACCCTGACACTATCTCACGACTCACAGATTGAGAGGTTGTTCTGACCTACATTTTAAGAATAGAACTACTATTCCAATATACGTATACGCGGTTAATCCGTGAAAATAATTTTATTTCAAAATGTTTACACAGTTGCGAAAACTAATGTTTCACTAAAATTTCAACTACAACAATATCGCTATCACTTACAGATACAACAAAATTAATAACCAATATTATTATCACTGCGATTAAAAAACGTTTTTCGTATTCTTTTTATAGTGATACTAATATTCTCCTTTCTTTCTTCTTTCTTTCAATATTTTATATTTAATCACAAGTTGTCAGCTCATGATTTAATTTTTATATAAAGTCAGAATTACCAATATAAAGATTTTTTTTAATTATACTCTAAAATTACTTAACTTAACTTAAGTAATTTTAGTTCCGCCACTTAACAAGCAATACCTCCAAATTCGGCGGAAAGTGGGGTACGGAGTATCTTAATACTAGGTTCCCTCTGCCTACCCTGCTGCGTGCGGGATACAGCGTGAAGCTAAAAAAATGCTCTAAAATTAATAAACTTATATGTTCTAGATGCGCAGGCACGACCGACGCTGAGATCGAATTCAGTGCGCGAGACGTATGTATGAGTACTCACGGTGCGGGGAGTGCGGGGAGTGTGGGGAGTGCAGGGGGCGCGGGGAGTGTCGGCGTGTGCGGCCGACACCACGCCTGTCTGCCGCTACGGTCCGTGTGCCTGTCGCGCCTGCAGACCGCCTGTCCGCAGTATAAATGTGGTATGTGTAAACTGCAGATAATTGGTATTATACTTAAATTGTCTATGAAGTAGATCACTTAAGGTATATATACGTAGATATAAATTCATCAGACAATTGTTTATTTGTATTACAGATCCGATATCTCTACTTTTTTATAACAATAAGTGTAATTTAGGTCCATGAAATTTTTTTGAAATATCCAATATTCGAATTTGTCCTTTAACTTATACTTTCAAATATTTTTTTTAATTTATTACAATCCAATGTGCATAACAAAAATATTTTACAATAAATTGATACTACAAAACATCACCTAAGTTTGTCATCATAATGCGATTTCAGGGTGAAAGTGGAGATCGGAAAAACTTAGGATCTCTCTGACTACTCTGCATTGTGGGAAAAGACGTGAAGCTGCTTTATTTAAAAAAAAATTGCACACATATCCAAATCAATGAGTGCAAAATTCCATTATCTCTCAATATTTAATTTCCAATTTAAAGCAATTTGAAAAAAAAAATGTTTTCTTGTTTAATACCCAGTGAACACAACACGGTGTTCATCTCAGCCCGCGTCCCCGGTGTGCGACAGTGCGGGGCGCACGCACGCCAACCCCTGCAGCCTGCTCATGAGCGCCGCCAACTTCGCCTACTGGGGACCGTGCTTGGCGGGATGCTCCTCTGTAAGTACTTGAAATGTACTTGAAAAATATATATTTAGAAAACGTATAAAAATTTGAACCCAGTAGCATTCGAAACCGCGCCTCCTGAAATCGTCCAGGCTTTAAATTTTTATATTCTAAATGTCTTTTTCAATTTTCCTAAGTGTGGAATAGCACTTTAAAAATGATTAAAAATAATAACATAACTTGTTATTTAATTGTCTAAATAGTGCACTGGTACATACTGGTACATAGTGTTACTGGGTAGGCAGAGAGAGCCTAGTGCCAAGACACTTCGTTATCGGCTGTCTTCCTAAATCTGAATCATTGCGTGTTAAATGATGGAACTTGTTTTAATTATCGTTAATAGAAATAGTTCTGTAGCACCTTTATGGGTAGAACGACAATATTGCCTCATTAAAATAGTAGTGCTATTTAAATAAACAGTACATTTCTTTAGTGAAAATAATATATAAATTATGGACAAACCACAATTTTAATTTCAACTACATCTTGTAAAGTTTAGTAAACAATTTAATAGTAAAGTTACTGACTGAAACTGTAACTTATTTATTCTTTGGATACTTTTTTTTTAGATTCACGCTGTATCCCGTACACAGCAGGGGCAGAGAGAACCTAGTATTAAGACACTCCGTTCCCCCCTTTCCACCGAATTCGGACGCATTGCGTGTTAAGTGGCGGAAGTTGACGCCGCGCTTTACCTTTGATACCAGAGCGAAGAAATGGAAATATTAAATATTTCCACTCTTCGAGTGGGAATCGAACCCAGAACCAGTCGTTTACTTGCCACTGCGCCACGAATGGCCCCAAATTCGGATACTTTTCTAATTATTCTTTTTACTTTTCTTTATTCAATTTCATAATATTGTCCTTTCAGGCTGGTACAGTATGCGGAGTGAACGGCGTCACATACGCATCAGAATGCGCGGCGTGGGCTGAATACGTCAGCGTCGACTACCTCGGACCTTGTTACGCCGTCGGACCAATATCCGATATAATGAAACCCAAGTGTCTATTCGAAAGAATAATATGCCCGCCATTGAAAAAACCTAACTGTTTAGGATTTACTGCCCCTGGGGCTTGTTGCCCCAAATGTGGCGGGGCACTTAGAATTTTATATTCAAAAAAACAAATCGATAGGGCACTTTACGCTACGAATATATCTGCAACAGTTATAAATCTACACAATGTTCTATCAGCTCTAGATAGACATGTTAAAGTGGCTGAGTGCGTTCTTAGAGGTTATTTGACTATTGAAACGGAAATTTTTGTAACTGTTGAATCAATTTTACCAAATCCAACGGATTTACAATTACAGGTGTGTATTTTGGAAGCTGAGAAGTTAGCTGATCTCATTAATAGAGAGAGCCCATTAATATCTAGTGATTTGGGACTTAGTGCTTTATCTTATGCTTTGACTGTTCATACGTATCCAGCTAAAGGTGCTTCTAGTATAAGTTTATCTATTATTGTATTATTTACGTATTTTAGCTTCTTAATAATAAGATAACTTTTAATGATTGTATATAATATCAGTTGTATATAGATATTGTAAATAGAAATTTTAAATACCAAATATTTTAGTTATTATATTAGAGATTATTATGCTTTGGTCCGCTTTACCGGCACTTTTGATGTAGAATTTTGATATTGTGAGTTATATGTGCCATTTTCGTAGTTAAACTAGATGCGTCAGTGTGTAATTTAGACTGAAGTAGGCATTTTATAAAAAGACATGTAAGGCGTAGTATATAATCTGTATACCAAATAATTATGTGAAACTTTATGTTTTGTTGTTCTGTTGACAATAATTTTCAATATATTTGTATTATAAGAAGAAATATATTTATGCTTAGAGCTGGGTTCAAATAAAATTCAGTTCATGATTACAGTCATTTTATTTATATTTTTTTACGCACAACACAGATTGATTGGAATATACGTTATAATGTGACGTTTACAATATCACTATTTAATTGATCACTTACATCTAAGTTCGGTTAAGTCTTTTTTATCGAAAAATATATTAATTCTATCGAGTAGCTGCGGCTCGGTCACTGTTTTGGCGAGCTGCATGAAGCCAGTCTGTAATACTGGGTATACTAGTTGGAACCTCTCTAAGGGGAACGTCAGTACTAATTCTAGATATGCCATCAAAATGTTCTGGAAGCAATTCCTTTGTACCTCCAAGTCCTGTAATTAGCAATATTACAACAAAATGTTTAAAAATATGATAATTGAAACTATCAGTAGAATTCTTTCTGTTTCATACAACTAGTCTGCGGCCAAATTGTGTTCGGAAACATATTTTTAAGCTTCCCTCTTTTTAAATAGGTAGGGGGTAAAGGATAGAGAAATATTTTTTCATATCTACCATAAAATGTCTGGATTTAGATATTTGTCATTAATAGTGAGACTGGGACTGAGGAGGTATTTTAAAATAATGCAAGTAAGAAGCTATTTAAAAAAGGAAAAAGCTTAATTACACTGTTATATATAAAGCATGACGCTTAAAAATTGGAGAAATGATTATATTTTAATAAATAAATAATAATAACTGTTGTAATATCCATTCTTATAAATTATTACAGTTTCAAAACTTACCTTGTTAATGCTAAGTGTTCGTTGTTGTTCGATTTCAGGTGGGACAGGCTGTGGAGGTATCAAAGGTTCGATATTTTTACTTTTTTCATACGTGGGGCCATCACATATAGTTATATTCACTTTTCTGCTCCCATCATTGTTTTCTGACGCGCAACGACGTTTCAATTGAACTGGACTTACATTAGTTTGTGGATATTCTACTGATTTCCGAGTACTATGTTTAACTGTTTCAATATCGTTGTTATTACCGATATTAATATTAGACTCATTTGTGGTATTTGTTATTTTATTTGGATTATCTTCTTTCTCTTCTTCTACAGTACAGATACTTACTGTTGCTGTTTCATCTATAGTGACATTAGATTTAAAATCTGCAAAAGTGAAAGGTTTCGGCTTATCATTTTTTTCCTCTATGGACACCGTAATACTTTGATTCTCTTGCGTAATAGCTATATCTGGTGCTTGAGTTGGTTCCTGCGAGTAGTATCGTTCGTAGTTGTTAGAAGATGTGTCAGATTCTTCTGAACTACATGATACTCGTTCTTTAATATTTGCACAATCTTCAAAGTCGGTTACATTTATAAGATGTTTTACATAGTTATTACATACAAGTTCCCATGTAGCTTTTAAGTCAAATATTTTCATTATGAATTGATCATATTCTAGTGTCATATTTAGCGTAGTTTTGTAGTTATTTAGTATAATAGACACATCATTTGATTTCAATTTAAATTTACCGACTCCACTGAAAAATATTTCTGTCAGTGATATAATTTTTATTAGCCAAGAAGATGAGGTTTGCTTATAGAGATTAGCAGCATGATCTAAATTAGATACTTTTTGAACAAGGAACTTAAGTCCTGGTCTCGAATCAAACTGCATGGCTCTTGTGTATGATAATTCCAGGCTTTTGAGCAGAAGGTCCATGTTATTTTTGTTCAAGAAAAACTTATAATTACATATACTTGTGCCACTCTTAAGAGTCTCTAATAATATGCTATTTATTCCATGAAAAACATCTGATGATGCTTGTATTAGCACAGTCGCTATGATTTGGACTAAAATTTGATGAGCCAGGAGACCAACTACCAATCCTCTATTAGGTATTCTAACAGTATACAAATCAGGATTTAAACTATTCAAAGTTTCTTGAAGATATATGAGGAATATATAGCTACGATCATCAATTAAATTTTGGGCAGACGTTTTAGAATTTTGTTTTAAATTATCACATCTTAATTGATCAGTCAAAAATACTTGCTGTGCCATAGCGTGCAATCTTACATTGTCGTTCACGGAACAATCACGGCGTGCCGCTACTTTTACTATAGCTAGATCTCCATAAAAGCTATTGGAATTTTCTTTAAAGGCGTAAGTCAACTGTTTGAGAGGACTTAAGCTCACATTACATGCTCTATGTAAACTCGTACAAATTATTTCCCATTGATTGTCTGTTAATAAATGTCCCGAAGTTAAAATGATGTGTCGTATGCAAGATGCTCCTAACCTTGCTATAGGTTCTTGTGGCTGCGCAATACATTCAACTAGTATAAGCATAATTTGTTTTAACGCAAATGTGGCCTCTAGGCTCTCTATCGGTTCAGTTAAGACATCGTCTTTTTCTTCAGTAGTTGCTCTCTCAATATTGATCTGTTGAAGTTGATGTAAATATACTACAATAGTATCTGTGGTCATACCACAACACTGTTTAAAGTTTGGCATAACACTGTCCCAGTGAGTGTTAACATTTGCAATTTGCCTTAACCAATTTTGAACAGTTGGCAACAATAAATGATTAATACAGTGCAATCCAAAATGAGTTCCTGGTACTTCTGCTATATTTCTTAGTAACTTAAAAAGAGTCTCCATAGCAGCTGGTTGATTTTTCTTTGAGCAAACTACTGTAGCTGATATTAGTCCTTCAATTAGAACATACCATACTTTAAGGATATTACTAGGTTTATCAAGCTTAAGTAAACAATTATTCGTTGTATTCGAAGGCGGCAAACTCGTTGATAGTTTTCGATATGAAATTAATTCCTCATCACAATTTTCATTTACAATGTATTTCGTTACATCTAAAGAGCCACTTGGAATTATTGGATCTACTACAGATAAAGGTAAATCACCTTTGATTTTGTTACCTGTGTTGAATATGGGGCATTTGGGCATGTTATACATCATAGTTAAAATATCAGCGCAACTTTCTAAGTGATACAAGGCTTCCCTACACATATCAACGATTACCTTTTCAGTTTTTTCCTCAGTCAGAGGTATAAATTTACTATTTTTAGAAAATTTCAAGCTCAAGCTTGGTTTGGGCTGGGTTGGCGTCGTGACTTTTTTTGGCTTAGTCTCTGTTGGTTGTGTTTCTTCATAGTGTAGCCCTTTTATATGGCTTAAGAGGCATAAAATACAATCAAGTGCTGCATTTGCAAAGACTAAAGTATTATCTGTGTTAAGAAACACTTTAAATATTTCAAGAATGGCAGAGTACTGGTTGGAGTTGTTAGCAGCGCGTAATGTATTGAATAATGGTCGCCATCCTGACCGGATTTCCATTCTGTTAGTTTCAACAAATTCACAAATACAAGAAATTATTTGTTCCTGAAAAGAAAACAAATTTGTTTCAATAATGCATGAAGTATCTTTTAGAGTTAGAGGAAGAGGATGTATTAAGCTAAACAAACAGTTGTACACTTTATTGGAAAATAATAGAGTTAGCAACTAAATACTTTACCAGATTTTTAAAATCTTACCTGAATATCGTCATCACACAATTCTAAACATAATAAATTTTCAAAAGGCTTGAGTAGTGCTTCGTTAAAATGGAAATGTGGAAGCTCAACTTGTTGGTTTAATAATGCAGTGGCACAGTCGTGGAGGCATTGTATTGCAAGACTAGATATTTGGATATCCTTATGACACGCCGCCTATAAAAAAATGTATTAAAAATATTAATACAAATAAAATAATCTTAGAAAAAAATATTTTAGTGTCGAAATTTCATATTTCTTGTCTTAATAGGTTTTATCAAGATATTATCAATCTTACAAGAAATATTTATGTAGGACCGAAAAATAAGAGACAAATAGAGAGAAAATAGTGTTGAGGCAATGTCATACGTTCTTGACAATTTTTAAATCGTCTTTTTAGATTGAGATAATAATTTATAAGTACATAAAGATTCTCCTGGTTAACAAGAACTATTAAAATCGCATCCATAGTTAAGTAAGTAAATTTTTACTGTTTGTATAGTATGAGTTAACACTTTCCCCTCTCATATATCTATGTACGAATATATGAGAGGAAATTAAAATAATGGTTTATTAAAAAATAAACAACCTGCATAAAATGTGGCCCGACAACCGTCCATATAGCCATGCGGTGCGCCAACGGCCTCGCGGCGCGCAGACAGCGCAGCGCCACGTCGCCAGCCCGGCATAGTGCGCGCGCCGCCTCGCCGCCGCACGACGCCGGCTTGCCTTTGCGCCACCATGTCGTGTTGTTGTTGGCTATGTCTTGTTCCCAGGTTGAGAATAGCTGGAGTTAAAGGAGAAGGAACGTTTTTAAAACGCGATGCGACAGCTTGATGAAACGCGATGAGTGTTGAGACGATTTAAATGTATTGTTTTTTAGAGATGTGACGTTATGCCGATATCCGACGCAGCCCGCTTAGCATTTCTAGACAAAAACAAGGAAATGTGTTGATTATAATTTTATTCATGTTTGTTACCAGCTCGCGGTTAGTGTTTAATAGGTTACACTTTAGAGCGTCAAAAGTGATAAAAATTTAAAAAAGAATTATTAATTATGTGTTATTATTGCTCTATAGGTTACACAGAGAAAACTTATTGTGACAGGATGAAACTGGGTACTCTTACCGCCGCTCGCTTGCACCTTGAATTCAAGATATGCTGTGTTTTGTTGCGGTGCTAAAATACATTAAAATACATTGTCCTTATAAAAAGATTAAAACTTATATAATTTCTCCTTTTTCGTTTGGATAAAAAGCTACTTTTGATTTTTTATAATTTTCTTCTCTTTTATGTTTTATTGTTGTTTATGTTGTGATTTGGTGTGATCGGCAAAATAAACCTATATACAAACATAAAGGTAAATAGAATTTGACCTACTACTGACGCCAACCACCAGATTTGTTTCAACTTTTCTACAACGCCTAATATGTCAAAGATAAATTTAGGACATACAAAATAATGTATCAAAAAAGGAAGCACAAAAGCATACCAATCTATGATTGTGCGCGACCAATCGCTGCAACGCGGCTCGCAGCGTCGGTAGCGTGGTGGTGGCGGCGAGGCGCGTGAACAGCGCGTCCGCCGCCGCCGCCAGCGCGCAGCACACGCGCGCCGCACCCGAACCCGAGATTATGTTACCACCCTGTTGAATTGTTATCTTAAATGTTGAAATGTATGTAGTTATTGTATAAAAGATAAATGCAAAGTATAGAATAATAACTTGTTAATGGGCATACTCATATTATAAATGCTAAAGTAGTTACTGTCTGTCATCTGTCTATTTCGCTTTCATGGATAATCTACCGGCCCGATTTAGATGAAATTCGGTATGAAAATAGTATAAGACCCAGGGTTAAAATCAAAAATTCATTAATCAACCACTAAATAGTTGGATTTTTCTTACTATTACTAAGTAGTATTAGTAAGAAAAATCCAAACTTTACCGATTTCGTAGAATTTGACAGGCAGCTCATGACGCAAGGTCATAGCCTACTATTTTTTCAAAGACCATCTTCTAAGTGGCTCAAATAGGTAACGAAAATTTGAGTAAATAATTGCGCAGGTTGTTAGTCCTAGCAAAGACCACTATAATGTGCTATGCCGTTTGCACTGTTTGAAATAAATGTACCAAATGTGAAAATTCTTATTTATTCATTCTGAGCACTTCTATCTCATACTATTTTCTGTCCCCATACCATTTAATTCTAGTACGTTGCTACGTTGCGAGAACATCAATAATTTAAAGAAATTCAATTAAATTTTACCTCTTGTCTGCATGTTTCTACTATTTTCGCCACTGACATATCGTTGTTTGGATTGTTTTCTAAGACAGGCTGGAGGAAATTAAATACATCAACACTGAAAAAAGCAAAGAGTAAGATTCAGATTAAAAAAATATATATTTACACACAATAATTAAATGATTATAGATTAATTAATGTACCAAGTTTCATCATCACGTCCATCTAAACTCATTTTGGCATCTGCTTGTAGTATAGAAACGGTTTTATTTCGTCCTGTTTGCATCGTAACTATTGGAGTGGCGTTGTTCCCTTGCTGACCGAATAGCGAGTGTTCGAAACTGGATACATACTGACAAGCCGCAAAGATATGTTCCCAACATTCTGGTGCTTTCGAACCTAGCTCTAGTCCACCTGTAATGTATAATATAATATGTATTTAGAATATTATTTAACAGCGAAAGTATTTCATAAATTGGATAAAAAACATGTTGTTGTAAAAATAATATATTTATTTTACATATGTATATTAATGTTTTATTTTTGGAAAATGAGTGATTTGATGTCCTTGATCACTTTACTTATTCAAGAAAACTTTGTGATGGCAAAAGATAGCGTGACTCACTCATCAATTTTATTGTATGCTAGTTAACTTTATACATATATCACCTGATATTAGAATATCCAAGGATAAAGCATGAGTTGATAAGATTTTTCCGTTAGCTGGCTGTGAGATCGCAGAGTTAGCTAGAAGCGCTAGTATACTGCTGCATCGATTCTGAAGACTTAAAGTCGTGCTTATCCTTGCCGCCTTAAAAGATAAATGAAGAATATTATTATTAACTACTGTAACGAGTGGAATTAGGTAAGAAATCATAAGTAATTTAGTATTACAAACTATGAGCCAGTCGTGACGTAGTGGGCAGTCCTAGCACAATAGCTTCTGACTGGAAACACAATGTTTGTGGCCAATTCGGATCAATGATGATATTTCAATTGTTTCATTTTTTAGCTCTGGTATCTAAGTTCCGCAGAGTACCGCTATTCAACAGAAGGGAAGAAAGGAAGGATTCAGGCGGAAAATAGAGAACGAAGTGACACTAGCAGTGGTGTATCTAGGTGTATTAGGGCCCTGAGGAATAAGTAAATAGTCTCTGTAATTGGTAATGCATATTTAAAAATACTTTTTTTCTGCTTTTTTACGCTCTTTTCAGAGTTGAGGTTAGAGGACCCCTAGAGCTCCGTGGTCCTGGTGCATTGCACTACCTGACCATGCGATAGCTATGCTCATGCTTAGACACTAAGCACTCTCCGATTCCTCTGCCATGCAGGGAAATGCGTGAAGTTTAATAAAATAAAAATACAATTTGCAATTCTCATTAGGGAGATCAAGAAAGGGGACTTATTTCTTCCAATTTAGAGATACCAGTATTCCGCATAGAAGAAAACTTTAAAAAATATATTATGAGAACATGCTGAAATAACTTGATATTTAAAAGGCTACAAAAATAAAAATTATTAAAATTTTCAATACAACCTTATGAAGACCTTCCAAGCACTGTATAGTGAGTCCTTCCCAGGCGATTCGTTTACGTTTGCCGAATGTATTTATTTTAGTAGATATTATCCCCCGTATATGCTTTTTGTTTCTGTACCCCGTTAGTGGCCCACTAAGAACGGTCACCATAGAATCCCAGATGCAAGTCAGAATTCTAAACGAAAGAAAATTATTAAATAAAAGCATAAGCTTTTAATAAAATAATAACGTTAACGTTAATAATAAAGTTAGGAAATATAAAATTATATTGATGTAAATATTAATTTTAAATTTTAAAAATTGGCTATAATAAAATATTTAAGTGATAATTTCAAAAAAGTATAATTGTTTAAGATTATTTAAAAATTTTAAAATTGCTTCAAGTTTATCGAAGCTTGGTTAATTTTTTTTACATGAAATAGGGACAAAAATGTTACTTGAAATAAAAAAAAAACACTTAAAATTTTAAAATGTATTTTAGATAGATAATGTATTTTAGTACCTTCTAGCCCAACGCAAACTAGCCTGGTATTGTGGAGAGTCGTTCGTGTTGTTGTATATCATAGACACCTTTTTTAATTTTTGCCAATCTGACATTACAGGGTTTTGATCTAAACCTCCCAAGTCTGCCAAAAAAAGTTCTTGTTTATTAAAACAAATATTTTAAAAATAAAAAAGTACTACTAGACTTAAAAATCTTTTACTATACTTATTACTGTATAATATATTTTCTTAAAAATCTTTTTTTTTATTTAAAATTAATATTGTTTTTTTATTAACGTCAGCATCATACAGTGCACGTGCAATGAAATAGAATAACGCATATCTAAACTAACTCCACTTGCTTGATTTTTAAAAGTATAATTTAATTAAGTTTAAATAAATCACGTGGTAAAAGGCACGGTATTAGGTTCTGCTCGTTCGTCGTTCATTAGGTTATAAATACCATCCCACCTTTTCTCTCAAAAATCAACAGTTACAAATATGTGTATAATATAAAATAGCAAATCAAATACCTGATAACAAATGTATTAGTGGATGTTCAGATGTGGTAACGTCTTTCAGCAGGTCGTTAGCCAGCACTTGCTGGTACAACTCTCGGAGCCACGTCGCTGATAAATAAACTAGGACACCACTATTTTGAACTTCATCCACGAATTCATCTTCCGTTAGCGGTACGTGAGTTTTCTAAAGAAGATAGCTTATTTATATAAATATTCTTATGAACCAGAATTTAGGTCTTTTTTTTCGAATATCGAAAACTGATCGAAATATTTTCTTTTAAATTATGATACCTATACGAAATACAACTTGTTTTAGTTATATTGCAGTTATAGTGCATCTGAGTAGTAAGTGATAATATAGTGTCAAGATACTCTGTCCTCTACTTTCCGCCCTAAATCAAGACATTTTACGAGTACGAGTATGTTATATAGTAGGTGTATTTGAAATACAACCTACATATAGCAAGAATAAAAATAAGACGTGTGCAATTAATTATAAAATATCAAACTAAGTAAAAAAAATCACATATAAATTATTTCCATTTCTTTGTTTTAATAAAGAGCCTCACGCTTTATCCCGGCATTCCCGTGAAACATGGTGTTGCCTTGCCCTACCTACTTACTTTATCTACCCTGCTATGCAAAAAAAGTGTGTACCTAAGCAAGAAAAAGTTCAATGTCATATTCTTCAGACAATTATTAAAATATAAAAACACAATACATAATATACTTACATGGTGTTCGCTATAGTATCGAGCCCGCTGTTTGAGCGTGAGCAGCAGCGCGGCGTACGTGGCGAGGTACACGCCGTCCGCGTTCATGATGCACGCCGTCGCGGGCGGCTGCGACGCGTTGTGCTGACAACACTTAGAGGCGAAGTCCTGCATCGCTTCGTCCACCTGATTGTTATATCTTTATAATTTACTATTTGAAGCCAGTTGTGTCGTTGGTGTAAAAAAAATAACAAGATAGACGAATCAAAATCGATTTTTTAATAGTAGTAGTAAAATAAGACCAGTCGTGACGCAGGGGCGCGAAATGTGACAGTAAACGCGGCTGGTTGTAGGTCTGATTCAAACTCGAGGGATGAAAATATTTATTATTTTCATTTTCATCCCCCTGGTATTGAGGCAAAGCGCAGTGTTAAATTCTTCGACTTAACACGCAATATCTTCAAAATTCGGCTGAAAAAGGGGGGATCTGGGTGTCATATCAATCGGTTCCCTCTGCTTACCCGGCTGTTTGCGGGATACAAGGTAAAGGTAATATTTAATTTTGAATAAAATAAAACTTCTTTTAAAAAAGAGAAAAGATAAAACATATCTTTTGAACAGGTATAGTGAAGAAAGAACTGGTTAACTAATATCTAATATCGAAGAGTACTACCTCAATACAAGTCCTAAGATTAATCAGTTTTGGCAAAAGAGAATTCTGTAAAGTCTTCACAAATTGTCTGGCATTATGTCTTTCGAGATCCACGTTACATTCAGTTATAGTGCATCTGAAAACACCATTTTACATATACTTTAAAATTATATTTTATGAAAAAAAATATTTTACTATTTAGTTTTCATTAAAATAAGTAGTATAAAAAGTAAGTTATAGTTTACCTTCCAAGATTTAATGTTTTAGGTACAGTTTTGGTTCTATCATTGAAAGGTTCTTTTCTTGCTGTTTTCGGTGAAGCGGGATTATTGGCTCTAGAAGGTAGGAATACATTGTCTGCGTCTGAGTCAGCTTCAGCTTCACTTCCAGAGCTAATGTTTTCTGGACCTGATGTATCTGGAAGTTGTAATAGGCTTTTTGTAATAAACTCCTTATAGAAACTTATTATATTTATTTTATTCTTGTTTTTATGTTAAAGTAATAATAATGTATCATAGTGTTAAATAAAAAAAAAATGTTAAATGAAATCAAATGAAACAAAAAATAAGCAGTAATTAACAAGAAAATTATTATTACCCGACGAATCATGGTCTTTGGACTCGCTGCTTTGCAATACTGCGACAACATCCCTGAAAGATATAACAAATTATACAAAATTAATTTATGCTCTAAAATAGCCCTTAAAATTGTTTGTTTTTTTTTTTAAATATCCTGAAGCTTACCTGTATGGACTTGGCAATCTGGCTAACGTCTGGTAGGTTAGAGGTCCAGTATAATCAGCATCTTGGAGTTTTAGCCAATGATTGGTAATTAACGTAGCTATATCTATCGGCAGATATTCTACGGAACCAGAACAGAGCTTCTCTAACGCATCTAATAATGAGAAGACACATTCGACAGCTGCTGCGACTACTTCAGGATTACCACTTCTTCCACAGTCTTCTATGCCATCCATTATTCTGATGTAATAATATATACAGTTGTAAAATAAATATATACAGATTTTATATTTTTAAATATAGAATGTCATAAATCTATACTAATATTAAAAAGTGGTAAGCGTTTGTGAGTTTGTGTTTGAGGTAGATATCCTTCGAAAGTACAAAACCAATTTCAAAAATCTTTTGCGGTTAAAAAGCTACATTATGCCTGATTGCTAGAGGTATTTATCACTTTTGTTTAACATAATTAGTTTTCATTAAGATCAAATAATAGTATATAGCCAGTTATAAAGTAATCCGGGAAAAAACTTGACTTCTGTGCGATAATACTTTATTTGTTGTTTATTTTAAAGAGAAAACCAAAACAGGCATCTTAGGATACCTATATTAGTAGAAGTTATTAGTAGGTATAACTATATTACTATTAGTAGAAATAAAAATAAACTTATATATACATACATATTACTTACAATCTTATTATGGCCATATCATCGCTATGTCGTTCGGGATGATCCGTTTTCTTGATCAGTACCAACTGTGACAATCGTTTAGGATTCGAAAGCAACTCTCTAACACTTCGCAGCGGCTCTACTCGATGCTGTATCGGCGGGTAGAGAAGCATTCTATGGTACAGCGCTTCCAGAACAGGCCGAAGGTTTGATGTTGACCCAACTAGGCGGACTAGTTGATTGGCAATGCTGAAAAACATGAAATTAAGTTATAAAGATATTGTAGCTACTTTTTACATTTTAAAGTGTTATTCAAACCCCGAGGAAATCGAAAAATACATTTTTGGAAAACGTAAAAAAAATTCATATTTTAGCTATATTAGTATGTGTTTAACAGTTACTAAAAAAATTTCCACTTTCAGGAAAGTATATTAAAAAGTATTAATTAAAATATAATTATCACTCGTGATGAAAGTTCAGAAATTAAAATTCAATGTTTCTAAAAGGAGCGGTAAGTGGAAAATTAAGCCACTGTTGAAGTCTATGTTACGCTGCACTCTATTTTAGTGAGGTCAAATAACTAGTTTATTTGCCATCGATTAATTTAAATTAATCGATGGCAAATAAACTAGTTATTACTACTACTACTTACCTATATATAGCCTTTGCTTGTTTGCTGTTAAAACTTGGGGCACAGACCAGCGCACCAGAACCTCTCCCTGAGTCATCAACTAAATGCCCATCATGTTCTCTACAAAGAAAAATATGTTTAATTTATATAAATAATAATTATTTTTATTAAATATATGAATTAAACAAGCACTAATTGTATTCTTACCTAGATTTAATATTTTTATCTACCCTTGGTGTACCTAAGAAAGATATAAGTGATGGACAAAATTTCTGCCACAAGAATGTTGTGAAATGAGAATTCCCACTCACTCGCTCTGAGAGACTCGACATCAAAGTCAGCAGACAGTCAAGGAAGAACAAAGCCAATGGATTCTGTTTTGGAATTCTGAAATAAAATATAAATTTTAGAGTAAAAATTACATTTACTTAAACGGTGTAAAATATTTTGTTATATTTTTTTAGCTTCACGCTGTATCCCGCACACAGCACGGTAGGCAGAGGGAACCTAGTGTTAAGACACTCCGTTCCCCACTTTTCGCCGAATTTTGGAGGCGTTGCGGTTAAGTGGCGGAACTTAACGCCGCGCTTTATCTCGACACCAGAGCGAAGAAAATGGAAATATTAATTATCCCCACTTCTCAAATGGGAATCGAGCCTGCTACACTTTGTTCCTTTGCGCCACGACTGGCCTCAAATTATTTTTTTAATGATGAATAAAATTAACTTACAATTGTGTTTCTGCAAGTCTGCTACACAAGTACTGTATTACTGGTATCACTTCGCTGTAACATCCGACTGCCACTATGTGGTTTCTTCCCAGAGGTGAACCTTCAGATAAAAGTTCCTGGCATTCTTCGTCTACAAAATTAGTAGATACAATTTATTAATTAAAATTTATATTTAAATATCTACATATATTACTTGAGCATCACATTTAGATAATAGTCTTCTTTTACTTAGTGTTTCTTTTATCAACGTAATTCGTAAACTTTAGATATAAAAGTGTGTTTCGTTTAAATGAAACAAAAACGAGTACCTTATGAAAGCCATGATTGGCTTTGCTAAATTTATTGTAAAAATAATTACATTCTTTACATCTTCACGTTTTTTCCCGCTTAGCGGGGTAGTCAGAGACTTAGACCTAGTGTCAAGACACTCCATCCTCCACTTTCCAACCGAAATCGAGACATTGCGCGTTGAGTGGTGAAACTCAAGGTCTTAGGTACCAGATTGAAGAATTAAAAATTTAGATAATATTAATCATCTCGTTACTGCAGATGTTGCCCCACTGCGTCACGAGTGCCTAATGATGTTCTTTCTACTCTAACAATAAATTACTTATTAAGATATTAAAATGTATTAAAGCTTATTAAAATGTAATTTAACCTAATTGTGCACAATAAGCCCTCAGCATCTGCGCGGCGGCGGCCCGCGCGGCGGCGGCGACGTGCGGCGCCGCGCCCGCCGCCTCGCCGCAGCGCCCGCACGCCCACACGCACAGACGCCCGTTGAGCGTCCGCCGCGGGGACAGCGCCATCGAGAGATACATGCGGAATATTTGTACCTGCATAAGAAGAAGACATTTCATTAGTTATTGGAGCCAGTCGTGGCGCAGTGGCACAAACGTGTGACTGTAAACGGCTGGTTGTGGGTTCGATTCCCACTCGAGGAGGGGAAATATTTATTATTTCCATTTTCTTCGCTCTGGCGTCGAGGCAAAGGGTGGCGTTAAGTTCCGCCACTTTACACGCAATGCCTCCAAAATTTTTATCACTAGGTTCCCTCTGCCTACCCTGCTGTGTGCAGGATACAGCATGAAGATAAAAAAATCATTAGTAAATAAAATGATTTACGCCCAACATCAATAATCGATCGTAATCCAAAAACTGCAATATTAAATTAATCTGTCATTTTTGAGTCAATCATTTCTTTGAGCAAAGAAAGGGTTAAATGGTCATTCAATTGGTTATAGTCAATAAACAATCATTTTCATTGCATACTCAACCTTTACTTTACTCACAAAAAAAATGAATTACTTAAAAAAATGACAGATCAAACTAAGATAACAGTTTTTGCATTAGGATCGAATATTGATATTGGGCGTTAGTCTATCATTTGATATTAAATAAATCTAAAACAAACAAACAAACAACCTCTCACCCTAAAACATATACAGTCGCCGTTCCGTCGCGGGTAAAAACACCGCACTCTAATGTTATTTGTCTTTTATTTATGAATATTTGAATAAGTATTAAACCTAAATATGTTATGTGTTTAAAATTTGAATTATTTTGTACTAAATATAGAAATTTTAATTAAATATATATTTTTTGCAGCTGCCAGATTTTTAATAGCGGGCTAGTCAGAGAAAGTGTCAAGACATTGCGTTCTTACACGAAAGACGACTTTAGTATCTCTTATTAAAAATATATAATATATTGTGAATATTTTAAGGTTTATAGAGTAATAGAGTCTGTCAATATATGACAGATGAGGATTCTTCATATTTTCTTGAGTTTATCGGTTATATACGCGTGGTTATACATACTAATTATTTTATTGTTCGTAAATACCTGCGTGTCGGGAAGATGATACATGACCGAAGTGGTGGCGCAGAGCAGCTGTGACGGCATCCATAGCGAATCGTCTTCAGGTTCGATCCCGCGATGAAATCTGTCATCGCGTAATATTTTCTGAAATATGAAAAAAGTATATAGATAACGATTAAGTTATTAGGGGCCAGTCGTGGCGCAGTGGCACAAACGTGTGACTGTAAATGGCTGGTTGTGGATTCGATTCCCACTCGAGGAGTGGAAATATTTTTTATTTCCATTTTCTTCGCTCTGGTGCCGAGGCAAAGCGCGGCGTTAAGTTCCGCCACTTAATATGCAATGCCTCCAAGAATCAGCGGAAAGTAGTAAAAACGGAGTGTCTTAACACTAGGTTCCCTCTGCCTACCCTGCTGTGTGCAGGATACGGCGTGAAGCTAAAAAAAAAAAAATATATTAAATTAATTTTACTTATTTATTATTCATTAATCATTGCTTATATAATCAAGTCGATTTCATCACGATGCCGTTAATGCGTATAATCGTACAAATATGGGAAATCTGGCTCGCAGAAACATTTGAGTGTATTTACAAAATATTACATAATTAAATCTTTACAAGTATAATATTACTAATGTTTGCATCACTGAACATCCCATATTTCTATTTGGGCAAAGAGCTTGTAACGATTTACGGAAGTGTATTAAATTAAATAAGAAATGACATATTTAATTATTTCTTTCTTGTTTGTGTTTTTTTTTATATTAATCGCTACAAATAATTAGCGATATTAACATTCCTATATAATTGTATAATTTTCAATGTATTCTATATATCGTAACGTAACTTACATGAAACCCCTGGAGAGCGAATGCGACTAGGCGGGGGCGCTTGCTCTCTAGCGCGATCTGCAGCGGCAGGAGGCACGCGCGCCGCACCTCGTACGACCCCCGCCGGCTGCTTTCTTGCAAACATAGCACTTCTGAAAATTAACGACACATTCATTATAAAATAACGAACCTATGCTATTATAAATACTTGTGTAAAATGCCTTCTTTTAGAATAAACATGTTTGAAATAACAATGTGTCCATATTACGCTGGATTTATACGAGGTATAGTAGGTAATTAATAAAAACTTAAAGCATGGTTGTGGATTCGATTCTCACTTAGAGGAAAAAGTATATTTTATTTATTTCTATTCCTTAGAAATAAACAAAATATAATTGTTCTAGTGAATAGAATGGAGCGCGGAATGTTGAATTTCGGATATTTCGAATTTGGGTGGAAAATAACACCCAATAGTGGACAGCAGGTCCTGCTATAGCAGGGCTTAGATTACTAAGCCCTGCTATACGGGAAAAAAAGTGTGATATCTTCTGTCAGTCTACGTTCAGTGTCTAAAATAGGCGGAAAATTAAGAACGGAATGTATATGGCTAAGCTCTCTCTGTTGGCTCGGCAATGTGTGTAATTGAAAATGATAAAGTCAATTAATACAGAGAACGTAAATAATTTAATAATATACAGATAATTATATTTGGTACAAAATGAGCAAATGCAGTTATAATATTTTTGTAAATTACATTTCATAGTTTGAAATAATACAAGCAACTACGTCATAAGTATCGTCGTAAAGACTCACGTCTGTGACGTCATCAAAACAAAGTAAGCTTAATAGCGTTACACTTATAACTATTTAATAATAAACTTTAATGAGTGATTTTATCTATTTTATTTGTATTTTGAGTAAGATTTATTTTCAAAATTGAATTAAAAAATACGATCAATATAAAAATTTTACCTAACGCATCCTGACATGATTTTTTCAAAGAAATAAGCTTCGGTCCAGTAGCTTCCCTAAAGATATCTTGGAGAAGTTCTTCCATGACAACCCTAAGTAAAATTCATTTTACACCTTCTTCACCTTGTATAAACGCAATATTATATAATGTTTGTGTACTAAAATTTAGAATAAAATTATTATTTTCAACTCCGTGTAGAAAAATCACCGAGTGGGTGTTTCGCTTATCAGTCGACTCGCGCAACGGAGCATGCTCAATGTAAAAATCAATACTATTCCGTATGTTCTTTTTTAACTCTTTTACTGCATCAACAGGTTGCATATCGGTTAATATTTAAAAATATAAATACATTTATAAACATTATATAAAACTGCAAATTAAACCATGAATACAATAATGCAAAAAATGTAATAAGATCCAATTATTGTGTTTTTTTATAAAATAAACTTATATATACCATATAAATCTTATAGATTACAACTCTAATTATTTTTTTACAAATTTAGAAATTATTTATTTTTGTGATGGTAAGTTAGAAATAACCACTAACTTTCGATGCATTTATTTTATTTTATGTTTACTGTAGGTCAGATTGTTGTAAATCTTGCATCAAAATCAATGCTATTTTATGTATCATTTTTACTTATATGTCAATTCATACTTATAAATGCGAATGTGTGTCTGTTTATCTGTCACGCTTTTACGGCTAATTTACTGGTTCCGATTTTTATGAAATTTAGAATAAAAGTCGAAAAAAATCGAGGGTCAAAGATAGACTACTTATTTTTTCAAAAATCAACCTTTAAAGGGTTGAAATAGGGGATGAAACTCTAAAGGGTTGAAATATTTCATATACATGAAAAATCTAAACTGCTTGGCCGAATATAATGAATTTCGGCATAAATATAGCTGATAATCCAAGGTTAAACATTGATTTTCAAAAACATTGATTCTACATTGATTTTCAAAAATCCAGCCCCGAGCAATATAATGAAACAACTATTCACGCTGCGAAGCCTCGAGCGGGCCGCTTGTAAATTGTTACCCATATTCACAAACTGTACAACATATTAAACATATTCACAAACTGTATAACTGTACGGAGCAATATTTGAATTAACGTAAAATAATGAATCTATACAACCAGAATGAACCAGACCAGAACCAGCCTTAGTTGGTGTATACTCATATATGTGCATGGAATTATCATATTAATATTAAATAACCAATTCTCAAAAGCAATTGATTGTCTGTGTTGCTTGTTAATAATAGTAATCTGTGATAAACAACTGTCAATGTCTATAGACACTGTCAAACTTGTCATTGTCAAATCTGCAATTTACAAAAATGGTGTCTTGGAGTGCTTTAGGCCGATCTTTCGGCACAAATATATTTAAAAATAACATCAAAGCTCCTTACCTTGTAAAAAATGTAAATTTCTCTGCAGGTAAAGCCCTTAATGGTGATCATGGGCACAAAGTTATGGTATTGCAGCCATCGAGGTATAGTGTCACTTAGTGATTACCTAACCAATTTCAGTTTATAGTTATATTGAATCAATAACAATGTTATATTTCATCCTTTATATTTTAGATGGCAATGGCACAAGTTCAAGGATATGTTCCACTATTATTTGATGGTGGGATTAATTCCTGTCGGTGCTATTATTTTTTACACAAATGTGTTTATTGGGCCTGCTCAGCTGACACCAATTCCAGAAGGTTATGAGCCTAAGCATTGGGAATATCATCGCCACCCAATAACAAGATTTATCGCTAGATATATTCATAATAACCCTCAGCAGGTGATTATAAGCTATTTTCCATCTGATAAGAAACATCTTTCCACCTATATGTTCGTTAATTAAGTATTAATTTTCGGACATGTTTATATAAAGACATGTTTATACATACATTTTTATTATAATTCTTTTTTTTGTGCTCCTTACTCAAGATTATACTTGAACTGCAATGTATGTAATCCATATACATATATGTACTTCGCACAAAAATAATTGACAAATATTGTATTTTTAATATTTTTTTTGTATTAAATTAATATTGCTTTCAGGATTATGAGAAATTTATGCACTCTATTGATGAAGAAGCCCAAAGAGGTAAACTGAGGGCATTAGAAACTGAAATCCAAAAGAAAATGGCTGAAAGACTCGACTATAAGGCATACTATTATAGACCAATGGTCAACAAATACCTTAGAATCAACAAAAAAACTGGTGATGATATGTATGAACGTCACGGAGATAATTTTGAAGAATAAAAAAAGTTTTGTTATCTAAATTTAGTTATTTAGAAATCAAGTGTATAGTATAATCCACATTATGTAGAACAAGTGAACAATATTCTTTTGAATTTTGATTGTTTCTTTTATTCTGCCTTATAATTTTTGTTGAAATAAATAGTTTGTGAATATTAATTGTTTTATTTTATATTAATATTAATATTAATATTACAATATTATAACTACAAAATTAATAGTTTCATTTTATAGTGAAATTTTATTTAACTGTGGGATTGCTTGTTAAATTCTGCAAGATCTAGTATGAAACAACATTATACAAAATGTCATAAAATTTAGCAATTTATGTATTTTTTATATAGGATCTTTGTTTTTATTTCCTTGAGTACGATCTTACATCCTCAGTGGTGTGTTGTAGCTGGTGTACATTTCCATGCTGCTGTTTGAATTAAGTTTGTTAAGAGTTATAGCATATTTTTCAATAGCACCTTTTGTTTTGATTTAGTTTTAAGATTTATTTTTCCTGAATGTATTCTCTAAATGCAGTCCAATCGGTACTTTTGGTACATAATGTCATTTTACTTGGCCTTTCGATTAAGGTGGTACTAATTGTGGCTATTACGGGTGTGTGGTCTGAGCTGCTGTCTAAACTAGTTTTAACACTTAAGTAATGATTTAGTAGTCCTTTGTACACAAAAAAATTCAAAAAATCTGGTATTTTGTTAGGATATGCAGGCCAATAAGAGCGTTGACCTGTACTCAATACATGAAATTTGTTTATGTCTATACTCTTTTTTATTTCTCTGCCTCTGGGTGTTTTGAGACGTGATCCCCAGTATGTGTTTTTGGCGAAGATGAAACTCTACAGGCTAAATTGGCAAACTTGAGTCTTCAATCCAAAAATGAACACTCCCTGTTTAACATAGTCAAGAGTAGTACAAATGCCCCACAGGTCACTCACCACCCGATCAAAAATAGTTAGGTTCAACACATGGGCTAGAACGGATAAGGAAAGGGCGGAGACGGTTGGTCAATTTCTGTATGAAATATTTACTCCCAACAGTGGCAACATAAATACTGAAAAGTAAATCCAAGTCTATCTAGAATACGATCAGGAACAGAACCTCCCAATACAAAGCTGCTCGTCCCGAGAAGTCCAAAGAGAAATAAAAAGTCTTTAATTAAACAAGGCTCCTGGGTTTTTCTAATAACGGCCGAAGTACTACAACAACTTCCTCAAAAAGCAATAGTCAGCATCACACATCTCTTTAACGGTGTACTTAGAACTGGACTCATGCCAATGATATGGAAGATATCGGATATAATCATGATCCCCAAGCCTGGAAAGCCCCCTCATCTTGTATCTTCCTACAGACCAATCAGTTTGCTACCAATCCTATCAAAACTGTTTGAAAATATCATATCAAGAAGGTTAACACAAATTAGCAACAAAAATGATTTTTATCCACAACATCATTTTGGCTTTAGAACTGGCCATTCAACTTTAGAACAAGTTCATCGAGTTGTTAACAAAATAAGAGAGTCCTTTGAAAAGAAACTACTGTTTTGCCGTCTTCCTTGACATACAACAAGCATTTGATAAGATTTGGCATTTAGGCCTACTTTTTAAATTAAAAAGAGTACTTCCACACAACTTTTATAATTTGATAAAGTCGTACTTGGAAAGTAGAATATTTAGAATTAAAATCAACGACGCTTACTCTGCCTTCTATGACAAAAAAGCGGGGGTGCCACAGGGCTCTATCTTGGAACCTATTTTATACGTACTATATACAGCAGATATTCCTACAACCAATAAAGTCCTATCCGCTACATTCGCAGACGACACTGCTGTACTTAGCAATCACGAAAATCCTGACATAGCATCTTTAGTCCTGCAAAGTCACCTGAATAAAGTAAAGGACTGGATGGACAAATGGCGTCTCAAGGCTAGCTCCAGCAAATCTTTGCATGTCACATTCACTCTTAGGAGAGGCAACTGCTCACCAGTCCAACTAGGAAACGATGTCCTACAACACAATGATACAGTCAAGTAATTGGGCATGCATCTTGATAGAAAACAAACATGGAGAACTCACATACAGAAAAAACGGCAAGAGCTAAATATACGTCTTGGTAATCTTAACTGGCTAGTTGGTAGAAAATCATATGTCACCACTAAAAACAAGTTGCTCATATACAAAACCATCATAAAGCCAATATGGACATATGGCATTGAGCTGTGGGGCACAGCGAAAAACTCTAATATCGAGATTCTACAACGCTATCAGAACAAGGCACTCAGACTAATAACTAATGCACCTCTGTTTATCAGAACCAATGAACTGCATAAACATACAGGGACGAAAACAATTAAAGAAGAAATCGAACACAGCAGAATTATGTAAAAACCGTTTAAAGACCCATTTTAATAGCCTAGCAACAGCGTTAAGTGAACCCATGTCGAACAGAATGCTTAAAAGACAACACATATGGGATTTTTTTCAGTGGAAAAATAATTCTCAAACGTCAATAATCTCCTTCACCAAATCTGTTAAAACCCTGTAAAGCCGATTGCATGATGTTAAAAAACATGTATTTTTTTGTATATTCCATGCTATGATACTGCTGCTCATTTTTCCTCTGATATATTTTTTTTATGATTTGCTCAAAGATTAACCTTAGGTACGACAGTCAATTTTTATTTACTAATAATTTATATTTTTTTAGTATAATAAATTTGTCATATTGTTTTTCTGTTATATAATTCTTGTTTCTTTTTGTAACGCAAAATTTTATTAAATTCTCCTTTGCGTCAAGGCTTAGAGTTGAAACAGTTATCTGTTTTATTACTACTGTCTTACGTTATTTTCTTGAATTAAATAAAGCCTTATGTTAGTCTTATGTTATGTTGAGAGTTCTATATAACCATCAGATGGTGCGTCGGTAGTGGCTAGTAGCTTCGTCGGAACATATGTATGTTTTAATAAATAAATTCATGTTTAAACAGGCTTTTGTTTAAACAAGCGGACTTATTCTTATTGCGCTCTTTTCAATATGCTATATTTATATTTGTGTATGGGCATTACAGTAAAAAATATTTCTATATAAATTAAAAAAGGATATTATTTGACAAAATATAATTAACTAAAAATGTGGCTATAGGTTTAAAAATTATTGTGAATTTTTTGAAAATAACATTTTTAATTTTCCCACTCATTTGACGCTTTGGTTGTTAGAGTAAAATGGAACGAATTGTATTACTTCGTTATATGCTAACTTTGTGTGTGATATTTTTTCAAGGAGCAATATCAGATATTGTATATTTCTTTATTCAAATCATTTTATATGCAAGTTTTATTATAAAAAATCCATATAGTTTTGTTTGTTTTGTGTTAGTTTTTAGGTTGGCTATTTTTTTTTGGCAGGCGCTAGACGAGGAAAAGTGATTAAAACACAACTTAGGTAACATTGTTATTTAATTTACAGGAAATTTCTAACGATTGACAATAGATCCCGACATTTGGAAACCTTACAAAAGAAAATTTTAACACTTACATAAGTTCATGCTAACTCAACTTGATATGATTCTAAATTTTATTCTTTATTAGTTAAAATGATTCTTGTATGGTTCCTTCAAGCAGAACTTTGCTAATTTGATATAACAATATTTTGTTACATTCTAGAACATCAGCTAGCTGTATTGTACTGAGCTATTAGAAGCTACAAAAAATTGGAAAGGTTTCAAAATTAAACAGTATCTAGCTTGTCTAATATTTATTACGGAAACAATACAACTAAGATGGGTCGGATCACAATAACAGATGTGATAAATAAATTCTTTGGTACAGTCATGCACAAAGCTCTTAACTACAACTGTTACACACATATTACAAAACGATATGATTTTATCTCCTTCTTCAGTCTTTGCAGTTTGTAGAGTTCCAATTATGACCCAACAACTATTTATTTAGATTGCTTTTATAACTTTTGGTTAAACTATAATTAACATTTTAACAAATTATATAACAACTCCATGAGAAATATGCTGATGAGCTACTTTAGTAACATAATCAGTTGCTATATCTACCTATTCTATCGCATCTATTTCATTTATATAATATTGTCTTATCATATAAAACAATACGGAAAAACAAGGAGTAAAAAAATAGAAATGAAATCATGCTAAGTAATTATTATTATAATAATTTATTTATAACCCTAATATACGCATTTACAATAATCGTAAAATTTATTCCTTCTCAGTAATAACGTTTTTAGAATCTAAGATCTAAAGACGGCTAAAAGTTTCTACTGTGTAAAAATTTGAATGTTATATTATTTACTTTTCTCTTTTTCAGCCTGCGCTGCCAATTTTGCCTCCTTTTTGGCTTTTTTCTTTTCTTCCTTCGCTAGCAGCTTGGCTTGTCTTTCTTCTTCTTTAGCCAGAAGTTTAGCTTGTCTCTCTTCTTCTTTAGCCTGTAGCTTAGCTTCTTTCTTGGCTTCTTTTTCCGCTTTAAGTCTCAACTTCTCTTCTTTTTTCCGTTCAGCAATTTCATTCTTTTTGTTGTCATTGCTCTCGTCTTTCTTGTTTTTATCATTTTGTTTTGTGTTTTCGTCGGTTTCTTTCTTTTTCTTTTCTTCCTTCTTGCCTTTTACTTTGGGGTTTTCTTTTTTCTTATCAGTCTCTTTGCTATGATCTCTTGACTTTGGGGGGTCGTCTTTATTTGGGGGTTTTAGTGGTCGGAAAAAATGTTGCTTATTTTTCTGCGGTGACGTCTCTAATTGAGTCACTATTTTCTGAGCACACCTGAAAAAAATTAGAAATTCCAATCACTACTGTGGATTTTCATAGTGTTTTTATAACAAAAACTGTTGCTGTAGCTTCTATAAACAATGAAATACCTAATTCTAGTTGAGGCTGATGCAGCCGCGGCGCTTTCTCGTCGACCTTCACGAAATTCTCTTTGGAATTCTCTAATAGGCGGTAATCTTCCCGAAGGTTCTCCGGCTGGTCCACCTGTATAGCTATGCACTTGGTAATCTTGCAGTCTAGCCTGTAAAAATAAATATCTTATAAAGTATATGAATACATATAATTTCATTATTATTTTAATCTTACAATTATGTATAAATAATCCAGTTAGAGTTACCTATGACTTCACGTTTCACGGACACGCTTTTTCCCGCATAGAAGGATTGTAATTTGTTGTTGTATTTCGTAATGATATAGGCAAAGTACAAATTATTAGGTAAAATTGCGCAATAAACCAAATGGGCTGATTTATTTCTTAGGCTTAGAATGTAAATTACCATTTTAATAAGAAGTCTTCATAAGTAAGACTATAACGAATTCTTCGGGGCGCAGTTGGTCTATAGTAGACTGTAAACGCTTTAGTTGTGGGTTCGACTCCCACTCGAGAGACTAACTATATATTATTTACATTTTCTCGCTTTGGTATCCGAGACAAAGCGCGGCGCTACTTTCCGCTACTCTTAACGCGCGTGTTCATGTTCTGATTATGGGTGGAAAGTGGACAACGGAGTTTTTGACACGAGGTTCTAGAGAAGAAGTGTGTAGCTGCTTTATCCATATTGGTTATACAATATGGATAAAGTTAACAAACCTTCATGCTATGATGCTGAGACCGTCGTAGCGAGTTCGACGCCGGCTGCCTCGGTCTCGGTGGCGCAGACGCGGCCGGCACTCGAGGAACAGCCCCCAGACATGCTCCGCCACATTTAGCCCCTCCGCAAAGTTTCGTCGAACAACCGGTGTTGCTCACGTTGCCTCCGCTATTTGATGACACGGAAGATACTCCTGTAATTAAAATATAGGCGTATTAGTTGGTAATCATGTAGTTAGTTATTATATAGTGTTTTTACTGGTTTTAGATTTTTTGATATTTAAATCTAGTGCCCAGGTAAAGGCAACATTTACTTGTTAGATTTTTTTAACTTCGCGCTATCCCACCTACAGAGGTAGAGCGAACCAAGTGTTAAGACACTCCATTCACCATTTCCCTCTGAATTCCGGAGGCATTGCGTGTTAAGTGGCGGAACTTAACGCCTCGACACCGGAACGAAGAAAACGGAAAATATTAAATAGTTCAATTCCTCGAGGGGGAATGAAACCCACAACCTCTCGCGTTTATAGTCACACTTTGTGCCCCTGCGTCATGGCGGTTAGTAACGTTAGTAGTATTTAAATTTGTAATAAATACTTTATTTTTTTAAGTGGTTTTATTATTTTGCTTTATTAATTAATTATTTATTTATATATTTATCACAATAGTATATAGTCCTTATATAATTTAAGTTGTAGTAATTTATGTTAGTACCTATATAAGTGCAGTACACAGGCAAAGGCAATAATATTTTTTATTATTATCTTCGCCTGTAATGATAATATTTTTTTTAAAAACACCATATAATATTTAAAGATTCCAAGACGCGGATTCTTTATCTGACGCAAAAGCTAACATCTTTGTTCTTTTTGAAATATTAAAGCACTGAAAAAGAATTCTTAATGAAAAAGAATTTTTAATATTTCGTTTCCCTGAACTTTTTTCGGTTTGCGTGGACTATAAAATATAAAATCCTATATTTTCCCGTTCCTGCAGGAATTCAAGAGAACGGAATGTCTGAATATTAAGTTCACTGACTGACTGACTCTGTTATGTGGGATTAAACGTGACATATCTCTTAGTCCCCAAGAAACATACACATATATGCCAAATTTTAGGTTCTTACGACCAGTAGTTTCGTTTATGCGTTCTTCGATATCAGTCTGTCAGTAAAGTAAGAATTTTATATATGTCTATAAATATACATATTTATAATGTACTTAATAATACGAGAAGAAAAAAATAAATTTTTCTCTCTTTATCTCTACAGGAAATTATTATCATATTTTTTTTATTTTTACGTAGAAAAAATATAGATTGTTTTAGGTTCGATCACGCCTCGGTAGAATACTTGAATTATTTTCGTTCCTTATATCATAGTGTAACATTTATGTTGTAATGAAAATATATTAGGAGACGTTTGCTATATTACCGGAAAGTGATGATTCGCCGCTGGTAACAGAATAGAGAGAAGCTGAGGCAGGAACAGAGCGGGCGCCCACAGAGTATGATGACACGGACCCTGGCACTCCCCATGACTTCCCACTGCCACTGGATATCTGCAATCATTTTTTAATAATTTTGAATATTAAAGATGTAAATCTCTTTAAAATAATCATATTCACACAATAATTTTTAACGTGTCGTTTTTTTTAGTTTATTGTTAATATGCTGTCAAATTTGTAAAATTAAGTATTTAAAATTCATATATATTTTTATAAAACAGTAAACATAAAAATATGAACGCAGCTTAGCAGCAACGCTTAGCAGAGCGCCTGGAACATTACTAAGAGGCGCGGATTCGAAATAAACGATCCACTGAATTGAAATTTTTACATGTTTTCTGTAAATGTATTCACATATACCTATACTTAAATATTATGTATGTATCTATTTAAATTTCTTAGTTTCTCAGAATTATTTTTTAAAGAATTTACTTGCATCTAAGCCAAATATAGAGTAAATTTAAGGACTTTTATTTGCATTTAAAAGCATAAGAATCAATATTTTTTTTCATTTTAGGTATACCTATCTACTAAATAATAAAATCTTTAATAAAAATTACAAGAAATATAATTTAAAAATACAATAATCACCTGCCAACTTTTACTAGACACGAGTCGCGGCGCCTGTCGCAGACGGAGTATCTTGGCTCGGCAGATAACGCAGCGCAGTGGGAGCAAGCGTTGGCTCACCGCCATCTGAATGGTCTTCACGAAGCATCGCCGACATACCACTCGATGGCCGCAGGGCGATGTTTGCATCGTCGCTTTCGCGTTCACACATATTACACACTGTAAAAAAATATAGATTATGTTACAGCTTCACTCCTTTTCTCACATAGCAGGGTAGCTAAAGATAAACCTAGTGTAAAGATAATTAGTTTTCCACTTTCCACCTGAATTTGTATTAAGTGGAGGAACTCAACGCCGCGTTTTGTTTTTGTTGAAAGATGAATAATTGATAAAAAATGTATTGAAATTATGTATTATAATTATATTTCTACTATTACAAACTTAATTTTTATTCTATTATATTTTTATTGTAATATTAAGTATCGAACTATCATCTCGCAGTGGGTCAGTGCCTACTGTAAACGATTGGTTGTAGGTTCGATCCCAGCTCGGTAGATTGATTATAATATACAAATTGCTTTAATCTCCGCTCCTCGACACGTCGAGGAAAATGGAGACATGTCTGTCTTTTTTCTAAAATAATAATAAATTTATTCATAAGAAAATAAAAAAATATAAATATAATAGCTTCAATATTACTCAAACTGTAAATATAAATTCTACGTTATGTGGCTAGTAAATTGTCAACTGGCACATCTAAAAATCATAAAAATGTCAATTGAATCAAAGTACAAATTCAAACAATAGATAGTACGAAGACAAGTCTGTGGGATTACGTGCATGATATCTGCAATGTACTCAGAGAACAATGCTGCACGATAGTATGGCTGTATTCCATGTTTTTTATTGGATTTTTATGTCAAATGGGCGGGAATATTCTTTTTGTGTTTTAAGAAATAAATAAGAGTTTTACGTAGCCAAAAAAGAAAATATAATTATACAACTTCAGAATTTCTTTATTTTTCCCCTATAGCAGGATAGTCAGAGAGAATTTGGTGTCATGATATTCAGGTGTCCATTTTTCCATCGAGATAGGTCCTAGACATTGCGTATTAAGTGGCGAACCTCGCTTTGTTTTTATTATCAGAGTTATCCAGAGTTATCAGAGTTATCTCATGGGGCCAGTCGTGCCGCAGTGGCACAAGAGTGTGGCTGTAAACGACTGGTTGTGGGTTCGATTTCCACTCGAGGAGTGGTATTTATTATTTCCATTTTCTTCGCTCTGGTGTCAAGGCAAAGTGTCTCCGAATTTGGCGGAAAGTGGGGAACGGAGTGTCCTTATACTAGGTTCTCTCTGCTTACCCTGTGCGGGATACAGCGTGAAGCTAAAAAAAAGTTGTCCCCCAAGCTGTACTCGAACACATAACCATCAAGTTTACAGTCACACGCTGAACAATTCCGCCACGATGCAATTAATTTTATTCTTATGCGCAGTATTTTAGAGCTCTAATTTATACCTAACTAATTTTAACACTTACTTCTTCTTCCGGTGACGTTGCTAGCTCTGGTTCATTTTCTTCCAATTTGTTGAGCAATTTATCCTGAAATAAAGAGAAAAGGACTTTTAAGGTTTAGATAATATTCCTTATGTAAAATAGTATGCAAGATAGCAGGACTAAATTAAGAGCTAGTTTGTTCTGAATTAAATAATAAAATGAAATACATTATTTTAATATAAAAATTATTAAAAAATTTGCGATATATAGAAAATTGTTAAATTCCATTGTAAATATGTACATGTATAGTTAATAATTTCACAGTTTAAATCGTTTTTTCAACGTAACAACTACAATAAATGTTAAAGAAAGTTAAAGTTTTATAATCCAAATAAATTAAATTGTATTTATAAATATTCACATAGCGGATAGGTATAGGCAGAAAAAACGTAGTGCCAGTGACAAAACCACACTGTTCTTAAAATTCTATGAATTTCAAAACAATATAATTATGATGTATTGTTATATAATTTTTTGAAATATTATTTGCGCATTTAGGAAATTGATAAATATATATTTAGAAAATGTATAAAAAAATGAACGCAGCAGGATTCGAACCTGCGCCCCATGAAAGCTAACCGACGCTCTGACCACTAAGCTATGGGTTCCTTAACATATAACATACATTAAGCCAGTCGTGGCACAGGGGCACTTACTGTGACTGTAAAGCGACTGGTTGTGGGTTCGATTCCCATTCAAAGAGTTGAAATATTTGATATATAAAATATTTAATATTACCATTTTCTTCGCTCTGCTGTCGAGGCAAAGCGTGTTGTTAAGTTCCACCACTTAACACGCAATGCTTTCGAATTCAGCGGGAAGTTAGTCTTAACACTAGGTTCCTTCTGCATACCCTTTTGTATGCGGGATACAGCGTGAAGCTTTACATTACTTTTCTTACAGCGTGAACATTACTTTTCTTACATAAATAAATATTGAATACAAGCCTCGTGATAAATCAAACACGTTTTTGATGGAGTCTGAATATCACGTAGGTGCATAATAATCAACATATTGCAATAAAAGTACCTACATAGTCCATCTTTAAACTGGAATCAAGAATAGTTATGATCATTACATAAGATAATACTACTATAAATAGCTATTGTATATTGCATAGTGATTAGTATTAAAGTGTATCTAAGTACAAAGTATTATTTTCAAGGTTTTCTAGGATTTGTTTTCATATCACGTATGTGGGAGATGTTTATTTCTCTCATATATTTGTTTGCCAATATATTAATATAGCCGTAAATATAATAAAGTTCAGTCCTTACTCGCTGAGTGACAAACAACGTTTAAACGAGACGTCTGGTTAGAAAGATGAAAGTTGGCGTATAGATTTCTTTAGTAAAAAATCAAGGAATCCTGTCTTACCTAGTAGTAAGTAAGAGAGGATCCCTTGATTTTTTTATGAAACTATATAAAACGGAACTAATGTTTTACTTTTGTAACTACGGAAATAGTATAAAATGATCATAAAGTCCACGCTAACGAAGTAGTTTTGTCAACCAAAACTTGTCACGAGCTTAAGGGTATATTGTGTTGACTATGTTGTGTTTTTTACTTGACAAATTATTATCACAATAAAAAGATGCATAATTATTGTTTTTTAATGCTAATTATACAACGAAATTTATATAATACGCTTTATTATAACTTATTTTTATTGTTAGCATCATATCAATATAACATTATATAATTTCAACGCAGCTGGTAGTAGAAAGCATGGCTCAGCGGTGAGAGCGCCTGGACGGTATTCAGGAGGCGCGGGTTCGAATCCCGCTGCGTTCAAATTTTTATACGTTTCCTAAATGTCTTTTTCAACTGTAAATGATTTAAGGACAGCACCTGATATCATTATATCAGTAATATCAATCAAGACATGAAGAATAATTTTGGACCCCTTACAAAATTTTTGCGGTATGTTCGTAAGGTGATGCGCATTTTACAAGTCAACGAGGACACCAAATGTGGTAAAATATACAGTTTAATAACAATTTAATCGTAATCCGTTCTCTTTTTCAGCTTATTTTGGGAAGATTTATTGCTCCATGGCAGAATGTAATGCCGTGGTTTTTGAGTAACAAAATTGTACATATTCCTATGCAAATTATAAAATAGTACCTATTAAACTTAAACTAAGTAATTTAGTATTACAACCGATTGTATTAGTCTTGTGGTTAATGTCAATGGCAATAGTTAATAGTTTTAAAATTGCTTGGCACGCTTTCAACTTCGGAAAAAATCACGACTAAAAAAAGAAAAAAAATATTAGTAGCCTTCTCAGTTTTCAATTAGACTGATTATTAGAAGTGTGGATATAAATTTTATACAAAAATTGAAAGTCGTAAATTATCTTCTTATGTTTTTATAGTCTAACTTGGCTATATTTGTAAATATGTATAAAATATTCTTTAACAAAAATTTTAATCAATGTTAATTGACATTGCTTAAAATAAAATATTTCCGCGGAATAACTTATTGTCAAATGTTCAGACATACAGAGACATCGTATCGTAATATTTTTCCTAATGTAGTTAAGGTGTACAAAACTTGACCGTAGTTGTGAATCTATTTTAAAATTATATTTGTAATGAACACTTATTGAGTTCCTTTAAACATTTTTAAAGTTTTATTCCATACATAGGGAGATTGAAAAAGACATTTAAAAAAACGTATAAAAATTTGAACGCAGCAAGATTCGAACCGGCTCAATGGTGAGAGCGCCTGGACGGTTTCTGGAGGCACGGGTTCGAATCCCACTGCGTTCAATTTTTTATACGTTTTCTTTAAATGTCTTTTTCAACTATTGAATTCCTCACCGTCTTTTCCCAGCAAATCCACCTTCCCAACCGGTGGTAGCTTTCGATAGTCGATACTAATAATTTTATGGTTATCGAAGATTCGAATGTGCTTGTAATAGCGAAGTTGAATAAAGAATACATTGATTTTGATTTTAACCTTTACAAAAATCTTCTCTATCTTGTATCTTTTTCTAAGAAGTATATAGATAACAATCACCGTAGATATTATCGTGTAAAGGTCAAGTGCAATATATAAAATGAATTATGAAACAGTATAATGATAATGATATTTAAAGTTATATTTGATCAAAGTATTACAAAATACTAAGTACGCATAAATATAAACGAAGACCATAGTCACGACGTAATTTGTTCGATTATTACTTTATATATGGACGTGAAATGCAAGAAAATTGAATCGGATGAATTTGCAAAAACAATCTCTTCCATGAAATGAAGGTTTCAAATCAATTCGTGGGTCAGTGCCATGACTAGTTCGGCATAATCGGACTAAACGAAATATTATAGAAACAATTGCATAACATAAATCGACAACATCGATACAAACAAGTGGTAACTTAGTCGACAAACACGCCTTGAACGGACAATAGACTTAAATCCAATTAATTCAAACGAGTTGATGGCAGCGGTGCGATCTCGCGGTTAAGGTTACACCTTAGAATATTACTTATGAAAAGTTACGTTATTCATTATCCTATATATAGGTGTTATGGAGTTATGATGATGCAGTACGTGCCGACATATAAGTTCGTATTGTAACTAATCAGAATACATCTGATGTGTTGTAACAACTTTCAGTGCATAGTGAAGTCTATTGTGAAACGAAACTTTTCTCTTACGATTAAATGCTTAGCTATCTGAAGCTATATTTTCCTGGATTTAAATGATTGCTTCTACAAACATGAGTTTAACGAACGAAACATGCCAGCTGGTGACCTTCTTTCTCGGTAAGCCATCTATCAATACCCGCATGTCTAAGGCTATTAGGAAATAACTTGCAATAACTATTACTAATTAGCATTGATAAATTTTGTCTCCATAATATTTCATTTGACATTTTCACTTTTCATTGAAATGCTAAGATGAATAAAAGTAGAAGTGTAACCGTTGTATTGCGTTTTGTAATAAATTAGTTATGTTTTCGGCAGTTTTATGTAAACGTGTATTTTTTTATATAGGTTTGTATTGGATTTTATATAATTTGATTGAACTATAGCATATATGTACGTAGAATTAGTCGTTCCTCACCAGGAAATCGATTTCATCATAATAAAATTCATAATAAATGTACAAATTGAAAAATATTGTAATTTTACGCTTTACGCTTTTTCCCACGTAGAAAGGCAAGACAGAGAGATCAAGACAATCTGTTCTCTATTTACCGTCCGGAACCGCAACATTGTATGTTCAGTAGAGTCAATACCTCGTTTCTACCCAAGTGGAGAAATGAAAATAATAAAACCAGCCAAACCATGAAAATAATAAAATAAAAAAATAATAATTCCTCCAAGCGGGAATCGAATCCACAATTGCGTTTACAGTCAGTCGTCCCATTGCGCCATAATGAACGCCATATATGAAAATATATGAAATATGGAAAGGTATTTGTAATATGGATCACTAAAGAATTGATTACTTTTATCAGCTTTCCAGGGTGCTTTTATTTACTGGCTGTTTTTCAAATATTTTACTTTGTAACCTTAAATTACGTCCTATGTGTGTCGCGTACATTTAAAAAGAAAGAATTATCAAAAAGGAGTCGTAAGTGTTTAGTTATATAGTTTTATTAAAACTTTAAAGCATTTTGCATGAGGGAACTTCTCTTTATCTTCTTTGTCAGTGTTTAACCTTGATTCATTCAATTACAATTAGAAAATAGTAACTTAGTCTATGAGTACAATAGATGAATGTAATGATGTAGCAAGAATAACATCGATTCATTTATTTTTGTTAGTCTATACAAATAATATAATTGGGAGTGTTACAGACAGATGTAATATTAGAATAACCGATTTTTTGCAATTTTCATCTGCCTGTCTGTTTGTTTCGGTTAACTTTTGGAATGGCTGGACCAATTTTGATTGGACTTTCATTGGCAGATAGCTGATGTGATAAGGCGTAACTTTTATTTTAGAATTATGTTTTTGTAAATTATAAATTAAACGCGGATAACGTCGTGGGCTACAGCTAGTATGGAATAAATTTTAACAACTTCTGTCGTATGTGAATATAGTATTTTGCATTTGCATTATCAATGCATTGTGCATATCTTGTTTTATATTTACCATATACCACTAATTTACATTGTATTTAGGTAGGTACATCATAAAAATGTAAAAAAATGGTTACATATGTGTACATATTTTTTTGTGAAATTGAGTGTTTCAGCGGCGCCAAAACGCTTGACATAAGCTGTCATAAGACGTCTGTTCAAGTAAATTAATAATATACAATGAATTGTTTGGTTTTATTGAGAATGGTTTAACATTTTATTTTCACAACGCCGATAAAAATACGCAATTTCATTTTTTAAAAATAAACGAAGTAAATATATAGAGCGTAATAAATAAAGTACAATAATGTCTTTTAGAAGCAAGTTGCAATAGTTATTAAATTAATTGAATTTATTTTGCCTAACAATGTGGATCTCTTAATTTCGATACATCTCTCGTGTATAATGCTGTCCTATTTAAAATGCTCTTTGCTTGTTTCTAAAGGTTTACTAATTTAATAAGTATTAAATACATAGTAATAATTACCTCGACCAAGTGAACGAGGTAATTATCATACTTAGCACTATTTAGCTTGTTGCGTGACTGGCATCTGTTTATCCATACTTATATTATGAATGCGAAAGTTTGTCTGTTTGTCTGTCACGCTTACACGGCTAATCCACCAGTTCGATTTGGATGAAATTTAAAATGAAAGTAGTAAATAATCCAGGGCCATAGGCTACTTATTTTTTTAAAAAATCAACCGCTAAAGGATTGAAATAGGGGATGAAAGTTTATATAAAAAATCTAAGCCGTTTGACCGATTGTAATGAATTTTGTAATATATATATAGTGGATAATCTTAAGTTAAACGGCTACTTTATTTTTCAAAAATCCTCCCCCGATGGTTGCAAAATTACTAGATATACTCGTAGTTACGCAGTTCACGCGACGAAACCGCGAGCGGGCCGCTGGTGTATTGTGCGCTGTTTGTCATACAATTTCAAATTATTAGATCTGGGTTCAAATTCCATATTAAGACAAAACTAATTTATATTAGTAGATATTACAATCCCTAAGATAAAAGCGAATTGTTTAGGTCCGCTAGTTTGACATGCAGTGTCTTGATTTATAAGCGGAGAGAGGATAACGGAGCTTCCTGGTTTTTTACAATTTCATTTATACTTTTATAGAGAGTCAGGTTCTGCAATTGAACGTTAACATTGAGTTGTCGTTGAGTAGCTTAACGTATACTATTTAATCTCGGTGAGATTATCTCCGAATTATTTTCGTTAAATGAAATATTTATTAAGAAAAGAATCAGATATTGATGACCTAGTCATATTGAGATACCAAAATACTTAAAAGCTTTCCACATATGTGCACTATAGACTGACATGTACATAATCTTCTCAACATACATCTATGCATATATTAATAGTGAATAACCATTTTAACGATTACTCTCAATATTATATGAATATATGTACTTATAACCTATTCACAAGTTATTTTCTATTGTACTCGCTAATGCCATCATAATATTTTTATTATATTGTTATTATACAAATTAGTGTCCGACCGAAGGTTCGGTTTCGGTTTCGGTTTCGGCAAGTTTCGGCAAAAAATTGTAGTTTCGGCCGTAGTTTCGGTTTCGGCAAAAAAACTGCCGAACCTTCGGCAATGCCGAAACTCATGACGTATTCAAGAATTTCCACGTAGCTTAGATACTTTTGAGTGTTTTTATAGCTTGTCAACCTAACCTTAAGATGTAGTAAATTTTAATATACTTAAATTAATGATGACAATACTATGAACTGCTGACGACAGATTAAATGAACTATCCCTGTTAGTCTGTAACGAAACTATGTGTCTGTTCGCGTAAGTGTGGCTCCTTTCAGGGCTCGAATACCTATGATTGATTGATATTTTGCGAGCCCTGGGCTAGTTACTATATGTAAGGCTTGCCTTAATATTATTTAAACATAACCGTTTTCTATATAAATGTTACACAGTATATAGTCAATAAGTTAATATAAATATATATCTAATGTAAATCTTATCATAAATTAGCACATAAATTTCTCTGCAAGAAATGCACAGGTACGTTAAAGGTGAAAACCTTTTTGTAAAAAAATACCTATTAACCAAGTGTTGCCAATCTTAAGTGGCGACCGAGAGCCTTCATAACCCACAGGTCCCTGCGCAACAGCTCAAAAAACCTCTATGTAAATCCCTAGGAGCCTTGGGTAAAGAGAACTGGCGTAGGTCTAGACTAACAAGTGATCCGATCCATATATTGGTCAAGTTGAAAAAATGGTTTAACTTTTTAGAAAAAAAATGAACTGAAAAAAAATGTTTTTTTTCTCTTTCAATATTTATCAGGATAGATAGGAACACGTCGTTTGAAGATTTTTCATCTTGAGATCTCAAAACTGCACACTTAAAGCTTTAAAATGGTTTTTTTATTTCAATGCGACTATTTTTGAGGAAACCTCTCACTGCCACTTGGAAAAACTCAAAAAAAAAGTTTTTTTTACGATTATTTAATTATTAACGCTAGTATATATAATAAAATCAACGTAATCACAATAATTCAAACGCACGTGTAATTTTGAAAGCGTAAAAAATGCATTTTTTTTACATATTATTCAAATTTTATGACGTCATCAGCAGTTTCGGTTTCGGTTTCGGTTTCGGCCGAAACTGAAGTCAGAACCGAAGGTTCGGTTTCGGTTTCTGTTTCGGCTGAAAAATCAGTTTCGGTCGGACACTAGTACAAATGTATTTTTACCCGCGACGGTGCGGCGACTGTATATGTATTTGGGGTAATAGGTTGTATGTTTGTTTGTTCAAATTACTATTCAATTATTTCCAAAATTACAAGTTCGATTTCGATACGGTTTTCAATGATAGGTTCAAGTTCAATTGCCGTATGTTCTTAGATATGTTTTATCGCCTCAACTCACCAGGGGAAGCTGCAGTAAGCATTTTACGTGCAAACGAATTTTTTCAATTATCTCAAAAAGTAGTCTGGTAATTCACCAGGGGGCACTGCATTAGGCATATGTTTTTGCAAAGTTAAAAATACGAATTCTATTTATACGTAGTTTTATGTGATACGTTCAGGTTTAATTATTGCGTGTTTTTAAATATATGCCACACCGAGAACTCACTGGAGGGCGTTGCAGTATACACTAGTTTGTGCAAAATCAAAACTACTGTACCTTGTACATGATAGCTCGATCGTTTTCACAGATGTCAATTTTTCTGATGGACATAACTATGCAATGATGAACATTATTTTCTTAATTTAATAATTTTAAAAAAAGTAAAAATATTTTAAAAAAAATCATATAATACAAAAGTCCCTAAGGAATCAAGCGCTATCCGAAAATTTTAAGAACGTTTATTGCTTCGAAGCAAAATTTTAATAGGAACACTGAACGCTTGTACATCGGATGATGGTCCACTTTGACAATTTTATTGAACACGAAATAATATTAATTATTAGTTCGGGATAGTGACACAAGTTCCGACGACTCTGGTTATAAAGCTATTTTATTTTTCAAAATTAATTTTTACATACAGGGTTATTCTTGGACCTCCAATAGGTGGATCAGGCCATGGGACCGAACAACTTTGCCAAAGAAATATGGGTTGAAAAGTGTAAATCTCGTCACAGTTAAAAGTATTTTAAAACGTTATTTTTTGGACTACTAGATATTTTCTGTTTATTATCACTAGCCCGTCTGTCAAAAAGGTCAAGCTATCTTGTACAGAATATATTGTGTGATTTTCACTGATTTGGTTAGATTCAAGTCGGGGAAGACTTAAATTGCTTATGGTAAAGTATTGCGTATTTTTTAAAATACTTTTCCAGGTATTTTCTATATATATTATTTAATTACTAATATCACCTCGATGCATTTTTCTGCATAGCGAGTCGGTCAGAGAAGACCTAGTGTTAAGACTCTCCTCCACTTTCCTGCCTGAAAATTGAGACATTCGCGTGTTGCATGGCGGAACTCAACGCCGCGCTCCTTAGGTACCAGAGCGAAGAAATTAAATTTTCAGTATAGCCATTCTCTGAGTGGGAATTGAACTCACAAACATCGCTATATAGTCAGATGCTGTATCACTGCGCAATGACGGTCTCAATCAGGTATTATTAAAAAAACATATATTTTGGTGAAAAGGTCTGTTTGGTGAAGTTCCTACTATAATACCTTTAAAGACGACGACGAAAATTGTTTATAAAAATATTCATACGAAGGAAAATAAAAAAATATATTTATTTTGCCAGAGAAATTCGATGAAATTAATTAGTACTTAATAATTAACATTTTAAATTTAATTTATAACAATATTTTATATATTTTTAGGTATTACACAAGTGAGCTACATGCATGCCCCAGTAGGAGACTGTCAAGACTGTTGTCCCTACGATAATGCTGTTGACGTGGAGTATTTACTTTACACTAGGTAGGTTATTAATTTAGCAATAAATCATTTTTTTGTGTAACATTTTTTAATGTTATGATTTAAAAAATGCTTATTAAGTATATATTGTTTAGTAGCGAAAACCAATTCCGCGTTTTGTCTTACCAAAGCATCTGCATGAAAAATGAAGTTTATAATCATTTCATATTTGGGTCCAGTCGTGGCGCAGTGCCACAAGCGTGTGACGATTGCTTGAACGATTGCTTGTGGGTTCGATTACCACTCGAGGAGTGGAAATATTTAATATTTCCAATTTCTTCGCTCTGGTGTCGAGGCAAAGCGCGGCGTTAAGTTTCGCCACTTAACACGCAATGATTTCGAATTTGGCGGAAAGTGGGAAACGGAGTTCTTCAACACTCTACTTCACTAAACCACGATGGATTATCGAGGTCAACGAATTCGGTTAGAAAGTGAAGAACGAAGTGTAGAATGATTGTCTACGTTTATTCTGCTATAATAAATAAAGCTCGATGTAGCCGTCAGCGCGCTCAGCACAAGTGCAGCCTTGAGCTACCTATATTAAATAAGAATTGCGGCGTTTAACGTAGGAATAGATTATTCATAAATTAGTATATTAACAAATTAGTATATCAATACACGAAAAAACCTTTGGCCTTTTATGAAAACTGTACGTACGGAGAAGTATCAAATTTTAGGTCAACCTCTAAAGGGTTGAAATAGGGATGAAAGTTTATATGAAAAATCTAAACCGCTTGACCGATTGTAATGAATTTTGGAATATATAGTTGATAATCCAAGGTTAAGCATAGGCTACTTTATTTTTCAGAAATCCACCCTCGAGGGTGGATTTCGATATAACAAAACAGTTATGTTGTTCACGCGGCGAAGTCGCGAGCGGGCCACTAGTTATAAAATAAATGTTACTTGTAGTACCCTCCACAACATGTTTCACGTATATTTAACACTACAAAAGCCGTTATGAAATAATGATGAATAATAACATTCGATGAAAACTCACTTATCAAAGCCTCTTTATCTCAACTCTTACTTTTTTACTTACTCTATATTTTTAATTAGAGGTGTTGAAAATTGGCAGATCAATTTCTGTAGGCTGTGGCCTGATTAATAAGACAAGGCGCCATATTATAAGAATGCAAACATGTTTGCAATTAATTTTCTGTGACTATAATTATGTCATAAGCTATAAAATTAAATAATTTGCATTATTTATAAAGTACTCAGCACCTATTGTAATCTATGTCATAATAATATTATGTTACGTGCGGTGTTTAGTTCCACCACTTAACACGCCTCTGCAATGCCTCCGAATTCGGCCGAAAGTGGGGAACGGAGTGTCTTAACACTAGGTTCCCTCTGCCTACCCTGCTGTGTGCGGGATACAGCGTGAAGCTAAAAAGAAATAAATTGTGGAGATTGAACAACCGTCAAGTTCACAGTGTCGCTGTCCCACTGCGCCACGACGATCTCACTTAATATTGTTCATATCTTATTAAAATGAGTTTTATTTGCATTATAGGTCTAATTCGAAAACCCCTGAAACTATCCAGCCATTTGATGCATCTAGCTTATCCCGCACAAGCCTGAATAATTCTAACCCAGTTGTCATATACGTATTTGGGTTCTCAGAGGCGGTAACGGGACCAAGTACGACGTCCTTGAAAAATGGTAAGGTGGCTTCTGTATTAGGAAAGTATCTCTTATTTAAGGAATATTTACTGCCACTAACAAAATTCTTATAAGTGAAAAACTATGTTGTATTGTATTACTTGACTTAATGAATAGCTGTTATATTCAATTGGAAAGTGTAGAACAGTCCAGTTCTTTAATTATGGCCGTTCGTGTTTTTTTTTGTTCGTTTTGTGCTCTACTGGCAAGAAGAGCACGAATCACTTTGAGAATGTTACGTAGTGTGGAGAAGAAACGAAAGAAATTTTACTGTAAAATAGGGGTAGGTCAATACCATTACACTATGGTAGAAGTGAAGAATGGCGTGCAATGTGGTAAAAAAACGTGAAGGTACGCTATAATTTACGGAAAACCAAATAAAGCCGTCATTTATTTTCATTCATATACCTACGTATTTTTTTTAGCTTCACGCTGTATCCCACACACAGCAGGGTAGACAGAGGAACCTAGTGTTAAGACACTCCCTTTCGCACTTTTCGCAGAATTCGGGGGCATTGCGTGTTAAGAGGCGGAACTTAACGCCGCGCTTTGCGTTGATACCAGAGCGAAGAAAATGGAAATATTAAACATATCCAGTCCTCAAGTGGGAATCGAACCCACAACCAGCCGTTTACATGTTTGTGCCACTGACTGGCCCCAAATTGGCCCTGATAGCTAAAGCTAAAATGAGTATTTATAAATACTCATTTTATAACGAAAAACCATTAACAATATGTGAAGTTTAATAATAAATTTAATTCGTATTTCAGCGTTCCTCACACGCGGTGATTACAATTTCATTGCCGTTAATTGGTCCCGACTCGTCGTTTTTCCCTGGTAAGTGAATAATTGATTTAAACTTTCCGATCACCGTTGTTTAATTTTATATTTTTTAATTATACTTTTTGATTGCATTCTTTAATGAATATTTTTATATAATGTGTTTTGTATATTAATGCGATATATGATAAACTTAACTCGACAGGTGTTAAATTGTTGTCCATATATACATATATATTATATATATGAGTAAGAAAACTAAAAATCGCATGGTCTCATGTACTGTGACTCTATATCTAATTACTATTACCAAAAAGTATGTAATTACCAAAAAACATTAATTTTCAGCATTACTATTTTTTGTTATTAATCTTGCGTCTCTATAAGTTACGCATATGGTTGTCATGGATTCGATCGACAGTGGGAGGAATATTTCTTTATTATGTTTCGCCGTTGAACACAATGATGTCTCTAATTTTAGCCTTCTCTGCTATATGGAAGACGTCTTAAAGATGTAAAAATATCTTTTATACTTATAGCATATTTTTTATGCAAATTTATGATTACTTTTAGATACTAAACATTCAATTCTGAAATACTGCAGTACTTGACAACATACATAACAGACAAACAAAACTTAAGACAAAGACTTCATCACAAGAAATATTTTTAAAAAACATAGTTTATTTTAACATTATCCATAATATTTGTTTTATTATTATAATAACTTACTCGTATAAATCTCAATTACTTAATTACCAGGTAATAAAAGAACATTTATTATTCCATTCATCAGCCAAGTAAAATGACCTATGCCACATCTAATCATACTCGTCGTTGTAGCGCAGTGGAGGAGCGTCTGGCTGTAACGCGATGGCTATGAATTCGATTTCTACTTGGGGGATTGATTTGACTTCATTTTATTAGATTTTTTAGTTGGCCTCTGGTCAGAGGCAAAGCGCGGCGTTGAGTTCCGCCATCATTACGCGATATCTCGACTTCAGGCGGAAAGTGTAGGACGTAATGTCTTACACTAAGTTCTCTATAACTAACCCTCTACGTGGGAAAAAGTGTGAAACAACAAAAAATTATCCTGTTCAACACCCTGTTAATGTAGTGCTAAGTCATTAACTAATTACGGGAGGCCACAGCCAGGGGCCAGTCGTGGCGCAGTGGCACAAAGTGTGCCTGCGAAGCGACTGGTTGTGGGTTCAATTCCCACTTGACTTGGTGTCACGGCAGAGCGCGGCGTTAAGTTTCGCGACTTAATACTACGTAAAGTCTTAACACTAGGTGCTGTGTGCGGGATACAGCGTGAAGTTAAAAAAAATGATTTTAAAACTACTAATACTTTTATATATGGATATAATCCATCTAAGAACTATTAGTACATTGATTAATTTATAATACTAATAGTATGCTTACAGCAATATAGTGTGTCAATGATGCCCGACGGTCCTTGATAGCGTTGGGCTAGTTCTCACGATGCTAGCAAATTGCTTGGTATATGTTTGATTTGAAATGTATATTTTTAATGTACATACAAAGTGAGAAGCATTTTACAAGAGCGAAAACCTTCAATGTCTAAAAATTTAAAAAATATTTTAGCTTGCACTGACCAAGATAGTTAGCAATTACAAAAAATGAAAATAGAAAAAAAAATAATTTATTATTAAAAAATATAATTATAGCTTTTTCCGGCATAGGGTACCCCCCTAGTTAGAGACAACTTAGTGTCAAGACACTCCGTTTACCATTTTCCAACTAAAATTGAGATATTCTTTGTTAATTGGTGTAAACTGAACACCGTACATCTTCTAAGATATACGCCTTTTACGCTGCTTTCTGGTAGAGCGAAGAATTGAAAATAATTTAAGTATAATGATTTTCCCGACTCGGAATTGAACCCAAAACCAAACAAACCAAGCGTCGTCCAATTAGTTATTGGCACATGTTAATGGAGATCTCATAAGGCTTTTCTTATTAACGATTCAATTGTTAGATTATCATTAAGTATATAATTTATTTTAATTATTAACATGATTAAGTTTTTATTTTTAAGGAAAATTGTTTTTAGTTTAGTTTTTATTGTATTAATTATATATACATATAAAATTCTAAATATTTCGTCTTTTCTTTGTTCCGTCACGGTGTCGATTTCTTTTTCCATATTAAAAAAAGTCTGTTTTTATTGTTGGGCCTTGGCCCTTGGTATATCAAAGTTATTTTTTTCTGAAAAATTGAATTTAATTGTATATAATTACATAATATGTTCATATTTTTATATATAAGTCTAATAGTTATTTCATATATAATCTTTAAGAGCCTCTCTTAGGCGATTATTACACATTTAATTGATCGCGAAAATTTTTGGTATTCAAAAAGACATTTTTAGTAAACCCCCTGTATCTACTTCTACTTTACATTCTCTTTGACACTTTTTTTCAATTCTTAGTCCAAATTCTTTAAAACTTAATGCTTTTTCCTGTACAAAAACCAGTATTCAAAGAGAAACCAATGTCAAGTCACTCCGTACTCTGCCTTCCGCACGAAATGAAAACAATACGAGTTGAACGGCGGAATTCAACATCGCGATATCTTTTCAGCTGAACTGAGCAATGAAAAAAAAAAAAATAAATAACCATTTTTCCGAGCGCACCTACATCCAATCGAGTTTTCAGTCAGACGCTGTCTCTGTGCCTTAAAATTCGTTATAATTTAATATTCTTCATAACATTGTTTGACAATTTAAAACTACCCGCATAAATATAAAAATAAAATAAAACAAGTATCTCAGATAAACATATACCCGTAATTTTATATAGTAGCAAAATAGTTGAAGTTTTTATGTCATCGAGGAAACAGGTCATGTACCTACCTGACCTAAACAGCATCCCATTAACATCACTTGGCTGAGGATAAATTATTCATTTGAACAACTTCGCAGACATTACAATTGTATTTTCCATACCAATGAGATTGTTCTCTTTGATGTTAGAGTTAGACTTGGATAGTTTTGTGAGATGGGTCTAGCTACAAGTTTAGGATCTTAGAATTAAGCTTATATTCTATTGAATGTATATGTATTCTAGTAATATTAATATATATAATTTTTCTGTGTGTATGTGTGTATGTCACATGAAGCTAGCTTTTTGTATGCCTTGAGGTTGATCTGATAATGGTTTAGACCTACAGTTCAGCCCAATTTAAATTAATTATTTATCTCTATATTGTTATTGATTTTTGATTCAATATATTGAATTTTGAATATCATTAATTTTTGAAATTCGATAGGCAGATCATCAGCCAATCCATTGTCAAATTCAGTGCTGTTGTCAAATTCAGTGTAGTTTAGAAAATATTCTGTAACTACGTGCTATCATTGTGTGATCTAATTATCGTTTGATGAGTTTTGAAGTGGATAAAGAATTATACATATCTCAAGCTTATTGCGGAATTAAAGTGAGTCAATATAGTCCAGATCTATATAGATTATTTCAAAAATGTTTCAAATTTGCGAATTATAGACGTGTGTACAGGGTTACGTCTGCCGGGTCTAGTAATGTATACATATCTTCCTCCTCTTTCGTTACTAACGAAATGTATGCAAAACCAAAATTGGTTGGCGGAGGAGGCTAAAATTTGAAGAAGCAACAAGGTTTTAACCGTAAAAGAAGATGCGGGCTATAACTCTTTGTTGATATTATACTTAAAAAAATAGATTTAGGTTTGTTTTACAGTAAATAAAGTTTATTCCTAAATGGGTTTAAAAAATAAATATATAAAACAAAATAAGTTACACTTCGTATCACTATGCAAATCAATAAAAATATATTACTATTAAGTATGTAAAGATTGAAGAAAAATTATGTTTTGTTCACAACAGGAAGCCCCCGTCAATTAATAAGACGTGGAAGGTCAATAAATATTATGCTTGGCAATTGAATTTTACCTACACATAATATTAATATATTTTTCAGTTTCTCCATTTTGCATAGCAGAGTGGCCAAAAAAAACCTAATTTTTATTTATATCTCCATTTTTTGTCTGAAATTGAGATATTACGTATTGAACAGCGGAACCGAACGCCGCGCTTTGTCTCACCAGCGACACGGCGGCTTATTCCTACTTGTATAACTATACGAGTACATATACTTACAATATATAAATTATTTTATTACGACATAGACTTACAATATATAAATTATTTTATTACGACTTATAATAAAGAGTTTTAGTATTATTATTAACAGATTTGTCCAAAAGAATACATTCATCAACTCATATATTTATATACTCTATTAAAAGTTTCCATGTTATTTTAAAAAATAAACATATATTTTTTATTTTTAGGTACATTTCTGCAGTGCGAAATGCGAGATATATGGGGCAACAACTTGCAGATTTTATAGAATTTTTGAATGGTAACGGTATTCCCGTTGGATCCTTGCATGTCATAGGATTTTCACTTGGGGCAGAAGCAGCTGGTTTTGCTGGCAAAGCTCTTAACATAAGAGGCTTGAGAATAGGAAGGATAACAGGTATATTTACACTTAAAGTATTTCATATTTACTTTAAGTTCATTTTAATATAAAATTCTTAGGTTTTTCACGATAAGTTGGTAGGTATTATAGGATTTGAAGTCGTGGTGGCGCAGTGGGACAACGTTCGACTGTAAATGTGATAGTTGTGTGTTTCAGAGTGTCTTGACACTAGGCTCTCTTTGACTGTCTTGCTAGGCGGGAAAAGCGTGAAATTAGAATAAAACGAAAAATAGGTTAAGTATCATAATTGCCATAATTATTTAGTAGTTTATGCTTGAAGCACAAATCCTGAAGTTGATTGTGTTAAATTTTGTTTTATTGTTTACTGTGTAACAACCTATGCTCAATCTGATTACAATGAGATAGAATGATTATCCCATGGAAGTTAGAGATATATGCACTTATTAGTATTGATAGGAAGGTATACATTTCTTGCCTCGATACTAATAGATATTGTTAAATAATGTATTGTGCCCGAAATTTCCTTACAGCGTGAACATTTTACAAGGAATATATTTATATACTATAGTAAGCGTAGTATAGTTTAGCATAGCTAAAGTTCACAATACAAAAGAAAAATTTACAAAGAGTGCTTTTAAAAGAAAAAAATACGTAAATAGTAGTATTTTTTTTAAATTTCTAAACTGAAATTGTTTTTATTCATGTCTGATCCTCATTACTAGGTAAATGTCAAATCACTTAAAATGCAAGGCAAATCTGTGTAATAGTGTATAATGCATGAGCAACTATTGTGTGCAACATGTGCCTTTGGTACAGCGAAGGCCATGGCCAAATGGTTTTTCCACTTGATACTAATGTATTGTAATTGTGCATTTCGTGTGGGCGAAATTGCAGCAATTACTAGTTCGTTGTGAAGTTTCTTTTGAAAAATCTAGATGGAATCTAGATTTTATTTATTTATGTATCTATCTATCTAGATTCTATTTACATATGTATGTATCTATTTATTTATATTTATCTAGGTAGATGTGTCATGGCTGACTATATTCATTTTTATGTTTATCCAAAAAAACTTAATTAATTTTGTTTCTCTATTCACATGGTGTGATGATGGTTAATTTACGTGAAAGACAGAATCGATTTCTTTAACTTAATAAAGTTATCCTCACTCGAGCTGAAATGTATTAGTTAGGTCTAAGATTTTATCTATTTTGTCTTAATGTACATATATAGACAGTAACGAATATTCTATAAATATCTCAAATTAACAAAATTAGTTTTTACTGACTTACTCACACATAGATATATATATATAAGATATGTATAAAATATGACAATTTAAAGAAAGGAACATTGAAATATTATTATATAATAAATATAATAAAATATATTCCCTACTTGGACATGTTTGTTTTTCGGAACATCCAATCTTCCTTATATTTTATTAATATAATCATAATATTTTTAATAATTTACAATCAGCAACTAAAAAAGATAGCTTTTTAATAGATTCTTCCTATTTACATAAAAAAATTACGAATGAAAAATTACGAATTATTTTTTCAGGCTTAGACCCAGCGTACCCAGGTTATAGTTTGGGCGGTAAAGACGGTCATCTTTCTAAAGGAGACGCGGTATTCGTGGATGTGCTACACTCAAACCCAGGGGTATTTGGTTTCTTAGAAGCTATTGGTGACGTTGACTTTTATCCCAACCCTGGAAGTTGGATCCAACCAGGATGCTGGATTGATGAGCTCTTGAAGAACAAAGAAATTCGTTACCTTTGTAAGTAAACTTATTAAGATAGATACATTTTAGTTTTTATTGTTCACGATAATTTTTGTGTCGAAGCGTCTTTGTGTATACGTAGTTATTATGATTTCCACCACTCCGAGGTAGGTACTATTATGTTATAAATATTTTCATTTCGTTCCTTTGTAACTAGAGCGGACTTTGGTGACAAAACAAAATCCGGCGTTGATTTGCGATGCGCAAAACACAATGTCTCGGTTCGGGCTGAAAAGTGGAGCGTCTTCACACTAGATACTCCCTACTTATCATGCTATGCGGGAAAAAGCGTGAAGTTGAAATCATCTTGTGAGGATTTCACATAAGATCTGGATTAACAAAGCTGTTGTGCCTAAATTGACTGCTGTAGGTACGTGATGTTACCTACGTGTTTCTTTGTTTTAACGTAGCACCATAGTTTGGGGCCAGTCGTAGCGCAGAATATTGTTCTATTAACTACGCAGTGTATTCTCTCTTTACCTATATAGACATATTAGACAATATTTTAAGATTCTTTGTCTTGAATAACTAAATTTTCATCTAAATAACTAAATTTTCATAATGATCTGCTTATATGATTATGTTCTGAGAGCATGGGTTTCATAGTTATCCTAATGTTTACATTCTGTCTTTTATAAAACCTTATAAGCAAGAAACAAAGCAACATACCTTTCATTTATAAATTTCCTAGATAGGGGTTATATTTACTAAGTATTGTACATATCTATTATATATTTATAGCGAGTTATTTTATGAAGTTTGGAAAGTTATTACCGTTTTCGTTTATCTATTTGAACGATTTTATGTATAGCCTTTCAATTTTTAATTACTATTACGCAAAGTTATTCCATTATGTTCGCATAATACATTTTATATTTGTTATCAGCGCATTTTTAAAAAACAAAGAGCTTTTATTATGAAAAAGTTTCGTTTTGTTGTAAAACTCAAACACGAGTGGCACAATATTTTGTCATGAACATGCGTAACGTTTTAATAAAGAGTATAAAAAATTGTAAAAAAAAAATATGGCAAAACATGTTATTGTTTTCAACAATACTTTTAAAGTCAACCGCGGCGTACCCTTTATTGTTCGGGGAAGAATGATTCTCCCTCCCGCAGTCTCATTTTTGCGACGATCGATGCTCTGACGTCATCACGGATGCTGAAGGACAAAGAGTTACCAGATTATTTTGCAGTACTACGACTATTTTGCAGTAATGACAAAATGTTTTAACCACGAGTGTTTTTTTTAGTTTACTATATATTTGCAGATAAAAAGAAATATATATGTAATATAATTAAAAAAATATATTTTGAATAACGATTTATTCATAACATTTTCAATATATGTATTTAATTATAGTTTATTTTAACTTGAGCATTATTATATACGGATAAATATTGACTTTGAAATAATAATAATGATTAAAGTCATTGCAGCGCTATGGGACAGCGTTTGGTTATTGGAAGTATGTAGTTGCGATTTCTCCACTTTACCGAAAAAAGCTAAAGCGAGCTAGGCTAACGCCAACCCTACAAATAGTTTGGTCTTGAATTCGGGTGAAAAGTATATAAATAGAATAAATACTGATAAAACTATATACATTTAATTTTTAAAAAATCTTTTTACTGCAATATAATAGACTTTTTGAATACACGGAAGCTTTTTATCTTATCATGATTTATTTTTTAAAATCTAAACTTATTACTACTACCCAAACAGTTTTGTAGCTAAATCAAGTATAGTTCCAGCAAAGTTACATCATATATTTGGAAGCAATATCGTCGGTCCAGTTGGCCTGCGTCCAGAGATTGATTGTCGTGTCCAAATGTCAATAAAGATTAGTTATCAGTACGTACATTTTTCCTAAATGAAGCCATTTATAATAGAATAGCTGGGAATACAAAATTCAAAATATATAAAAAAAAAATAGCTTCACGCTATATCCCGCACACAGCAGGGTAGGCAGAGGGAACCTAGTGTTAAGACACTCCGTTCCCCACTTTCCGCCGAATTCGGAGGCATTGCGTGTTAAGTGGCGGAACTTAACGCCGCGCTTTACATCGACACCAGAGCGAAGAAAATGGAAGTATTAAATATTTCCACTCCTCGAGTGGGAATCGAACCCACAACCAGTCGTTTACAGTCACACGCTTGTGCCACTGGGCCACGACTGGCCACAAATATATAAATATTATTATAATTTTAGTCAATGTTCGTCTGCTAACGGTACTGTTGAATTGCCGCATTAAATATAAAAGATAAATAAGAAGCTTAATAAATAAAATACTTTTTTTTTTAAATTTTACTCATCTTTAGGTAGATAATAATAAGTGTTAAGGTTTCCAATTTCATTTCATTATGTGAGGCCAGCGCTTGACTAGTTTTGATTCGATGTATCGGGGAAATGATTATATATAAATTTCTTTCTTCTTTCCATTTCTTGTCTCAGATGTGACAAAGTGCGGCGTTAGGACAACTCAATACAAAATGTCTAGAAATCATGCAAAATGATTATACTAGATTACATCGGAATGTGGTGACACTACGTTCTGTCTGCTTGTTCTGCTATATGAGGAAAAGCGTGACACCAGTTTTGAGGTATTCGGAAGAATATAATTTCCAAAAAACTGAAAACTAGCGATGTCAGAGGTACTCACCTCAAGCATCAAGAGCTGAGTTGCACCTTTTGCCATAAGCTAGAATTCATTACTTTTTTTTTTTGTGTTTCATGTATATTGTTTTCTTTTGTTTTTTTTTCATTCTCTTATGGCAATAAATGTGTTTTTACTTTTATTTTTTTTTTATTTAAAAAAAAAAAAAACTTTTGTTTTCTTTTTTTTAGACACTGGGTTCTTTAACCTAGTGTCAATACAAGAGAGTGACACACACACTGTCGAAACTGCGTCTGAGTTTCATGTCCCCGCTTTCAAACGGGAAAACGATTAATCCCCGAATTGAGACCGAACCTACAACGATCGCTTTTACAGTAGAACACTGTCCCACACTGCCACCATAACCTCTAAACTAAATACACAATTATAATTATTTAAATAACATGAACAGTATCCAAATACTTCAGCTAGCTGTAGTCCTTCTATGTGGTATGCCAGCTAAAGTGTAATTTAGTCAATAAATCTCAACGTTATTTCATTCGTTTCAGCACGAAAGCAAATACAGGACATACATATTATGGGCCGTCCCCAGTCACCCCTTTAAATAACTTTAAGGGTAAATATTTATGTGAGCCTCTCAGATGAAGGGTTATGGATTTTCATATTTACGACGTGGATGTTGTTTTAGGCTTTTATAAATATTAGATTTTCCTTTTCTAAATGAGAATAGAAAGGAATTATTATGCTGTATTAGTTATAATTTTTATACTAATTTAACTTAACGGAAGTGACTATTTTTTTTTTATGAAATAAAGGAGGCAAACGAGCAGAAGGCCAACCTGGTGTTAAGACAACATTAGAGTTATGGATGCGTTGCTAGCCTTGGGAATGTAGGACAGAAGGAGGGAGGAAGGATGGGAATGGTGGGAATAGGGAGAGCTGGCTTACATGCCATCGAACCGGAACACATCATATGATATTTGGCGGTTCGTCTTTGACATGATAGTGGTCGCGAGCCAGTCGGAGAACGAATCTCCTACCACCAAACTACTGGGTTACCCGGATTCCACATAGGAGGTAGAGAGATAGAGAAATACACATAATAGAGGAGGAAGAGAGATAGAGAAAATTAAGTCACTCTATATCCGCGTTTCACTCATATTAAGAACATTTTAGGTAGAAATTCGGAATTTACCTAACTGGGGTATAAGAATGAAAATAATTGACAAGGCTAGAGGAATGAAAGAAGCTGAATGAAAACTATAATAATTAGTTTCTTTGGTGTAGCAATCCCCAACCATCTCGTTTACAGCAAGAATCTACCTAAAATGTTTTTAGAAAAATTTATATATTTTTATTATTATCATATTCATTTACTACTTTTAAGATAATAACAGATACCATCTGGACCTAAATTACTCTGTACTCTATAATAACGCAAAGTATTGTTATGTACATATGTAGTATATAAGATTCATTTTCTAAGAAGCATAATGTCCACCGTATTTCTGTCAAAGTATACATATAAAATATACGCCCTGTAAATAAAATATATATTTTATAACTTTCACTATACTAAAATATAAAAATGATATTTCAGATGGTTGCAGTCATAACCGAGCTTGGAGATTGTTTGCGGAGTCCATATTGAACCCCACGGGATTCCCCGCGACGCTATGTAGGGATTGGACTAGCGGTACTGCTAATTGTCCGTTTACAATCGATGGATATATGGGCTTTGGAGCTCAACCACCGTAAGATTATAATTTTTCATACTTTTAGTTACCGATAAGCGAAAACATTAAAAAAAAGGTGTTACCATTCTTAATAACTATCTATGCCCGCGACGTCCGCTGGGAATTTAAGATAAAAACTAGATTTGTAAAATTAAAGTGACCTAAGTTAGTTCTTATTAAATCAGCTATCTGCCAGTAAAAGCTCGGTCAAAATCGGTCCAACCATTACAAAGATTAGCCGGTGCGAAGAAATACACAGACAGTTGTAAATTGTAAAAAAATTAAGGTACTTCTTATTAAATCAGCTATCTGCCAGTAAACGCTTGGTCAAAATCGGTCAAACCATTACAAAGATTAGCCAGTGCAAAGAAATACAGACACAGACAGACAGTTGTAAATTGTAAAAAGATATTATTTTGGTATTAGTACCCTATACATACATAGCCACTTAGTAAGACGGTTATATTGTTTGCTTAGATGTTGTAGACAATGTAAAGGGTAATAAGGCAATCGTAGCGTGATGGGGGTAGGATCTGACTGAAGACTCAATTGGTTGTTGAACTTGTAATATATATATATAAACATTTTCACTTTGCTTATTTCGATTTCGAGGCAAAAGTGGAGAACAGAGTGACTCCAGGCTTCATTTTCTCTTCCTATGCTTTTATTTAGAAAAAAGCTTGAAACTACTTTTTTACAGGCTAAAATTATATTATGTTATACTTAAACTTTATCATACATGTACAAATTTCGTTCACATAACAATAAAAAGTCAACAACTAAAAAAAAAACAATAAATGTAAAAATATAAATAGAAATAAGCAGCAGTCGTTATATTTTTGTTCTCAAAAGAAGCTTTCCTACATTACATAACTAGAGAAAGCCCCACGGCGCTATAGAAACGATGTTACTCGTGATTTCAGCTTAGCCATCTTAAGCTGATAATCCAGTTGTTTACCCTTTGGGAACCAGTTGTGTATGTGAAAATGTATAAATATACAACAAAGACTCGTTGTTTAGCCGCTGTTTATACGTTAATCCAATTATTTCATGAAGAGCGTATCTCAAAGGGTTATAAAAGGGCATTTGTATTTGAAATTAGTTGTGCCCGCGACTTTATCTGCGTGGAATTTAACAAGAAACTTATAGATCTAACATAAAAGTCCCGTCAAAATCGGTCTAGCCATTTCGGAGCCTGAACAAACAGACGGACAGAGGGGCAGACAGACAAAAAATTACAAAAAATCCCTTCAGTACATATACCGTGTATATTATGCATTTATTAAAAAGTTATTATTTTAATGTTACAAACAGACGTTCCACTTTTATTTATTTCTATAGATTCTATTCTAATATTTTTTTCTATCGATATGGGAGTAAGAAGGTTTAGCTATTTTATAATAACTATAATACGAAACGACTGTCTTCTAATATATATTTCGATACTTTTAATGAAAGAAACACTTTAACTAGTAATGTATCACATTTTTATCAGTAGTTGTTAGGTATAGTTACATAAAGGGAAACATAGTTACGGTCGATAGAGATGCATTGTCAGTCTACTGTCCTTTCGCCAAATTTTCTAGATGGACTGAAGTAAACTATGTGATATTTACAAGGGACCAGTCGTGGCGCAGAGGCACAAAGTGTGACTGTAAAGCGACTGGTTGTGGCTTCGATTCCCACTCGAAGAGTGGAAATATTTATTATTTTTATTTTCTTCGCTCTGGTGTCGAGACAAAGCGCGGCGTTAAGTTCCGCCACTTAACACGCAATGTCTCCGAATTCGGCGGAAAGTGGGGAACGGAGTGTCTTAACTCTAGGTTCCCTCTGCCTACCCTGCTGTGTGCGGGATACAGTGTGAAGATAAAAAAAGAGGAAGATAGTTACGGTTCATAGATGCATTATCATTCCACTGTCCATTCGCCAAATTTTCTATATGGACTGAAACTTAAGAATTCAGTAATATAAACTATGTGACATTTACAAATCCCAAAAACAGTCCAGTCTAGAAAATAAAAAAAAGATAAAAAGAATATAACGTAATAGAAAACAGTAACGTCTCACTTGTTAGTGTTCGTAGTATATCATAAAACACTAGTTAAATAAATATTTGAGGTTCTTTTTACGATTGCAACTTACAGCTAGGCACGTTCAGGATATAAATCCAATGAAGCTGGATTTATGTTTGTAGTAATGAAACGCTGGTAAGGACATTTTTGTTTATGACTATTGAATCTCCTGTGTGAAAAACAACATGGTCGACAATCAAAATAGTTAGGAGCCTAAAAACGAAACAAAATCACAATTAATATAAGTTATTAACTTAATTACGGCTTTGAGTTCCGCCACTTAACACGGAATGCCCCCAAAATTTGAAAACGGCGGAAAGTGGAGGACGGAGTGTCTTGACACTAGGTTCCCTCTGTCTACCCCGTTGTGTGCGGGATACAATGTGACGCTTTACTTAATTATAATATCCTTTGCGTTTCAAAGCCTAATTTACTTTGAAAAATGTTAATCGAAGGAATATTTTAAAAAAAATCTACATTTTTTTTATTCAGTGTTTCGCCTTGTAGTCATTGGTTTAAATTATTTCCACTTCTACTCTCTAGTAAGGTAAATATCATCTTGAATTTGTGTGGAAAGTGGAGAATGGAGTGTCTTGACACTAGGTTCTCTTTGATTACCCTGGTATGCTGGAAATATATAAACATAGGTCGATTGTTTTTATTTTACAGTACATTTATAAAGTTAATTCATATAGACAGATTTCTCTCAATTAACATAGCAATGTGATTTTAACTTTTATTTACAGATTGAAAGGGAAGATGTATTTAGAAACCAATGAAACGCCACCGTTTGCTAAGGGCCGTCCATAAAACTGATATATGATAAGTGGGATAGTTGTAAGTGTGGTTATATTTATTATTTAAATAAATTTATTTAAATAAATTTCAAACGTAAATTATTTTATACAGTGTTTTGATTTATCAGAACTATACGTTTTTGGTGCCGTGATATTTGTAGATCCATAAGATTTTAAGTACAAGATTTTATACTTGTTTTGAAAAAAAAATATCTTTATTGTAAAAATAATGATTGTCCCACGAAGTATTAACATACAGGCTGTATCTCCAACGACGGATAAACCTCAATACGTGCCCATTAAATTTAACAAATGCAACAGCATATACCTTTAAATATTATTTATAGCAATATTCACAAATATTGATTTTTCCCTATCGCGTCTTAAATTTTTATGTACAATATAACATTTAGTCAATTTTAATGTTATTTCGAGTTTTATAAAGCGATGGCTTAGAATGGTCATCATACAAAAGGGTTACTTTAAAGTAACTATTTCACACACTTAAAAAGAAATTTGGAAAACAATCAAGTGACAATAGTAAGACAATACTTTCTAGCTTCGTAGAAAAACTGTAAACTGAATTCGGAAAAATCACAAATTTTCAAATATCTGCTAAGTCACTGAAAATTGCTGAACCTACATGGGGGGTTAAATGGATAAGGTCAATCGGGTGACCGGTGGATCGCCATTGATCCGCCGATCGAGATATGATTCATATGAATCAAACCAGTATATGAATCATACGAATCAGTCGGGCATTCGGTCAGATTTCTGTAACAAAAATACGTATACGGTATACGTATAGGTGTGTTCAAAGGGCATCTGAATTTATGCGGGTTAGATATATTCGAATTTCGACTTTTTTTTGCATTATGTTGGTACTCAATCTCTTACTTATGCCGACAAGTTCGGTCATTTTGAATTATCAATTAATTTAATTGTTGACAGCTGCTTTACTCGTGTAACTGTATATACATATACAAATAGATATACATAACAAATACGTCAAATTGACGTCAAGCTAACTCGCCGTTCACCGTCATTCGTGATGCCGTTTCACGATGCTCTATATTATGCGGAACATCATGATAGCTAGCAGAATTTAGGTCATATTTGTTAATATTTAATATCTACTTTTTGTGCAGAGGTCTTGGCGCCGGTGGCTCTAAATTAAAAAGGTAAGTTTATTATGTTCTATACTGTGTATATACTTAGGACTTAGGATTTATATTTCCTACAACAAAATGAAAATGAATACAGAAGGATGCATCAGTAGTAATGCACATACTTACTCTATTCTATATCAGATAATTATTTAATAACTAATACTCAGAGTACTTGAAATTTTTAGTACAAACACACTCAGAGTACATACATGACCTCTCGATGGACGTAAGTGTATGGACACTGACGGTTTAAGTATGTTTCACAATTAGACAAAGTTGTTCGATGACTAGTACAAGTACAAAAGTGTTACTTTACAGGAGAGAGATTTAAAAGTTCCTAAGGTTTAATTTTGATATTATTCAAAGGACGATGAAATGATTCATATGTAAAAAAATGGTATATTTATTGCTTAGCATTATCCACTTGTACCATTGCGTAGGACCCATCTATAGGTATATTGCAGTGTACATACAGTTACACTGTGTGTAACTATACAATTATAACGGCCCTTAGCCCTTGCTCGCATCTACAAGACGGCTGAGAACCCCTATAATTATAAAACTCTTTGAAACTTGTTTCTTTCTTCAGGTTACTATTGTATAACTATATACCAGGCATGGTCTTGCAAATAAAATAATATAGTGAATAAAAAAATTATAATTATTCCAAATTATTATTATTTAAAATATCCTGAGGCTGGTGTGGCACAGTTGGACAGCACTTGACTGTAAATGCAACGGTTGTGGGTTCGATACCCATTCGGGGGAATGATTATAATTATATTGTTTTCATTTCTTCGCTCTGGAACCTCCAAAAACAGCGTTAAATTCTGCCACTTAACACGCAATGTTTCGATTTCAGTCGAAAACGAGAAGAGAGAGAGAGTGACTTGACACGTGGTTATCTATGCAAAAAGCGTAAAGCTAAAATATCTAAAGTTCCAATTGTCCGAAAAATCGAAAATGTTCGTAATATTTTTAAATCGTGCATTTTTGTTCAACACACGTTTTCCGCTTTTCATTTCCAACACTTTGCAAATTGGGTGATGGAACGATACAGCGTAAATATGTAAAAACATTTTATAGAGATGCAGTGGACTGAAAAGCCACATGTAGTCAGACATTTCTCAATAGCGCTGCGTTAGTATCGATATTTTAGTTTTTTATGGTTGTTATAAAATAAAATAAAACAAATTACATGCACATAACTGAAAGAAGATGATAGAAGTGAGTGGTTTTATTATTTGTAAATGTTGATTAACATATAATGTTTAAATTCAAATTAAAGTTGGTTAAAATATTAAGATTTATAATGACAGGCAAGCACTTTGTTCGATATCTGGACAATACGTATGTAAGACATTATAAGTGGCGGAATCCAACGCCTCCATTTCTCTTGGATATCAGAACGAAGAAATTAAAGTATTTTAAATATGTTTGTGGCCAGTCGTGGCCCAGGGGCACAAGCGTGTGACTGTAAACGACTGGTTGTGTGTTCGATACCCACTCGAGTAGTAGAAATATTTAATATTTCCATTTTCCTCGCTCTGGTGTCGAGGTAAAGCGCGGCGTTAAGTTCCGCCACTTAACACGCAATGCCTCCGAATTCGGCGGAAAGTGGAGAATGGAGTATCTTAATACTAGGTTCCCTCTGCCTACCCTGCTGTGTGCGGGATACAGCGTGAAGCTAAAAAAAAATGTTTGGAAATGGAACCCATAACCAATCGCATATACAGTCTGACGTTCTGCCATTATACCAAGATGGCCTCACGTTTTTGGTTTTATCAATTTTTCAAATAATAAAAATACATGAAATACAAAAAATACATTAAAATACGAAAAACAATTCATTAACCGACTTCAATAACATTACGTAATCACGATAACCAATCATTGTTTGTACGATAAAACAGGCATCTGCTAGTCCTATATAGTGCCCCATTCGTACACACAGGGCTAAATCGAGATTGTGTTTACAGATACCAATGATGAGGGCATTTACGTTTTCATTTGGCGTAATTTGCCACTCTGATAGCGGGTAAAAATGTCACGGGAATATTTGGCTGGGTGACTCAGCATTGCTAGATAAAATGACTTTTGATATAATGAAATTAATTAAAATATATTAGTTTGTGGTATTATAATAAGGTTATATTTAATCTGTATGTATGCAGCTTAGTAGTCAGAGAAAACCTAGTGTCTACACACTCCGCTCTCCACGTTTTCTTTTCAGTATTTTAATAAATAAGTCTTGGCGCACAGGCACAAAGTGTACCTGTAAAGCGACTGGTTGTGGATTCCCACTCGAGGAGTGGAAATATTTAATATTTGCATTTTCTTCTCTCTCGTGTTGAGGCAAAGCGCGGTAACCACTTAATACACAATGCCTACGAATTCAGCGGGAATTAGGAAGGCGGAGTGTTTTAACGCTAGGTTACCTCTGCCTACCAGCTTACAGATACAGCGTGAAGCTAAAAAAAGAAATAGCATTACGATACATCATTTGTAATATTGAGTTTAACATATGAGGGGAATAAAAGCAAAGACGCTTCAGTCCAAAAATGCATTTTGTTAACTGAATATACGAAATTATAGTGCTCACAAAGGGCTACACTATATTATGAGAGGCAAGTTGTAAATCCACCGCGATTCTATAAAAAAAGCACTTAGAAAATAACACTTACGTGCAAAACAGCTTCGATCCAAAAAAAGTTACGAGCAAATACACCACAGTCACAATGTACCAATCAAAAATCGCAATTTCTATAAAGCTTTATAACTATAAAGCATTTCAAAATATCTAAGATGGCGAATCTATCATTTTTCATAGTAAGTCGATTGTGGATAGTGGCTCTCAGCTGTCATACAATAAATATTAACTTGCAAACATGCTTTAGTCCAACGTTTAAATCCAAAGACACCTAAGTCCTACAGATATCTCAATTTTTATATGGTTACTGTAAAGTTATTTTATTTTAATTAATGTTATAATAATAAATTGTTCCAATAAAAGAGCCAACATATAATTCGGGTAGAAATATCGATTTATTACGACACAGGAGTTTGCAGTTTACTCGATTTAGGTATTTTGTGACTGAAGCGCCTTTGCTTTTATACCCCTCATATTATATTTTCTTGTTCAGTTCTTTTTTTTCAATAATTGTCTTTTTTTTACTTTGTACAGTAGTTTTTTTGCATTTCAAACTTATTACACTAGTTTTCAGATTTTATTACAATCTGTAAAGGAATACAAAGTTTTTATTACAATATAGCACATACTGATATTGTAGTAAAGCGTTAACGACCCATTACAGGAGTCATAAAGAAGATATTCTGATAATCCAATAAACCTTTTAACGCCCGCCAGTAGCATACAAAGAAATTACTCACGTATAATATTCTTTGTTGTCTATCAAAATGTCTTGACGTAGTATACTATTCGGACTTACATTTTAAGCTTGTTGTAAGTTGTAAGTTAGTTGTTTATAGCCTCGTGTTTACTAAATTTATAAAATGTCTTGATAGCGTTACTACATACATTTATGTTTATATGCCGTTATAGAAACAAACGTGTAAAGTATTATTTCAAAAAGCAGGATTGAACATCAGAACGAGAAGAGAAAATGCATGGTAAGAAATATAAAGAGAAACTGCTTGTCTTCTATAATTGTTATGGCATCAAATGAGATACTAGCGACTGCGAAACTACACACCTTTTCATACGTACTTTTATCTCCTATTTTAACATTTTTTGGGTTGTTTTTTAAATAAAAGGAACCTATGAGCATTGGCTCTTCAACAATTTTCATTCTGAGTTTCATCCAAATCGGGTAGATTAGCCGTGCAAGCATAGCATACAGACTTTCATATTTAGAATACTACTATAGACTTGTATCCATACCTTATATTATAAATGCGAAAGTTAGGCTAATCTTCTTGTCCGACTTGAACAAAATTTGACGAATTTCGACGAAAATGAAAATAGTAAATAATCCAGAGTCCAACGTAGGCTACTTATTTTTTAAAAAAGTTGATTTTCTCTAAAGGGTAATAGGGGATGAAAGTTTATACGCAATTTTTTCTAGATCACTTGACCGATTAAAATGAATTTTGGAATAATCCAAGGTTAAAACAAACATAGGCTACGTCATTTTTCAAAAATGAACCCCCGAGGGTAGCAATATAACGAAATAGTTATATAGTCCAGAGGTAGCGGGCCGCTAGTGGTTAAAAAATCAAGTCTTTTCTAAAATAAAAAATCTGAATATTTCTTATATTGAAGGGGACTGAGCATAATGAGCTACCAAAACAAAAAAAATACAGTAGATATCGTTTATTATGTTACTTAAAATCTACTTCTTTTAATGCTTTTACAATTTTTTTTACATTTTTAAATATTAATGCATATACCCTATGCAGCTTGCGATTTACATTCCAAAAATGTATGCTTTGGCTGGCTGAGCAAGTTAAAATTTACAGCTACTTTTGCCAGTTTCGGTTGCTTGCTCATGTATTCCTTATACCAATTCATTGCAAGATCTTCCCTCCGTTTTATATTAAGAAGAGCAAAGTCTATTAATTTTAGTTCGTTTTGACTTAAATATGGAAGACCAATTATATTTGAAATGCCGTTTCCATTTATTTCAACGTTTAGTCCGAGGAATCTAAAAGATGAGTACCTAGATTAATAAAATACCCAATATATCTTCTAACAAAAATATTGGGATAGCTTTACGATATAATACGATACAATAATAATGATCAAAAATCATTTTTTTCTTATTTTAAATCTAAGTATAATATTTTTTACACTTTACGCCTGAAAACTTCACATTGCGTGTCGAGTGGCGGAAGTCAACGGAGAAGAGATGAAAATTTAAATATAATTATTGCCCCAAATCGGTATTGAACCTATAATCATGATATTTACAGTCAGGCGCTGTTACACTATTACTAATATGTAGGTATAATTACAATACGTACGAAATAAAATAAAATAAAATAAAATATAAGAATAGAAGAAAATCTTTTTATTTCGAACTTGCCTAAAATTTACATTCACAATTTGAGAAAATAATTTATAAAACACAATTTATATAAAAGAACAGACATTTAAAATAATCATATAGTAGCATAAGCACAGTCATCAAAACGTTCATAAGATCTAGGTTTAGCAAATTGCAGTTGATAAGCGTTCAAATTGCCAGTGGAACCGAAAAATTTGGAGTACCAATTTTCCACCATCCTATGCTTGCAGTATAATTCGTTGACAGCACTGTCAACTCTCTTCATTTCGACCTCTGACATTTTGGGCAGGCCGAAACTCTTTACAATACCAGTACCGGTTATTTCCACCATATTCGCGATAAATCTGAAGAATATTTTTACGTCACTATATTATGTATTTCTTTTTTGTTTTTTATTAAATTATATTTTTATTTATACCGATATCGTTGGTTGTTTTTTTGTTTTAGTATAGTGTATAACAGGAGAATAAGAAAGTTGGCACACATATATCTCCGGAACTACTAGATTGATTTGAATGAAACCTTTTGTATCGTATAGATTTTAAACCCGGGCAGAACTTAGAATATATATGAATTCCGAGAGTTAAATATCTAATGAAGAACCATAATAGACCAGTTAGTTAAATCATAATAAAAATAAAAAAGGGCCTCTTAACAAGTGTTTTAGCCCACGAGTACCCATCAATTTTAATTAAATCATTAACTTCACCCAAACAAAATCAAGCGACACCACTATTATTACAAAAAAAAAACAAAAATTAACCTGGAAGGTGATATAACTTGACCAGCATCAGTTTCAACAAAGCCAGTAACCCTCGGCACGTCTTTGCAAAGCAACGCCCAAGCTATTTTACTAACTAATCCGGTTAAAGCATGTGCCTCGCTGAGTTCAGCGGCTCTGATACAATTGCCGTCGTATCTGCTCACCGCTTGCGAGGCGCAGCGGACCGCCTGCGTCATCATATCTGAGTTTTGCTGCAATATTAAATTGGATATCGCGATTTTTAATATTTTTATTAAGAATATATCTAAAAAGAAAGATTTGAATTATGTTAGCTTATAACAGTGTTTTATTTTATTGCTAGCGATACGCATGCGGCTTCGCCTGCGTAATTTTAAGTCTCAGCCAATTATATACAGTATAAGCCCACGTTATTTTATAAAAAATATACTAAAATAATACAATAAAATTAAAATTGTTATAACTTTTTTATATACGACACGATTGAAATGAACACGAAATGTTAAGGGAAGATTATAAAAAAACAATAGTCATAACTGCATTTAAATCGATTCGGAGACTATTGTGCACAAACACTCAGATAAACAAAAAAAATGAAAATCATTTCTTTGAATGTATACAAAGCAATGATTTTCAATGATAAATTGCAATGATTTACAATGATAAATTCCCCCAATTACATTTTTTCATATATCTATTTAGTTATATTTTAGTTATATTTTTATCATATAGTATTTTATCATATAATCTATACCTATATAGATTACGTTTTATAAAAATTATCCAACAACGCCAATTAACCCAAATTCTTTTTAGAATACTCTCAACAGAGATGCTAACAACAAAAATAAGTTGTAATTAGCGTGTAACAATTTCAACCGTACCGTTCCGCTTCCGAACCGAACCGTTTCATCGTAACCGAATGCAGAACAGGCTTATCTATCTGAACGGTTGAACGATTTCCAAAAGGCGTGGGTTCTAATCCAGTTACGTTTAAATTATTATAGGTATATACTTTTTTTTTTTAGCTTCACGCTGTATCCACGCACACAGCAGGGTAGGCAGAGGGAATCTAGTGTTAAGACACTCCGTTCCCCACTTTCCGCCGAATTCGGAGGCTTGCGTGTTAAGTGGCAGAACTTAACACCGCACTTTACCTCGACACCAGAGCGAAGAAAATGGAAAAATAATTTCCACTCCTCGAGTGGGAATCGAACCCACAACCAGTTGTTTACAGTCACACGCTTGTGCCACTGGGCCACGATTGACCACTATACATTTCCTAAAAATATTCTTCATATCCTAAGTGTATCATAACATTAAAAAATATGAAAATAAATAACTAAAACGTTTTAAATTAAGAAAACGCAACAACTAATTTTAAAACAAAATCCGCAATATTGAAGCTACAAAAGACCCTAAAGAAAACAAACACATACCTCGCTAAAATCAAAATAATCCAAAGCCCTCGAGAACAGAGGCACTAACGAGGCGCCCTCAGTGCCACCCACGCACGGCACGTGGACGTAGCTCGGCTCTAGACAAAGGGCGCGCGCCGCGAGAGTACTTGCACGCATCTCAGACACCGCGAGCGAGCCTAACAGCTTTCTGGGATTGTACCACCCTGTCTCTTTTAGTGTCTACAATTGTAATTGGGAGTTGTTTTTTCTGTTTTTGTATTGGATGTATAAAATATATTAAGAAAAAAAAAAAAAACATAAACACAGTTTTACAGAATAGCCAGAGATTACATAGTGTCAAGACATTCCGTTCTTCACTAAATAAATAAGCTAAATGAATGGAATTATAATGAATAAATAAATAATAATAAACTTTAAAAAAACTACTGTCTGTCTGACAGAATGGGGCCAGTCGTAGCGCAGTGGCACAGGCGTGTGACTGTAAACGATTGGTTGTGGGTTCGATTCCTACTCGAGGAGTGGAATTATTTAATATTTCCAATTTCTTCGCTTGGTGTCGAGGTAAAGCGCGCCGTTAAGTTCCGCTACTTAACACGCAATGCCTCCGAATTCGGCGGAAAGTGGGGAACGGAGTATCTTAACACTAGGTTTCCTCTGCCTACCCTGCTGAGTGCGGGATACAGCGTGAAGCTTAAAAAAAAAACTATGCATGTAGGGTAGCGGATCTCAACGCCGTGCTTCTTGCGTTGGTTTATATGATACCATAGGGGAGAAATAAATATAATTTAATTATTTTCATTTCTCCGAGTGGGAATCGAACCTTCCTATTTTTAATATATTAGAATATATGAATATATTAAAGGCCATTCCAACTGGATAACATCTGGTTGTAATCGCAATGAATTTTGGTTTCTATTTCAACTCGGGGAAATGATCATTATTTAATTATTTGCATTTCTCCGCTCTGGTGAACAAGACTAAAACATGAAATTTATTAAACTTAGACGGAAACTCGAAAACGGAGTGTCATGACACTAGGTTCCCCTTGAATACCTTGTATGCGGGAAAAAAATAATAAAAAAAAATTAAATAAAAAAACTTCTGGGAAGCAAAAAGAATTTGTTTTCCAATTACATCACATTTATCTTATAAATTAAGAACTTAAATTCAAAACGGGCTTTACAAGACAGCTTACTTTGTTAAACCCGCACGAAAATACTTAATCTCAAGAAGTTGATTCGCTCCAATAAAAACAATCCAAGTTGTTGAGTAACAAATGTTTACTCGGTGTCTAACCGCAACGAACGCTCGTAGATTTAGATTACCCAAGCGTATTTTATTTTTTTTTTTCGGAAAGAAATAACTACTTTGTGCAATACTTCTGTAGTTTCAATGAAATTTTGCTCAGTTTACGTTTGCGTAACATTTTTATGTCTATATTTATTTACAAAAGCCCAATTTATTTTTTTGTACCAACAAATAATATAGCTGTTATTGGAAATTGGTAATAGAGTAATAGACTTCTCCAGTAGTCACGATATGGGTCATAATGTGTTGATACTCCGATAATGTATACGCAAGTTCATAAACTTTTAATATCCCATAACGTGAACATGGACGTATATATGGGAAATTTTGTAATGAGATGGCTACATGGGACTTATCGATATTAAACTGTTGTAGTCGTTATGACAAAATTGCTTTTAAAAAAACGAATAACATTACTCGGTGTACCTATTAACATAAAGGAAAGAATATACGTTCCTGTTACACAATACTAGTCAGAAAGAAAATATGAATATAAAACCAGCATAACTGAGTAGAACCTAATGTCAAGACACTTCATTCTCCACTTTCCGCCAGAAATCGAAACATTATGTGATGAGTGGCAAAACTCTTCGCTGTGTTTGCTTTGCCTTGGGCACCAGAGCGAAAAAATGAAAATATATATATAAATCATTTCCCCGAATGGGAATGGAACCCACGGCCGTTGCGTTTACAGTCGGATGATATGCCACTGCGCCACAACGACCTCATGAGATGATTACTTCTTTATAAAACATCAATCAGTAAATGAATAAGCCTATGTTAATACAGAATTAAAGAAAAAACTCATCCATTACGCTAGTTTTTAAATAAGCCTCGCTATCGACCTAATTTAGAGCTGAGTGCTGATGTGAATTACTGTTTTATGTAGGCCATCTAATGTGCTTCGTAAAGGTCAGATGGCGAATTGATATATGAAAAAGCTAAGGTCACTACGATAAACTTATTATTGAATTATACGAGTATACAATGAACTAGCTAACCTCGGCAATTAGAGGCACCATGCAATCGATTGGCGAAGTACATACAACTAGGAACGCGTTGGGACATTCCTTGGCTATAGCGTCCGCGTATTGCTTGATAATTGGTGCCTGATAACAAAATCTATTTTCCAATGCCATATCCATTGTGACATCTCCACTTTCCAATATTACAACTATATCTGAATTCTGAAATGCCAACTTCTTTAAAAAAATGAATACCAAAAACAAAAACTATGTCTCTCGGTCAATCTTATAAATATGTGAATATGTAAAGATAAAAGGGGCTTATAAACGCGCCTTGTAAGGTCAATAACATTCAATCGTTCTGATGACCGTATGACCGTATGAGGGTGGGACAGGATGTCGCGTGATCAACTAACACTTATTAGTATTAATATATATGTATCTGATATTAATTCATTATTGAGACATTCTGTTTATATTTTTCAAATCAAAAAAAACATCTATGAAAGGTATCTAACGCCTCACTATCTGCAATCTAAAAAGCCATCCACTTAGTTGGTACCTCGAGTATCTTAAAGGTAATCTCCAACAACAACGAAACGGCTATTATGAATGCGATAAGTGGCCATTCAATAATTAAGTTTTTCTTGTTAATAACAAAGAATACAATCTATATTTCAACATCTTTTCAAATATAAAACTGAAATAAAACGTAGTCTATTTACAAATTTCGTAATTTTCGTTGCAACTATAATTAATTTATTCGAATGTAACGAAACCTTCAAAAAAGAAAGTAATCAAGGTATAAAACGTACAAGATTTAGCGGGTGGTCGTTTACCGTATTGATTGGCAACAGACTGAGGTCGCCACCCTCACTCACTTGCAAATACCGCGTAGAAAGCGTATGACACTATTGTATTCATCGATTACCTTACTTTTTTCCAATACTACGAATAGACAGACGATTGACATATTTAAACTATAGTAACTGTAGTTATATATATAAGTATAGTTATATATATATGTAACGATAGTTTTTTATTTTTCAACTTTACTCTTCACTCTTGTTCCCGCATAGTAGGTACGATATTCGGAGAAAACCTAGTACCAAGACAACAATAATTAACGTCTATTTATAATATATTTTTATATACTAATGCCACTATACATTTTCTAAGAATAACATTTAAAAAAAACGTATAAACATTTTAACGCAGCGGGTTTCCAAACCGGGAAACCATATGACTTGGAAGGCATAAAGAAATACATAAGTATCAAACTAGAGGACCTAGTGTCAAAATACTCTGTTCTCCACTTTCCACCCGGTTTGGTGGCACGGCGCGCTTTGTTTGTTAACTAGAACCGAGAGAAAAAAAATATTTAGATATAATGATTCCCCGGTTAGGAAAAAGTGCCACAAACGTCATGTTTACAGCCCGATGCAATCACATTGCGCCATGATGACCTCTAATATTGTTAGTAGGGTAATAAAAGCGAGCCTCTTAAATATTCATTTCATCAAACAAAAATATTGAACATTTCTCAACAATAGCATTTAGCAAAACTAGATGTGCGGTGGCAGTCAAAATTTTGGCAGTAATAATATGAAAAATAAAACATTTCAAGAAAATTGAACCAGTAAGTATTAATTAGCATTAGAATTTGCTTTACTTATGACATGAGAAAGAAATAAAATTAAAAAAATTAAGGAAAACAAATACTTTCAGGTAAAGAATTTTCATATGAAACTTAATTTTTTTAAAGTCTGCCTTGAAAAGCATACATTTTTGATTTTTCACCTTAATAACGTGTAATAGGGAAATATCATCATTAATTCAAAAATATTAATATATTCGATCCACAAAATCATTAAAAATTAAAATTCTACGAAATTATGGTTACTAAATTGGAGTAAAACGACTTAAGTTTCAACTCAAACTTATGAGGACTGAGAAGTTGAGTGCACTCCAAGATATGCAAATTTTAGTCCCATCAACAAGAAACACTCGATAGATACGAACTAAGTTAAGAGAGTGAAAATAACCATTTCTAGATGCATAATAAATTTAAATAGACATTTAAAAAGGTAGCTTTTCCGCATATAAGATTCAGTTGGGGCCAGTCGTGGCGCAGTGGCACAGACTGTAAACGACTGGTTGCGGGTTCGATTCCCACTCGAGGAGTGGAAATATTTAATATTTCCATTTTCTTCGCTCTGGTACCGAGGTAAAGCGCGGCGTTAAGTGCCGCCACTTAAAACGCAATGTTTCCAAAATTCGGCGGAAAATGGTGAACGGAGCGTCATAGTCATACTAAGTTACCTCTGCTACCATGCTGTGTGCGGGATACAGCGTGAAGCTAAAAAAAAAACTTAGTCTCTGGACACTGCTCTCCCCATCCCGCTCCATTTCGTCACATTGTGTGTTTAGTTGCGGAACTCAACGCCGCGATTTTTTTTCAGGTTGGAGAACACTTCACTTTCATTTCTCTACTACCCCGAAGGGGAGAGGGGAAACGATACCAGGGCATTGCCCTCTGATCGTGATGATCAACGCCACCCACTAATATGGGTGTGTCACTAGATTTAGGCCAGTTGCCGTTCATGATATTTGGCACATTAGTACCGAGGGATAAAGGGTGTCGGGGGTAAGAAGAGCTATAAGCTGTCCGGGCAGTCAGCCCAGCCGGGTGAGACCCCTGATTAACTCAGAGGAGGCCCAGCTTAGGCGACCAGCGACCATGATAGCAGCTCAGAGATCTGGGGCAGTAAGGAGAATATCTCGGGGGAGACGTCTTCTGTCTGGTGGTCTATTGTACCATGGAGCAATATCCCGGATATGAGGGTGCTCCGAGGACTCTGCACGGAGGAACATGTTCCTTGTTAAATCCTGGATATGTTCTGCAAGACTTCCGGTACGGAGGTCTCTATGAAGAGTCGCATTCCTCACGTACCAGGGAGCCTGTGCAGCGCGTCGTAAGGTAGTGTTTTGCACCACTTGAAGGGCCTCTCTTTGAGTGTTGCTGGTCAGGGCATACCATGCCAGGTTGGAGTAATGACAAAAAAAATCTTTATAAACTTTGACATAAGTATGTAACTAATAAAAAGAGATGAGGCAGAGTGGGACAGTGTCTGGACTTAAATGCAACGGTTGTGGGTTCGATTCCCACTCGTGGTAATATATTATTTTCATTTCTCCGCTCCAAAACTGAGAACAGAGTGTTTTGACTCTAGAGTCCTCTCTGACTACCCTGCTAAGTGGGCGAAAGCGTTAGGCTGCGAATAAAATTACAAAAAAAAAACAAACCTGCAGACATTTTTCAAGCTCATTGCAAACACAACTAAAAGCTTCTACTACACAATTAGTGTCAATGTGTTGAATATCTTGAACTACGTTACAGATATCTCGATTACAGTTCGAACATTGAGTATCTCTTGCTTCGTATAAACGTAATCTGAAAAAATCATTAAAAATATGGAATTTAATAGAAAACTAAAATTATCTGCTTTTAAACCAAAACCATAATTGTTTTCTCTTGTCATTTAAACTTATATATAACAATATACTGTAATTGATGTATGAAATATCTACTTTATTTAGAAATTTTATCGTCCCAAGTCATAAAAACGGCTTAAAACATAAATGTATTAATTTATTGTTTCCTAGCTAAACAAGTAATAAACTTTCGATAAGTTCTGACTTATCTCATAAAATCTAGACTGATTTTATTACTTTCTGCAAATGATCCGTCTAACAGCATGTCTAAGATTCCTAAGTTTTCATACAGTGTTGAGCAAATGATAATTGCAATTAACAATTAAATATTAACAATTCATTATTTGTTAGCGGGAAATTCACATAAAAATCACTTTTTTTTACCTTCACGCTGTATCCCGCACACAGCAGGGTAGGCAGAAGGAACCTAGTGTTATGAAACTCCGTTCTCCATTTCCCGCCAAATTAGGAGGCATTGCATGTTAAGTGGCGGATCTTAACGCCGCGCTTTGACTCGATACCAGAGCGGAGGAAATAGAAATATTAAATATTTCCACTTCTCTATTGGGAATGCAACCCACAACCATTCCTTTACAGTCACACGCTTGCGACACTGCGCCACGACTGGCCCCTAAAAATCACATCGAGGTAGCTGAAAATTAATTAATTCTAATGTTTGCAATACAAATAACAATAAATAATTAGTAATTATAATTTTTGCTCAGACAAATGATCATTTGTCAATATTTAATTGTTAAAATGCAACTCTGGTTCCATATACACCGTACAAACGTCCCGAGTTGCCAGCTACTCCGAGTGGGAATTTTTATGTGCGTGTTGGCGTCTTAAATCAAATAGTAGAACTTTCGTATTACCTTTACCACCAGTTAGAAATATTTATAGCGTGTAATGATTTATTAGCACCCCTTTTATAAGCTGATTTATGTTTTCACCAACTATTTTGTGCATTTAATATGTTTGACATTCACATTTAATTTAATGGCGTCGAAAAATTTGGCGGCAAAATTGTATAATTGAATAATGCTATAATAAATGTTTAAGTTGGTAACCCTGTGTTCGATAAAGGTTTTGCTGAAGAATGCTTTTAGACTAAAACGTCCAAAGAGTTTTAAGTAGTAAAAAGGCTATTTGTGGTTTTTGTTTGTTATGTTGTCAACAATGTTTTAAAAATAGAAGTAACAATGAGCGAAACAATGGGTTATGTAGGACAGCGTTCTTATTTTTTCCTTTTAAAAAGAACAAACATTCTAAAAGATGATATTTAAAAAACTTAGTGATAAAATATTTGTATTTGTTTTGTAGTATATTTAAGTATCAATGATATGAAGAATATAATTGATTAGCGACCCGCTCGCGGCTTCACCTGCGTAAATTGATGTTTTGTAAACCAGTTATTTTATAGCAAATTTGTCGAAGAAAAGATAAACTCTTGTAAAATCTAAATATTTTGTGCTAGTAACTGTAACTTTATGAGCTGATTGAAATTAAATATACACTAAGTGTTAAGAACAGATTACCAAGATACAATAGAAGAAACTAAAAACAATGTAATCGTTTCAGAGATTGCATGCACAAACAGAAAAAAACAATTAAATCCAGATTTTGGGTTCTATTACATTGATAAATGCCCTGAATAATATTTTTCCTTATATATCTTCCATATACAGACAGCAATCAGTTACATTTTTATTATATGTGTAGACTACGACGTTTACGACAAAGACCACATTATTCAGACAATATTGGTACTTTCATAATCCCATAGGGATTACTCAGGTATAACGGAATTATAGCCCATAAAATGTCATTACCGCCGTATCCCTTCCGTAGTGATTTATCGGAAAGGTTTTTAGCACAACCTTGTTCTTATAAATTTTAAAACATATTTTTATCATGTAATAAATACATGTAACATGAGTCATTGTTAAAAAAGCGGAATATTAAATAATTACATCGTTCATTTGCTAGTCCATCATCTGTATATTAATAAAGGAAGAAGAATTTTATGACTTTTTTTTAAAAGATATAAGTACGAAAGGTGGGGAGCGAAATTTCACAAAGTTAGGTAAAGAAGTGCAATCCAAAATTTAAGTTTTAAGGGGTGTAATAATAAGATCACATTAATTGATAAAAGAAACTAAATCACATTAACATGACCTATAATTGTAAAAAAATGGCATAAGGCAACTCATATATTCTTCTAGTTATAACTCACGATTTTTTTGTTTTAACTCCATATGAATGAATTGTAGTTATATAAATATATATTTTATGTAAAAAATACAAAAAGCTTAAGAAAAAGTAAAAAAATACCTATACATATTTCGACGACACGGATTCATAAAAATAATAAAGAAACAATATTAAAAAAGCTGAAATAATTTAAAAGGAGAAACGAAATAACGAGCACATACTGTGATTTTTTGTTAAATATAAAAACTTTTTAAAGAAAGTCACAGCGATTCCATTCTTGTGCCGCAATTTTGACTTATGTGGTAAAACACTTTCAATACTGTTCTTTTTATAAGTCTTTGTGGAGTAAAGTAACTTTAATATAATGGGCGAAATGCGAAATCTCTATAAGATTTCGAGATAAAACTTGTTCTATTAAAAAATATAGGAGTTTAACTGTTCTACTGTCTTTGTATAACGTGGATGTAAAAAAGTCTTTGTAGTATGAAATTATAATACGTTACATTTGACCTATATTGTAGAGAAAAATGTACTAAGTATGTGGATATAGTACACGTATAATTTTTAACAAGTCATTAATTTAATATTGTATCCAATTTTGAGTGCAAAAATCTATGCAAAGGGAGTTGATATTCGAAGTAAAAAAAATGGGTGGCGTAACCTATTAAACAAGAAAAATAATTAGTACATATTTAACTAAGTAATATGTTATTCAACTGGAAATAGAGAAACTCATTTTAAACATATAATGGGGTATATTTGGGTATTCGATAATACATTTTAGAAAGTTCGACATTTCGAATAGCTTACAGTAGTCCGTGGTCTCGGTTAATCCGTTTAAATTAGTTTTATTTTCAGTTACTCTGAGTTAGCAGAACCCGAGTCACTGCATGTATCCACCTTCCGGTCATTATGATATTGCGTACTGGGTGATAAAATGTAGTGACGTTTATACTATGTCTTATTTATACATCTTGTAAATAACAATTATATCACACAATAAGACAGCAGGACATCACTGCTCTATAGGGGGTCTTGTTATAAAACCTTTTTTTAGTTACACACTGTATCCCGCAGTAGAGTAGACCGATGGAACCTAGAGTTAAGACCCTCCATTCTCCATTTTCCGCCGAATTCTGAAGGCATTGCGTGATAAGTGGCAAAACTAAACGCCGCGCTTCGTCAGAGCGAAGAAAATGGAAATAATAAATATTTCCATTCTTCGAGTGGGAATCGAACCCACAACCAGTCACGTTCACAGTCACTCATTATGCACCTGCGACACGTCTGGCTTTATACATTTTCCTCCTTGAAGAACCACCCAACCCACCTTTACAGCGGGCAATAAGATAGCAGACAAACACTGCACCATAAGGCATTTTAATATATAACATAAAGTTTCGTTTTCCCTGTACCCCAATTTTGGACGTGCTCATGTAAACAAATATCATAAATTAAGTTCATGTTGAGACGGCAAGATGAACGGTCCCAAAAGGATTGACCAGTGCGGGTCGTGTGAAACGATGCCATGAATTGCTATCACATTAACTGAACGTGTACCAATAATATAATGTATATGAAATTATTACAATAAGTAAGCAAATTTATGAATGATGAATGGTATTTTAGGTTTTATTTAATCATAGAGTCGTCTGTATTTCTCAATTTTCTTTTAAATGTTAACTTACTATTAATTTTCCGGTTTAGTTAGAAGAAGTGCAGCTTGGGTCCCACTATTTAAGAAGGAATTTGGCAAAACAAATAATAGAACAGATACCAAGAAGGTATCAATATACATACAATAGTCGTTTGAAACTGCTAATAATTTTGCCAAAAATGTAGACTGTTTTTAGCACAAGTAATATTTTTATTTAAAGATGAACTATTATGTTTTGTTACTATCTAAGGAATGTTTTAAATATTACTATGCATTGTCCTCTTACTTTTTTACACATGAACATTGTTTGAGTAGTAAAGCCATATACTGGCCGACATTTGTATCAGCGCCCAGGATCGAAATTTGGACGCCTGGTCGAGGCGGCGGTAACGAAGGAAGTGTTTTCTTTTCTGGGTCCGGCAACGCCTTCGGTTCACGTACCGCTAGTTCTTTACATTCTTCTTCTTTGCAACGAAGACGGTTAAATGGAGCTATAAATTGTAGAAAAAATAAACTAAAATTTCCAGTTTGAGCACAACTCTAAATGTGAAAGTTGAAAACTTTTGTAAACTTATATTAAAGCGCACTGTTTGCTAGCTAAAAATAAAACTCACTTCCGAAGTTTGATCCGCCTTCCATGATTCTTAACTTTATTCTATGCAAAATACCATTTTTTTTCTTTCCCCATCTGTTACAAGTTTCAGGGCATATCGGATTCGGATCTGGCGGTATGTCTACACAGGCACGCCTGCAACCGTCATCGCTACTCCTCTTTTTGTATCCACGACAAAATACACTATTATTTTTAAGTACACTACAAGAACTTAGAACTACATCACTCAAATAGTTTGCTCTTCTAAAAATTTTTGGAAGATTCATTTTTTGGTTACTGATTTGTAAATTTAAAAAATGGTCATAATTAAATAATACTAAACTATTGCTTTAAAGCCAAAATATGGTGTAATCATTTTGAAAGTGCCATTTGTATTATAAATATTTCTTCAACGTCACATAATAACCAAGAAGTATTGATAGAAATAAATAAAATCATAGTTCAAAACGCAACAATGGCTTCCAGTTGAATAGATTTTCTATTTTATTACTTTACGATGAAAGCATGCACGGAGCGCAATAAATCAGGCATTGATGAGTTCGCGTAGTTAATGAATGTAGGCCCGTTTCAATAGTTTCCGACATATTTATAGAGGTATAAAGCGAGTCGAGAGGGAAAGCGCCGAGGGCGGGCAACGCTCTACCTTGGCACTGTAGTATTTATAGGATACTCTGAACTCACGATTATTTCAGTCTTAGATTTATTTGTAAATTTATTTACTAACAAGTTTGTGACGTAATAACTTTCGATGAGTTGAATCAATTAAATTTATCATAATCTATATAACACGAATGACAGATAGGAACTAATGAATAGTTAAAAGTTAAAAGAGGGTCTGTAGAATCCCGTCGTGGCGCAATGGAACAGTGTCTGATTGTAAACATGATTGATTGTGGGTCCGATTTCAACTCAAAATGTCTCAATTCATGTGGAAACTGAAGAATGGAGTGACTTGACACTACGTTCTTTCTGACTACTTTGCTATACGGAAACATGGAGTTTAAGAACACATTTATGAATTTTTAATATATCAATTTTCGCTTACCGATAACATAATTTTGTTACAGTATCAGTTTACCATACAGATTGAATTAATAAGTAGGTATTAGAAGCCCAAGTCAATATAATCAGTATATGTTTGTATGTCAATGACACAATGCTATAAATTTTAATATTTTTTTTTAAAAAAAGATCAACAGATATTTGACAGTTATGTTTCTATGAACATATATCATACATACCGCTACAATGGAAACTATATTTAGAAAAAAAAACACAATTGCCGACTTTGACTTCGTAGTTTTAACTGACCTCTCTGAAGCGGTGAGCTTTTAGTGACGACGTCATAACGAGAAGACCAATTACAGTTGAGTGGCTCGACCTGCTTCGAGCTAAAAAATGTCATTTACATCAATCCCCGAAGCAAAAAGTTCAAACTTTCCCTAGAGTTAAAACTAAAATGAAATTGAATATCTAGTTTGACCTAATTTGTATTAGCCAAATTGTTTGATTTGTTTTCCAATCAAATATATTTTTATTGAATTAAAAGTTATACTCGTAGTTAAGCCGGCTAAAAAAGTATTTTTTTCCTAAATTTGTCCTACTATAAAAATTATGTTCCCGTTAATTTAAATTAAGATTACCTAATATACGTACTAAAATTCATTCAGGTTAATCCAGCTCTTTATGTATTTTTTTGTATATGTCAAAAATAATAGAATTATTTTTAACATATTAATAACATTAAAATTTTTATGCATGCTAACTTCAATTTTGTTTGACAAAATTGTTATAATTTAAATGAACAATAACTGTATATTTTTTTTAAATGAAATTAGATTCAGCTGTGACGTTTAAGCCGTATAGGATATATTTTAAAGCAAAAGAAAAACCGAAAACGTAATACATTCGTAAACGAGCATCATGTTACGTAGTTTCGCTGACGTTCATTAAGTCGGACGTCAAATGGGCGTAAATGTCAACTCATGATCTCATACGGCAATTGATTCCACAATCATATGTCTACCTACGACTGTTATGATTTCAGTTCAACGTAACCATTACGGTACCTCTATATTCCTTAAATACATACAATAGTCATTAACCTGCTTATCAGCGGTGAAAAATCAATTTCAACGTTTGTGTAACCTCGATCTTATAAATATTATATAAAAAGCTATTTCCTTTTGATGATTAGCTTTGGTTGATAATCGCTACGTTTTTTCTTGAATTTTGTTTATTATATTTCGTGTATTATACTTTTTTTAATAAAGTTTTCAATTGTATCAATAAAGCTTTAATATTTATATTCAACTAGCGACTCGCTCTCTGTTTCGCACTACCTAACTATAGACGATTCGCGCCTTGGACGGCCCGTAATTTCGCTTTAGTATATAATATTTTAGGAAGTTTTAACCCCCTATTTCAGCCTTTTAGCAGCGGGTCTCTAAAAAAATAGGTAAGCTTCTGAAAAAATAGGTACCAACCTACCTACTTAAGTTACGCTATACACTATATTCCTGAGAAAAATTCATCGTAATCAGTCCATTGGCGTAGTTTTATGCAAACTTGACTTGAGTTTGAGTTTTATACAAACTTTGATTCCCTATTGCAGGTATAGGGGGACTACGAGTTGTTTCACAAAAAAATAGCCCATGTTTAACCCTGACTCTTCACCAATATTCATTCCAAGTTTCAACCAAATCGGGTTGACAGACAGACAGTATTTTTTTTTTAGCTTCACGCTGTATCCCTTGCGGGGTAGTCAGAGAGAACGGAGATACTGTGTTTTCGAAGGTCAACCGAGGTCTCCCCCTGCCTCGCTTACCACTCACCAGACAGACAGTATTTATAATAATAGTAAAGATTATTTAAAGATAGATAGTTTGTTAATTATACCTGCTTCATTTTGTAGTACAACTAACAGTGTGGTAAAATATACATTTTTTTAAAAGAAGTTTTTATATAATGGAAGGTCACACACCATATCGCGTGTCGGGTTCGTCCATTTGTGTCTACTCAAAAATGGCCAGTATTTTGCGTGATTCGCTTAAGAGGTTATAGTTTTATCAGTATTTTTCAAGGTAAAATTATAATAGTAATTGGTTCAGGAAATGAATTCGAAATTATAGTGAAAATTGTCTAACGACATTATCAAAATTTCGTACCACTTTACACAAATATATTTCTTTTTTACTAGTTTTGTATTTTCATCTGCCCGCGATATAATTTAAATTGTTGTAACTTTTTATGAATCGAATGTAATAAAAATAAACCCTAAGTATTAAGGAAAGTTTATCAAAATACAATTATATATTATAACTAATAATCAAAAGCGCATTGAAATTGGTTATCTCAAGAGATTATTAGCGAGCAATAACAAACAGAGAAGTTTACAATTTTAAAAATCATTGTTTCGAGTTGCCGATTCGATTCGATTCGAGTCGATTGTTACAATGATAATATTGTGTTTTTCTCTTATATCTTCCATATTAAGACAGCGATCATTTTTATTATAAGTATACATAAAGATAATCTTAATCTAAATTGAAATATAAGTATATATTTAAAGGTCATTCAGATGTGGTTCGAAGTGGAAACTTTTCAACTGAAAATCTAGGTCGCCTACGTGATGTTATCTCAAAAGCATAAAATAATAAATATAAAGCTTGATTTGTAAATAAAGATTACAGGGTAGTTAGTATTTAAAATGGTTACATGTTGTGTAAAATACTATATTAATGCTTTGTAAATCTAGACATTAGTACGGACAGGTATAAACAATGAGATCGTATGTTTGAAACAGCCAAAAATCTTGAAAAGCAAATCAAAGCAGTTTCATACTAACTTCCCGGATATTAGGGAAGTCAGATGTAACCTATTGTCGAGATCTTCTTTTCTGCAAGTAGGTAAAAATGAATTACTTGAAGTCTTTTCTAAATACAATTACAAAAAGGGCCTGAAATTACCTTTGTTCCCATACAATATATTATCAACAGCTACAATGAATAACACAATATTATTTTTATATACTTCCCTGTTTGTACGAAATTTTATGTAAGGATGAGTAAAAAATGTATTAAAAATTGGATATCTTTACGAACTTTAGATAAGTTATATTCTATCCGGTGTAAAAAAATATGCAATCATGTTGTAGTTAAAAAGTTTTAGAGTGTAAGATGGTTATGAGTTCGATTTTAAAATAGGAGAAAGCTTATTTTCTATATTTCAGATACTTTTTTATCATACAGTGTAATTATATCTTGTTAAGGCACAATTTTATTATATACCTAAGATATAACGTAATTGAAATTTAACGTCTAATATAAAATATTACAAATAGAAAGTAAGACCATTTTATTAATTTATGTTATATTGCTAAAAAAATAAGTACTTTTATAGCTCATTTTACAAGATATCGGTAACTGAGTTCGTGGACCAGACGGGAGACATTAACAAAATTATTTGATATAAAAGTACAATAAAATCTTTATAATTAGGCAAATTCTGGTTCGCCATTCTGACAGTTATGGTTGCGGTTCACACTCGGAAGAATTATCATATTTAAATTGAATTTTAAATCAAGATTTAAACTGTTTTCTATACATTTGCCGTATAATGCATTTTTTTCAACTGACTTCACATTTAATTTTAGCAGCTGCCCACTACTTCGTTTGCGTGGACTTAACGATTTTGAATCTGCATCAGGCGTTCCACTCTAATAAAACAATTGTAGCCTAAGTCCCGCTTAAACTACAAAACTAAAAAAAGACAAAAAAGTTTCACTCAAATCTATATAGTAGCTCGAAGATATGCGCGTATGTATAAACATTATTTTTCTAGTGCTTTATTATAATAACAAAGATAGATGATATATTTGTATTCAAAGATAATTTATTAGCAAAACTATCATATACATTCATCATTTAAATTTTTACACATTTTCTAAAACCTTAATCAATTTCCCAATGAAATAAATAATAACATTTAAAAATATAAAAAAAGTACTTACAATTTTAGTATTAAGGTGCATAAGCTCGCGCTCGGTGACGCGGCGCCGGGCGGTCTCCATTTGCTGCTGTCTATACTGATTGTACTTGTACAACAAGTACATTCCGGGCAACGCTAGCACCACGAAGGGGCGCATCAAGCTGGACGATGACGAAGCACGCTGCGGCATTTTATAAACATTTCTTCCATTTAAACAACAACACTTTTCCCCTCGACAGTACTCGAAATCAATTTGCTTAATCGAATATTCTCGAAACACACCTTTGAGATCATTTTGCGGTTGCTAACGCTAGTTTAATGGAAGATATTGTATTTAACCTATGTATTAGCACTTTATTTAATGTCAATATTTATTTATGGGGTTTCTATATATTATTATTATTATTATTGCTTTTTTTTATAATAGACCTTATTTACAGCACGCTTCACGCTACCACGCTTTGCTCCTGAAACAAAAGAAACATATATATGTTATTATTTTTATTAATTTTGTTATATTATTAATTAAAATACAGTACAAAAGCGTCGCGCAGTGGGACTGACTATATATGTAATGGTTGTAAGACCCACTCATAGAAGAAGTGATTATATTAAAATTATTTTAATTTCTTGGTTTTGATACTAAGACAAAGAAAGCTTAGTTCTTAGAGTTCCACTACTTAAAGTGCTAGCAAAAAGTGGAGAACCGAGGGAACTGTAACTGCTTTGTATAAGACCTAACCTATACTACTTATAATCGATAATTATTTAAAACTTGTAGATGGATCCTAAAATCGTTATTTAAAGTTGTGTTTATTCTCTTTTGAAGCCAAAATAGTAGTTAACTTCTATAATTGTTAATGCAATTCAAAGCAAATATAGTATGCACATATATGCGTTTAGTTACTGTAGAATACATTATGTTATTATAGTAGTGAACAGGCCCGGCCGTCATGGCGCAGTTGACAGAGTCTGACTGTAAACACGATGACTGTGGGTGAGATTCTTACTCGAGGAAAGGATTATATGTAGGTATATTTTTTCATTTTCTCGCTCTGGTACCTAAAACTGCGCGGTTAGCTTCACCACTCAAAGGTAAGTGCAGAACGCAGTGTTTCAACACTAGGTTCTCTTTGACTACGCTACTATACGTAAAGATTTATGTAAACATTTTCTTATAGTAAATTAATAAAATATCATCTTCTAACTAATTTCCATGGTAATTTGTAATATACAAAATATCTTATCCAAAGTTTGATGCAGTTTAAACTTCAATTTAGCCGACAGCGGCGGAGGAATCGATTTAGGCGGCAAATTAGATTTTAACAAAGTTGCCGTCCAAGGGTAATTGGTGGAACCTAAAATAGAGGTAATAACACGGGAATGGGCTGATTGATCGCTTCCTACGGGGAACTACGTTGACAGACTGATAATAGCACTGCGGCTATTATTAGTGATAAAAGAGACTGTATCTATCTATATTAGTCTTTTTTTCTTTAGACTTTTATGGCATAAGGTAGGAATAAGAAACTATTGTCAAGACACTCATTTATAACAGTAACATAGTACTTATAAAAGAATTCTGATTTTTTTAAGTTATTATTTTCCTAATTTCAGTTACTCGCTTTTTCCCGTACCTATAGCAGGGTAGTCAGAGAAAACCTAGTATTTTTCCATTCTTCATTTTCCGCCTGAAATAAAGAAACTGTGTGTTAACTTGCAGAATTTAACACCGCACTTTTGTACGAGCGGAGAAATGAAAATCATATATAATTATTCTCCGAGTGGCAATCGAACCCACGATCATCGTGTTTACAGTCAGACGCTGTCCAACTATCTTTATACATCGTTTTTGCAAGACACACTAGTCTTGCAAAAGTTACGAATTTACCGAATATTGCAGAGTTTACCGAATAAGTGAACGAGTTTACCGAATGTTACAGAATCAAATAGCACAAGGTATCTTAGGTATCTTGCTTACAAATAAAATGAACTTATAACAAAGGTATAAGAATTTCGACGTACAAAGCTGGATAGAATAGTATGTCTTAATGGTCATAACACTTGAATGGATTCCGATAGTTTCCAAAAAGCACAGGTTTGAGTCATGCTACGTTCAAAATTTGGACGTCTTCTAAAAATGTTGTACACTGTCTCCATTTTTTACAATTTCTTGTGTGTCGAGTGGCGGAACCTCAATACTGCGATTCGTTATTGCTTCGTTTATCGTGATTTCGGCCGGAAAGTAGAGGACGGAGTATCTTGACACTAGGTTTTTACTGACTACACCGGAAAAAACAAAAATAGTTAAAAAAAAATAGAATTTCTTAGGGAGAATTTTTCTCTTCTTACTCGTACATATGTCACTTGGAATTCATCTGCATTATTTTGTTAAATTTTTCTTGTCTATCACAAATACAACTAATGTTTTGCCATTCACTATGAAACGTATATAAACATAATAAGCTCAAAGTGGAGAATTTACTACTTTCAGTTTGACCTAAAAAGTGTTATGTATTAGAACATTTCAAAAACCCATAATATTCCTCAGATTATTAAAATTTACTTTTCTTTAAAAAGACACTAAATACATTTGCAACGCTCTAACAAAATTCTCATCTAAAACAGCCAAATTCAATTGACCTTTCTTGACAAGAGAAAATACTGAAAGGGTCCGTCTTGTATAACCCCGTGCCAGTACACCAGCTAACATATTGATGTGATACCGATCGGCTGAGTCACGACTCACGACAGTCTAGCTTTGATACCTGTCGAAGTACGTAGTAAAATTATTTGTACATTCGTCAACATTGATGGTATTGTGGTACAGTTGGTTTGTATTAGAATTCACAAGTTAGTTGTGGGTTTAAATTTCAATAAAGGGGAGTAAATACATTTTTATAACTTGAAAGATTGAAATTTTGATCTCATTATATAAAATATAATATTGACTGCTGCCTCTTATATGTTAGGCCCCTAAGCGAATTGAAACACAAGCATCATGGTTTAAATAAATTTCATCTAAAAAAAATGTTGCAGTTCGTGTAATAGACAAGTTACATAGAGTATTTTCTTTATAAAATTCATTTGAGGTGTTACCTATGGTATTTGGTATAACCAATTAACAGTTACTATCGTTCGTTAAATCATAATTGAACAATAGGATAAAACTAATGTTGTATATAATTTGAAGGGCAATCTAGGACAGTAAGTTTACCGATTATATAAGATTAACAGCTTATATCTAATGTTCAAGGCATAATATAGTATTTATGATTCAGGGTCTAAATAAAAAAAATTGTTTACAACGTGCAATGTTTATTTGATGATATGTAATATTCGATAACTTTAATTATTGCAATATTTTTTTAAATATTTCACTTTATTTTCACATATTATTGTATATTGCAAAGGTCACCATGTCACAGTGAAACAGCATCGGACTGTAAGTGCGTCGGTTACGGTCCATGTATTTTACTTTCATATATACGCTCTGGTAAGGAGAATTCCGTCACTCTATTCACAGAGTGATTAGGACAGAAAGCGGATTATTACATAATATCAAAAAATACGCAAATAACATGTACATTTGCGTATTTATATAAACAAAATCAATAATAAAAATAATATTTCAAAGCAACCAAATATGTTTGAAATGGATGGAAACCTTAATCGAATGAATATAGAAACTTGATCGTCATGATACTGATGAATGTATTTTTATACGTGAATAGACGCTAGTATAAATATGTTTCTTTCATCGAAATATAACAAAATACGTTAAACTATGTAACTATGGATACGGCTACATTAAACAGCACTTTAGTCTTAAAGTAAAGCGCGGCGTTGAGCTCCGCCCAGTACGCAATATTTCAATTTTGGGCAAAAAATGGAGAACGGAGTGCCTTGACACTAACTAGGTGAGGCTAAAAAAGTGATGAAGCAAGTGTTATGTCCCTTCTATTCCAAGATTTTTTTTTTTGCTTTGGTTTTTAATCTGTATCTAATAAGTAATTTTTGAATTTAATACAGTCTGTGTATTATACATCCCTAAAGATTAAGCTTAGGGTAGAAAGGTGGTTTCTCAAGACGATGCAATAATTTACACCTGATTGCTTCATCGGGCACAGGCTTAATTGTGCCGACACCATCAAAATATTATTACGTTAATGCGTTAAGTCAATGTAACGATGATCGAATAAGCTTTTGATATATACCTACCTACCAATAGTACCATTCACATTACTGTAAATTACTATGACTATTTTTGTTTTTAGCAATTCTGTGGTGTATTTTACTTGGCTACGTCGGTAAAAATAACTTTTGGTTTGTATTGAGTTGCGGAACTTAACGCCGCGCTTTGTCTTATATGAGGAAAATAAATAAATAAATAAATATACTTTATTGTACACCACAAGATTACAGAGAAAAATATAGAAACAAAACATAACTAAATAAATGAAATGTACATTAGGCGGCCTTATCGCTATAAGCGATCTCTGCCAGGCAACCTTAAGGTGGAGGAGTAGTCACATCGGTAGGCGGTGTACTTGCTTATATAATAATAGAGGAAAATATAATAAGAAAAATACCTAAGGGTACAACCCGCAACTATTATTTTTGTAACCAGACCCCTGCTTTAAGGAGTGTCTTACACAAGGCTCTCTGCCTGCCCTGCTGTGTGCGGAATACGGCGCGGAGCTAAAAAAATCCTAGTCATTATGTGCAAGTGTACGCAAATAAGATATCTATAACAATATATGCTATTATAAACATACTCGCATATTACTGGAAGCCTGTAAGACCATGGCTTAAATTCTGTTATGTAAAAATTTTAACATACATATAACAAAATATAGTAACGATATAGTTTTTTAGCTTCACGCTGTACCCCGCATGGTTGGCAGAATTCGGAGACATTGTGTGTTAAGTGGCGGAACTTAATGCCGCGCTTTTCCTCTAATACGAGAGCGAAGGAAATGGAAATATTAAATATTTCCACTCCTTGAGTGGGAGTCGAACCCACAACCAGTGGTTTACAGTCACACGTTCGTGCCACTGCGCCACGACTGGCCCCAAAGATATAGTGTATTCGTAAATTTTCATTTCTTTACTTATAAAGGCAGTGTAGGAATAATATCTGAGGTATGTAAATTGTGAGTCAGTAAGTAGGTCTGCAGGTAACAGTTTAGAGGTTATTGACATGAAACTTGGCGCTCATTCTTTATTGATTTGTTTACTATTCAGGCAATTTGAAAAGAAATGATGTCGAGTTTACACAAATAAAACAATGTTTGAATTATTCAAAGGGATTTAGAAGTACTGTTTTTAAGCCTGGCACTAACTGATGGAAGTAACATTATTTATGGTAAAAGAGTTGTAGCCTGTAGCTTTATGATTATTACGTGAAATTCTGTTTTTGCTTGCCTCTATAATAATTTTGAGAAATCCTCTATTACTGTAGATCAATTCTTTGTTAATTTCAGCTTCTACGCCTAGTAGTTACAGCTGGGCGTTGTCCTACAGTAACTCAGTCACTATATATAATAAAATATTCGTATAATTAACACTATACAAACATTTTGATAACTAACATTTTTAAAGTTTAATTAGAAGGTCCAAGAATAAACACATGGGATTCTTTCTCATGTCCAACAGTAAATAAAAAGAAATAAGTCAAAGTAAAATAAGTGAATGTGAATACATTTTAATGATAAACCGAAATTACTATGTGTGGTATAAAGCTAATATAAAGCCTTTGAAGAAGAAATTTGCTTGTTAGTGCAATAATCTTTTAGATGTGAATATGCCGCAAATTACCTTATTATTTGAAGCTTGTTTCAGTCTATTTTTGTGTCAAGTGAATATTCATTGCCACATTTTATACAAAATAACAGTACTTACGTAATTTTATATGCTTTTATTTATATTTCTTTTAGCAATCATTGAAAGAAAACATTTCACTGCTATTATAACCTTTTTTCGTTATCCGAATTGCTTCAAAATGCACATGTGAACTTTATATCCATGCCAGAATAACGACGATGACAAGAAAATACTTTAAGCCGTATAATCTAGTTTAAAAATGTTACAGGGGTGCGTCATGGCCCAGAGGCACAGAGTATGACTGTAAAGCGACTGGTTGTGGGGTCGATTTCCATTCAAGGAATGAAAATATTTATTATTTTCATTTTCTTCACTCTGGTGACGAGGCAAAGAGCGGCGTTAAGTTCCGCCACTTAACACGCCTCCAGAATTCGACGGAAAGTAGGGAATGGGGTGTCTTAGCACTAGGTACCCTCTGCCTACCCTGCTGTGCGGGATACAGCGTGAAAGTAAAAAAAAATATTATTTATTTAAAATTTGATTTATTGAGGCTGTCGTGGCGCAGTGAGACAACGGCTCTAAAGCGATTGTTGTGGGTGCAATTCCTAGTCGGGGGATGATTATATTAAAATTTTCAAAGCGTGGTATTGAGTTCTGCCACCTAACACGTAAATGTCTCGATTTTGGGCAGCAAGTGGAGGATGGAGTATCTTGACACTAAGTCCTCTCTGACTCAAAAAGCTGCAGGCTACTCCACTATGCGAAAAAAGCCTAAATATTCATAAAATATATTGTTAGAGACGCGTTATTATAAGCAAAATAACGGTGACTTCAATTAGGTATATTCCTTCCATTTTAACATATTCTCTAATGAACAATTAAATAATATCTAACTACGGGACGGGACATTATCAACTACATATTATTACTAAATGTCAACACATATGACAGTTCCATTTTCAAACACGATAGAACGTGGCTCAGTGGCACAAGCGTGTGACTGTAAACGACCGGTTGTGGGTTCGATTCCCACTCGAGGAGTGGAAATTATATTTCCATTTTCTTCGCTCTGGTGTCGAGGTAAAGCGCGGCGTTAAGTTCCGCCACTTAACACGCAAGCCTCCGAATTCGGCGGAAAGTGGGGAACGGAGTGTCTTAACACTAGGTTCCCTCCGCCTATCCTGCTGTGTGCGGGATACAGCGTGAAGCAAAAAAAATTTTGGTAGAAGGTCGTTTCAAAAATTATGTTTCTAATTATACACTCGAGGTGTTAGACAGATTCATACACCCGAGGTGTTAGACCAGTAGGACAGCATATTTGATTTTTTTCTTAACACTTTCGATTTATCATATTTTATATCAAAATAATCAAAGTAATAAACAAATAACATGTTTATGTGGAGGTTTTCGTACCAAACACTATTCAACCTTTCGTGTCTGAATCTATCGGGACTTATATTATTGTAGCCTATGCTTCTAAACACGTCATAGGATGTGCATATATATAATCGAAAGCCCTTTTTGTTGCGGTTTTTATTTGTACGTTGAAATATATGTATAAATGACATAAGAGAAATTACATAATAAATAAAAAATATTTATATACATTTTTCGTATAGCAGAGTGGTAAGAGAAGTTGGACATCCGAGAATACAATGCTATATAAAATTGGAGGAAGGTCACCTTAAAACACAAATATAGCCCGGAGATAATGTATGTATATGTAGATAATGTAATGTAAGGGGTTAATGACAATCCCTTACTGACCCCCCTACCATAGTACTTTTTACTTTTCTCTCTTGCTACTCCGCTAGGGGTTAGTCGTGGAATTTGCAAATTAGACATAATGAACCTAGGTAAAACTAATAAATGTATTAAAAAATAATTTTAAATGCTAATTTTACATTATATTGAATTCGATACACACATAACGTGTTATATTCCTAAGCAATAAGCTATAATAAAACATAACATAAAAGATATATCTTGGCTTTGCATAATGCAAGAAAAATAAAAAAAATGGCTAACAATAAAAGGTGAAACAAAGAGGCTGAAAATCAAATAGCAAAACAATTCTAACTCCGGCAGCGCATCTTGAGTTTATAATTTTCCGCGCGAGCGTGTTGTAGGGAGAGTAACGAGGAACAGTTCATTTTACTTGAAGACTAACAGCGTAGTTGTATCTTCGCATATTTCTATTATTCATTTTTTCATACTAACTTAACGCTATTGCTTTTAGTTTTAATAAAAGCACATAAATGTTTACGTCATTTGAGTTATAAGTGCTTTGGTCGTAGCTAAATGAATGTTTGTTTTAATTGTTTTTTTTTTCTTGTTTAAGTGTATGATGGATGTTCAGAGCTGACAACCGTATACTGACTGGAAGTCCAATGAGACCTATAACCAGCAGTGGGTGAATAAGGGTTGAAAAAGGGGGAACAAGAGACTATTACCCCCCACACAACAGAAGAGACAGAGGAAACCTATTGTTAAAACACTCCGTTCCTCACTTTCCTTGCTTCGACACCTGATCGAAGAAAATGAAAATATTAACTTTCCACATAATATTTCCACTCCTCGAGTGGGAATCGAACCCATAACCACTCACTTTACAGTCACACTTTATGCTTCTGCGCCACGACATTAGAATATGGTTTTGGGCAGACATTGATAACGTAGTGATGTCACACTAAGCGATTGCTAAAAAAGCATGAAGATAGAATATACGTGAAGAACAACATAAACACGCAAAATTATTATGAAACTGTAGTCTATTTAATGAAAATTTTAAAATACATTGTAATCATATACTCTGCATGTAAAGTAGTTTTTCAAACATAATAACATAGGAAATTAAAATGAATAGCTTGAGTGTCATACAAGCCAGCGGCCATGGCGAATTTAAATAGAATAAATGCGTCGCAGCTATATATTATGTAACATAACATATTGTTTTTTATTCATTTTTTTAATTGCTAACATACTTGTGTTTGTTTTGTTGCTGTTGTCAAATAATCACAAATTGTGAACCTTTTTTTTGTAAGCGATATTCTTCTTTATTAATTTTTGTTTGAAATATTTGGAATACTAGCAGCCCCGCGGCTTCCCCACGGGAACTACGTCATTTTTGCGTTGTATTGCAACCATCGAAGGTGGATTTTTAAAAAATAAAGTAGCCTATGTTTAAGCTTGGATTATCAACTATATTTATGCTAAAATTCATTACAATCGGTCAAGTGGGTTGGATTTTTCATATAAACCTTCAACCCCCCTTTCAATCCTTTCAAGGTTGATTTATGAAAAAATAAGTCACCTATGTTTGACACAGTAACTTTTACTACTTTCATTCTAAATTTCATCCAAATCGGATCGATAGATTAGCCGTGAAAGCGTGACAGACAAACAGATAGACACATGTAACATAAGTATGGATGGTATGCATGTAAACTATGTATATGTTAAATCAATACATTTTTGAACCGAAAAATATTTGACACTTTCAATCATTTTTTTTACTTTAAAATGTATGCAATACCTGTTAATATAAATAAAGATTTTAATTGAAAATGACAGAATATAGATATAAAGTTTATTTTTAATTTTTATGTTCAATTAAATGTTTAACAATTTTTGAATAATATAAAAACAATTATTTACCCATTACACAATATTCTACAACATGCCCTGAAAAAAAATCTGAATTCTTAACATTTCAGCTAAAAAAGCCTCATGCGGCATGTCAGTGTCTTTCTTAAAATGGAACAAAAGGCCGAGCGACAATGAGAATGATTGAAACCGCCCAGAGACGAGCCGCATAAAGGCTAAATAATGTAAACATGACATATTGCGGGCTTTCCGCTGAACTTAAACGAAAAATAGCATAGAAATGATTTATGCTGCCGACATAGAACTTCTTAAACATCTTTTGAGATGAATTTTCAAGTTTTTTAATAACAAACAGTTTATTCTTATCGTAGCTTAACTCTTTTGTAACAAAAGATAAAAATAAGTATAATGAATATTTTGAAATCGTCCTACTTTTTTAGTATAAATTGAGATACAATTTAATAGAAAATATCGTTCTATATATGTATAGTCATAATTGTAAATATTAAATTTACAAAACTATTGTTCCGTAAAGCAGGACACCCAGAAAGCCAAATTCAAAGGTCAAGCGAAATTCAAATTCAAAGGTCAATCAAAACAATCATTTTCTCTGAAAAACGTGTTGATTGGCGAAACTTAAAATTGAGCTTGCTATTAGAAACCAGACCGGAAAAATTAATATAATTAAAGTATAATCATTTCCCGATTGAGAATCGAACCCATAACCATCGCGGTTACTGTCACACGCTACAACAATTAACATAGAGTCATAAAGATAAAATGAATATATTTTAGTTTACTTTCAACTTAAGCTTCATTAGGACACCAAAACAGATCCTGAGATAAGTTTTAAAGTAAATCTGTGGATAACATTATTCCTGCTGTTCGGTAGTTAGCTTTAGGTATATATAAAAGTAATTGCCGCCGTCCTCGTCATGTAGGTACATTACCAATTTAGAATTCTCATTTTTTCTGGAATGAGTTTGATTTAGCTAGATATTCTGAGTAGTAAATTGCTATAACACTAAATGACTAAATAAGGCGTCAGATAAATCTTACGCTTGTTCTCTATATTACTAGTTACAAGTGAACTGCCTACTACAAATTGTTGTAATGTATAAAATAATTTAAGACAATATATTTATAATATTTTTATTTGAGACAAGGTAATAAAAATAAATAACTGATAAGAATTTCAACGAAGTCACAACAACATGACTTAGCGGTCAGAACGTTGGGACAGTCATGTCCACGAAGCGCGGATTCAATTCCCGTTGCGATAAAAAAAAAGTTTTCTAAAAGATGATTTTCATATATGAAATGTGTCAATAACACTTTAAAAATGTTAAAATATAAATTACTTTTTAAAAACGTCTAATTACTACCATAATATTTGTACATCTTTTTGGCCTCAATTTTATTTTTCTTAGTTTAAATAGTAATTTAAACATCAATATCTTAAGTTTCAGGCGGAAAGTGGAGAACGGAGTGTCTTGACACTAATAGAAGAAAAAGCGTAATGCTGATTATAAATAGTAAATAAAACATATCAAATACTCAACAGTTATCAAGATAAACTGTTATTGTACAAACTTTTGTGTAGAAGTCAGCCGGACATTGCGGTGACGTCATAGCCGCATCCGGGCACACCGCAACGCGGCAAATAGCCACTCCATTACCAGCTGTCCATTATAAGGTAACATATTTTTATGTAATACGCCTATGACTATGCGCATTTTTGTATTTCTACTATATGCTAATTACGCAGTAATAAATATAGTATTTTGGTTGAGTCTTGCTTCTAATATCAAGAATTAAATGTATAGTAAGGTATTTTTTAGAAATAGATTTTGAAATTGATTTTTTTTGTTAAGTGGCGAAACTTAACGCCGCGCTTTGCCTCTACACCAAAACGAAGAAAATGGAAACATTAAATATTTCCACCCCTCGAGTGGGAATCAAACCCACATCTATTCGCTTTACAGGCACACTGTAAAAATTGCAATTTTAATTGAAAATTTATTATGAATTCATAAAACCTAAACAGTTTTAGTTATTTAAGAAAATTTATAAGCCAGATTATTTTATAAAGCAATTAATTAAGATACGTTAAGATTTATATAAAATACTACAGTTAAAGTTTTTGCATGAAAAAGTCATTAGGTCAACAGTTACCCCAAGTTTTAACCTGATTCTATTTGAAATGCGTCATCACGTACCATCGTTCATAAATTCAAGATCGCTGGTTGACACGGCAGTCCGAGCTATATTTTGTATAAAAGAAATGTTAAATGGAACAAGCCTCTCAAATTTATAGATTATTATTTAAAAATATGAAAAAAATGCTGTATTTATTATGTAACTAGTAGCTGCCCTCAACTTCGTTTGCGTGGATTTAATGACCGCTGTCACCAAAATACTTATAACGCTAAACAACTTTTGTTAAGAGGCAATTTTCTTATATCTTTTGGTATAGCTGATCTAGTATAGTATTCAATCTGGTGTTCCATACTTTAAAATCAATTAATGTAATTAAAATCCTGTAATTAAGAAATAATTCCTGCCTAAGCCTAAAACTTATACAAAAAGAATTATCATTTAAATTCATACAGTAGTTTACAAGCATCAATACGTTGTAACTGTTTTCTTATAGTATACATTAAAGTTTAACGCTTATAGAACGACAAAGTTAGATAACGTTCTTAGGCCGAGCGAAGCGAAACTCTTTGCTGGTCAACTCAATCAAACTTCAAAAGCTGTCTCGTCCTAGACTGTTAGAGTTACGGACACAAAAGTTGGTATGCTGGCAGAAATTGATTTTAACTGTGTCTAGATTAGTTTTCACAAGTCTATTGAAAAGTATGGTCAAGTTAGATAAAAAAAATAGGAACTGAAATAGGATAGTATATTTCCAAGCACGAAAATTTTAATTTATCTAAGAAGCCCTCAAGGCTTTTTGCAATTTTCGGTAAAACCAAAATAATTGTTGTTATAAAAATTGATCATGTTATTTTCTGTTTCTATATTTTTTTTATTGGTCTGGAGCAGAAAAAGAAAACGAACACGCAACAAACGGATCAGAATTAGAATATGATTGATTATGACAAACAATTTTCCCCATTTCCATTTAAGGGCACATATTATTTTTATTATTATCATCGATATAACGTTTATTGACGAGAACATACGTAATGAAACCATACCCAAAGGAGAATCAGTAGGTAAAACTGAAAGCGTTACTCAAGAGCGCACAAGCTCTAGCAATATCTATTTTTTAACTCTATGTGTCTTGTTTTGCACTAATATATATTTAGTAAATATCTCCTTCTGGACCTCTCATAAAAAAAATCTTAATTTATACTGTTTTTATTTTACGTTGTTAGCGTATTTTAAAATAATTTTTAATCGTTTCTCAAGGGGAATCAAGTGCTAGTATACTAGCAACTTGCTATTTTATATTGCTACACATAAAGCTATCAAAATGTAAAACTGAAATAATTCTTTATTATTTTCTTCCATACGTTGCTTGATCTTGCTCCAAAACCATTAACGGCTTGTTAGTCGAACAATTATCTCTTTCCCGGTCCATGAAAGTAGCCAGCGCTTCAATTGGTGAGAGAAGCGAACAAAGATGAATTATTGGCTCCGTCTTTAATAGTAATCGTCTTTTGATTGTATCTTTTCTATCGGGCATAATTGATTCTTTGTCAAATAAATTTTACTCTATTTACATCTTTTCTTTTGTACTTGTGGTAAAAAGTTGTGTTAAAAATTATTGATTTTTATATTTTTTATTAATAAGTGCGGAACGGAGTGTCTTAATACTAGATTCTTTCGGTCTACCCTGCTCTCTCTATGGGGAAAACAGCGTGAAGCTATAAAAAATAAATAATTATATATTTTAATTAAGTATTTTTTCTTTTCCTTTTTTTTATAAGATATTTTTTACATTTTAATAAAGTCCTAACATTTCATCTATACTGTATAAAAATAGCGTAACAGTCGTGCGAGGAATACTATTGCACCGTCTTACAGTAACACTAGTACGGAGGATAACAAACAAAACAAAATATACTTTATTGCACATACGATTACAGACATACATATACGAGAGGGGAGGGAGTCTTCAAATTCTGTTAACCTAATAAATGGCCTAATAGATATCATTGTAATGCTAATCAGTTTGTTATATAGGTTAAGGTTTATTTGTAATATTTTTTTTTTTAGCTTCACGTTGTATCCCGCACACAGCAGGGTATGCAGAGGAAGCCTAGTGTTAAGACACTCCATTCCACACTTTCCGCCGAATTAGGAGGCATTGCGTGTTAAGTGGCGGAACTTAACGCCGTGCTTTACCTCGACACTAGAGCTAAGAAAATGGAAATATTAAATATTTCCACTCCTCGAGTGGGAATCGAACCCACAACCAGTCGCTTTATAGGCAAACTTTGTGCCACTGCTCCACGACTGGCCGCAAATACAAAAAGTATGATTCTGATAAATTAAATTAAATATATATTTTATTACAGTATATGTATATATATTTTATTACACACAGTTAATAAACTGTGTGTATGTACGTATGCACATAGGTATGAAACTTTCATGACAAACAAAACACTCGTCGTTGATAAGCTTTGTTCCGCTTAATTCTCTCCAGCGGTACATATAGTTAATATTAATGTTAAAATTTGAATATAATAAATATATATTACTTTCATGATAATATCACATACTGTTATTACGTACACGAATAGGATGTATTCGTTTTTATATATGTCTGCAAAAATGTTCTATTTCACGAGTACAAAGAAAACTCTGAACCGAATCGAGCATATCGACAAAGCGTTACCTAACGTTACATTTTTTGCTGAAAGCACAAAATTCGTTGTAACGGAAAGACTTTTTACGCTACTTGGACTTTTTTGTATTGCGAGATTTTTTATTTAATTACAGATAACGTTACTTGGGGAGGAAGTATACTAATAAACATTGTGAGAAAACATATAAAAAATTGGTACTTAATACTTTTCGTAGGTACTCTTGGTTCACGATTCGAACTTGCGCCTCTTCCAAACTGTTCAAGCGTTTTGACTGTTAAACCATGTGTTCTACACTCCGCTAAATCGAGACATTTAAACGCTTATTAACCTTATTTTTGTCGTTATTTAGTAATAAACATTTCGATATTATGTTATGTTTTTTCCTTACTAATATCTATATGTACATTTCATTGAGGCCACCGTGGCGCAGTGGGACAGCATTTTGAAACGGTAGTTATGGAGAGGATGATTTAATTATTTTAATTTTTATGCGCTCGTAAGACAAATCGCGACTTTGTTAAAAATGCAATGTCTCGAATTCAACCAGAAAACAGAAAAGAGAGTGTAATGACTCAAGGTTCTTTCTATTTAACTCGCTATGAAGGATAAATTTTAAAGTAGAAAATGTACAATTTTGTGAAAGAGTGTCCAGGTGAAGTTTGTGTATTAATTAATATATATTTTAGATAAATTTAATTTAGAAAAATGAATAATTTGCTTCTGAATTTACACTTTTCTTTTGTATACTTTAAATAAATGTTTTTCTAGCAAAAAAAAACATTAGATAGGTTTTATATAGACATATAATAATTTTACCTAATTAAAAAATAATGAATGTACATTTTCATATAATTAGCTTGGCCACTTTATATTATAAAATTAAATAATCTAAAATAATTTAAAAAACCAGCAAGCTTACAAATACAGGCTTTCTAATTAATATAGTATTCTAATTGTTCTACAAATGTCAGTCAAGAGTATAATATATGCACATGTGTGCAATGTATTCCTGTTGTAGTTCCACTGTGAATTGACTAATTCATATTTTGATCTCTTGTTTATTTCATTTTCATAATCATTAAATAGTTACTATTAATATACCTAGAAAGAACTTTTTTTTTATTATGATTCATTAAAAATATACTAGAAAATAATGCTGATATGATGCAGTGTAACAGCGTCTGTCTGTATATGCGATGGTTATGAGTTCGATTTCCTCGCATGGAAATTATAATATTTAAATTATTTTCATTTCGTCTGGTAAAACAAGTAAAATCACGGCTTTTAAACATTTTTAAAGTGTTATTCCACACATAGGAAAGTTGTAAACGACATTTAAGGAAAACGTATAAATTTTTTTACGAAAATTTAGAATATTTATTCAGGTATTCAGGAGGCGCGGGTTCGAATCCCGCTGCGTTCAAATTTTTATACGTTTTCTTTAAATGTCTTTTTTAATATCACGGCGTTAAGTTCCACAACTCAACCTACAGTATCTCGAATAGAAAAGCGTGTTGCTGTTATAAAACACATAAGAATGTACATATGTTTATATTTATGCCAGGTTTTTGTCAAACACTTTTGTACAAAGTGACGCACATGATACTTTACCACTTGCTTGGCTTTGTTTAATATTTGACTTCTAGCGTTTATTATATTTTTAGGTGACAGCTATATATAAATAAATAAATAAGAGTGTAATTGTGCGGGTAGAAGTAAAACGTATGATTGACTGTAAATTTAATTGCTTTGAAAACATAAACAATATAGTTTCGGCTCAAATTATAATATCAGTAGTAATTATATATTCTGAAAATTAAGTATAAATGTTATTTCCGTATATAATCCAATAATTATAACAAAAAGACGATCTCATGTAAACTTTGCTGTGGCACCGGAAAACGGTTATAAAGACTATTTTTAAGTGCTTACTGTACTGAGTGAGAAACAATTTACACAAGTGAAAGTGTTGTGTGTAGTAATAAATAGTGACAACTACATATATATAAATAGTCATAATATTTTTTCATTTTCATGTCTCAAAGGAGAAAGATAGGCAAACGTACAAAGAGCAACTAAGTAATCAAAGTTCAAAGCAATGCCCTGATATAGGCGCGAACTTTCATCGGCTAAATCGAGGCTACGATAGATAATAACAAAAATAGTGTCTTTAAATCTTAAAACTTAATCGGAGGCCTAAGCGTGTGACTGTAAACGACTGGTTGTGGGTTCGATTCCCACTCGAGAAGTGGAAATATTTAATATTTCCATTTTCTTCGCTCTGGTGCTGAGGTAAAGCGTGGCATTAAATTCCGACACTTAACACGCAATGCCTCCGAATTCGGCGGAAAGTGGGGAACGGAGTGTCTTAACACTAGGTTCCCTCTGCCTACCCTGCTGTGTGCGGGATACAGCGTGAAGCTAAAAAAAGAAAAAAAATATTTGTGTACTTGTCTCTATTTAACGAAACCATTATTTAACTTGCTTATATCAAGCAACATTCAGCAAGTCAAATTCAATTCATTTCATATTAAGGCGCAAATAATACCTATTTTTTTTTGTAGCTTCACGCTGTGCAGGCAGAGGGAACCTAGTGTTAAGACACTCCGTTCCCCACTTTCCGGCGAATTAGGAGGCATTGCCTGTTAAGTGGAGGGACTTAACGCCGCGCAGAGACTACTCAATGGATACATGCAATGTGTCGATATGTGGGAGAAAATAGAGAACAGAGTGTTTTGACTATACGGGAAAAAGGGTGGAGCTGTTTTTTAACAAAAATATTAAACTTTTGTCAAAACTTATTAATAGCGTATTAAATATCAGTAGCAGTAGTATACAAGTGTTGTAACCACAAATTGTTCTTTTGTATATTGTTTTTACAATTTTACGAGTGTTTATTGATGTCGTTAAAGATTAAGTGCGGTTCTTTCAAGTCTTTTTATACGGTCTCTTGAAGCTCGTTCATCTTTTAAGTAGTCTGAGTGAGTGTCAGTGTAAATTTCGGGGTAATTTAGACTTAAATTGTTGATATTTTTTTATAAATTTTCATAATATAACGTTTTATGTTAATCAGATGTTGTGTATATGTTACATACAAGTTATGAGTCTGAACTGTAATTCTATTCAATATAGAACGTTAGACAGAGAGACCCTAGTGCCAAGACACTCCGATCTCCACTCTTCATCTGAATTTCAGACATTTCGTAGCGAGTGGTGGAACTAAACGCCTTGTTTTGTCTTATGAAAAAGTTTGGGCGAAGTCAAAATGGTAAAATATTTTCATTCCACCGAATAGTAATTGAACACGCAACCAACCATGCTTACAGTCATACTCTTTCACTACGCTACAATGGCCTCGACTGTTATATACATACGTACATACATAAAACATACATAAAATAAATAAATATTCTTAATTTTCAAACGCTAACATTTAAAAAAAAATATACCTATGCTATAGAGAATTGTATGCAAAAAATGTTTGACATTTTACCTTAACCTACTCGTAAATGCTTCAATTTATGTAATAATACGTAGTAGTAGTCGGTTAATCCTCTTTACGTAGCATGCATGTCCGGCGGTAGGCAAAACTCAATCAATAGTGTTTGTGTGCTGCGAAAATAAACAACAACTTTGATGTGGTTACAAACGAGATAGATTATTTACATACAAGAACGCTTATAAAACATGGGTATTTTAAGTTTTTTTTAATGATGTTTTTTTTAATACGACAAATGTATACACATTCACATTTATAATATACTATCCATACTTATATTATAAATGTGAAAGTCTATCTGTTAGTCTGTCACGCTTTCACGGTTAATCTATTAGTCCGATTTGGATGAAATTTCGAATTAATGTAGTAAATAATCCAGTTTACTTAACATAGGCTACTAATTTTTTCAAAAATCACCCTTTAAAGGTTTGAAATGGGAGACTAAAGTTTATGTAAAAATCTAAACCGCTTGACCGATTATAATGAATTTTGGCATAAAAATAGTTGATAATCCAAGATTAAACATAGGCTAATTTCTTTTTCAAAACTTCATCCCTGAGGGTTGCAATATAACGAAACAGATATGTAGCTCACGCAGCGAAGCCACAAAGGCAAAGTCAAACAATTTTATTCAAAATAAGAAATTACAAGCTTCATTTTTTGAACGTCAAATAGTTTACCACCGGTTCACTAACTTTAATGCCTCAGATCTGGGAAGAACCGGCGCAAGAAACTCAGCGGGACTTCTTTTTTTAAAGTAATTCGTAAAACAAATTTGTTGCTGACACAATAATATAAATGTAAACGTTTGTAGGAAGGATGGAAGGATGAATGTTTGTCCCTTGTATTCTTTCACTTTGAATTTAAATTAAACTGTAAAATAATATAGAATATAAAAATAAACTTTTTTCGATGAAGTCAAAAAAAAAGGAGTTTTTTTTTTTGTTGAAGTAATGTTATAATAAGAGTATACTAATCTCTTTTAAGACGCATGTTCAAACAAAATCTTTCTACGTTTATGTACATATGTAAATATTTCACGAAACGGAAATTAGTCTGACATGTAGTCATATACTTGAACAGTGTAAAGGCTAAATCCGTTTACATAGTAGTGTAGGCATCAAGATCATTTGAATTCGAGACGTTGCGTAACTCAACGCCGTGGATGGTCTATTGTAATCACAAAATGAGAATAATTAAAAAGCGGCGGCCATTCGAGAGCCGTTTATTTCATTGTTATCTTATTAAAAGCTAATAAAGTACTCTACTTGATTAATATAATCAAATCATTTATATTTAATTCAAAAAGTGTTTTTAATAATTAAACTATAAATTTAAATTGTGGGGTCAGTCATGGCGCAGTGGCACACGCGTGTGACTGTAAACGACTGGTTGTAGATTGGATTCCCACTTGAGGAGTGAAAATATTTATTATTTCCATTTTCTTCACTCGGTATCGAGGCAAAGCGCGGCGTTAAGTTCTGCCACTTAACACGCAATGCCTCCAGAATTCGGCGGACAGTGGGGAACGGAGTGTCTTAACACTCTAACTTAACTAGGTTCCCCCTGCCTACCCTGCTATATACGGGATACAGCGTGAAGCTCAAAAAAAAAATGTAATATTGTTATAGCATTAGTTATTAGAGAATTAAAAGTCTTTATAAACTTTGGACTAATCTTTAAAAATTGATCTTATGTTGTAAATAAACTGTAGTAATTGTAGATATGACTTCAACAATCATAGTATTAAAGATCTAGTCTAGATCTACTCGGCAATGAATTATCTAGATCACGTATCACTTTAATACTGTGTCCGGAAGTAGAAATAAACGAAATGACTATATTCCGCCCGATTAAGTCACAATAAAGCGAGCTTCTGATACATGACGCTAATTTTTATTTTTTATATCACTAAAAAGTTGTGTTCGTTCAAGTTATAGTTTTTTTTAGCTCCACGCTTTTTCCCGCATAACACTCCATTCTCCAATTTTTTTCCTAAATCGAGATGGTTTTATTTAAGTACGGGACAAAAATTAGAAGAATATCTATATAACTAGAAGAATATCAGACAAAAATTAGAAAAATTAGAACAATTAAATATAATTTATAATCATTCACCCGAACAATAATTGAACCCATACAACGATAGGATTTACAGTAAGACGCTATCACATTGTTCCTCGACACTTTCTAAAGATAAGATTGTCCTTAAATAGGTATATAAGCCAAATTGAAAATATGTAAGCTTATAAAATTCCAACCAATGAATTAGCTACAACACTGAAGATACTTTGTGAAATCGTAGTGTGAAACAAGCTCTTTCTGTCTACACTATGTAGATATTTGGTATATATACTTATACCATGTACACCGAGCAGTGCCGACGTAATACATGTAAATCCCTCTTCAAGTGCCAACTGAAATAACACAGATAGTATGCGAATAATATATACGACTGTATAATAAAGCATTTTTTTTTACTTTTACAGGTATATCACATTTTGCGTAGGCTGTAGTGATTCCCTGTTATTTTGGCATGCCCATGTCAGTTTTAAAAAAAATATGTGGAATACTTCCTTTAATTACTGACAATCAAAACACAGCCTAAACTATTGCGCGTAGAAAACTGAGAGCCTGCTATGTAGTTTCCTTGGGAAATACAGAGGAGAATTAAGAAAGATTATTTTAATATGGGTACAAAAAATGTGAATTTTAGTATAGGCAAAAGTACAGAAAGCAATGATAGAGGTCATAAATTTCACGCCAACGAAATTGTGATCTACATTTTGTTCAAAAAAAAGAATTTTATTTTTTGTAGGAATATGTTCATACAACGATCTTTGCTATTGTCGTTTAAATGAGTCATTACGCGTATTGATATTTAGAAGGCCGTACGATATAGCTATTCGAAAATAAATTGTATAGTTGAGTCATTATAAAGTTACCATTATTATTTATACAGATTTAATGCTATATGCTTTTGTATATCGGTTTCTTAAGATATTTTATCATATATATGGGCTAAATTATGCCATCAGTAGGTATTAATTTGAAATTCAATATAGTTTTTCAACGCCTCCACTGATATACCAACACCAAGCCATTAAAACTAGCTTATTTAATCATTTCAATCGTAACTTTTCACTCGAAAGGCTTACATCATAGATTAATTGAAACGCTGCACACGCTAACTCCGACCGGGCATTACCGTGAAAAAAATCAAGGGGACTGTAATTTTCTGAATGAGTTCATGACTCACACGAGCTTCACATATGGATTTGACATTTTGCAACTAACCTTCGACCTTAACCACTACCACTCACCTCACGAAAACAACCAGCTCTAAGACAGCCACACTATAAAGGAAGACACTACGGCAGCGCTATCACGTGCTCATTCACATACGCTAAAAGACTAAATTGACATATTGGTGTATCACTCGCGTTGCATAGACGAGTTCGGGAGCATCTTTTTATTGATGAAAGTGCTCCCGGGTCTTAGGAACGGTCGCTCCAGGCCGAACGGCAGGCGAGCGCGCTAGCCGGCGCGCCGCCTCACTGTGACTGTGATATACGCGCCCGAAACTGTTTTTTGCGCAGGCGTCATGAAACGCAAGGATCGGCCAAAATTCACCCTGCTTTCTGTCTGGAAAAGGGTCGCATAAGCCATTTGCCGCCATCACGGAATACAATTTAAATTCAAAGCAAATAAGAACGTTTTCGGTATAAATTTGTTTGGAGTGGTCGGACCTTCGGGAGCTACAGATGCGCGTGCCGCACTGCACACGTTGGTAATTAAATATGTGTTTGACAATACAGGGGAGGCTGTGCCGTGAAACTGATGACGTCAATGTGCCAAAGAGCGGGATGAACGCGCTATTAGGCAAATTTTTAAGCAGCAACGGGTTCAGGCCTTGCAAAGCCCCGTGAAATGAGGTTAGGTAATGTTTTGCATCTTATAGCGAAATATAATAATTTGCTCTTCGTCGGCCGCTCTGTTTGAACTTAAAGTATATTTAGAGGTCACAGTGGATTTGAATAACTTATTATTTTATCTGCAGTATGGAAATAGTTGTTATATAACAATTGTTTTGGCTGTCGTGCATATTGATTGATATGCCTAGTTGTTTTTAGTTTTGATACTTGTTTTAACTGGTTTTATTTTATATTAGGTACTTCGTAGAAAGTCTTTGTTTCATTTTGTTTGCGTGATTTGTATATAAATTATGCTTATCTATAAAATTTAAATGCATGTCAAGGAAATATGTAATTGAAACCTTAGGATAAGCATTAAATGTCATGGACCACAGACTAGGACAAGGAGAAGCCAACCTTTAAATGTAATTTAATGTATCCTTACAACAAAGCATACTGATTTTGTAGACGAGTGTAGTTCTAAATTCTTACATTTTACTTTATTATTAACTAGCGATCTGCTCGCCGCGTTATCTGTAACTTTTGTCCCCTATTTGAGCCCATTTAGGATTTTCTAATCTTATTGTTTAAACATAATAAATTATAGTCTATAGCACTCCTGAATAGTGTAGCTTTTGTAATTGTGAAACACTTTTCATGATCAATTCTGTGCTTCCGAAATTAGCCCTCACAAACAAATATAAGTTTAAAAATATTTGTAATTGTCAATATAAGTTGTTCTTGATTTCACTGCAGGTGTGAATACAAAGATTATTCTTTGCATTTTAACTTTTCTATATAAGTTTATTAATATTATATGTGGTTATTTTTGAAGAAATGTAAATAACAAATTATTTGAGAAAAATAAATAAATGGAACGCTCCTAAAATTATTTCGATGCTAGGATATCAGGTTAATTCGAACATACACGTAAATTAATAAACTAATCTGACGGCCAAGAGTGTCCTAAAATTCACTTCATTTTTCTTACATTTCATACAAACACAGTTCAAGTTTATAAAAACGTGTTTATATGTTTAATCAGGCTACAGCTGATACTATTATTCAAAAGGAGAGGATTCACGCAATGTGCCGAAACGGGCAGAAAAAACAAAGCTGAAAGACTTTTTTTAGTATTCGTATCTGCCTAGAGACAGATAATACAGAGATGCAATAAAATATACATTTAATTATAGTTTAAAATTTACAAACAAAGTAATTTAAAGGTGTATAGGTCCCGATATAGTTCGATATTTTAGACTGCATTGTTTGCATACGGTCAACGCTCCTGAACTTTGAAGGGTCAACAGCCTGGAGGAAATAGAATTGATGAAAATATCTCCACTATGCAAATCTAATGCTTTATCTATTCTCAGGTGGGAGCGTTCAAGTTTATTTACATTTAGTAGTAGAATGAGATAACATTTGGTAATAGAAATCCATTCTTAACGTTTAAATCACAATAAATGATAATATAATGCGAAAGCCTGTCTGTTTGTTATGCTTTCATGGTTAAGCCACACCGGCTTGATTTCGATGGAATTCAGAACGAGAATAGTTATAGGGTCCAAAAAGGGCTACTTCTTTTTTCAAGAACCCCTAAAGACTTCAAATAGAGGATAAATTATTTTTAGGTACCCGTACGCTGAAGGGTAGATAGAGGGAACCTAGTGTTAAGGCACCGCATTCCCCATTTTCTAAACTCTGGAAGAATCGCGTGGGAATCGACATAGATGATTTTTCTCAAAAATATAGTCTATGATACAAGGTCAAACATAATTATACATAAACTGAGTTAAGAATATAAATCAAAAATTATTACACTAGTCAATTCACTGATCATCACAATTTAAGCTTTAATCAGACAGTATAATGTAACCAGATACGGTGTTTTATAGTTGTTGTGTAAGTAGCTACACTATTGTATAGCTCGCACAAAGGGACAATGATCCAGACGAATTTAGTGGCTTAATATCCTTCTTTATATTCATGCATATATGCATTCTAAATGACGTAGATTTTCTAATATTTTTTAGCTTCACGCTGTATCCCGCACCCAGCGGGGTAGGCAGAGTGAACCTAGTGTTAAGACACTCCGTTAATCACTTTCGGTCGAATTCTGGAGACATTGCGTGTCAAGTGGCGGAACTCAAGGCGATTTTCCTCGACACCAGAGTGAGGAAATTGGAAACATCAAATATTTCCACTCTTCGAGTGGGAATCAATTCCCACTATCAGTAGCGTTACCAGTCACACTTATATATCCTTGCGCCACGACCGGCCTCAATTTTGATTTTTAATAAATATCAAATATCTGGTATAGATATAATGCCAAGGATGACCTTCTACAGAATTATATAAACAGTTTCATTATTTTCTTTACCTTGGTATTACTCTATAGAATTAAAGATATATCTGATGTTTGTGTAACCAGAATTCAAGATATCTAGACGAGGCCGTCGCTTTGAGGGATGCATAATATTGATGCATCCTCAAAGACAATCGGTAGGTTGCAAAAGCAAGCGAACAGTAGATTTTATATGAAGCCTATACGTAAAATATTATTATTTTACTACATAATGATAAGAAGATGTTAGTATGTTTCAAGACATATAAAAAGGGTTTGCGAATTGTGTCTTGTCCAAAGTGTGTGCGGAAACTCATCCACAACTCTTCTGCTGTGTATGTCCTTCAGCTTTTAGTTTGCCTCCTACTACCATAAAAAAAAACTAACGATCAGTAAGGATTTGTCAGAGGACTTGCCATTAACGCCCAATATCAATATAATCAATCCCAATCCAGAAATTGCAAACGTAGATTAACCTAACAATCAATTTTTTGAGTAAATCATTTTTCTTTTGATTAAAGTAAAGGTTGAAGGGCGATTGGTTACTGCCAATAACAAATCGAAGAAAGAGAATTTATTTAAAAAAAAACGATTGATTATTAATATTAGGGGTTAGAGTTCTTCTTCTGGTTAGAGAGCAGATCACTAAGGCAAGTTGATGTTTTCATTGAAAACAGTTTCATTTTTAAAGATGAAGCCATCTTAAGATGGCAGAAGTATGATAGTTTTGCAATTAAGTGGAGAACGAGACGCCGCGCTTTACCTCGACATTAGAGCGAAGAAAATGGAAATATTTCCACTCCTCGAGTGGGAATCGAACCTACAACCAGTCGCTTTACAGTCACACTTTGTGCTTCTGCGCCTTATCTTTCATATTTTCTACTTTTCACCTATTTACTGTAGTACCCTAGTTTAAATACATAGAACCGTACAAATATGATTTATAACAATACGCAATATATTCCTGCAGTAAAACTTTCAACTTATATAAATAGAGCAACTTATCGGAAGAGATACCTAGCGCAGCTTATTATCCCCGGCACTATAAAGTTATCGAGAGCAAAGTTGTGCTAATTCGTAGTTATCTCGTACTGCTTCCTTGTACGTACGAGTATGTTAGCTTTTATCAGTTTAGAACTCAATTAAATGTTGTATTCCAATTATCAAAAACATTTATACATAATCACGGGGCCAGTTGTGCCTCAGTGGCACAAGTGTGTGACTGAAAACGACTGGTTGTGGGTTCGATTCCCACTCGAGGGGTGGATGTGGTGGAACGGTCGTTAAGTTCCGCCACTTAACACGCAATGCCTCCGAATTCGGCCGAAAGTGGGGAACCGAGTGATTTAACACTAGGTTCCTTCTGCCTACCCTGCTGTGTGCGGGATTATAGCGTGAAGCTAAAGACAAAACAAAAAAATATATATACATAATAAATGTTGCGCATTTAGCGTAATGGAATAGTGCTTGGCCGCAATCGTATTTGGTTGTGGGTTCGATTCCCACTGATGGGATATAAATAGTTTAATTAATTTCATTTGCACGCCCTGGCGAACTAAGCAAAACCCAGCTTGACGTGTGCCATTCAACACGCAATGTCCCGAAATCGTGGTTCTGTCTGAGTACTGGTCTAGAAAAAAAGCGGAATGCTGATAAAGAACATTATATAGTAAATTATAAATGTTAACAATGACCTTGGTAAATCTACCAATTGCCTTGCTTAATCTAATATTAACTGAGCAGGTGTCTTCGTCCGTGTGGAATTTCACAAAAAAGTAATAATTCTTTATGCAAAAGTAATCTATGTTACTCCTTAGGACATTAGCTTAAGGCAGATCTAATATTTTTTTATAATTTGTTTAATATATTGCACGATTAATTTCGGATATTCCGTACTTTCTTTTCCTTTTTCCCTTTTCCTTGTATCTTGATATTTCAACTCCAGCAATCATCATTTTTTAAAAGAATCTAGAAGTCTTTCCTATTGGCTTTATTATGAAAACGAACGATTTTTTAACCACACTATAAAAAGTATGTACATAAGTACTGAAATTTAAAGGTAACATCCTCGAACGTTTAACTTTGAAACATACAGTAACTTAGTAACTAATACCAATGAGTGTTTATATTTGTATGTATTAGAAGTGGCTGAAAAATCTTCATACTTTTTTCCCACATCAACGGGGTAGTTTGAAAAAAATCTAGTGTGAAAACACTACGTACTCCACTACAACAGACAGACATTACGTGTAAAATGGTGTAACTCGATACCGCCCTTCCAAAGCAGGGGGATCAAAATAGTTTAAATATACTTCGAATGGGGACTGCACTTAAAACCAATTTTGTTTACAGTCAACTCTAACTGCGTTACGATGACCTGCTAAGAATATTTTCATTCAGTTTTTTTACGTTTCTTACATTCCTTTGTTGTCAATAAAGACATAATAATGAAATATCAAAGTAATCGAAGAAAAAGTTTTGAATGGAATCGTGAATCGGTTTTTATAGCGAGTAGTAGTTTTTCTGTCAATTGCTAAACAGAATTCAATTTCATTTATGTAATTTTTTTCCGGCTTACAAATTTTTGTTTACTCGCTTTACGCTTTTTTCACATAAAAAGGTAGTCAGAGACATAGTGTCTAGACATTGTGTTGGAGACATTATGTTCTCTTTGACCACCATTTTTTTTTATCGTCAGGAAATCCGTTACGGATACCAGCCCGAGTGGGGACTCGGGACGTGGTTATATGGAACTCCGGTGAGTCAAGATGGTAACGCCGCCGTTACCCACAAAAACCTGACGGTCCTCCGTCTCGACCGCCACTAGCCGGGCCACGGGGACCGAATCAATCGTCCGAGGACACCGGCGGCGGGAGCCTGCAAGTAACGTCGCGGGCTCTTTGACCACCTTGCTCGAGCCTACCTACTTTGAGCTTGAATTCAAGACACTGGTGGATCTCAACGCCGCGTTTCTCGCTGGATCGCCGGTGGATCTCATCTTCTTTGTCGGAGAAATAAAAAGATTAAATTATGATCTGCTATGCCGTCGCGATGATTTTTGTAATTAAGTGCTTTGATTGATGTTGTTACTGTTTTACAAATAGATACTTACTACTACTACTGTTTGACTGTAAGTTTTAATTTTACTAGTGAGTATTTATTCTTTTATTACTATTGAAAATTAAATGGCAAATTAAAGCTTCGTCTTCAAATATGTTCATTAATTTAAGAAATGTTGTGTTTTATGTTTTTTATATTTAGAATTAAAGTTGAAGGGAAAAACACTTTCAATTACTCTAATTTACGAAAAGGATGTAAAATAATAAATATTATATTTGTTTGTGGATTTTTGAGAAGTGGACTTCACTTCTTGTCGTGACGCAGGGACAAAGTGTAACTGTAAACGCGACTGGTTGTGATTTCGATTCCCACTTGAGGAGTGGAAATAATTTATATTTCCATTTTCTTCGCTCTAGTGTCGATGCAAAGCGCGGCGTTAACCACTCCCCAAGTTCCACCATTCAACTCCCAATACCTCCAGTACTAGCCATTCCAAATAAAATGGGGAACGGAGTGTCATAACACTAGTTTCCCTCTGCCTATCCTGCTGTATGTGGCATACAGCGTGAAAATAATGAAGTAAAAGTTTTTGCGCTTTTTTGGAAGGCAGCACATATTTTACGCGTCAACTGGTAGAAATAATGCTTTTAAAGTTTTGGGCGCATCACGAAAAAAACTCCCTGACAAATTTTAATAAACGCCCTGACTACATAGTTCGCGCAAATTTATGTTCTTTTCGAATTTAACAAAAAATGCGTGTTGCGGTTTTTTTAGCTTAACGCTAAAAAAAATATTTCTTATAGGTATCGCTAAAAATAGAATTATTGTGGTGTTTCATATAAGCTGATTAAGGAGTTTTAATATACAAATTCTTAATAGGCCCAAAAATAAAAAAAATAGTTTCACATAGCGCCTACATAGTTAGAATAGCAAAACAACGAGAAGTTGCGTATTGTCACCGCTATGAAGTCGTGGCGCTGATTCGTAAATGTTGTAAACATCACTTCAAATTAATTATTTTTTTTCTATATATTGATATTATTTTAATATCATTTAATATTTTTTGTGTATTATATCAATTAAAGTATAATTTAATAATTGAGTAAAACAACATCTTGGACAGGACAAATTGCCTACTAAAAAGCGAATATACAAAATAATAATTGAAAGTTTTGTATCCACTTACTCATAGCTAAACGCTTATTATTTGAGAAATACAAAGACTTACAAAAATTTGTATTCGTATAAAAACCTTCTCTTCGTATAAAATTCGTATAAAAAAAGTTTTCGACGGTACCATATTCATTTATTCACTTTACATTTATTAACTACATTTTCCAAAATAAATACAGGCTACCATACAAAGTTGTTTTAAGCAATAGAGATATATTTATTCCAAGTAAATACAATGCACATATAATTATACAGAGAAGGATGTTTTAACACTATTTTTTTTTCACATTGATTTTTTTAACAAGGTGTTGTGCAAAAAAAAAAAAATCTGAACTGCACATATGTGGACATAACTTATTCTATATTATTTAGTCAAAACTAGGTCCTAATAAAACCTCAATATTTTTGTCACCAATTGCAAATTGCGCCTGAGGATTTTAATATGGAAAAAACAAAACTGACTCTGAGAGCACCTTTACCTTTTTAGCATAAATGATTATTATGAGAAAAGGACTACTGTTAAAATACCTCTGTTTTCCATTTTCGACCCCTAAACAAAACATTGCGTGTAAAGCGTATTTCGTGGTACCAGAGCAACGAAATTCTGAACAGCTGTTATAACAAAGATATTGTTAAATACTATATAAATAAGAAGAAAGGTTAAAAACTAAAGGTAACTAGTTAAAATGTTAATTAAAAATATATAACTAATATAGATGTTGTATTTCAACCTCATAGTCACAACCTTCGATAGCTCAGTTGGTAGAGCGGTGGACTGTAGAGGTATGAAACGTTGACATCCATAGGTCGCTGGTTCAAATCCGGCTCGAAGGAATCTTTTTGTATAATTATATAAAATTGTATTTATTTATTTCTTTTTGTTATTTTATTTTTATATTATTTTACTTAATAACAAATTTAAAAAATTCAACTAAAAATATCATTTTTTTTTTAATAAATAAAACATAACATCTCTTTTCTTCTAAAGTCAGTATTATAGTACAATACTTTTTTTTATGATTTATTAGTATTTTAATAGATTCTTTTAATAAATATAAAAAAAAAAAAACAAAAAAGTCGCTGCGGACAGGATTCGAACCTGTGCGGGTAGAACCCAATGGATTTCAAGTCCATCTCCTTAACCACTCGGACACCGCAGCTTGTAACCTTCAGAGTCAAATGAAGTATTCCTATTCGTATACGCGTTTTATTTTGTAATTGTAATATAAATATTTAGTATAAATTAAATAAATTATTATTTTATATATAAATTATAACCAAAAACATAGTCATGTCCTTCTATATTATAAAAATAACTTACAGTCGAATATGACATTACATTTTTTTTAATTATTTTTTTTTTAAAGTTAAGCTACAGATTATTACAAATTAATATAGACAAATAATGAACAAGCCTGTCAATCTATTAATACCCTTTAAGTATAATGGACATATTGAATAATCCAAGTATATCATAAATTCATTTAATAAATTAATTTGCTTAAACGTAATAAATTACATTTATAAATAGTACAAAAAATATGTGTTTTTATAATTGGATTGATAAATGGATTTTAAATAACAAAATGACAAAAGAAAAAACTTAATACATACTTATTTTCTACTACCGCCATCTAGTTAATTGTTTAGAAATGTCGTATTCATATCGACAGTTAACTTTTAATACTATGTGAAGATAGTAATAACTACTCAACGATAGGTGGCGTTAATGTAGAAACATTATTTTGTATTCATCGCTAGATGTACGATACACTATACACTGTTTGTAGTAAAAGTTGTAACAAATTAAATTATGTAAAATTTTGCTTTCTTTAACTTACATTTTTTAATTTTCCAATAACCATTTACTTACATTTTTCAATTTTCACAAGAATATTTAAATTTTATTTAAGTTATTTTTATTAGTGTATATTCTTTGTATACACATATTTATGATTTTTATGTATTTATGATAAAAATACAGTTGTAGTTATGTAACAGAACACTCACTATTTATTTTGTTTTTATTTTTATATATATTTTTTATTTATTTAACAATTGCTTAAAAACATGCATTGCATATAAAATAATAGAACACATAGATGGAAGTTTGATATATTTATTGGAAAAAACAGTTCCTACAATAAAATAAATTACCTATTGTGTTTGTATCTATAATAAATAATATATTTCTGCTGTAAATTACAATTACTGTACAATACAGTTAATTATTTATCAGCCATTTATTATGAGCGAAGCCATCTCTGTGCAGTGACACAGCATCTGATTGTATACGCAATGACTATGGGTTCGATTTTCACTCGGGGTAAAAAATATAATTAATTTATATTCTTTATTATATCTCCTCTCTAGCCACAAGTTAAAACGTTGTTCTGTCCGCAACTCAACACGCAATGTCTTAGAATCGAGCAGAAAATAAAGAACAGAGCTACATCACACTAGATCTCTCTGCCTATCCTACACAAAAGCGTAAAACTTTGAAATAACATTTCCGACCCTATCATATGTTTTTTTTTAGCTTCACGCTGTATCCCGCACAAAGCAGATTAGGCCAGGGAACCCAGTGTTAAGTCACTCCGTTCCCCACTTTCCGCCGAATTAGGAGGCTTGCGTGTTAAGTGGCGGAACTTAACGCCACGCTTTACCTCGACACCAGAGCGAAGAACATGGAAATATAATTTCCACTCCTCGAGTGGGAATCGAACCCACAACCAGTCGTTTACAGTCACACGCTTGTGCCACTGGGCCACGACTGGCCAAATATATTTGATTATTATAAATGCAAATCATTCATATTATAAAAAAAAAATAATTCAATTCTAAATTATAGGTTTACAATATTCATTTAAGTCTAATACAATATAGAAAACGTGTTTATTTCACTGTAAATAATATAATGATAAACTTTTTACAAAAAAATGTCATTATTTTGCAGCCATCTAGGAAGTGTGCTGGCCTTCATGGGCGTTGGACCAATTGTTAGTAGATCAGAAGAAACCAACCATTGTTTGTTGTATTCAATGGTATTTTTGATTTAACGGTACATTAGCTTGGAATATACGTGTTTAATTAGTTGCGAATCTTATAGAATGAGCAAAGAGAGAGGGATTAGTAAGTGACATTTCTGCTTTGTTATTTTTATATTTTATTTATTGAATACTAGCTGTGATGGCGACTAAGTTCTCTTGATATTGTATTCCTGTAAGTCGTGGTAAAAAGTAATAATTTTAAAATAAAATAGCCTAAGTTACTCCTTATATATTAGCTATTTATCAGCCAAAGTGCCGGCGAAATCGATTCAGCCATTCCAGAGACTAGCCGGAAGAAACAGATGGACGGACAGTCAAAAATAGAAAAAATATTTACCTATTTGGTATGGATGACGTACATACATATGCATTTAGAAAGAAATAATAAATCATTTTAGTATTACAAACAGACACTTTAAATTTGGTTATTTGTATAGATAAGTTGACATGTATCGACTTATATTTGTATGTCTATAATTTTTTTTTTGCATGAAGTTTTACATTTATTGCAGGTCATATTTGTGCGCAAAATACTCTTTGTCTTAGTAAGTTACGTACCTAACGTTAACAAACTTTTTAAACTATGCTTTAAATAATCCACACTTCATAGAACTCTACAAACATCCCTGTCCTTGTAACTTGTGAAAAAATATATTCAATTATTTTTTTCACGTTTTAATACATTTTAATACAATTAACATAATAAAATATGAAGCAGTAAATATTTAAATTTTCAAATGTTATATAAAACTTCAGCTAACGTGAAAACTTTCATACATTCGAAAGATTTACACGAAATCTCCATATATTTATAGTAAGTAAGTAATAGCATGCTTCAGTTTAATAGTTTAAGCGTATAACCAAACGTTAATAGTTGAGACTTGTCATAAAACGGTACATAAACTCTACCATATTTTCACTTAGCGCAAGACAGACAGGCGACAGGGGACATAAAGACAAGACTTTACAGGGATGAGTCGTAAACGTTGCATTAGAAAGCGCTTACTAAAAGCATAGGGTACAGATGAGAACGATAGTCTATTTTGTAAAGTAACTAAATATTTAACAGCGTCTGACTGTAAGCGTGATTGGTTGTGGGTTCGATTCCCACTTGCAAGCAAAGGCAGGAAATGAAGAACGGAGTGTCTTAATATTAGGATCGCTCTGACTACCTCGCCCCGCCGGATAAAGTGTAGGAGTATTTATTTTGGTACTCTTGGTGTCCATATTTTAGAGTATTATTTATTTTAGCTTCACGGTTTTCCCACACATCTTGGTAATCAGGCAGAGCTCTGAGTAAAGACACTCCATTCTCCACTTACTGAGAGTTAGAGAGACTTTTTTTAAATTTAATTAAAAAACAACATGTCTTTAAGTCATTTTGTTCATCTTCACGCTGTAGTTATTATAAATCTTTGAAAATATTTTTCATATCTAGCTATTTGTTATAAATATTAGTTGTGACAGAAGATGAATCTTCTTGCAGAATCAGCAGTAGATAAGACATGCTTATATTCAGAAAATGTCAGGTCATATAATATGTTATCCTTATTTTTCTTCAATACAATGTGGTGTACAAATTTCAAATTAATTGCAATATTCATTTCAAATTAATTTCAGGAAATCACCGGTTTAACATATAGCAATCAGAAAATTTGCGATATGTGTAATAAGAAATGGGTTTTTCCCGTATAGCAAAAAAAGAATATAGTATCAAACACTTCAATTTCCACTTTCAAGAAATGAAATGAAAACAGTTTAAATATAATGTTTTTTCCGAGCGGGGAAATCCATAATCATTAATTCATTCATCCATTAAAAATATAAATAAAAATATCCTCACGACTGTACCGTCATCTTGAAGCGCCACACTTCGTCTTGAAGGATCCAAGGTGGGGTGATTACATCCAACAAGCCTTCGTTATGTCAGTTTTATAGTTATTGAATCTTACTATTGTCTAACGTTTAAAATAAAGTTTCGCTTGAAAGCTTTTAAATGGTATTTACATACTTTATACCTTTCTGCCCTTTTCTTATTTAGTAGTAATAGTTCCACAGAAGGTAAGTAAAGAGAATTGAATATCATGACACTCCATCCTTCGATTTCAAAATCGAGAAATTACTATTTCTGTCCTGATATTTATTATACCAGCAAACCTGTATACAGAGAGACCGAGGGTCTGACCGTAGTTGTAAATGGTAGTGGGTTCGATTCCCTCTTGGTGAAATAATCAGAGACTCGAGATTTTATTCATTCCAATGAATAAAATATGGCGTTTCGACTGCAGGAGGAAAGTGGAGAAATAATCGTCTTCATACTAGTTTCTGTCTGACTTACTAACGCTTAAGAAAAAGAAACAAATTGAAATTATAAGAATTGCAGAATACAAAACGCCTCGGAGTCTAAATAGGAAAATACGTTATTAGATACTTTTTTTTTGCTTAAGAATTTAAATAAAAAGAAATCTGTTAGCAAATTATGGTAAAAATTTTACATAAACTTTCCATAGAAAAAGTCATTGACACTTTAATATTTGTACGAAGACATACAGTTAAAAGTTATATTATGTTTGAATAGAGAGCTAAATCGCAGTTCGAGTCGTTGTTTAAATTTGTGAGTGGTTATTTGTGTAAGACAAACTATAAGGGGTATTTGCTATAGACATACGAATATTCAGTAATAACTAAAGATTAGGGCTTCTTAAACTATGGGTTGCGACCCCAAATGGGGTCAGGTAGCAATATTCTGGGGTAGAGAGATTTTAATGTCAAATATTTATATATACCATTTTATAATTTTTTGTGCAATTTTTAATTTTAGATTTTTGTATGTTTCAAAATGAATTCTAAAACAATACATGATGATGACATGTATTTTCACATGTCAGAAAATGTCAGCTTATACATATAATATGTTATCCCAATTTTTCTTATATGTATGTATATTGTTACCTAATAAATAAATCATCAAAATATATTTTTTATTTCGTTTATATTTTTGTGGGGTCGTCAAGAAACTCGCAATCATAAATGGGGTCGTGAATGAAAAAAGTTTAAGAAACCCTGCTATAGATAGATTTTAGCTTCACGCTGTATCCCGCACATAGCAGGGTAGGCAGAGGGAACCTACTGTTAAGACACTCCGTTCCCCACTTTCCGCCCAATTCGCAGGCTTGGGCGTTAAGTGGCGGAACTTAACGCCGCGCTTTACCTCGACACCAGAGCGAAGAAAATGGAAATATAATTTCCACTCCTCGAGTGGGAATCGAACCCACAACCAGTCGTTTACAGTCACACTCTTGTGCCACTGGGCCACGACTGGCCACAAATATATAATTGATGATTAGCCTAATTCAGATTTATAAACTTTACGATATATTTTGAACCAAAATTTACTTAAACAGTACTGATTGTAATCAATGTGTTAATTTTTTTTTCTAGCCTCACGCTTGGCAGGCCTTCTAGCAGGGTATGCATAGGGAACCTAGTGCTAAGACACTCCGTTTCCCACTTTCTGCCGAATCCAGAGACATTGCGTGTTAAGTGGCGGAACTTAAAGCCGCGCTTTGACTGTAAAACCAGAAGGAAGGCAATGGAAATATTAAATATTTCCATCCCACAACCAGTCATTTACAGTCACACGTTCGTGTCACTGCGCCATGACTGGCCCCTGTTTATTTTAATTTGACCTGTGTTCATTTTATTTCATTTAATTATTTTGTCTGGTCTCACTAATAAAATGAAGCGCGGCAATGAGAATGCAGGAGGAATTTGGAGAGAGGAGTGTTCTGACACTAGGTTCTCTTCGTATCATAAAGCTGAAAAAAAAAGGAAACTGAATGTCTCTGTTGTTGTAAAAAATATTCTATCCAATTACTTTAAGAATTGAATTAGTAGTCCCTAAAGTTAAATACCAAACTTCGGCCTTCTATGACCAGTCACTCTGGGAGTAACAGCGGAGTTTTTTTTTATATATACATATATTTATTGTTAATTTAGGATATATTGGTGTAAATTTAAGAAATAATAACGTAGAACGTACTTACGTCAATTATCCTTCCATATTTTGATTTACGTCACACAGTTTTGTTGATCGTTTATGTTTCCATATCGCTTTAGACAAGTCCACGCACGTGCTAAACATGAGGGCCGTTGAACATAGAGCCCGCTAACAAAGTTAGTCAAAAAATATATAGATGTAATTGGTTCAATATAAATTAAAAGATGTATTTTTTACTTTCCACTGATACATTAGTTAAGTTGCCAGTCGCCAGGGACAGAAAGGGTGACTGTAAACGCGACTGGTTGTGGGTTCGATCCCCAATTGATGAGTTTCTTTTCTTTGCTCTAATGTTGAGACAAAGCAGGGCGTTAAGTTCCGCCACTCTACAAGTAATGCCTACAGAATTCGATGAAAAGTGAGGAACAGAAAGTCTTAACATTAGGTTCCATCTTACTATGTGCGGGATATATCGTATAACTAAAAATTACGTTAGTATAGAATTATAATTATAGTAAATATTTTGTAGAAAGCTTAAAATCTTTATATTTTGTTAGTTAATTAGAGAATAATTTATATAAAAATATTTCTTAAACTGCATTTTTTAATTTAAAAAAGGCCCAAGTCTTGAAATACCCTGGTCGGTAGCATTACGTATTCATTTCTTCTGAAATGAGTTGATCGGATATCAGTGACGACACTCACATTGTTCCTTTAACGAATAGTTAAGATAATTGAAAAAAAAGGTTTGTTTTCTAATAATAGTTTTGTTATTAATTCTTATTTAACATTACAGGTACTTTTGTGTATATATCTATCATATAAAGATTTTCAATTTTATTATACCTTCTTTAGAACTAATAAAGTTATATAGAAATTAAGCTTCTAATTCGGCGGAAAGTGGGGAACAAAGTGTCTTACCACTAGGTTCCCTCTGCCTACCCTGCTGTTTGCGGGATACAGCGTGAAGCTAAAAAGAAAATTACTAAGCTTACTTTGCCTGCTATGTACTTGCAAAAAATATAAAGAATATGAAAGTCTTTCCTACATTATGTTTCTTTTATCAAAAAAATCGCCTAATGAAAAATATTAATAAAAGATTTAAAACGATTTTCCTTTCATTTATAAATTAATAAAAGTAACTTAATGCTGTACATTTAAATTGGTTTAGAATTGAGAAAAAAAGTAAACAAGACATTGAAAGCGTAATTATACAAAAAGTGTTGCAAAAACTAATCAATGATTATTCAATGAGAATTGGAAAAGTGGTATGCTTCCTTAGTTACGCATGATTACTTCATGTAATAGCTTTACTAGCTATTACTATTGTCTGTGGCTTTGCTTGAGTTTTTAAATTATGTTCAAATTTTTATACGTTTTATTTTTAGCTTCACGCTGTATCCCGCACACAGCAGGATAGACAGAGGGAACCCAGTGCTAAGACACTCCGTTCCCCACTTTCCGCCAAATTCGTAAGTGGCGGAACTTAACGCCGCGCTTTACCTCAACACCAGAGTGAAGAAAATAGAAATATTAAATATTTCCATTCCTCGAGTTTAAATATAAACCCACAGCCAGTCGTTTACAGTCAAACTCTTGTGCCACTGTGTCACGAGTGGCCCCTAACGTATACGTTTTCTAACAACTTTTTTTACTTTAAATTAAATTTTACAGTTGCTAAAAATTTTTGAATATTAAAAATAATTTCTCTGATACTCAATTCATTATGCAGGTCATATTCGGTTCATAGAATTGTTTCTACATTCTATGTATTATTATTGAACTTGCAATAAATTACATAGATATTTATAAGTTTTCCTTACCTTACATTTTAAGTACTTTTAAGTCTCGATTTAATACAAAACTAAGCACGCAATCATAGAAAAGAGAAAGATCTAACATTGGTTTAAAAATATACGCTTCCATTACTAATATTGTAAATAATAACATTGCAAGTACAATAGTATTTTGCAATGTTTAATAATAAAACAAAATCCAGCCCACGCTTTTTCCAGCTTAGATAGAGGTGGAACTCAATGTTGTGTATTTTCTTAGGCACCAGAATAAAGAAATTAAAATTTAAATATAATCATTCCCCAGAGTGGGAATCGAACCAGTAACCGTCGCTCTTACAGTCAGACACGTTTGAACTGCGCCGGAATGACTAAATATAACTAAAATATTACTAAATATTCAGAATATTGACTCAATATTGACTTTGAAAAGCAACCGATAATATTAAATGGAAACACTAGATAGTGACAGGTAACCGATAAGGTAATCTTTATGTTGAAGTAAAATAGGAACAAAACTTGAGAAACAATGTTGAATATATTAAGTCAGTGGTAGTATTAAATAAAAGTGGTTACTACTTGGTTTTTCTTTTTATTACTTACTAGCGGCCCGCTCACAGCTTCGTCGCGTGAACTTTTTTCGTTATTTATGCCAAAATTCATTACAATTGGTCAACCTGTTTAGATGTTTCATATAAACTTACATCCCTTTAGGGTTTGATTTTTGAAAAATAAGTAGCCTATGTTAGACTCAGTCACTTTTACTATTTTCACCCTAAATGTCATCCAAATCGGACCGGTAGATTAGCCGCGAAAGCGTGACAGACAGACAAACACACATATTCGCATTTATAATATAAGTATGGATTCTATATCTGTAGAACAAATTTAAGGTCTTTGTCATTGTAATATCCAATAAAAAGAGAAATGAAAAAAAATATATAAATAACTGATTTAAAAAAGTAAAATTAAAAGTAAAAAGTATAAACTAATTTATAAGACTATATAAAATATGAATCTTCTGTTAAAATTTCACAATTGCGTCGTGGCGTAGTTTAACGGCGCGTTGTATACGCCTAGGTGGTAGGTTCGATTCCTTCTTGGTGGAATGAATATATTTAAAATTAGTTTCATTTACAAACTGCAGCGTTAAGTTCCGCCACTCAACCAGCTGTGTTTGAGATGAGACGTAAAGGAAACATATTTTTCTCCTTGCCTAAGAAGAAAAAAATCGAAAAAAGCTAACAAAAATCATAATTTACAGCCAAATCACATGTTAATACTTTAAAAAACATTATATAAAGTGTTACGAAGTTAAACGTGAAGCAATCGTTACAACGATATTTATGTTAAATAATATTTGATATGAAAAAACTGTGCATATGTACATCATGCACTAATTAATTGCATGCATTTTTAATTAAACTTTATTAAAATAATTATTCTTGGAATTACAGTACAGTAGTGTAGGCCAGTGGTGGCTTGGGGGCACAAAGTGTGACTATAAACGCGAACGGTTGTGGGTTCGATTCCCACTCGAGGCGTGGAAATATTTAACATCTCCATTTCTTTGCTCTGGTATAGAGGCAAAGCGCAGTGATAAGTTCCCGTCACTTGACACGGAATAACGGTCTCCCGTGGGGGGACGGGTTAGAATACAATTCCTCTCCGCCGCTGAGTAGCGTCCCGTAAAAGGCGGGTAACCCAGTAGCTTGGTTGTAGGAAATTCGTTCTCCGACTGGCTCGCGACCACTATCATGTCAAAGACGAACCACCAAACATCTGATGATTCCGGTTCTGTGGCATGTAAGCCAGCTCTCTCTCTCCCTATACCCACTATCCGCATCCTTTTTCCCTCCTTTCCTCCATCCCCCTTACGGTTGGCAACGCATCCACAACTTTTCTAATCTTGTGGATGTCCATGGGCAAAGGTACTACTTACCATCAGGTGGTCCTTCTGCTCGTTTGCCTCCCTTTCATCAATAAAAAAAAAGAAAATACCTCCAAAATTCGGTAGAAAATGGGGAACGGAGTGTCTTAACACTAGGTTCCCTGTGCCTAACCTAAAAAAGGACAAAAAGTACAGTAGTGAAGTGACTCAAGGTGATATGATCTTTGTTAGTTCTTAATTAAAGCTTAAAATATCTGAATGGTTTAATTTTGACTCAAACGTTCAACTGTAGATATCGATCTCCTTTGTTTTAATGTATTTGGGCGGAACGGTTCTTGTAACTAAATATCCGCTTATTATTCATACGTGTCCATTTATGTGATAAAAACTTATTTATAGAATGTATAACAATTAGTATGTTTATTATTTTTTAAGGTAAGTTATAAATATTAAAAGATTTTATAATAAAAGAATAAATAAAACATTGGATTGCTTTGTCTTTGTCCATATGGCACTCAGCAAGATTACGTCACATATTATGAACATATTCAAATATTTATTTTTGGTATTAAATATTAATTTGATATTTTTTCTCCCGCCCCTCATTACATGTCTGACAGCAGACACGATAGTACAGACAAAACGTGGCGATGAGTTCTGCAAAATCCTTTAATTTGGGACTTTGAGCAGAACATAACGTTTTTCGGTAAAATATGCGCCTTTTTTATCTTGCCATCTGGTAAAAAGTGTGTAATTTTTTTTGTATTTTTTTTAGCTTCACACTGTATCCCACACACAGCAGGCTAGGCAGCCTAGTGTTAAGACACTCCGTTTCCTACTTTCCGCCGAATTCGGAGACATATTGCGTATTAAGTGGCGGAACTTGACGCTTTACCTCGACACCAGAGTGAAGAAAATGCAAATAATAAATAATTGCAGTCCTCGAGCGGGAATCCAACCCACAACCAGTCGATTTAGTCTGACTTTGTGCCTCTGCGCGACTGGCCCCGAATTTAAATTTAATTGTGTAATTTTCAACCAAATATATACAAAAATATTTACATTTGTCACTGTTTATTTATTCCTTATCCAGTAAAAAATATCAGTACCGTTGATATAATAAACAAGTAGTTCAGTTGACTCAAATAGCGTGAAATTACATAATAGAGTGACATTATACAGTTGTAATACAGAGACCCTGAAGTTATAGATAGACGTTAGTTTCATGATAATTGACACCTTTTACGTAAATTGAGTTCTAGAATTTAGCAAAGTTAGTTCCTGACTTTGGATTTCCTGATTTAGAATACTCTAAAATGTTGTAAATTGTATGAAGAAGAAATTCCTAAGAAGTTAATGTTTAAAGGAATAATAGAGCAGGGATATAAAATACTGAATTCCATAACAATTGGAATATCTACGTCTAGTTTATCCATATACTGTCATACATTGTTCAAATAAAATGTTGTGTTATTTACAAATACTGATATTTTGATAGACAATATATTAAAATTAAATAAATACATTGCATACCATGGATTCATCGTTTTAGTACTTTCATAAAATATTTTTTTGAGTGAAGTAAAGGTTGAATATATACATGCATTTTCAAGTTTTACTTTGCACAAAAAATAATTTACTTAAAAATTGATTGATAATGAGCGTAATGGGCTCGATTTTTAGAGGTTCCTTCAAATATACAATAGCGTTTGCCTTATATGCGCTCGCCTGATCCTGTGCATCTTATAAAATATATTGAAATCTTTAGTATCTTTATTTTTTGTTTATATTTTTTTAGTTCCCGCTGTATCCGGCTCATAGCAGGATAGGCAGAGGGAACAGGGGGATCGGAGTGTCTTAACACTGGTTAAGACACTCCGATCCCCACTTTCTGCAAAATTATGGTGCATTTCACGCATTGCGTGTAAAGTGGCGAAATATAACATCGCGCTTTGTCTCAAAAAAAAAAAAAAAAAAAATGGAAATATTAAATATGACTATACTGACTATAGGTAATATTTACAGCATGATTTTGAAGTATTACCTCTAACACCATATTAATTGTAACCTTATTCTAGATGAATTACATATATGCAATGCGACCTTGATAAGAAGTATATAAAATAAAATCTAATAAATCTAGATTTAAATACTTTATTCACCTAACTAGATAATAGACGGTAATCGCCTTTGAGTTAATATGATTATTTATGTACAGAGGCGGAAGGCACGTGTAATCTTAACTTCATACAATATTGCAGTTATTTATAGTATGGTTTGAGTTTTTAATATATTTTACGTTGAAGTAAAATTTTAGACATAAGTTTGTATTTTTTGAACTTCACGCTGTATCCCGCACTCAGGAGGGTAGGCAGAGGGAACCTAGTGTTAAGACACTCCGTTCTCCGCCGATTTTTGGAGGCATTACTTGCTAAGTTGCGGAACTTAACGCCGCGCTTTGAAATAAGTTTGTATTTACTTTTAAACATTTTTAAAGTGTTAGGAAAATTGAAAAAGACATTTATAGAAAAACGTATAAAAATTTGAACGCAGCGGGATTCGAACCCGCGTTCAAATTTTTGTACGTTTTTCTTTAAATGTCTTTTTCAAGTTTGTATTTAGATAATTGAATTGGATACTTTATAATAATGTATTCGTATATAGGAATATTTTCGTATAAAGAATAGCTTCGTCGAATTTAGTGAAAATAGCTAGTAGTTCTTACGTCAAATATAAAAGGTATTTGAAATTCAAAAAATAACTTACTCCATACAATATACATAGATTATAAAGATTAGATAGTGTTTTAAGATAGACTGTGATGTCAACTTTGAGATGCTTATCACTTTTGTTTTTATCTGTTGTGCAATTTACTAAGAAATGTGAAGATGATGAACGATTGATATGATTTATTCAACGTATTCTTATCGTAGAAATTTATTGGGAAAGAGATGTTTATAAAATTTTAAGAATATGTATATATATAACAAATACAAAATGTATAAAACAAAACATTATTTTCTTCTTTTTTTTTCAGCTTTACGCTATATCCCGCACACAGCAGGGTAGGCAGTGGGAACCTAGTGTTAAGATACTCCGTTCCCCACTTTCCGCCGAATTCGGAGGCATTGCGTGTTAAGTGGCGGAACTTAACGCCGCGCTTTACCTCGACACTAGAGCGAAGAAAATGGAATTATGAAATATTTCGACTCCTCGAGTGGGAGTCGAACCCACAATCAGTCACACGCTTGTGCCACAGGGCCACGACTGGCAAACAAAACTAATTTGGTTTTTTTAATTTTGTGCTATTTAAGATTAAGATGATTAAGAATTAAGCTTTTTCTCACATAACAGGATAATCGGAGAGAATTTAGTGTCTCTGAGTGGGAATCGAACCCACAACTATCAAGCTGTCCAACACTACTGTGCGACGACGGTCTCTTAATAGATGACTATAGACGAAAACTTAGTAATAATTTGTGAATAGGCAGATTCACAAATTGTTATTAATACAGATACAGATTATAATAAAATTTTTGTAACGTTACGTTTTAATATATACAATGACGAGTCAGTGAAAAGTACTTTGATTTGATATTTTTTTTATCAAATCATTATGAATTTTAATGATTTTACTTAATTATGCAAAAAATATTCAAGAAATCATATACCAAATACGTGATAATAATAATTATATATTCTTTTTACTTGCGTTATATTATAAATTTAAGAGTTTTATTGACAGAAGATAGCTTTATAATAGGCCCCTATCCCAATCAGTCAATTCATTGATTGAGCATGCTCCTTAAAACACTATTGTGTATTAACAAAATAAAGTTCAACGAACTTTACTTCAAACTTGGCAGGGTTGGCGAAATCCTGTATATCGTCGGCGGTTAGGGTGGCCACATGTGGCCACATGTGTTTAATAAAATATTAACAAAAATAAATAAATTAGCCTAAGCTTTAAATTACTTATATTATTATATACATATATAAATATAAATTATATATAAATAACTTATATATTGTTTTTATTTTTAATTTGACTACCAAAAATATGTACCAAATATTAAATCTTCATTTAGTGCTGGTCACCAATTACAGTATATATAAGCAAATTAGTATTTGTATTTGTATTAAAATTCTTTTTTTTAGTATTAATGTTCATTATAAATAAAAAAGTATACCAACAGTTGGTTAAGTTACCAGAATTCAAGCCTCAGATCAATAAAAAAACTCAAAAGTATAAAAAAAAACAATTTACAATATTTCAAAACCAATGTTAGTGACATTAACTACTGTAAAATGTTCGAAACGTCGGATTTTCTTAAATGTATATTAAACATATACGCGATAAATCCAATTAAAAAAGTTTCTTTTCAATATCATTTTTATATAATATTTTGAATATAATTTTAATGTGGTCTGAATATTGTGAAATGGTCACTCTATATACTCTGGACCGATGCCAGACAGTTTGTCGCGCTCTAATTCGTATAACTTAACCTATATACTATATAGGCTTGTCTTGATTTGGCCTCCGCTTTGTTTTGCTTCTATAGTATTACTATACATGATGTAATAAAATAGAATTATTTACATATACTTAATATCAAGAAAATGAAATACATTAAACATGGTGGCACGGTAGTGTGCATAAATCTTAAATATAAAAATATGTTAAAGCTTATTTCTTTTGGTTGTGTTATTTTGGTCATTTTTGAGCTGTCAGTAGCCATGGGAAGACAAAGGTAATTTATATATGAAATAATCTATTAAAAATATAACAACAAGAAATTTTGAAAAAACCCACGACGGTTTAATTGTAATTGTAAAAGTATAAAATAACTATAAATCCCCCGCCTAGAAGAATATATGTAACGAGATGATGGGGACGACTTCGTCGGGGGCTGTCATTACTTTAAGTTTGCACAAACCTTCTCATAGGTTTTCTTGCTGTTAAAACAGGTTTGGCAAAAAAATTAAATATTAAAATGAATTTACAGTTTTGATAACTGGTATTTTAAAGACTTTAAAACGAAATCTATACTGTTAGTTACTATATTTAAAATAGAGGTTGCAACTGGCAGCCCCCGACGAAGTCGTCCCCATCATCTCGTTACATATATTCTTTTAGGCGGGGGATTTATAGTTATTTTATACTTTTACAATTACAATTAAACCGTCGTGGGTTTTTTCAAAATTTTTAATTTTGCTTTTTATTTTAAACTTTTTAAAGTGAATAGATATACACTATATATTATTACATAATATTGAAATACTTTATATTAATCTTCATGCAAATCCAAAAGAAATTATAAACCCAATGCTTTCTGGTTATCAAATGCTTATTGCAGCGCCTGGCAGATTGTCACCGTAACATTTCCACGAAACTTAAATCTTACCAAATCAGTGAAAATCACAAAACCCACTAGTAGTTTTGATTTTGAACAAACTAATTTATACTGGAGCGCCCCGTGGTCGTTCGTGGTAGATATGGCATATAAAAACACGCAGCAATTAAACCAGAACCTATCACAGAAAACCGCATCTAAATAGGTTTCACACAAAAAATAAAAGCAAATGCTTACTGCAGCGCCCCCTGGTGAGGTGTCACCATGACACATATACGAGAACACGCGCTAATTAAGCCTGATCCTATCTTTGATAACTGCATCCAAATCGGACTTGTAGTTTTAGCTTTGCAAAATTAAATGTTTAATGCAGCGCCCCCTGGTGAGTTCTTGACGTAAAAAAAACCTAAAAACTTACACCAAGTAAAGGTAACTCTAATACTAAAAACTTTGCCCAATCGGACTAGTAGTTGTGGTTTTGCATTAAATATTACAAACAAATGTTTACTGCAGCGCCCTCTGGTGAGTTAACACGATAAAACATACCCAAGAACATGCACTAATTAAACTTGAGCTTATTATTGAAACTGCATCCAAATCAAATTCGTCATTTTATCTTTGCACAAACAATATTTTACTGCAGCGCCCCCTGGTGAGTTAACACGATAAAACATATCCAAGAACATGCACTAATTAAACTTGAGCTTATTATTGAAACTGCATCCAAATCAAATTTGTCATTTTATCTTTGCACAAACAATATTTTACTGCAGCGCCCCCTGGTGACTTGTCACCGTAATATAAATTTAAAAACATGTTTTAAGTAAATCGGAATCTAATACTGAAAACTCTTGACAATCGTACTAGTCGTTTTGGTTTTACACAAAAAAATAGAAGCAGCTACTTACTGCAGCGCCCCCTAGAGAGTTGACACATACATGAAAATATGCACTAAGTAAACATACATGACACATATATGAAAATATGCACTAAGTAAACTTGAATCTATAATTGAAAACTGAATTCAAATAGGACTCGTAGTTTTAGTTTTACACAAACAAATGTACTTACTACAGCGCCCCCTGGTGAGTGGTCACCGTAACGCATATATGAAAAAAAAGCACCAATTAAACCTGAATTTATCGTTGGAAGTTTCATCTAAATCGGACTAGTAGTTTTTGCTCTGCATAAACAAATGTTTACTGCAGCGCCCCCTGGTGAATTTTCATCGTAACAAAAAAACAAAAATCTTAAAATATGCAGCAAGCAAAGATGAATCTCATTCTGAAAACTCTAGCCAATCGGATAAGTAATTTCGATTTTAGACAAATAAATACAAGAAAAATTTTGGTTTCACACAAAAAAATACAAGCAAATGCTTACTACAGCGCCCCCTGATGAGTGGTTACCATAACATATATATGAAAAGACGGACCAATTAAGCCTGAACCTACCCTTGAAAGTTACATCTAAATTGGACTAGTAGTTTTTGATTTGCATAAACAAATGTTTACTACAGCGCCTCCTGGTGAGTTTTCCCCGTAACAAAAAAAGAAAAATCTTAAAATATGCATCAAGCAAAGATTAATCTTTTTATGAAAACTCTTTTTAATCGGATCAGTAGTTTCGGTTTTAGATAAATAAATACAAAAAAAGTACAAACAAATGCTTACTGCAGCGCCCCCTGGTGGTTTGACACGATAAAACATATCCAAGAACATTCACCAATTAAACCTGAATCTATCACTGAAAATCGTATCGAAATCAGACTATTATTTTTTGAGATAATTGAAAACATTCGTTTTCACGTAAAATGCTTACTGCAGCGCCCCCTGGTGAGTTAAGGCAATAAGACATATCTAAGAACATACGCCAATTGAACCTTAACCTATCATAGAAAACCGTATCAAAATCGGACTTATAGTTTTGGAAATAATTGACATAGTAATTTGCACAAACACACAAACAAACAAACAAACAAACAAACAAACAAACAAACAAACAAACAAACAAACAAACAAACAAACAAACAAACAACCTCTCACCCCAAACACATATACAGTCGCCGTTCCGTCGCGGGTAAAAATATAACAAAAAAAATATTATGTTTTTTTTTCATAAAACTAGATTAGTAAAAAAATATAGCATATTGATATTAATATTATATAGACAGCATTTCAGTAGCATACTTAACCTTTAAATTTGAGGAGTTCATTTTGACCACTGTGCGACGACATCAGTGCAGAACTGTCACATACACTATTAAAACAAATTCATTACATTTATTCAAGGATGATAGATAAGATACATTTACAACTTTAAAAATAAATAGTACCGATCCTATTTTCTTTATTATTATTCTTTTTTATACACTACAGAGGTATCCTATGCATTTAAATGCTTAAGCTTCAGGTTACGCGTAAGAGATCTCTTATAGTGATAAGGACTTTGCATGTTACAATTAATTATGTTTGTTTCTTTTATTTGTTCCATTTGTTAATTGTTTTGTATATGTGTGGAATAAGGAATTTATCGTATTTATTCTATCTATACTAATATAATAAAGAGGTAAAGTTTATAAATTGTTTGTGAGGAATCTTCGGAAATACTAAACTGATCATGATTTTTTTTACCATTACTAAGCTACACTTTTCAGGAGTACTATAGGCTATATTTTATTATGATTGAACAGAAAGTTCAGATAATATTAAAGGGGCTCGAAGAGGCCGGAAGCGGGTTGCTAGTAGGCACAATAAAAGATAGTTTAGATGTATAATTTTCTTCTTAATTCAAATATTTCAATCTTTTCAAAAAAAAAACAAACGTCGATTTTTTAATACTTTACGAGAAAAATGATAATGAGATACTTAAGAGGTCGTTAACCTTCCCAGTAGTAATTTTATAATCAATAATTAAAATACATTGATTGGTTTGACGTTTGGTAGCTCTGTGTAGGCGTGTTTCTTAATGACAAAAACTTCAGCTGTCATTACTCATTCATCAATCATCATCAAAAATTGAAAAAATGTAGTTGCCATATAAAGAATAAAACAAAAAGTTCGAAATCTATTATGTGTGGAGCGATGACTGCTATTTTTTTTATTTGTGCTGTAATGATAGGTACGTACGTAACAGTGTCTTATTTTGAGTTCTTAATATCGTCCATTTTACGTTTACTTTTTTACGTTTACAGCTTTTTATAATAATAATAATAATTAAATAATGATCAACGTATGACGTTTGGTAAGAGAGGCAGGGGGAGACCTCGGTTGGCCTTCGAAAACACAGCATCGACGATACTGGAGGAAGGTCACGTAAAAACCATGAGGACCCCCCGGAGGGCATGTATGAAGAGGTTGATGACTGTGGACGAGACGAAAGAAGTATGCAGGGACCGTAGCGTTTGGCGCTCCGTTCTCTCTGACTACCCCGCAAGGGATACAGCGTGAGGCTAAAAAAAAATAAAATAAAAAAAAATATATATTAACGTATGACGAAATTAGTAACCACAACAATTTAGTTATGTTTATAAATAAATTCTCGTGAGAGGCGTGAATTCTCCTTGATCTTTAATACCTATATATAGATCATTTAGTTCATTTCCAAATTTCCAATATTCCCAATTCCCAATAAAATTATGACTAGCTATGCACATTATTCGTTTTTTACAACTTTTCTGTAAGTAGGAATGATCTTAAAAATATTCATTAATTAATTACTAATTTACTTTTTTTTTATTAAGTTCATATTGAATTAACAATTTCTACTTTTTAAAACGCTCAATGCTGTCATCGCGCCATTTTTGAATTGACACCTCAAGTACAAGCACTAATCGGGTAAGAAAACAATAAATAATGCACAACAAAATGAATAGCTATTCTAATGATGATATAGCACCGACGTACGTCAATTATATATTAAAATTACTTATTATGCTACCCACTAAATACTTGTATCTCATAACAAAAGTTTTATATTAAACTTGTTTATTGTTACCTTTAAGTTAAGTTAAGTTCCGCCACTTAACACGCAATGCCTCCGAATTCGGCGGAAAGTGGGGAACGGAGTGTCTTAACACTAGGTTCCCTCTGCCTACCCTGCTGTGTGCGGGATACAGCGGGAAGCAAAAAAAAAATGACCCATAATAACTTTGATATTTCTGGCCATTGTCTGGCGGTATTTGACTATCAACCCGATTGGTTGTGGGTTCAATTCTCACTCAGGGGATAGATTGTTTAATTTAAATTATTGTTATTTCCTGGTTCTGGTAGGACAAAATTCGGAGTTGAGTTCCGTCACTTAAATATGAAGATTTTTATTATTGTAAATAAATATCCTATAGATATTTCGCTTATTGGAGGTTGAACTTAGAATTTCTTCAATTTTGAATTCCAGGAAAGAAAATAATTCGAGATGTTGACGCTGAAAAATAATGAAATTACCTACATACTTTAATGTCAAAGAGACCGTATATATAAAAACTCTTTGGCCAGGTTTACGAAAATATTTTTTTGAGTAATTGGGTTAGTTATAATGAGCATCACAATTAATTAGCTTCAACTGTTCCGTTATATTTATACACATATAACGGAGTTTCAAATAGCACTTACATAAAAATCTTGAGGGGAAACTAGGTGCGAAAAAATTATTATTCATTGTTATGTCTAACTGTAATAGGCAAATTAATAGTTTAACAGGAAGTTATGAAAATCCTTAACTCAGGTATTGTTTTCCTTAGGAATTAACATTATACCCATTGATAACAATTATTGGTTTGACTATGGAACAGTGTAAATATATTCGTAAAAAATGTTTACACACACTTTCGTATGTTAAGAAATAGTCTATTATTTCCTCTCTTAAAATTTAAAACAACAGTTTTTATTTTTATACTAATATAAAAAATTCTTTTTGTCTTCATTTTAGGGAAAGATAAAATAATGTTTTTTTTACAACTGCCTTCGTTTTACTGACATATTTTTTATAATTCTATTTCATTACTCTACGGACATAAGGTCCTTTTTTAACATTATTCTTCCTTTATCATATACAATACATTTTTTTTACAATTTCAGTACTTAAAACTAAGGCTTAAAGATATCTATACCTATTATAGCTAACCATATTTTATCTAAAAGTCTATCTACAACACAGTTTTATTATTATCACAAAGAACCTGGAGCCATTTAGCTTACCACTTTGCGTCCGAATTCTAGACATTGCTCGTTGAGTGGTTGAAATTAACGACTTTGTACATATAACTGAAAAAATTGGAAAGTAGTCCTTTTCTCGAATTTGAAATTCTAATTGGAATACGCAATGCCTGAATTTCTCTCCTCCGTCCGAACTCAATGCAGTAGTTCAGTGGAGAACGGAGTCGTTTGACACTAGGTTCTCTCTGATTACCCTGCTATGCAGAAAAACCTTGAAGCTATAAAAAATATAAGTATGTGAATAATTAAACTAGCATGTTATAAGTCTTTAGTTAGATAAGACATATTTAGCGATCGTATCGTCAATCGACATGTTAAGGCACCCACGTGTGGAAGTTTTGCACATGATGCGTCGAATACAATTAACTCATCCCGTCCCACGAGTGTCGTTGAACTGCGCTTCCATTGTTTCCAACCATGTTAGGATTGAGTAAGGTTTCTAAAGAAACTGGAGGTCGAACCTGGTACTAATGATCATTAATTTAAGCATATCTTCTACGGTAAGACAGATAATATGGTGATTCAATGGATGTTTCAAGGGAAATATAATAGGAATACTTATTATTGTTACCTACGCTATCATTTACTAAATACCTGATTACGGTTTGTATTATGCAACAAGGCATGTAACAGACATTTTTTTTTATTAATGGACTGATTTTGCGATGACAGACGCTAAATATTCTGCTAGTGTCACGTATAGTACACAAAACACGAATGAGATACAGACTCTTCTTTGGCTTAATATAGCTTGAATTTCATTTATCATCTGACTTTAGGATTTATGACCAAATTATATTTCCAAAATTATGTAAGGAATTATAAATAAAACAAAGAAGAACAGGAAGCTTACTTATTTTTAACAGTATGGTCTTTCTCTTTATTTGTATTAAATACTAACATAATAAATGTTATATTAATCTGAGAGCTCCCGTCAAATATCCCATCACTACGCATTTGATATAGTGATTTAATTTTGATGTTCAAATTGAATAAAATTTTCTTTGTAAAATTATGATTTTCTTTTTTATATTTTCTTTTACCGTATTGCAGGGTAGTAAGAGGGAAATCTCAAGGGCGGAGACCCTTCTCCACTTTCCATCTGAACTGCAGTCATTGCAATTTAAGTAGAGGCGACGGGATAAGCCACGCTTTGCTTTGTTCAGCAAGGCGAAGAAATGTAAATAATATACTCGTACAATCATACTCCGAGTGGGAATAGAACCGACAACCAACAGCTGCAGTCAGATGCTCTCCCACAGGACTATAATGGCTTATTAATTTTATCGACACAAATTAGCAAGCCCATACTAATTCAAGTATTTAGTAAATATCATTGTGTAAAGTTATTCTCGGGCGGTGACCCGACAACAAAGGAGAGGATGTAACTGTACACTCGCAAAATATTTACAGATAACTCTTCCGCGTGTACGATCTGCTAATAATACTTATTAAAGCACTTCTATTGTCCAAGGCCTTTGTGACAGCCGAAATTTAGAACATCTGAAGGTTCCGACCGTTTTTGTCGGTGGGTATTGTAAACATGCGGGTCTAGGTTCAGATGACACGGAACAAAAGTTGTTGTATAAGCGAAAACATTGTTATTGGAAGGATTGATAAGTTCACTAATTTAGTTTTGAGTGACTAAAGTCAATAGGACTGTAGTAAATCAGCTATTATTTTCATTATATTAAATAGAAATCTAAGGATATAACGACTAAGGACCATTAGATGCTTGAATGCCACAGTAGTTAATAGAATAGAGTAGTATATATAATAACGCATTTATAGGTCTATAGGTATTCGGTATGGTATGCTTTTTGAAACAAAAAACTTTATTACTTTCTAATGAGGTTCATCCAGGTAAGGAAATCAGATTTATGCTTCACAGCACCAGTCTGTATTATTTCCTGTAATATTTTCTCTAATACTACGGACGGAATAAGAAGGACGGAGTGTCTTGACACTAGGCATTCTCTGACTACGCCGCTATGCAGGAAAAAGCGTAAAGCTGAAAAAATATCTTATTGAACTAAGCGGTGGTTGGTTGGTTATGAGTTTGATTTCCATTCGGTGGAATAAAACATTTGTGCTACATAGCAGCGCTGGGCGGCAAGTGAAGAACAGAGTATCTCTGACTGAGGGTATGAGGGTAAAAATAGGGCAGCTGGTCTTTTTTTACAATTCAAACGAATAAACGCATATTAAAATCAAAAGAAGTACTTTTGCATTCAATATACGAGTATAACTACATATATTCTAAGTCTTAGATATATTTTGTCCCACAGTAATAACAAGTCATGTCTACGTGGAACGCATCAACGAATTTGTAATACGATACTGAGAACAACAAATCGTTATTTAACGCCGTCCCAAACATTAATAAGATAAATGAGTTTAAAATTTAAGAGTCAACTCGCGATTCCACGAAGCACATCTTTGGGGCCTCTTGTTTAAAACTTAACATGTGCTGGTCACTTTTTATATTATAATTTGACGTAAGGTATAATTTTACATTTTACATATGCAATGAAAATGCCATCATGAAAACCAAAGATCATACGGTTTTTACGATTTTAACATGTTTTAAATAGATTGATTGCGTATGTGTTAATATTTGGAAATATTTTTTGGAAACTCTAATATTTTGAACAATTTACTGTCGTTTTTGGTCACAGGCTCTTCTTGTTAAAATGATTTCATTTCGAAACGCAAAGTATTTGCTTAATTTGTTCTCCACTCGATTATGAGCAGCTCCACTCTGGTACCAAAGACATAGTACGTTGTTGAGTTCCACCACTTAACATATTAAGTTTCAATTTCGGGAGGAAAGTCGAATACGGAGTGTCTTAACACTAGATAGAGAATCCAACCTGGCTAGACTGATAGAGGAAAAAGCTTAAACCTACTTTTGTGTTATACTTATATTTTAAATATAAACAACATTTCTGTTATTTTTTTCTTACAACATCACAAAGTAAGCGCCCAGTCACGAATATACCGCATCAGCGTCACGGTTACACGAGAATATAATATTTACATTAGTAATGAAAAGTTTTAACAATATATACATTGACATAATACAAATAACACCATAGTCGTGCAGAGAACAGCGTTTAACTGCAAATGCGATTGGTTATGGGTTCGATTTCCTCTCGGAGAAAGATTGTATTTAAATTTAAATAATTTTCATTTCAATTGTTTTGGTAAAGCAAAATGAAAATTTGCCAATATAAGTCTGTTTCAAAAATTGCTCTTCACCCAACTATGGCGTTGAGTTCTGATATTTAATACGCAACGTAGTGACTTCAGGCAAAACTTAGAAAACGAAGTGTCTTGACACTATGTTCTCTCTGACTATCCTACTAAGAAAATAATAACAATACATATTTTTATGTATTTCTCTACAAGCTTATAGGCCTCTAATATGGCTGCTTAATAACATTTCAAGGCTTATTATCTTTTTAAATAACAATCTAAAGAATACATAATGAGTATTTTAATTATATTTAAAATATAAGATTATTTCCGTAAACATTATTATACATTAAGTACTATTAACAGTTAACACATTGTGAGAGCAGTGCAGGTCTCACGGGTCGTCGCGCTAGGAAGTGTCCCCGGCCTTCATGGACCATGTGCACTAACCGCGCTTCCTGGTTCAACATATAATTTGATGGTAGCTCTTGAAATTAATGTGGTATGCTAAAATACTCTATTTAATAACAAAAATAGCAATTCTTTTAATGTTTTTTTGTAAAATAACTCGAGATGGTATTCAGTTTATTGTTTAAATGTAATTGTATGGAAATTCGTTAATTAAAGTACTTAATAATTGAATTGAATTGAATTTTATACAGCTTCACGCTGTATTCCTGGGGGGTAATAAGAGAGAGAGGCGAGGCTAAACGCTGCGTACTCATTTCACCTCGCCCACTGTTATCAACCTATTTATACATGTCCTCCTCATACTTTATACCATCTTCTCTCCGATAATCTACATATTAAAATTATTCGTTTTATATTACACCCATATTTTTCTTGGAACAGCGTCAGCCAGTAATTGCAATAAATTGTAGGTACGATGTAGTGGAAAAATCATAATTTAATTATTTTAATTTCACATCCAGGTCCATTAAGCAATAGCACGCAATGTGTTGAATCCGGGAGAAAAGTAAAGAATTTTGATACTAGTCGGAGTGTCCTGACACTAGACTCTCTACCCTGCTATGCGTAGAAAACGTCTAGATAATTCAAAATTTTTACTTAATACCTTTTTGCAATTTAATAGAATATCACTTTTTCTTCTTTATTACCCATCTATTTCGGTCATGTGTCTCCATACAACGTGACATTGGCAAAGTAATTTGCCTAAAAATTACAAGAAAGATTTTAATTAAAGAAAGAAAGAATTCAATTAGAAAATTAGAAAAAGGAAAGAAATTAACTGAACTGAATTAAAACTAACAATTTAATAACAGTAGTTAACATTTGTTAGAAAATAAGTAGATTCAGTCCATTAGTTAGTAAAAAACGTTGTTAAAGTTAGAAAAATATTAACTTTAAAAAAATCACGTTGACTTGGGAGCCTCAAAACAAGCGTCATGTTTTATAAAAAATATGTAAAGTATACTTAAAGAATTACACTTAACTATATAAATAAAGAAGATTAATTTTATGTAACACACAATGTGTTATTTGTCCACAATGTAGCAATTATGATAGGAATTTATTGGCTTTTGTTTCAGTTACGTAAACTAGAATTCAGGTTTCATTTCAAAATATATCGTAATTTAAGTTATAAAATGTACAAGCAGTGCAACAACATACGGGTCGGTGGCCGTTATCGCCATTTTCACCGGAGTGCTGAAATTCTGCAATCATTTTTTTATCAGTTGCGTAGGTTTTTTGCTATTTTTTTAAACTGTTATTTTTAATGAGTTTTAATTATGTTAATAATTTCGTAAAATATAGGTTTCCTATTTTTAAATTAAAATGTTACTATTTGATGTAAATATAGTAATAAAATATTTGAAGCCTTTCGTGGCGCAGAGGTACAAAGAGTGACAGTAAACACGACGGATTGTGGATTGGATTCCTACTCGAGGAGTGGAAATATTTAAATATGTCAATTTTCTTCGCTCTTGTTGAGCTAACGCGTCCTTAAGTTCATATAAACACGTAACGATGCCAAAATTGGGAAATGGAGAACGGAGTGTCTTAACACTAGGCTGCCTGCCGTGTGCTGGATACAGCGTGAAGCTAAAAAATAATATTTACTTTAATATATTTAAAGAAATATCAAATTATTTTGTCAAATCAAATTTTTGAACATTTTTAAAATACTAAAAACGAATACGAATTCAAAATTGAGCCACATATTTATTCTTCCACATACTTTCTTGGAGTAATACAAAAGTGAAAACCTAAAGTGTCCATTAAACGTCTTTTGTTTGTCAACAACATAAATACACTTTCAAAGTATATACTCGTAAGTACAAGAATCTAGGTTTGTTTCATATGGTAATAACTAGTGCAAATTACAAGTTTCTAACTATAAGTATGCTTTTCACGTGTATGAAAGTTCTCCCCATATCTGGCTACCTCGTTTAGATCTCGAATAGATTGCAGAATTTATAACATTTGTGTCTAGAAATAATTGTTGAAAGTGCTATGATATGTGATGTTTTGATTACACTCTATGAGTCTACTGAGACATTTTGCTAAATGTTTTATGTTTATGTCACTGTTAAACTTTGAATTACGGTAAAATATAAAATTCTAAAACTTAAACTTTAGATTTAACTTTAATCTTAAAAATATACTCCTGATAATGATAACGCTGTGAGAGTCACTGGTAGCTGCGGTACCCACTAGAACCCAGAGGAAACCCTCTTCACCAACATGATCATAGGATTGCGCTTGCTACTACAACAACGATTAATCTAATCTAACCTTATTAATATTTACAGCAAGACTAAGAAGTAAAAAATCTATAGGCAAACTATTTTTTTAAACTACTAAACGAGGTATTACACGGATATATCCTCACTTTTACCAATATTGTCTTACTTGGAATATCTGGAAATTTACCGTATTTCGTGCTTTAATAGTAACATAATATATTAATTTCTGAAATGTAACATAAGGACTCATAGTTTCCATTACAACGTCAGCATTTAAAAGTTACAATTGTTTAAATATACAAGTATTTCTTTTTAATTAATTATGTCAATTTATGGTGAGGTACGTTAACAACGCAATAATTCTATTTTAGTTTTTTTAAGTATTCTACGTGATACTATGCTTAAAAGAATATTGTATTTTGTTTTTGAAACTAACGCTATAGATTCGGTAGTCAAGATCAAAATATAATGTTAGATTAGTTATTTAGAACATTTTCTATAATAATAACTCACTGAACAAGTATTAAAATTGTTAAAAATAATATTTTTTCTATAAAAAAAAACAACATTTTTAAACCTACGGACAATATGTCAGAAGTGTGATAATCTATGTATAATATATACATATAAATTATGAACTCTATATGACAAAAATAGAGGCATTTTCAGGCAATATAATAATACCCAAAGCAATGACTTTATTTCTTTTCTGCTTGGCATTTGGCTAATCTCTGAAACGGCTTAACCGATTTAAATGTAGTTAACTACATTTAAATCGGTTCGGACTGTTGTATCCTGATAAATTTCCCTTAATATTCTGTTGTTTTTATTACAATCGGTTCATAAATAAAAAATTACAACAATTTAAATTGTAAATTTTAGCCGGCGAAAACACTGAATAGTTATAATTTATAATAGTAAAGAAAAGTACTTTAGCATTTGACTCGTGGGGGGACGAGTTAGAATACAATTCCCTTCCGTCACTGGGCAGCGTCCCGTAAAAGGCGGGTAACCCAGTAGCTTGGTGGTAGGAAATTCGTTCTCCGACTGGCTCGCGACCACTATCATGTCAAAGACGAATCGCCAAACATCTGATGATGTGTTCCGGTTCGATGGCATGTAAGCCAGCTCTCTCCCTATTCCCACATACCCATTCTTCCCTGCTTTCCTCCTCCCACCTTAAGGTCGGAAACGCATCCACGACTTTTCTAATGTTGATGAGCATGGGCAAAGGTAATTACTTACCATCAGGTGATCCTTCTGCTCGTTTGCCCCCTTTCATCAATAAAAAAAAAGCAAATGAAGCCGCAAGCAGGTCGCTAGTAAAAATATAGGTACATATATAAAAGTACAATCTTTGCACATTGCTATGTTGGCCATAAACGCCAACTGTGTCACGAGGCCCTATTATAAAGTAATACTTACTAGAAAACGAATACCTGATAGTTGATTGATAGTGTACAGTTACAATAGGTAAGAACAAATTAACCTTGAAAAGTAGACCATGGTAAAGCTATGTTTAACCTATACCTCGCACCTTTCACCGTTCGGGTACAATGAGTGAAATAAATTATTTTCAAACGCTTTATAATATTAGTATAGATATTTCTTACCATTTACCATGTAATGAGATTTTTTAACGTGTACATTTAAGGTCAATACTAAAATCTTTTGTATTCTACTTTTTATTTTATATGAGTCGGTATTCGCAACTTCGTTTGCTGGATATTATAATCGTACTGTTTCCATTATTTATATAGGAAGGACAAGATGAACTAGCGATAATTTCATCTACTGTAATTTTAAACATGAATTGTAGTTAATTTGCGTAGCAATTTAGGGAAATTCTATGTTATTGCTTCTCTATACTATCAAAGAAATGACAAATTTTAGCTTCCTATTGTTACGGCTGCCCGCTGTCTGTCAGTCACTCAGTGAGTAGCAGGACATTTTTTTTATATTATTACTTATACATTATAAATGTGAAAGTGGTTTTGTGTTCTATTTTGTACTTTCTCAGTTAAGTTGCTGAGTTGATTTTAGCCTTCACTTTGTCTGTTTCATTGTATGAAATACTAGTCACAATACCGCTAATCTATAGTTTATTTAAAACAACAAAAAAAAATTGTAATACATTCTATCCGTTATTTTTTGTTTTTAAACTTTTATAGCTCTATAAGCTGGATAGAGTAATAAGTAATTCAGTCTATGTATATTTTTTATTATATTAATACAAGCACATTTGGCATAATGCAATATGCTTTAGGTGCTATTGTGCCCTCAGGAATCAGTGAAAATTTGAAACAATTCTAATTTAGTAGGGAATCCGCCGGTTTTCTGCTAGGAGTCCCATATAATCCACCAGAGTCCTATATCGCATCTTCAAAGGAGTTATGTTAAAAAAATATGCCAAAATCGCACTATCATAATACTAACCACTTAAGACCGAGACGAGAAGGATATTTCATTATTACCAACATTTTGCAGTAAGTCAATGGAGTGAAAGTAATATAGTTTATAAGTTTTCAGAATTTATAACTTTAATAATATATATTTAAGAATTTATGTAGTCAACTGATTGTATTACTTTACATATTTTGAATTATGATTTATATTTACTTTGACTTTGTTCATTTTCTTATCTATCTACAGAATAATTAAAGAAAAAAGAATAGTCATTTTGAAAACCAACATCGTAATATTTACAATACTACGCCCACGATACGTAATAGTTAACGATTCTAGAAATCGACCATAAACATACCTATTTAATTTAATTAATATCTTTATTACTGCAATTATAGAGCTCTTTCGGAATCTGGAGCAAGAAGTTCCCAAATTACTGCATGCAATTGCGAGCTAATTTGAATTCTAAATGATTTGTTACGAATGCCAGTCGTAATACCAACACCGAATAATACTGTGACTATCAATTATTACGGCGTGTTATTAAGGTCGATAAGGGACTGTTCACATTTAACCGCTTTAAAATGGACAGTGTTCGTTTTGTGAATAGAAATAAATAGTAATGCTTTGTGCCTTATATAAAATTTAAATTAAATATGTTTGATAATAGTTTAACAGAGCAATTATTGCTCTAAATGGAATCGTGTCCATATTACTCTAAATCTTAACAAAAAACAGTTAACGAAGTTACAAAATTGGCTAGTCGTGGCCCAGTGGCACAAGCGTGTGACTGTAAAAGACTGATTTTGGGTTTGGTTCCCACTCGAGGAGTGGAAATATTTAATATTTCCCTTTTCTTCGCTCTGGCGTCGAGTAAGTTCCGCCACTTAACACGCAATGCCTCCGAATTCGGCGGAAAGTGGAGAACGGAGTATCTTAATACTAGGTTCCCTCTACCTACCCTGCTGTGTGCGGGATACAGCGTAAAGCTAAAAAAAAAGAAAAATCAAATCATGGATATGTGTATAACTAATTTGTATAAAATAAGAACTGTGTGAATGTAAATATTGTTAACAATTTTGCAGCATTACAAGATTATCCAATGTTTGCAACATTAGTTACAAAGTATTGCACTGACGTAGAAACAGCTTGGTCTAATGATATTAGTTTATTGGCAATAAAGTATTACTTAATTACATTATAAAGTATTATTAATGACCATTCAATACTTAATATTTCGAATACAGGCGGAGAGTGGAGAATGGAGAGTAAACGCACGATGCTTTCTAAAGTCTGGAAAAAAATATGAATCTGAAAAAAAAAAATTACGAAAGCGGTTAGAGTCATTTTTTGCGCGATAACAAACTAAATTATATTAATAAAGTCGTGTAGAACACCATGAAATGAATATAACACGGAGCTAATGACTTATAAAGCTTATTAGGTAGCAGTAAAAGCGTGACGTAAGTAACACTTTATGTGAAACCACTAAAATAATGAGTAAGTCGTAACTCAATTGGGGACATGTTTAACCAGTTTAATGTATTAGCTTAGAATAAGAAAATGAAGACATACTTATGTATCACATGAACGTCGACCAAATTTAAAGAATTAAATTTGACATCGATTTAGATACATATTAATAAAAAAAAAACATTTAAAAAACGTATAAAAATTTGAACGCAGCGGGATTTGAAACTGAGCCTCCTGAATGCCGTTCAGGCGCTCGCACCACTCAGTATGCGTTCAAATTTTTCTAATTTTTATACTAAATGTATTTTCAATTTTCCTAAGTGTGGAATAACACTTTAAAAATGTTTGAAACATATTAATAATTTGTAGTATATACTTTGTGTTTTTTTCCACGGGGTGACGAAGTTCTAGGAGGTAAAATTCAAAGAAAAAAGAAATAAGTGAACGATTTCTTGTGAAGCGTCCGTTTTGGTACCAGTGTTTTATATATGCGTAGCATATACCTATGAATTGATAAATTAATATATTTCTGTCGCATTTCGTAAGGCGTAATAAAGATTAATAACACTATTTGTCAAGCAAATAAGTAAAATCAATAAGATTCGGATATTATATGATACAGCATTTCGTACACCTTTACCACCTTTACTAGCTAGACACCCCAAACTTTTATACCAAGTCAAAAGAACAACTTTATCTAGTTTCATTTCATCAATACATAAAAAATACAAAAGTGTATTTTACACATAACAAAAGAATGTGTCAAAAATATACATATTCGCATACTTCCACAATTATGGAGCTTGAATCTTCTTCATTGACAACCGGTTGCCAGTTGCGATTTATATCTTCATGACCACAAAGCGTTTAAAGGGTTTAAACTATTGACAGATCAGGTTTCATAATAAACGGCTTTAACAAACTAGTTAGTGTATGAGTGCGAGTGTTCGATGGGGGACCGGTGTCACTCGCAAGACACGTGGCCTTTCCCAAGGACGTGTCGCATGATGTATGATCAAAAAATTAAACTGAGAATAAAGCAAATGTAAATACTAGGTGTGCTGTGCAAACTGAAGTAAATCGCCGTTTTGTAGCTAGTGTTGTTCCACTATTAATAATAATCTTCTTTAGACTTCCAACCCTAAGGGAAGCTGAACTAGATAACATTTTGTGCTACGATGGTTATCTGTATCTGTATTTATAGATTTAAATATTTAGTTATACTTACGTTGATTTAAATTAAGTAGTATATTTTATGAGTAATTATATATATTTTTTTTTTTAGTGAAAATTACTTGTAAATACAATTCATAACATAAAGAAAAAGTAGTATAAATAGAATTGTAACATAAGGAAAAAAGTTTTATTTACAAATTTACATAATAAACAATTAGTTCAATTATCGTACAGGTTACAAAACTCATGTTATGTTAATGTTATATTCATTGTATACTAATAGTACCTTTGCAATTTTATGTTTTAATGACAGATAACAAAAATATATTGCTGTCTATGACAGATAAGAAATAAAATACATCTTAACATTTTTAAAATGGCACAAACATGTGCTATTTACAAATTTTGGATATTAAATTTTTTTTTAGAAAAGAATATTGTAGCAGCACTTTGTTAAGACGTCCGAGAAACAGGAGACTCCTGTAGCAGCACTTTGTTAAGACGTTCGTGAAACAAGATGTGCATGCCGCAGAAGCAACGTCTGTCCCATGAAACTGAGATTAGTCCCGAAAAGGACTGTTTTTGTTTTGATCTTCATCTCTTCAAATCACATGGCGAGTCGACGCGGCGATCTTCAGTGCAGACGTCCTCTCTCCAAGCGGCGCTCGAACGAAAAGGCCGACGCATTTTTTTTTTTTTTTTTTTTTTTTGATTGAGGAATTGCTGTTGACCCTGTGGTCTTTACAGCGACACCGGGGGGGTGAGGGAAGAGGGTACTCAGTCCCTGCGAAATGCAAGCACTAAATGGCTGCTCGAGAGGGAGCCGACAGACGCAAGGGCACCCCCTAGCGGGGCTAGGACGTTATTTACGTTATTTTTGTGATGGGAAGGCTGTTGGTTACCCCTTAGGCCGACGCATCGTACGACGCGATATTTATACCTATTGCATCGCGGCGGCTCAGATGCTCGCGCAGCTCGGCGCGTGTCGTCAGCATGCGCGAAACAATCGACATGATTTTCTATCCTATTTATTCTTATTGTTTTTTCTATTGTTTTTTTATACTGTTTTTTAATTGGCTAATTGATTTGATTAATTTTGTATATATACCGGTGCATTTTTGAATAAAATTATTCCTTCCTTCGACCACTCAATAAGTAGTTTCATTCAGAAGCCTGACTCTCCTCTAAATATAAATTATTAAGAATCCCACTAAGTTCAAAAGTTATATAAAAGTATGCTTTCTAAAATATGATACCACGTAAACCATTTTTTTTTTTTTTTAGCTTCACGCTGTATCCCGCACACAGCAGGGTAGGCAGAGGGAACCTAGTGTTAAGACACTCCGTTCCCCAAAAAATGAAAATCTCGTAAACCAAATTGATTTTTGTATTTCTAATATTTTGTTCTTAATTTAAATATTCGACTATATATTTTTTTGTTGTATTTCTTATATTGTATCTAATTCAATAAAGCTCGATAAGCTCCTCCACCCATGACGCTGTATGGATACGAACGGGCGTAAAGAGACAAAAAACGCGTTTGCGCTTAACGCTCTTTCCTGCATAGCAGACTAGTCAGAGAGAATTAATGTCAAGACACTCCGTTCTATCTTTCCGCCCTAAATCGAGACATTACGTGTTCAGTGGCGGAGCTTAACGCTGCGCTTTGCCTTGTTTATCAGAGCGGAGAGATAATAATAATTACATGATGAGGGGCCAGTTGTGGCGTAGAAGCACAAAGTGTGACTGTAAAGCGACTAGTTGTGGGTTCGATTCCCACTCGAAGAGTGGAAATATTTAACATTTCCATATTCTTCGCTCTGGTGTCGATTTAAAGCGCGTTTAAGTTCCGCCACTTAACACACAATGCCTTCAGAATTTAGTGGAAAGTGGGGAACACAGTGTCTTATGACTAGGTTCCCTCTGCTTACCCTGCTGTGTGCGGGATACAGCGTGAAGCTAAAAAAAACAACATCATGATCATTCCACTGGGCTAGAACCGAACCTACTGCCAATCACGACGCTATTCCACTGAATCACGACGGCGTCAATATCACAGCGTTAAATTTCAATATGAGACCTCAAAATAATTACCAATAACACATAAACATTAATTAACGAAAATAGGAAGCGATTATATGGTAATTCATGAAGTAAATGATTAAGCCGCGGAGAAACCCACTCAAATGCATACGTAATTAGCTGACCTGCCTGTTGACCGGTTACGCTGGTATAAGGCTTCCCTTCACAAATCCTCTAGTCTCTGTTTGACCACGGGAATTACGGTGAGCATGTCATGCTTACGTTATAATCTAGTTACTAAGGGAAAGCTGCAGTTATTATGTGTTATGATATATTGACCTATTAAATGTAATATTAATATTATATTTTTTGCAGCTTTATGCCTTTTCCCGAAAAGCGGGGTATTCAGAGCAGGGTACACACAGCAGGGTGCTGTGTGCGGGATACAACGTGAAGCTATAAAAAAAAGAATATAGTGTTAAGACTCTCCGTTCTTCGCTTTACGCCCGAATCAAAGACATTTTAAGTTAAGTGGCGAACTTCATTGCTTCATTTCTCTTAACATCTGAGCATCAATATTTTAAAATGCTGCTGGTTAACAAACATTCTCATGAGTGGAATTTGAACCTACGAGCATCGCCTATACAGTCAGACGCCACTCAGTCCCTTGTTATTTAGATATTCTTATATTCTCACACGATTTTATATTTACACATATACTTTAAATGTAGGTTAAACTTATTTCAGTAGCCACATTAATTGATTCTAACTAGCGATTGCATAAAATGAATAACTAATAACAAAGAAGCCTTGGTCGCAATGATTTATATCAAAACCGCATTCCATGTCTTTGTTGATATTTGCTTATAATCTGACAAGTGTTCATATTTACTATCAAAATATGACCTTGGGTTACGCAATGAGAACCGTTCAGAACAGGTACTTAATTATAACGCAAGAAGATTATATCATTGGCCCTTAAGTGGTTGGTTGATTGTAAATCTTTATAGTAAATACTACAGGGGGAAGCTAAAAAAAAAAGGGTAAACAAATGTTAACCCTTTTTTTTTAGCTTCCCGCTGTATCCTGCACACAGCAGGCAGAGGGAACCTAGTGTTAAGACACTCCGTTCCCCACTTTCCGCCGAATTCGGACGCTTGCGTGTTAAGTGGCGGAACTTAACGCTGCACTTTACCTCGACACCAGAGCTAAGAAAATGGAGATATAATTTCCACTCCTCGAGTGGGAATCGAACCCATAACCAGTCGTTTACAGTCACACGCTTGTGCCACTGGGCCACGACTTTATCTTTCATTAAAAGAAGTATTTCTTATGTATAAATTATAATAAAGAATCTACTGTGGTAGTAATATATATTTATATATGTTCATCATGGCCCAGTGGTAGATAGAATCTCAATGACAGATCCTGGTTATAAATGCGATAGTTGTGAATTCCTTCCTTTATGTAAGTTAACACTAAGTTCTCTCTGCCTACTCTTCTATGCGTGAAAAAATGTAAAGCTAAAAAAACAAATATGTAGTGTATTAAATAATCATCAATATTATTTTATTAAATTTTTCAATATTATTTAGTTAGGGATCAGGGGCCAGTCGTGGCGCAGAAAGTGTGACTATAAAGCGACCAGGGGCCAGTCGTGGCGCACAAAGTGTGACTATATAGCGACTGGTTGCGAGTTCGATCCCCATTAGAGGAGTGGAAATATTTAATATTTCCATTTTCTTCGCTCTGGAGTCTAGGCAAAACGTGGTGTTAAGTTCCGCTACTTAACACGCAATGCCTCCGAATTTGTCGGAAACGGAGTGTCTTAACACTAGGTTCCCTCTGCCTACACAGCTGTGTGCGGGATACAGTGTGAAGCTAAAAAAAAATTAGTTAATTGATTGCAAACTTCAATTTTAGGGTTCTACACACACTAAATCTTCAATAAATAAAGATATAAACTGATCTTATCTTTGACTTATCTGTATGTAGTTAACTGTGATTCTAAAATCCCTTTAATATAATTCAATTTAAATTTGACCCAAAACACTTGCTATTTTTTACTGTTTTTAATTAGAGCACTCATTTGACAACGTCCTACTAACGTCAATCAAAATCATCAACTACCTAACAAATACCTACTTTCTAAGCAAGCAGTTACAAAGATGCCATAAAGAATTTCGTTCAAAGGTTACCGCAATATTTTGAGCCCCAGTTTTCTATAACGGACCTTAATGATATAATAATGGAGACGGTCGCGTGTGTAATTATCCTTATGAGGTCCGGATCGAGGTGACTCGTGGGTAGATGATGGATATACGAAATGTAATGCCTGTTGATGTGGCATATTCTTGTAAAAATTGTAAAGTAAAAAGTTTTTTTTAAATCGGAGTATAGAAAATTATTGATAAACTTAGTAGCTTTTTATTATGTTTTCTATGTTGCATTTAAAACTATTGCCTGAAGCAAGAGGTAGGACATAGTGTGACAGTAATCGCAATTGGTTTAGGAATTGATTCCCATTCAGCGCAGTATAATTTAATTATTATTATTTCATCCATTTGATGATATTAAAAAGTGTAGAATTGAGTTCCGCCATTAACCACGCAATAATGTCTTGCATTCAGGCGGAAAGTAGAAAACGGAGTGTCTTAACACTAGGTTCTCTCTGATAACCTCGTTATGCGAGTAAACGCGTAAAACTAAAAAAATTCGAGTTATAACCTAACCTGTAAAGACTTAACCTACTCTGCATATAGTTGTACATGTCATGTAAAAATATCTCTAAGATTAAAGAGCATAACTACTTATTATTAAATACTTATTATTATTTAAAAATAAAACAATCTGGTAACATTAAATAAATTTTATTTATTTTTAACTTAATTTAAAAATACTTTGTTATTTTTTGTTTTAATAATGTATAAAAACTGATTGACTGAATTCAAAATATAATTTCTATATTTATTATCGTTCTATGTTACAACAATATATTTTTGCTTCATCTTTTGGGGGCGAAGACCGGTTTTCGTAATTTTGTGTAATTCAGATAGATTGTGTCCGTCATAATAACATATTATAAATGTGATGTCAATTTTGTGAACTCTGAGAGAAACAGGAAGTGGTAAATCACTGTGTGGATATTAGGTATTGTACAAAATTGTTTAACATTCCACTAGTTACCATGGCGTAATATACACATTACAGCGCCGACTCCCACACTTTCCGCTGACACCGCATTTAAGAAGACAATGGGCTGCATATTTTACAAATTTACAGAATAATATATTATAATAATTAATTCGGTCTTAATCCAGTTTTCAATCAATAAAGTTATGTTTTTTATATAATTAATTGTAATAAATAAATAAATAAATCTTTTTAAAAAGACTTTCTCCGGTCGTCATATCATAACTGGCGCAGTCGGTAGTAGTTGCGGCAATTGAGAAAATAGAATCTTTGATCAATTGAACGATTTTTGACCGTTTAAACCGCAACTTTCTTCTCAACGAGTCTACAACGGCGGCATCGGAAGAGTCTTCTGGAAACTGGAAGACCCGGAAAGGAGATGCAAAAGATATTTTGGTGAGTACTCTCGCTATTCCAAGTTCCTGTGCTCTATTTCCTTCCGTATAGAATTAGTGTTTTATAGGTGTTTTGTCTAAAAGCTAAAATCGCTATAGGCTTTCACTACGAGAAAAAAATATATATAAAACAAGATATATAATTTTAAATAAAATACATAAAATATTTTTATATTATTATATTTGCTATATACTTTGAAATTCAAGTATATAAATTTAAAAAAAGAAAATGTCTTTTGAAAATTGCGATTCTTCTAGTTTTAAGTTAATTTCTGAATTTATGCCAAAATATGATGGCAATACAAAATTATTAAACTATTATATTAGAGAAGTAGAAAATATGTTAAATTTACTAGAAGCCACAGCCAGGAACCATCCCGCTATTTTATGTTTAATTAAGAGTAGATTAAGCGGCGTCGCTATCGAGGCCATAGCATATGAAGATTCCCGTGCGTCATGGGAAGCCATAAAGGCGGCTCTTGTTCAGAGACTACGAGAACCGAGAAATGAGGTCCAGGTTATGCAGGAATTAAGTAGAATGCGACGTAATAAAAGCGAAGATGCGGAGAGTTTTGGCAGACGTTTAAGAGACATATTAGATACACTTTTTTCGGTAGGTACACATTCAAATAAATCGTATTACGAAAATATGGTAATAGAACAATACACCAACCAGTTAGAATTTCAAGTTTCGATAGGCGTAAGAATAGCGCAGCCTCTTACACTCGAATCAGCAATAGTAATAGCTAGGCAAGAGGAGGCGAAACTTGCTTATAACCGGACAAATAGTAATAGTTTTAATATACCTCAAGCAAAGGTTAAGGAACCAATTAAAAGTTTTATTCAATTCCCGACCCCTGCACCTTTTAAATTTCATAATCCAGTCCCTAGATTTAATCAACCAAATAATATTTTTGTCCCTCAAAAAAATAATTTAACGCCGGAACAGCGTCAGCAATGGGTACAATCCATGCTACCATGGAAGAACCGCCCAGTAACAGGTAATTATAAACCTTCTTACGGTAACTTTAGAAATAACGTATCCCAACAGCAATTTAATCCCCAAAAAGTTTCGGATGTGACCATGAGATCCATATCTAAGCCACCGAAGCCACAGTTTGCAGCTGAGGAACTGTTCTACACTAATGAACCCTTATCGTATGAACAACCCGGTGATGATGGAGTGGACCTCGGTTATCAGCAAGGTCAGTATGAATATTTTGATAGTTGCGACCCCAACCAGCACGACTACCAGTCTCATAATGAGGAGACCTATACCCAGCAGGATTTTTCCCCGGATCCAGACCAAGAGGGCTCGAGTTAGTGAAACTTAATAACCACGATAAAGATCACCTACCATATATAGAACTACAAGAATTTCAAGGTAAGTTTCTCATAGATACGGGAGCATCACGTTCTATGATATCCCCTTCAGTCATTCGAAATACAATTTTTCAAAATTTTGTCGAATATGAACCTTTTGAAGTAAAAACAGCACATGCTACTACGCGGCACGAAGAAGTAGTTTATTTACCCCTTCCCCCAATTTTTAATAGCGATATTATTCATAAATTTTTAATTTTTGACTTTGACCCGAAATACAAAGGACTTATAGGTTTAGATCTATTGAAGACTTTAGACTGTAACATAGACATAAAAAACAAGCTTTTACATACTTATACCGCAGAGATACCCATTTACTTTGATTACCCCACACAAAAAATCACTATAGAACCCCGGTGTGAGAAAGTTATAACCGTAAAAACAAACTATACTGACGGTCAATACATCCATGACGAATTTATTTGGTCTAATGGTTTAAAATCACCTGCAGCAATAGTCCAAGTTAATAAAGGAAAATTTAAAACATCGATAATTAATTTTAATACTGTGAAGAAAATAATTTCTAACTCAGTAAATATTCCATTAGAAAACTTTCATAATAACTCGGACATAGATAAATGTAAATTAAATTCAATTAAAGTAAACACAGAGATAGATAAGGAATTGTGTGAAAATTTACGTAAAATAAGAACAGACCACATGAATGACGAAGAGCGTCGTGAAATTAATAAGATTTGTTATAGATATAGAGATATCTTTTATTCTGAAAAAATCCCACTTTCTTTTACACACGCTGTTAAGCACAAACTGAGACTGACAGACCAGACCCCAATATTTGTTAGAAGTTACAGACAACCCCCTCAACAAAGAATAGAAATACAAAAACAAGTAGATAACTTATTAAAACAAGGTATCATCCGTGAGAGTATATCCCCATGGTCTTGCCCCGTTCATATCGTCCCTAAAAAATCAGACGCATCGGGAAAGGTTAAGTGGAGACTAGTCATAGACTATCGACGACTTAATGACCGACTCATAGAAGACAAATACCCTCTTTCTAACATAAATGACATTCTAGACAGACTAGGACGAGCTCAATACTTTACCACGTTAGATCTCGCTAGTGGTTATCATCAAGTGGAAATGCACCCTGATGATATAGAGAAAACGGCCTTCACTACAGAGAGAGGACACTATGAATTTCTTAGGATGCCATTTGGTTTGAAAAGTGCTAGGTGCATTTTTCAAAGACTAATGGATCATATACTCAGAGGTATTGACAACGTTTTTACGTACCTAGACGACGTTATAATAATATCGACTTCCTTACAAGAACATATTGACAAACTAAAACAAGTTTTTGACAGATTTAAAACCCATAACTTGAAAATACAACTCGACAAATCCGAATTTTTGAAAAAACACGTTAAATTTTTAGGACATGAACTAACAGAGCGAGGACTTGTACCGAATCAAGACAAGATCAAAGCTGTTTTGAATTTCCCACTACCAAAAACCCATAAACACATTAAAAGCTTTTTAGGACTTGTTGGTTATTACAGAAAATTTATTAAAGACTTTGCCAAATTGACTAAACCCATGACCTTATGCCTTAAGAAACATAGAAAAGTAATACATTCCCCAGAATTTTTAGAATCCTTTAAGAAATGCAAGCAGATTTTGACTAATGCACCCATTTTACAGTATCCAAATTTTGACGAGACTTTTATACTGACAACAGACGCATCAGACATAGCCCTTGGTGCTGTATTATCTCAAGGCCCGGTAGGCGCGGATAAACCTATAGCTTACGCTTCAAGAACCCTTTCCGATACTGAGACCCGCTACTCTACCATAGAAAAAGAATTATTAGCCATAGTATGGACAGTTAAATATTTTAGACCATATCTCTATGGTCGTAAATTTATCATCTACACCGATCACAGGCCCCTGACTTGGTTAATGTCACTAAAAGACACAAACTCTAAACTGACTAGATGGAAACTGAAACTGGCCGAGTATGACTACAAAGTTGTTTATAAAAAAGGACAACAGAATACAAACGCAGACGCTCTCTCCCGTGTGAAAATTTTCCACAAAAGTATAGATTCCCTAGCAGTAAATTTAGATGACAATGACGACGATGACATAATCAATAGGATATTCGAAAATGTAAGACAGGAAGTAGAGACGGATACGGTTACAGTACAAGAACCCCCTACAATAGACGACAATTTTAATAATGACAATGACGCAACACTTAGACCTGACATACAACCACCCAGTATAGGAACAGAATCTGTCAGCCTTGACCCCGACAATTTAATTTCGACTAACCACACACAACCCGACAATGAGAATCAAGGGATACCAATATTAGAAGACGCTATAGATAGACAACTTAAGCAATTTCATATAAGGTCAACTCCTGGTTCACATTATAGAGTTGAAAACAGATCAACAAATTCGCGCACGGTTATCAAAGACGTATTTATCCCAGTCAATAATACGGAAAAAGAAATAATACAGTTTTTAAAGGAGCACACTATCGCCGATCGTGTATTCCACTGTTACTTCTATAATGACGAATTATATCCAGCATTTGCTAGAGTATACACGACGATATTTAATGATAGAGGTCCAAAGCTTTTTAGGTGTACAAAACGCGTTACTTTAGTCGAAAATAAGACAGAACAACAGGAAATAATTAAAAAATATCACGAAGGTAAAACAATCCATCGTGGCATTCAGGAAACTTACAAGCAAATTCATAGAAATTATCATTGGCCCAATATGCTATTAACTATTCAAGCGTTTGTAAATAAGTGTACTACATGTTTACAAGCTAAATATGAAAAAAAATCCCTGAGACCCCCATTAGCTCTAACTGAAACCCCCAGTAAGCCCATGTAACATTTATTCATGGATTTGTATTCTGCAGGAGGAGCAACATTCCTCACAATCATTGATAACTTTTCAAAATATGCTCAAGCAGTCCCTTTAAATGCAACTAGTAGCATACACATAGCTGAAGCTTTATTCGATATTTTTTCAATATTAGGAACCCCTTTGAAAATTACAACCGACTCTGACAGTAAGTTTGATAACGAAGTTATAAAGGAGATGTGTGCCCTACACGACATTAACATTCACTTTACAACCCCTTATAACCCGAATTCAAATTCACCCATAGAACGATTTCACTCAACTATAGGAGAAATTATTAGGATACAGAGGATGACGAATAAGGATGACCCTATACAAATTATCATGAAATTTGCTACTATCGCATATAACAACACTATTCATTCGGCAACAGAATATACCCCTCACGAGCTACTTTTTGGACATATTGCATCCAGAAACCCTTTAGAACTTCATTACACTAAGCAATTTTACCAAGATTATGTTCTTAAGCATAGAAGGAACGCTGAAGCCGTACAAGAATGTGTGGCAGCGCACGTGTCTAAGAACAAAGAACAGGTAATAGCGAAGCGTAACCAGACAGCAGAAGATATAACGTTTAAGGTAGGTGAAACAGTTTTTAAACAGGTGGCCAAAATAGCGAGAAACGACAAAACGAAGCCGGTGTTTAAAGGTCCGTACAAGATAATTCACCTTCATCCTAATAATATAGCAGAGATAATAGGTAGTCACCCTAACTCTAAGTCAATCAGAGTTCACTTCAAACTTTTACGGCGACCTCATCTTGTTCCAGGACCCTCATCTTCGGATCCCTCGTGTTCCAGTCGAAATCAGACGTAACATTTCAACCCGTAGATAATAATAATGGAATCCTTTTACTTAAACAAGGACGTATCCTTAAACAAGTTGATTCATTTAACCTTGCTTGTACATATAATATAACTCATTTATATTTAATTTCCATTAAACTAATGTCCTTATATGCAAGTACAAAAGCAGCTGAAAACAATACTGCATCAGAAAATCTGCATAAGACATATAGAGATCAAATAGAACATAATTTAGATTTAATTGATAAAAAGTTAATGTTTATAGCACCTACAAATAGAGTTAAACGTGGTATCATTAATGGCTTAGGCTCAGTTGTTAAATTAATTACAGGCAACTTAGATAACGAAGATGCAATCCGTTTTGAAAATGAAATTAATAAAATTCGCAGTTCAGTTTCATATATTCAAACATCTCAAAAGCGAACATTATCTTTGGCAGAAAATACAATTAATGAATTTTCTAACCAATTAAATAAAATAAACGAGAATCAAAACAGATTAGCATCTCTATTACATAATATTACAGTTAATTCAAATACTATTTCAAACCAATTACACTTTTTAGAGATTTATGTACAAATAAGTTTTAGTTTACAGCTTTTATTAGATAAGTTAATGATATTAGAAGATGCTATGTCATTTTCGCAGTTAAGTATAATGCACCCTAGTATTATTAATCCTCGTAATTTAGTTACAGAAATTAGAAATTTAGAGAAATTTTCTTTTTTAAAACCAGTTGCTGAAATTAGTATGGAAAACATTCATAAAATAGAAAAGTCTATAAGCGTGAAAGCGTATAGTACAAGACACTCTTTAACATTTATATTAGTAATCCCGTCCATTGACTTTAATATCTATGATCATATACATATATATTCAATCCCAAATAAAGAAAACCTAACCATTATACCTAAGTCCAAATTCCTTGTCCTTGGAAGCGAAGAGTACGCATACTCAGAAGAACCCTGCAAGAGAATCTCTGAAGACACTTTGCTCTGCAACTCGTTAGACTTAAGAACAACTGAAAAATCTGAAGATTGCACCATCGCCTTAATAAAGAAACAAAAAGGAAACTGCACTCATGCTCGCATGAATTTTAACAAAGGAAAACTCCAGAAGATCAACGAAAATACCTGGTTAGGAATTTTGCCAGAACCAGAAGTAATCAGAACTCAGTGTGGACGCAAAACAAATTACAGAAAAACATCAAACATTTTTCTCGTAACTATCACAGAAGATTGCCAAATTAATATCATGAATAGAACGATAAGAACACACAGCAACACCATCACGATGAATGAAATAATTCCGCTACCAGATCAAAATCTCATACATCAAGAAGAGGTCCATTATGAACTGCACCTAGAAGAGGTCCATTATGAACTGCACCTAGAAGACATCTCGCTAGACAGCATCCATGAACTTATGAATACAGTTGAAGAAATTCAAGAAGCAGATGATTTTCACTGGGTTAACTTAATGACAATTCCTAGTTGGCCCACGTTAATCCTGTACATAGTAATTGGGACCCTAATTTTTTGGAAGTTTTTTTGGAATAAACACAAGAAACAATCCAAACACAAGGACACAAGTCGCGAGGACGCTCCTGAAAGCTGCAGGACCAGCTTCCATCTTAAGGAGGGAGGAGTTACCATGGCGTAATATACACACTACAGCGCCGACTCCCACACTTTCCGCTGACACCGCATTTAAGAAGACAATGGGCTGCATCGTTTACAAATTTACAGAATAATATATTATAATAATTAATTCAGTCTTAATCCAGTTTTCAATCAATAAAGTTATGTTTTTTATATAATTAATTGTAATAAATAAATAAATAAATCTTTTTAAAAAGACTTTCTCCGGTCGTCATATCATAACTCACTTGGGGCTATTTTTTTCTAATTGTGTTTTCTATATATAAGTTTAGTAGATGGCGTGCACGTAGTATAGTTTTTTTTCTCAGAATAAGTCTTTAATTATGTTTTGATATATATTTTTATTCACATGGTTTATTAGACGATATGTTATATTTTAACAAAATTTTTAAAACATTTCCCAATTTCGTGGACTATAAAATATATATTAATTCCTGATGAGGGTACTTTTTATATAAATTAAGCAACTATTAATATGATCTCAATTTAAATTATACATATATTTATGTGGCCAGTCGTGGCCCAGTGGCACAAGAGTGTGACTGTAAACGACTGGTTGTGGGTTCGATTCCCACTCGAGGAGTGGAAATTATATTTCCATTTTCTTCGCTCTGGTGTCGAGGTAAAGCGCGGCGTTAAGTTCCGCCACTTAACACGCAAGCCTCCGAATTCGGCGGAAAGTGGGGAACGGAGTGTCTTAACACTAGGTTCCCTCTGCCTACCCTGCTGTGTGCGGGATATAGCGTGAAGCTATTTTTTTTTTTTTTTATATATTTATCAAAATCAGTTGATAGGCAGTTATTCTTGACTACAACGCCTAATTTGTGTTGTTCTTCAATATGACAGAAAAGAAGAGACGACGTACTCCTTAGGAGTACGTGAATTTACGGTGCGGTGTGGAAAGAGAACTTTGAAGCAGTGCCTGGGATTTGTGAAACAGATGAAAGAAAGACCGGGAAATATGCCCATATCAGTACTCACAATTTTTTTATGATATTTATATGTATTGCGTTTACTCAATAATTTCACTTATCGTACTAGATCTCTCGGCATTTGTGGGGTGGAAGAAAAATTTGTTCAAATTTCGATTTTATAAACTTTAAGTTTTATATGTAAACCGTCCTTTTTGCTGTCAGGCAAAAATATTTCAATTTTATAATTTTTCTCTAAGTAAGCAATCACTTCCAATTTACTTTAGTAGTATTTTATTAAAAATACCTGCAGTATTTTATACTTTTTTTTCTTTTGTGCAATAAAGAGTTTTTATTATTATGTATCTCCTTTAGGATATCTCGGGTTCAGAAGAACCCGGTCCTTTGGAAGGCTTGCGTGGGGACACAGGTCCAACACGTAGAGGCCCCTTAGAGACAATAAAACATTTTACTGTGACACACCAACCGGGATCCATCTCTGAGTAACTACAGTAAATTGCCCAGAGATGGTCACCGGTTAATGCGTAGGAACTATGAAAAATGTGTAAAACTAAACTGGGGCTATGGAATGGAGTTTGGATGGACTGAATACTGGGCTATTGTATGAGACTACCGGACGTCCGCCATTTCAACAGTCTCAAATTGAATGGTTGACGGACGGTGACTCGCCTCCCACTAGATGGGCCCCCACAAAGCGGCGTAATGCCTCGGGCGCAACACCGGCGTGGTCGGCTAAGGGTGTAGAGAGGTGTGCACCGGTTTCACCATCACGAGCGAGCTCGAGAGCGGGTTTCCCCGCTATTACGCAGATTGAGCACTTCCACCCTTCCGAGCATATAGCTCTTGCGCTCTACTCTGCCAGCCAACGAAGGCAAGCCAGAGGCGGGGGATAAATATCAATTCCCCTCTGGAGGTCTCAGGTCCGTGGGGTCGCCACTCCCCAACAGCTCGCCACAAGCTGCCCTGCGGGTTTATTATTATTATGTTTCTCTTCGAAATTCTCGGGTTCATATGAACCCGGTCCTTTGGAAGGCTTGCGTGGGGACACAGGTCCAACACGTAGAGGCCCCTTAGAGAATAATAAAATGTTTTACTGTGACGCATCAGCCGGGATCCATCTCTGAGTAACTACAGTAAATTGCCCAAAGATGGTCACCGCCTAATGCGTAGGAACTATAGATAATATGTAAAACTAATATGGGGCTATGGAATGGAGTTTGGAGTACTGGGCTATTGAGTGAGACTACCGGACGTCCGCCATTTCAACAGTCTCAAATTGAGTGGTTGACGGACGGTGACTCGCCTCCCACTAGATGGGCCCCCACAAAGCGGCGTAATGCCTCGGGCGCAACATCGGCGTGGTCGGCTAAGGGTGTCGAGAGGTGTGCACCGGTTTCACCATCACGAGCAAGCTCGAGAGCGGGTTTCCCCGCTATTACGCAGATTGAGCACTTCCACCCTTCCGAGCATATAGCTCTTGCGCTCCACTCTGCCAGCCAACGAAGGCAAGCCAGAGGCGGGGGATAAATATCAATTCCCCTCTGGAGGTCTCAGGTCCGTGGGGTCGCCACTCCCCAACAGCTCGCCACAAGCTGCCCTGCGGGTTTATTATTTATTATTATTAGTATTTTATAAATTCCTATTGATCACTGTAAGGCAGTTTCTTTGAGAAATGTTATAAATACCATAATATATGTTAATACTTTTTACAGATTAAATATAATAAAAAGTGAATACAGCCTTGAATATAAATGCACTTGAAACACGAAAGTGTGTAAATTGTGGGAGAAAGTTGACTCGTAAGTTGACTGTACGTGGACATAGTTCACTGATTCTGTTTTTATTTTTTAGGGATCCCCATGTCATTTGGTTTAGAATCATTGTATCTATATGCGAATAAAAAATATTAATTTTGATAAATGTAATTATATTGTAGCACGATACCTATAAGTAAAACATTTTTAGAAAATGTATAAAAATTTGAAGATTTTGTTATACATATTCTAAAAATAATTTTCAATTTCCTATGCCTGTATAACATTGTAAAAGAAGTTAATAAACACAGTTAAATGTTTTTATATAAAGTGCTATAATAAAGGAAATATTTGTGTGTACAATAGTTATAAACTTGTCTTACTAAATGATTAAACATTCCTTTATTTTTATTTTTATAATATAATATAATTTCCAGTTAAAACTGCATAGAGAATTAAATTATACAATAAAAAGTAAAAAATCGATAATGTGAACTGGATCATTTACTCTAGTTACGTTAGCGTCATTAATCATGTAATGGATCGTATGATATATCACAAAAAACAGTAACAGCACTTGTGTGGTAACAGATATAACAATAGTGATGTTCTCTTACGTAATTCGTTTATAAATTATTCTATCAGCTAATATTAGATTCCCCTCACATCACTATTTCTTGAAAATAAATATTCGAAATGACTGTCATATATATGACTTATGTCCATATAATTTTGAGGGAAAGTAATAACTACGAATAAATTTAAAATATCAGTCTCAGTCTCTCTTTTATTTCATTAATCAAGCAATGAATTTTTATAGTGGGCTAATGGCTGGGCTTGGCGCCACGTTAATACGGACTTCGAATAATTTGTCCCTAATAAAAATGTCTGCTGTACAATTTAAAATTATAATATGAACATAAAGTACTTTGGTTAAATTTTATCCATACTTATATTATAAATGTGAATGTCTGTGTGTTTGTCTGTCACGCTTTCACGGCTAATCTAACTAATCCGATTTGGATGAAATTTAGAATGAAAGTAGTAAAAATGACTGGGTCTAACATAGGCTATTTAGTTTTTTAAAAATTAACCTCTAAAGGGTTGAAATAGGGGATGAAAATTTATATGAAAAATCTACACCGCTTGACCGCTTGTAATGAATTTATATAGTTGATAGTCCAAGGTTAAGCATAGGCTACTTTATTTGTCAAAAATCCACCACCGAGGGATATAATACATATACCGAAACAGCCAGTTAGATCATGCGGCGAAGCCACGAGCGGGCGCTAGTAGATATATAAATTGAAAATGTCGTGACTCAATTAGTACGTATTGCATTGCTCGCAATAGTTGCAATTTGAAATCTTAGTCAAAATAGTTTTTTTGTCTTCTCAATTTGGTTTTATAGTGCGTGGTACAATAGTGTAAAAAAAATAAATAAAATTCTACCACTACTTCGTATGCAATGGAGAGTCTATATTGAGTTTTTCTTTCTTTGGTTCAGGACATGTGTTTTTAGAAACGATCTTACGTACTTACTCAAATAACACAATCGCAAAATGTTTTTTTACAAAAATGTTGCAGTTGATTTTAAGGCCGGATGTTAAGGTACGATTTAAGGCACGATTCTGAGTGTATTTGAGTGACGTATAAGTTTTGTTCTTCGGTTATGAAGGTTAATCTTAGCCCTACTGAATTGAATAATATCAATCAGTACATGCTTGCTTGAAAATTTAATAACAATAGAAATAAAAGCTGTATACTTAAGGAATCTATAGGTACATCTATTTGAACTGTGTAAATTAAAATATTTAATTATGTCGTGTCGTTTTTATTTATTAGCACCTTTTCGACGAAAATGTATCTGAATCAGGTAGACTTGAAAAATACTCGAAGAACAAGAAGCACTGTAGTTCATTATAGACATAAAGGTATTGTAATTCAACCACAAGTAAATCTTTCTCAAGGAGAATAAAAATAGTATTTTCCCTAATTTTGAAGTGACTTTTAGCAGTTGAAAAATTAAAGTAAGTAAACTGAATATAATATCATCAGATATATTGCAACATGAAACATTTTACAATATTGTAAATCGTATCTAATATCTTATCTTAATATATGTAGATGGAAACTTGTCTGTCTCAGTTTTTTTTCATTAACTACCGTGGCCTTCAATTATAGTAGTTAATATAATATTCTACTAATCTCATACGCTTAAGAGATTCGACATAAATCCCGATTGTCCTTGAAACATCGCCCACAACATAACCGATACGTGATCTCGATTACAATGAGACAAATTATAAGGACTCATCACACTGACTCTGAGCATATGCAAATATAATAAATACCACACCTTGTTACAGATTTGCCACCGGAGAGATATGTGTATATAATCAGTGTAGGAACCATATTAAGAAGTAAGCTTATTCCTCTGTAGAAGAATACTTAACAGATAAAAATGCGTGGAAGTATTTGAGTCCAGTGCTGGTAGAAGTTACCATTATATCAAATAATAAAATTGTAATTTTTATATTTTAAAAGAGCAACTATTGATTTTCTAGCTGTCTTATCTCAGCAGAATTGCCTTCAGAGCCGAATGTAGCTTTATGTTCAAGACAGCGATTCAAAAGTGCTTGAATAAGTCTTTTTGGATGAAGATATTTTGAATTTTTAATTTTTACTATGAGTATTTACAGTAATTTATTAATAATTTGTTAATTTAGAAGTTTCGAAGCAAAAGTAAAGTTCTACATCTATGGGGGAGGCTTCCCATCAGGCAATCATAGCGCAGGGGGACAGCGTATCTCTGACTGTAAACAGATTGGGTTCAATTTACATTCAAGGGAATTATTATATGTTAAAACAGGAATAAGCGTGCGACTCTTATATAATATACCTATCAATATACCCATGTAGGTCATATATACAGTGTGTACATATATAATTATATGTAGAATTCTTCCAATACTCTCTGAGCCTAATAAACAGGCAGAACAAACTGATACGTATTGTACTCAATATCATATTGTGTAGGTAACTACTAGGTAGTTCTTGAAAATTGATCAATTTTACTTTACATTAGAATACAATACATAATTTTTTATTGTTTGTTTTTTTTTTATATAATTTATGTTACACAGTCATTGTGAATACAGTCCTTAACGGCCGTTTTATTTTGGACGGTTGGCAAAGGAATGTAAGCAAAAACTTAATAAAAACCTACCACACGTGGCATCGGGAAGGCAAGCACATGCTTTATTCATTTTTATATGAGGCTCACTTAAATTGTTTTGCATTGATTTTAATATATTAATAATAATATTACTGTGATTCTAGTACATCCAGTTAGTATCTACCATCTGGGTAGTAATGGCAATTGTGATGTACCTGGAAGGGTTTTGATGATATGACCACTGATAGTGGGTTCAATTCCTACTCAAAAATGATTATTTTCGATATTATATTAATTTTGCTACTGTGGATCTGTGGGTATCTAACCCGTAATCTCGTCATATACCTTATCTACAATTTCCGTAACAACATATAAAAAAAAAGTGGAGAAAGTGTAATAAAAAAATTAAATAAGAATTCCAGACTGAGACTGAGTGAAAGAACCAGATCCAAGGCTATACTTATTGGACCAAGCTTTTGCATTAAAGCTTATCTTGAATAAAGCAGACCAAACAAAAGCTATTTCTTTACATGAAAAAGAAAGCAAGATTTTTTCATTTATAAACCTTTGCCTTGAACATTGCAATTTAACGACAGAAATTATTTAAAAAAAGGCAGGTTGACGCTTTTTCCCTTATAACAGGGTAGTCAAAGTTAAGTTAGTGCCAAAATTATTCGTTCTCCACTTTCCATCCATGAAGATCATCTTTCCCTTTTCTCTTTCCGTGATGAGTGTCGGAACTCAACGCCGCCAGAGACCAGAGCGGAGAAATTAAAATAATATAATATATTTTTTATTACACTAAAAAAAAAACAAAAATGGTACTTAATTAATGTTAACAATAACTTAAATAATGTTAACAAAAGGTGGATATATATATAGTAGACATAAATAAATAATCGAGTGAGAATCGAACCCCCGACCACTGTGATAACATCAAATGCTTTTCCATTACGCCGCAACGGCTTCTTTCCGGACTTACGACGTCAATTATTCACTTTTAAACATTAAAAGTGTTATTCCATACTTAGGAAAATTGAAAAAAACATTTAAAGAAAACGTATAAAAATTTGAACGCAGCGGGATTCTAACCCGCGCCTCCTGAATACCGTCCAGGCGCTATCACCACTGAGCCATGCGTTCTACTATCCGCTGCGTCGAAATTCTTATGCGCTTTATTACAACTTATTTATGTTGTTAGCATCTCAGTATTTTAAATGTCTTTGTCAATTATTCAGATCGACTATATTAAGTTTTTTTCTGCCATTAGGTCAACAGCACATTAACCGGGGTCTTAGCAATTGACAAACGTCCAGACAAAATAAAACGATACGTAGAATGTAGATAGTCTCATTGATTGCACATGGCTTAGCTAAAGACGGTTTTGATTAAGCTAATATTTGCTATAGTTCATATTAAGTACTTACTTTCACTTTTTAGATCTTGGTTGTGTATCTGAGCAGAATTAATTTTTTAGTAGATTATTTTTTTTATTTTAATGAGGTCTTTTTTTTTCGCAATTCTTACGCATTTCGAAATAAAATTATTTTTAACAAGTTTAATCGTGAATACTTTTGGTACTTGAGAATACATTTTTAGAAAACTTTGACTGGTTATTGGCAATAATCAAATCAAATACTGACCAGTAAGTAGTAAGACTACTAGAATTTTCTTCAATATATTTTTCATATAATGTCCATCACACTCCCGGGCTACCTAAATAAGTTATTTATAATGTAACGAACGATGGACCAGAGTAAACACATGTGTGTCATAATTTAGTAACTAAATTTTTAATATTTTATAGGTAAAATAACATTATTTAAAATAATTTCACATGACCTTATGGTACTAGGTTGACACTTGATAGTCCAAGGTATAAGAATATTTAAATAATTAAAAAATATATTAATTATATATTTTTTATATTAACTTCACGCTATATCCCGTACACAGCAGAATATGCAGAGGGAACCTAATGTTAAGACACTCCGTTCCCCACTTTCCGCCGAATACGGAGGCATTGCGTGTCAAGTGGCGGGACTTAACACCGCGCTTTGCTTCGATACCAGAGCGAAGGAAATGGAAATATTAAATATTTCCAATCCTCAAGTGGGAATCGAACCCACACCCAGTTGTTTACAGTCGTGTGTCACACGATTGTGCCACTGCACGATTGGCCCCTAATATTTACTAATGTATTAATTAATAAATATCATTTATATTTAAATATGGTCGTAAAGTGTTCTACTTAAATAATTATTATATTTATTTTCATTTTTATCAAATATTATTATTATGCAATAAATATTTCAATGACTTTGCCTTCAAGTTAGTTCTAATTATTAATTACAAGATATTTCAAGAATATAAAGTTGCAAATAAAGATATGCTATGGAAAATTCTGAAAGAGCTGGTGAATGTTTTTCAAGAAAGTTCCATCCGTTTTATTGATAACTGACACTTAATACTAAATGTTAAACATATTGATAACATTGGTGTAAAAATTTGAAGCTGGATTCGGACTCCCTTCTCTTGGAAACCGCCAAGCCATGCGTTCTGGCCACAGCGGGCGGACCGCTTGGACGGTTTCCAACAGGCGCAGGTTCGAATACCGCTGCATTCAATTTTTTATACTTTTTTAATATCTTTTTCAATTTCCGTTTCCAGAGAGTGTAAATTTAAAGTTTTAAGAGTATTTTCATAGTACGTATGTTAGAGGGTTTTATTGTTACAACTGCAATAGCGAGACATTGTTGTAGGACAGTTATTTAATGGGAGTAGTAAAATATTAAAATGATTTTAATATTTCAGAGCTGGTAAAATAAATACTATGCAGGAAAGTACATGAATCTGCAGAATAAAATTTGGCGCTATGTTATCCAATATATAATAATTGACCAAATTGACAAATAAATGTTTTATTAATAGATATTTTTAATATATATTTTATTATATTATCTATGTTATTGCGTTTGAGTATTGAGGCCGTCGTGACTCGTGCCGCATTGGGACAACGTCTGATTGTACACGCAATGGTTGGGAGTTTGACACCCACTCGGGGGAAAGATTAATATTTCTATTTTAATTTCTTGCTCTGGCACGCATTGCTCTGGCACGAAAGACAACAAGTGCGGCGTTGAGTTTCGCCACTTAACACGCAATGTCCTGATTTCGGAAGGAGAATGGACGACGGAGTGTCTATAACAGGGCTTCTTAAACTTTTTTCATTCACGACCTCATTTATGACTGCGAGTTTCTTGATGACCCCATACCTACAAATATAAAAGAAAAACAAATTAATATTTTTTGATGATTTATTTATTATGTAACAATATACATATGAAAACATACCTATAGTTTCAGAATTCGTTCTGAAACGCCAACTCTAGTGATATTGTAAAATAGTATACCTATGTATATAAATATTTCACATTAAAATCTCTTGACCCCAGGTTTTTGCTTCGCGACCCATAGTTTAAGAAGCCCTGGTCTATGCAATAGGTTCCTTCTCTTTTTTATATTATTATTACCAAAAATAAAACATATTATGGAATTTTAAACAATAAATACAGTCATCTAAGTTAAATTCATTACATTTTAGTATGTAACAATATCAGTAATCATTTAAATCTATACAAAGTATTAAAGCAAATGAATTAATTAGTAAGAATGTAATTTAGTAAAAGCTTCCTTTGTTCTTTTCGAAACGATATAAAGCAGACGTATTATGGGACATTCAATCGGCAGCTGGCATGGATCAAAATGACTAACAAGTGATATGAAACCTAAAAATATATCCACGCGTGGTTCTTGTTATGCTTATAGAGTTGAACTTTATAACTTGATAAAATTTTGTCGTTTTAAAGCTTATTTTAATAGTAATACTAAAAAATAAAATGGCCAGTCGTGGCCCAGTGGCACAAGAGTGTGACTGTAAACGACTGGTTGTGGGTTCGATTCCCACTCGAGGAGTGGAAATTATATTTCCATTTTCTTCGCTCTGGTGTCGAGGTAAAGCGCGGCGTTAAGTTCCGCCACCTACCACGCAAGCCTCCGAATTCAGCGGAAAGTGGGAAACGGAGTGTCTTAACACTAGGTTCCCTCTGCCTACCCTGCTGTGTGCGGGATATAGCGTGAAGCTATATTATTATATTTAATAGTAATATTTTATTGAAGTACTTTTAACTATAGTTCCAAGCTATTTATATATGTGAATGAAAAATATAGGACGAAAACAAGAAGTATGAGAGACTATATTTATTAATAAAGTATATATGATGTCAATAATTGAATTAATAAAATAGAGATTATTTGTGTTTAATTATAGTTTTTTTTCTTTTTTTTTTAGCTTCACGCTGTATCCCGCACACAGCAGGGTAGGCAGAGGGAATCTAGTATTAAGATACTCCGTTCCCCACTTTCCGCCAAATTCGGAGGCATTGCGTGTTAAGTGGCGGAACTCAACGCTGCGCTTTACCTCGATACCAGAGCGAAGAAAATAGAAATATCAAATATATAACTCCTCTAGTCGGAATCGAACCCACAACCAGTCGTTTACAGTCACACGTTTGTGCCACTGGGCCACGACTGGCCACTTTTATTATAGTAGAGTAGGGAAATTATTTTTTTTTTTAATATGATCGGGTGCAACCCATAACCATCATATTTACTGTTAGTGGGGAACCTAGTGTCAACTTATTCCGTTCCCCACTTTCCACTGAATCCGGAGGCATTGCGTGTTAAGTGGCTGAACTTAACGCGCTTTTGCCTCGACACCAGAGTAAAGAAAATGGAAACATTAAATATCCACTACTCGAGTGGGAATCGAACCCGCAACCAGTCGCTTTATTGTTACACTTTGTGCCTCTGTGCCACAACTGGCCTCATGGGTACTTTCTGACATCATTATGAAATGAAAATTCTTAAATTAATGAACTACTAGGTCAAACTACATCACTTGTCTTAGGACACTACTTTTTTTACCTTCTTTTTACTTACTAAAGATACTAAAGATAAAAAAAAAATGAAAAATCCAACAAAAAATTAATTACAGAATTATACTTAGCCTATATCATTTAAGTTCATATATACATTTACATAAATTATTAATTAATATTTTACAGTTGATAGCGCATGCGATGCCCCAAATGTGTCATATTCACATCGCTGACTCACGCATGATGTTTTTAAGGGTTTTTTGCAATGAAGTGCGGTTACACTCAAGCATTCATTCTTTTACTATTTGTAATTGTTGTTTTGATTTATTTTAAATTTGTAATAGTTGATATTAGGCATTTAAACTTAATTTGATATACATCCTACTTATATTATAAATGTGAAAGTCTGTTTGTCTGTCATGCTTTCAGGGCTAATCTACTGGTCCGGTTTGGATGAAACTTTCCTAAATTGGATTATTTACTACTTATTTTTTTTTAAATTCAACCTGTAATGGGAGTTGGGGATGAAAGTTTATATTAATTGTTTTGGAATATAGTTGTTTTTTAAAAATCCACCCCCTAGGGTTGCGTTGTAACGAACGCATGTAAAATATAAATCCTTAAAGAATTTACTACTTAGTTTTGTTTATACTCAATACCAAAATGTTGATTTGAAGCTTGGTAAGAATAATATTATGAATGATACAGATAATAGTGGCCGTCGTGACGGTAAGGCGAATAACAAGGAGCTCGATCCGCATATTAATTTAAAAGTTTTTTTTTCATTTTTCCATTCTGGTAAATAGATAGTGCTGCTTTGAGTTCCGATACTCAAAATACAATGTTTTCAATTCCGAGTGAAAAGTGAAGGACGGAGAGTTTTGACACTAGATTCCCTCGGACTACCCTGTAATGAAAGGAAAAACATGAAACTGCAAAAAAATGTAGACAGTAATTCGCTTCACGAATTCTATTTACTTTATTTGTTATATTTTGATTACCGTTACAGTACCGTTTAAATTCCGTTTTATAATTACTAATCTTTTTTAAAACTAAATGCATATCTAAAAAAAAACAGAAATAAAAAATACATTAATTCAACGAATGTTAATAAAATCTAGCAAATATTTATGCAGGAAATAGTTTATTTAAACACTTCCTTTCATTTATAACCGTATCGCTGCATAAGAATTTTGTATTAGACTGGATGTTTTTACGCTTCTGGCATTTTTTAGCCCACGCTTTAATAAGGAAGATATATTACAAAGATTATGATCTTTACTAAATACGTATACATTGAAGACCCTATAAAATTTAATTAAGCTTTAGTTTTGGTGATTCTCTTAGGGTACTGTACAAACGTTTTTTTTTTAATTTGAATATAAGAATAAAACTGATAAAATACTACTAGTCAAATACATCGCGATGAAAAAATCAAGTCAAGGAAGAAGGAATAAGATTTTATTTGTATGAAATCGAATGTTAATGCGAATTCCACGCTTTTTCCTGCATAACAGAGTATTCAGGTGACCTAGTGTTAAGACGACTTAGTTTAACATCAGACACGCCGCTCTCCTAAAAAACATTTTTTTAAAAATCGAGAAATGTATGGATGCAATGGATCAACGCATTTAATTCAAGTCTTATCAGAAAAGAGTGAAAAAAGTAAATATAATCAATCCTTCGAGTGGAGATCGAACCCACAATTAATCACGCTTATATTGAGACACTGTTTCGCTACACCATTATGGCTTCAGTAAGATATAAATTTTCAAGTGAAATATTTTAAAATATAATATTATCAAGTTATTAAATATGCACAATACTGTAAAAAACTATTGACATAAAAGTAACAAGGCAGCCAATACCCATCATCATTTTTTTTTATTTTTAGTTAGCAAGCTGCCTTAGATGAGAGTGAGATATGATAATATTATAATTTTAAAGGATCCGGGATAGATTAGAAAGTGCTGTTAATAGAAAAGGGTTTGACTATAATAGTTTCTATTAAAAGATATCCGTATCTCAGTAATAAAATTAATTTTAACTATTAATTAATACTTGTTATTTGTTATCTGTTATTGTGATTTTGTGCTTCCTTGAGCCTGTATTAAAATAATGACTTGAAGACTTTGAAGACGGTTGAATGTTGAAGAAAATTTATTTAGTTAGTATTTCACAATGTTAATAATCTTAAAAGATATTCTATGCATATGAACTGACAGATATACATAGTGTATACTTTATATATCGACACTGAAGGGACTCCACTTTTTACGACTTTAACGAGAGTGGTCATAAAATTTAAAGAGAAATACTTTTTAATTTAATCTTTATAATCAACATATACAATAAAATATAATCATGTTTCCATTTTTAGATATATATTCTTAAAAACATTCTAAGCAGTTATGTTTGGTTGTAGTGTGTTTAATTTAATAGAGTACGCAGTAGTGTAGGGCACGTGGCGCAGTGGCATTATAATTATTGTTTTACATTTCCCATCTCTAGTAAAACAAAGCGTTGAATTCTGCCACTCTGTGTGCAGCTAAATCTAAACAACAATCATTCATCATTTCAATTTACTAAAGAAACTTGATCCTTCACAGTCCAATTTCTCTTATATCAAATTAATTTCACACAAATAAACTATACCAAGAAATGAATACAAAACAGGCCTACAGTTACTTTGTTATCTAGAACCGTAGGCGTTTATTTATTTCGATCTCAAAAACATATTAATAAAATTAAATCCACCAAATTGGGGTTCCCCTTCATTGTTTACAGTTACAATAGCAATGCATGAATGGGCAATTTTAATGTGTTCGGTTTGTAGAGCACCCATTTACCACATTTTTTGCATATTTCATCGTACTCGATTATACAGTTAAGAACGCGGCACTTAACACAAATATTTTAATTATAGGTAGGTAGTGGTATTGTCAGTTAAAGTGTTACACTAATTATTAATTATTTGTTTTTGTATATCATAATATAATATAAAAGAAATAGTTATTTTAAATAAATCACCTAGTTTTATCTGATTTTCTAGTCTTGATATGTCAAAGTGTATTATGTTTTACAAACTTTTGATCAGAGAGAACTTAGTATCAAGGTAGGTCAAGATATCTTAACTTTTAGCCAGAATTCGAGACATTACGTATTGAGCAGCGAAGTTCAACGCCGTTCTTTGTTTGGAATGTAATAAGTACTTGTTTGTATTAATGTATTTATTTTTTTATTTAAGAATATCGTAACGCTGTATCGACCTACTTTTTAGAGTCCAATTGAATAAGTGAATACTCTGCACACGCAAAAAAATATTTATAAGTAAGAAAATAATTCTTAGATATAAACACTATTATTCAATGGTAAATATAGAGGTATCCTTTTATATATATTATATTATACAATACTTAAAAAATATAACAATATTCTCAAAGTTTAAGAAATTTCCTACACTAATCAATATACCTAATACCTGTTTGTTTTATGGAAAATTGTTTTAAAAATTAGTTATTTTTACGATTAGCACAGATCTTTATGACGTGTATAAATAAATCTTGATTTAATTGAATTTTTCTTTCATTTTTTCGGATACTTTCATATAGCTAAAATACTTGTGAAAATAAATGTTTTTTTTTTTTAATATCTTTTACATTTGAGCGAAGGAATTTTCAGAAAAAATACAATAAAATCGTGATCTGTTTACATCAAAATGACTGCCCTTTTAAAGGTCACACAATTCGAAGCTAATAAAATCAAAACAGATTCTAAATTTTACGACGCACCTACAATAAAACACTTTATTGTTCGCTATAATATAATATATTTTAAATTCTATAGAATTTTTCTTATTTTATACCAAAATCTTGTATTCGATGTAATGAAAGTTTATTACCGTCTAAGAACAAATTTCTGGAGATTTTTTTAAATTTCATTGTTTGGTAAAAGGGGAATATGTTCCCAAGGACATCATTTTGTATTAAGACCGAGCTTGCTAGGGGTGGCGAATCACGTATACAGGATAGACGTTACATTCTTATATCAATGTGTTATAAATTTAAAATGTACACCCCTAAAGTATATTTTTACTTGATGATGTTCAAACAAGAAATGTCAAGCCACATGTTTGTGCCGCCTATAATTCCTTCTCAGAAGTAATCCGATTTCAAAGGACATATCCACTGATGGCTTGAAGCTATGAGAAGTTAAATATTTGCTTAAAACCAAATAAAGCAATGAGTAAATATGGTTAAACTTAATGCTGTTCTATTAGCTAATTGTATACTTATTTATTAACAAAAGTAAATTTGTTGACAGGAAAGGGGTCAGCAGGGGCGCAGTGGCACAAAGTGTCACTGTAAAGCGACTGGTTGTGGGTTCGATTCCCACTCGAGGAGTGGCAATATTTAATATTTCCAATTTCTTCGCTCTATTGTCGAGGCAAAGTGCGGCGTTAAGTTCCGCCACTTAATGCGCAATGCCTCCAAATTTAGTGAAAATTGGGGAACGGAGTGTCTTAACACTACGTTTCCTCTGCCTACCCTGCTGTGTGCGGGATACAGCATGAAGCTAACGATAAAAATAAGACTGAAGATGCCACAAAACGAAAACGTTGTGGCTAGGTAAGACAGTCTGAAAGTAAATTCGATGAGTGATCTGTTCAATTCCCATCTGGGGTAATAAATTTATTTTTTACTTTTCGGCCTTGCTACCTTGTGCTCTGGTACCAAAAACCCCGGTGGTGTTTGGAAAGTATCTTCTAATTTTAACTACCCACCTATGAGGGAAAAACGTGATGTTTGAAAATCAAAAATTAAAGGGATATTTATTATTTTGTGTTCCTCTTACGAATAAAAGTTAGTAAAAATATACTATTTCTCAAATCAATAATAAAACCACACATAAAACCCCAATGTAAATAACTTTAGTAGATTTTTCTAAAGACTTTCAACATTAACCTATCTGAGATATTTTATATTTCATATAGTATAGCATTATACGTGGTTGATATCTTAAAAAGATATTTGTTTTTAAAAATGTAAGATTAATGATAGCTAGGTGTGAAGTTTTCACTCGAAAGGAGTCGGGATCTGTCACCGCCAGATAAGTGGCATGTTTGAAGATAAAGAAAATCATTTTGCTTTGATTTATAGTTTGGGGCATACATATATCGTTTAGTGGTGTTAAAATTAGATTAGTAGCTGTTATATCCAAACATAAAATAAAAAAGTGGGGAACGGAGTGTCTTAACACAAGGTTCTCTCTGTCTACCCTGCTGTGTGTGGGATACAGCGGGAAGTTAAAAAAAATGAGGTTGTACAATAAATGAATGGAAGTCTTAGGCTTTTAGATAGCGAAAAACGACGTTACACAATCTAAATTGATCTAAATTCCGAATATACATTTAATTATTATTAGTTTTTCTTAGCTTCACGCTGTATCCCCACACAGCAGGGTAGGCAGAGAGAACCTAGTGTTAAGACACTCCGTTCCCCATTTCCACTCGTCAAGTGGGAACCGGACCCACAACCAGTCACTTTACAGTCACGCTTTGTCACGACAGGCCATTTTTTTAACAATTTAATTATTTAAATATTATATTGAAATAGTCAAAAAACGTAATATGATGATAATTAAGTATTAAATAGAGAAAATAAATATCACAATATTTGTTAAGTTTCTATTGATACTAGCGTATGTAAATATATGTACGAGTATAAGCATAAATCTACGACTCTACAAATATGCTTTTAACATTTATATATTAATATATTATTACAGTACGTTTAGAAACTACTTCTGTATGAATATTCTTTTTAGTATGAATGAAACTTCTCTTGTTCGTCTTCTAATGTCATAAAAATCCAAAGTTTATAATTTAACCATTAGCAGAATACAATTCAAATTTGACAATATTTCCTTATTTATTACATATTAAATTTCTAATTTTATATAATTGGAAGGAATTTTAAATAAAGGAAGTAGGTGGGTGGAAGTACGTAGGCCTAGTGGCTGTTTTCTTTATGGATTAAATATTAAGACCAGGGCACGGCTAAAGGGATATTACGGACTTAATATTTATTTTGTTGATATTTCGGTTTCGGATTTTTTTAGTTGCTTCAGGAAAGTCAGTTGATTTGTGCCACTAATTTATTTATTTATTTTTGCTATTATTGGTATTACTTTAATCCCAGGTGATTTCATTTTCTGCAGTACGAGTTTGTCCCATGTCCCATGTCACAGAGCTGTAGCTCTCAATTTCGTTCCGCACACATTCTTTTGGATATTGGATATATTACAAAATTTTTGTGTCTACATTTTAGACCGTCGGCGCCGAGGCGTAGCCGCCACTTATCAATGTCTCAATTTCTGGCAGAAAGTAACTCCATCTTGACACTAGGTAGGTACTGTCTAATTACCCCGCCATGCTGTAAAACGAGTGGAGCTGTTTGTTTTGTATCTTATTCGGTTAGATATAGCTTTTTTTTAAATTATTATATAGATTCAGCTACGATAAAGGTAGCATTATTGCTACATTAATGAGAGGTAGGGACATAAGTCCGTAATATGTATTTATTAAGACCACAACTTAAGCAATACCTATTAAATTCTGGGTTTACATACTAAGGAATTTACGTGCATAGTGTTTCTAATTTAAACAAAATAACACATGTAATGGATAAACGGACATTTAACGTCTTTTCTTTAAAAATCCACTAGGGCCTAGTCGTGGCGCAGTGGCACAAACGTGTGCCTGTAAACGACTGGTTGTGGGTTCGATCCCCACTCGAAGACTGGAAATATGTATTATTTCCATTTTCTTCACTCTGGTGTCGAGGTAAAGCGCGGCGTTAAGTTCTGCCACTTAACACGCAATGCCCCGAATTCGGCGGAAAGTGGAGAACGGGGTGTCTTAACACTAGGTTCCCTCTACCTGCTGTGAGCGGCATACAGCGTGAAGTTACTAAAAAATCCACAATGAAAAAATATTACCCCCAGGACACTAAAAGCGTAATGTTACCACAAATAAGTTGGTTGAAGATAGTGCCGAGCTTGATATGTTATCTTGGCACTTTATCAATGCACTCATTTCTGACTCACTTCTAAGAATTTTTAATGGATAGCAATAGAGGTCCTGCGATTGAATAACTTATTTTATGTAGAATAAAATTTAATTTATTATTATTTTTTTATTTAATTAAAATAATGATATTAAATAATAAAATTTATATATTAAATAGAAATAGTGAATAAAATAAGCATCATGCGAGCTAATAAGCAGAATGTATGAAATGAACTAATTAATTATGAACTATACGTTCATTCATTTCATTTATATCAGTTCTTTTATAAGTCGAAAAGGGTAATAGTATGTTTTTTAAATTTGTTTTAAGTAGAGAGAGGAGGTCAAATATCGGAAGCAAGCCGTAATACTCATTTTACAAGTCTACACTCGCGCTGCATCGATCAAAATCATACTTTATTCAAAATAGGAAGTTACATGTAATATTTTTTGAACTTCAAATAATTTACCACCGTTTGACTAAAGCCAAAGCTTCAGACGTGTATAAGTGAATACTTTTTTAAACTAACATAATAAAATATTAAATATGGTCAACAGTGTTTAGGCAATACATAAAAAATAGGTGCGTAATCGCTCAAGTATGTCAACCTATATTGTGGTTTATTAAAATTTAATCCACAAGTGTGTGACATTGTTTTTAGTTAATAATATTACCAATAAGTAAGTACTTAAGGGGTGAGCAATTTTTTTTAGAAAAGGGCCTGCACCGAAAATTTTAATATATTTGGCTGGCTTAAACTAAACTTCAAGTTCAAGTAGTTTCTTTAAAAGTATATAAAACAGCAAAAGTCAAATATTATTTTAGCTTAGAAATAAGAAAGCTTTATAGATGCTAGCTAGTAACAGTTATACATATAGTAGTAAAAACATAAAATTTAAATTCTAATATTTTTAATGTGTCTCTTTTTCTGTTACAGACTCTACCAACCTTCGGCCCGATTTTGATGGAATTCAGAATGAAAATAGTAATTTATTTAGTAGTTAGTGATGACCCAGAGTCAATTAATTCATTTTATAACAGGTTATGTTTCCAAAAATTTTACCTAAAATGTTGAAATTATATGAAAAATATAAATCGTCATCGCCGAAAATATGAAACAGCTATTATTGTATAGTTCAAGCGAGCAAAGCCACGAGCGGGTCACTAGTACATCTGTAATAGTATATAAAAATATATATTTATTTTTAACTTCTCGCTGTGTCCCGTATACAGCAGGGTAGGCTGAGGGAACTTAGTGTTAATGCACTCCGTTCCCCACTTTCCGCCAAATTCGGAGGCATTGCGTGTTAAGTGGCAGAACTTAACGGCGCGCTTTGCCTCGATACCAGAGCGAAGAAAATGGAAATATTAAATATTTCCACTCCTAGAGTGAGAATCGAACCCACAACCAGTCGTTTACAGTCACACGCTTCTCCCACTGGGCCACGACTGGCCACTGAAATTATATGAAAAATATTAATCATCATCGCCGAAAATATGAAACAGCTATAAACTATAGCTATATAGTTCAAGCGAGCAAAGCCACGGGCGTGTCACTAGTACATCTATAATAGTATATATAAATATATAAAACTTTATAAAAATCTCTTAGATAACGTAACGTAAACAACAGGTAGCACGAGAAATGTAGTGAAGCGATTAGAATCGTAGATCCCTTTTTTGTAATCCGAAGATGATTTATGGGGTGTTTTTTTTTATTTTTTGTTCAATCCTGAATATCGTTGATGGCTAGTTGTTTATACCGGGGCGTTATATTAAAGAACTGGTTATAAGTAGCGTTAGTGTGTATTCTTAAACTGAGGGAGAAATATATTATTATTTTAATTATTATTTAAATAAAACTATTATTTTAATATGTAAATTCTTTTTTTATTATACTCTGTCACACATGAGAGGATAGACAGAGAGAACCTTAATGGGTTCATCAGGTTCAATCAGGTTATAACCTGTTATAACGGAGTGTTGTGGTAATCCACAACACTCCGTTTTCCACTTACTGACCTAATTTTAATTTGCATAGTGACTATTCTATATACCATATAGTGATTTCCACGCGGAGAGATAAAATCTAAATAGTTTTTATTTTTCTGCTTTGGTGACAAGACAAACAGGTGGGGGACGAAACGATTATTTCTATTATATTGAAAACTAGTGGCCCGCTCGCGGCTTCTCTTGCGTGAACAACACATTATACACACTGACAACTATTTCACTATATGCAGGCACAGTCACGCCGACAACTATCTATTAAAAGAAACCGCATCAATATCTGTTGCGTAGTTTTAAACATCTAAGCATAGCTATATACAGACAGACGCGGGAAGCGATTTTGCTTTATATTATGTAAAGACTCGTGAAGTTGAGAAGAATATATGTTCAATATAATTAAGCTAAACGTTAAACGTAAGCTATAAGTCAAGGAAGAAATATATGTTCGTATCCTCACACACTACATTTAACTTAGTTTAGTTAAATAAAATAGAAAAAGCTTAAGCACACATAATGAGATAAAATATGGCCAGCAATAAACATCTCATTTGAGTCGTTAAAAATTTACTGTCGGAATATAAAGAAGGATATTAAATGCGTCGTAAAGCTCTACCACCCGCTAGATGGGACTACTGCGCAGATGTTTGGAGTTTGGAGCAACGGTCTAATATTATTGTAGCTCTATTGTAGTCGTTATAGTATTAATATAGAAATATACATGTGTTATGAAAGAAATATATAATTTAGATTCTTAGAATAATAAGGAATAAGAATAATTTTAATAATTATACTACAATTTGATTTGTTTATTTTTTAGGTATGTTGATTTTCTTTCACATTTTTCGTTAGAAATATCGTATTATAGTAGGTCATCGTTACGTTACAACCCTCGGGGGTGGATTTTTGAAAAATAAGCTGTCTATGTTTGTTTTAACCTTGGATTAACAACTATATTTATGCCAAAGTCAATACAGTCAGTCAAGCGGTATAGATTTTTCATATAATTTTTTCATCTTCTATTTCGACCCTATAGACTCTATAGGGTCGAAACCACATCCTCTAAATTTTAGAGGGTGGTTTTTGAAAAAATAAACACAGCACACAACAGCCTATGTTTGAGCTTAGATTATTTACTACTTTCATTCTAAATTTCATTCAAATCTGATCGGTAGATTAGTCGTGAAAGCGTGACAGCCTCCCCTTCCTCGCCTCGCCCCTCTGGTAAGTTTCGCCCCTGAAAGTAAAAGTGGAGAATGGAGTGCCTTGATACTAGGTTTTTTTTTTGTCCTGCCATGTTATGCGAAACAAAAAAATGAGATAGTGACTGATTATTATTTATGTATTTGTCCTTTTACCTCAGACATTGGATAGGCTAAAGTAAATATTTTCTATTTTTTATACGGGACCAAACATATCCATTATCGTGAAAGCCCAAAGATAAGCATAGATAGATAACGTTTGTTATTGAATATTTACCTGCATTTTGAACATATAAAATTTATCAAAATATATTTGAATTAATATTATAAATATTAATAATTAAAATATGGTTAATATTAAGTTTTCAAATTAAAACACTTATACATACTTATAAAAAACATTTCCTCCACTTGGTGGGGAGTCAAGAATGTGTTTATTTTTGTGATTTTTCAAGTAAATCTTTAACCGTGAGATCGACCCATATGGGTGGTATATTTTCTTAAGTAGTAAAATAATTAATTATAGGACTCCAATGGCGGCACATGACAGTTCTTCTCTAAAAACCTGCAAAAAGATCAATGTCGGTCCTAAACAAATACGTCGAAACGTGCTCCAAACAATGCAACATATGATGTTCAGTGAAACAATGTTATTTTAAAACACTACTTTGAAATTTCGGTTTTTGAATTTTAAAATAATAAAAGTTTTTGTTTATATAAATTCTTCTTGTTGTGGGTTAAGTAGAAAACGTATTCATATTATGTTATTCCGTTTGCAGGTGCCATGAATTCAACGTCCTCTTTTCTCACAATTAGTTAACAATCAATTTGAATATATCCATCATAGTGTTAAGTGAAAAATTAGTATTGACTTCATTTTAAGAAATTATGTGTACGTAGAAGTATGAAATTTGACATAGTAAAAGCTTTTTTTTGAACGTCACACTGTATCCCGCACACAGCAGGGTAGGCAGAGGGAACCTAGTGTTACGACACTCCGTTCCCCACTTTCCACGGAATTTGGAGGCATTACGTGTTAAGTCAGAAAAAAATGGAAATATTAAATATTTCCACTCCTCGAGTGAACCTTTACAAATTATTGTATTATAAGGAAATAAATTCAGAAACACATCTCGTATAATAGATAAAGTAAAAGGATGATTAATAAACGAATTAAGTTAATAAAAAAAATATTAAGACTGATTTATTTAACACACTTTATAAAATTACTAAGGTAACACGTATTTTACACTTTAACGGGGCCAGTAGTTCATTATTCACATAAATACTATGAATAAATTAATAAAACCACGACGTATAGTCGAATAAGTCGCAACTGCTTAATTTTTTAATAAGTTTTTTACCTCCATAATAAAGAGTCCATAATATCGGTTAGTGACAGAGAACTTAGTGCTAAAACACTCCATTCTCTATTTCCCGCCGAAATTGAGATATTGTGTGATAAGTGGCGGAACTCATCGCACCTCCCGCTACAGGATTAAATACCATCCACACCACCTAGACGCATGGTTTGCATTCAACGTGCGTACATCAAGGTCATTTTTCCCACGCACATGCATGTTGTGGAATAATCTTCCTGTGGTTTTCCCTGGGCGCTATGATCTGGGAGCTTTCAAGTGTCAAATGTTTACATTTTTATCCTCAAAGCCGGCAACGCATCTACAACTTCTCTGTTGTTTAGATGTCCATGGGCGAAAGTACTGCTTACCATTAGGTGGTCCTTCTACTCGTTTGCCTCCTTCTTACAATAAAAAAAACTTAATGACTCGCTTTATCAAGACACCAGAAAGGATGCAAATAAGGCAACGAAATTAAAATTATAATTAATCATTTGCTAAATGGGAATCGAACCCTCAACTATTGTTCGACTTTCTACAAGCCCTCATGTGTTCAGTGCGTCGCTGTCCCAGTACATCATAACGATCACTACTGCTTTTTTATGGACCTATGTTTACAATATTTTTTGCCTTTTAATATTTTTTGTCAGTATTTTTAATAACAATAATCTACCACCTACTCGTCATATTACCATAGTTATCTTAGTATAATGGGTATGGTCTTATCAACAACTACGATAGCGTGGGATGTTAATTCAAAGTAGGTACCTAGTAAGTCCAAAATAAACCTACTCATTGCAAAGTTTATTTTAAGCTTATTTTCTGAACAATTGCGAAGTGTTTGTATTTTCAATGTAGTACTTTGAATAGAAGACTAGAACAATTAGTTAGACATAGATATTTTTTAGGTTTCAATTTGGTTTATACTGTTTGAAACTTTCTCACACTCTTTTCACTTAACTTGTACCTAAATACTTATTTCCTATTCATCAATAATTAATGCAAGAAACTATTATAAATCCATGGTGGCAATTGCATGCATGAAAATTTGTGCACTTGGGCTATGTAATGAAAATATTTTAAAATGTTGAACCTGAAGACCTTGTAAGGACTGTACCTTTTGGCGTGTTTTATATTTTATATTTATTGCTGTTGTTTTTTTACTTAGAATATTTTAATTGCCTTGCCTGGTTACGTTATCCGTGCAACGTATATTTCTATACCTAATAAGAATGCGAAGTCACCAGGAAGACCCACCAAAAATGCAGTGACACGACAAGAAATACAAAATTATTTTAACAAATATAATAAAATCTTATTACAACTAACATAAATATTAACACGCAAGCCTCCGAATTTGGCGGAAAGTGGGGAACGGAGTGTCTTAACACTAGGTTCCCTCTGCCTACCCTGCTGTGTGCGGGATACAGCGTAAAGCTAAAAAAAATATATATTAAAAACGTACACCAACATCCTAAGCACGTTGATTACATTATACTCAGTAGCTTAAAGAGATTAAACTAAAAAGGTTAGTATGTAATCTTTTTATCTGTAATGCTTTTAACGGTTTTTTGCGATTCACATGTACATGAACAGATTCAAGGATTGACCTCCAGCGTTGCGATAAATTCTTTCGAGCGATAAATTTGTCGCACATGTCCGGCCGGCGCCACCGAATGAGATAAGCCTTTCTGTCCACTGCAAATACGATACGAAAATACGCATAGAGAAGCAATGATAATAATGGGACATTTTTTAAAAACTTATAAAATAATTGAATGCAGTGGGATTAGAAAATATGTGGTGTGATAAGTAGTTATAGAAATTGTGTTATAAGATATTTATATGTTAAAAGATAGTATACAGTCTGTTATATGGGAACATTAAGGAAAGTTTACTTTATTCACTTTGATATTATTTATCTAATACATATATGAATATGATATTTTTTTTAAATTGAAAACAATGAAATCTTCATTTCGTTATCTCTTCCGTCACCTTCACTGTTATCAACAATATTCACTTTTTAACATTTTTATGCATACTTTTACGTGATTTTCTCCAGTTTTATTGACACTGTGATATTGAATATTAACTCGAGATTCTATTTAATTTATTAATTTAAATATGTGTTAAGAAAAGTTTGATGTTAATTTTAACAAAAGCTTTTCAAAATACGAAATATGAAAAATAAGGAATTATCCTAATATAGAACACCTAACATAAATTAAACATTTGATATTTTATTAAAAATATATGAATTTTAGATGAATACTAGAACATAATTACACTAAATGGGGCGTTGAAGTCCACTGAACTTCCAATGTCTTAAATTTCGTGAGAACTGAGCGACCTGACACTTGTAGTGAAAAATAAAACTATAAAGAATTGAATTGATCCAATATTAAACATTATAAAAACATAGCATGAAACTAGCTAACAAGCCTCGGTAGACAACAATCTTTAAACCCTTTTGTTTTTAAAGCTGCTAAATGACTCTGAAAGCTAATGTTATTTGCTTTCAAAATGTTGAAAGTAAAAAAAACTAAATAATTAACTTGCACAAACAGTCGCCTTTCACATATCGCCGGTATCTTGACGCCATATGGCTTACGAATAGTGGATGAGCTGCTCGTTCCTAAATTACTTATTTAAATATATTTTTGGAACACTATATCACCATTTTAAATAATGTATGATTTGAAATTTTTCATGAGGATGATTATTAACAAATAAGTCAGTTACTAAATATATGGTACATCTTATTATAGTTATTTTTTATAGGTACAGTAGGTATTTTTTTTGTCGCAGGGAAATGCTGTTTACGCAGACCATCTGAACGCAAGGCTTCCTTACGAACGAATAATACTGTGGTACTCACCGGTGACTCCGATACTAAGGTACAGTAGATATCCAGTAATTTAACAACAAACGATCATTATATTATAATTTAAATTATATATTTATATTCATATGAATATAGCTATGTAAAAACTTTATTAAAATGTTGTAGAAATTGTAATTTTATTAAAGTTAATTAATTTTAGTGAATAATGACAATTAAACTTTGTGTAGCTTTGTGTTACTGGTTTAGTTAAGTAAACAAGAACTTTATTATAATAGCTTAATCAAAAAAAAAGTATAAAGAAAATGCATTGCATTGATATTCAAATCGATTTTAAAGAAATCCCGAGGACAACATATGCAGGTACTTTATAGTTTTAAGAATTCTCGAGATACTTTCGCAACCAATTTCAGTCCATGCCTAAATAAAACTGAAACACTAACTACATTCCTTCATAATAGTCGTATTACTCATTAGAAATTACAAAACGGTCTGTTCAAATAGACAGATGTAAAGATATAATTATTTTAAACTATGTGATTAGAACAGTAAGGGTCATTTCTATATGATTTAGAAATTATTAATTTGCAGGCAGTATACGGTTACTGCACGAAGCTCAAATGTCTTGGAAGTTAGTCACTGGGAGCGTTTAATAATAGTCTTATGGTATAAGTTGCTCTATATTACAATGTTGATAGTTTAGCTTCACGCTGTATCCCGCACACAACAGGGTAGGCAGAGGGAACCTAGTGGTAAGGTAGGGGCATTGCGTGTTAAGTGGTGGAGTTTAACGCCAGGCTTTGCCTCGATACCAGAGGGAAGAAAATGGAAATAACAAATACTTCCACTCCTCGAGTGGAAATCGAACCCACAACCAGTCGTTTACAGTCACACGCTTGTGCCACTGCGCCACATGTTGATAGTTAGTTTACCAATAGTTAAATTAAGGATATTTGTCTAAAGATATCATAAATACAATAAATCAGTTTCAAGTACCTACTACTCCGCAAAGCAATTCCCTTCTCAAATATAAAAAAATATTTTTAATATTATTAATTATATTGCGAAAGTGGGGAACGGAGTGTCTTAACAATAGGTTCCCTCTGCCTTTCCTACTGTGTGCGGGACACAGTGTGAAGCTAAAAATTATAATAAAAATAAAAGGTTATTGTGGCGCAGTGGAATAGTGTTTGTCCATAATCGCAATTGATTGTAGTTTCGATTCCCATTTAGAAAAATATTCATAACTTGTTTATTCTCATTTCACGTTCTGGTGAATAAGATAAAACAGATTTAAATTTCGCCACTCAACACGTAAAGCCTCAAAATCGGAAGAAAATTGGAGAACGGAGTGTCTTAACACTAGCTTCTCTCTTACTTTCATGCTATATGGAAAGCTAAGAGTATATATAGCTAGAAATAATCAGTAAATGCGTTTTGTGCAATGCGTTAATCACAATTAGCTAAAAAAAATGTGGTGTCAGTCAGGCCAGTCGTGGCCCAGTGGCACAAGAGTGTCTGAGACTGAGACTGTAAACGACTGGTTGTGGGTTCGATTTTCACTCGAGGAGTGGAAATATAATTTCCATTTTCTTCGCTCTGGTGTCGAGGTAAAACGCGGCGTTAAGTTCCGCCACTTAACACGCAAGCCTCCGAATTCGGCGGAAAGTGGGGAACGGAGTGTCTTAACACTAGGTTCCCTCTGCCTACCATGCTGTGTGCGGGATATAGCGTGAAGCTATTTTTTTTTTTTTAACTAAAAACAATGATCACAAGCAATTATAGTACAATTTATTATAATGTTTTTGCATCCTCACCGTTTAGATATCTTCCGCGTGACACGGCCTTCGGTTAAACAGCTATCGGATTAAATAATTTGCTTTACACCTCAAACAATCGAGAGGACGACAGTGAATAATGTAGCTATAAATATCGTAGAATTATATGCACGTTTTTCTATTGTTATATCAATAATTGCGCATGGCTGTTTACATCGTTTTGCCTGTAGGTATAGGGATTAGGGACTCTGATCGTTGACTACAGCTTCGATGTTTACTTAAGGCATTCTTCAAAGTTGGATGCCATTTTATCTGTTTTGATATACTCACTAGCAATTTAATTTTTTTGGACTTGTTTTAATTGTTTTGTTTTACAATTTTGTTTTTGTATCAATTATATAGTATTTATTTCTTATATATATTTATAGTTTATCTGTATAACGAAAATATTATATTTTCGGTTTTCATAGAAAGGTATTTAAAAAAATCCCTCCTTTGTGCTCACGCCCTACGCGCCCTATTTTTACCCGCGACGGAACGGCGACTGTATATGTGTTTGGGGTGAGAGGTTGTTTGTTTGTTTGTTTGTTTGTGTGTTTGTGCAAATTACTATGTCAATTATTTCCAAAACTATAAGTCCGATTTTGATACGGTTTTCTATGATAGGTTAAGGTTCAATTGGCGTATGTTCTTATGTATGTCTTATTGCCTTAACTCACCAGGGGGCGCTGCAGTAAGCATTTTACGTGAAAACGAATGTTTTCAATTATCTCAAAAAATAATAGTCTGATTTCAATAGATTTTCAGTGGTAGATTCAGGTTTAATTGGTGGATGTTCTTGGATATGTTTTATCGTGTCAAACCACCAGGGGGCGCTGCAGTAAGCATTTGTTTATGCAGAGCAAAAACTACTAGTCTAATTTAGATGAAACTTTCAAGGATGGGTTCAGGCTTAATTGGTGCGTCTTTCCATATATGTGTTATGGTGACCACTTATCAGGGGGCGCTGTAGTAAGCATTTGGTTGAATATTTTTGTGTAAAACCAAAATTTTTCTTGTATTTATTTGTCTAAAACCGAAATTACTAATCCGATTGGCTAGAGTTTTCAGAACTAGATTCAGCTTTGTTTGATGTATATTTTATTTTTTTATTTTTTTGTTACGATGGAAATTCACCAGGGGGCGCTGCAGTAAACATTTGTTCATGCAGAGTAAAAACTACTAGTCCGATTTAGATGAAACTTTCAACGATAGGTTCAGGTTTTATTGGTGCATCTTTTCATATATGTGTTACGGTGATCACTCACCAGGGGGCGCTGCAGTAAGTACATTTGTTTGTGCAAAACTAAAACTACGAGTCCGATTTGAATGCAGTTTTCAATGATAGATTCAAGTTTACTTAGTGCATATTTTCATATATGTATCATGTATGTTTACTTAGTGCATATTTTTTATGTATGTGTCAACTCTCTAGGGGGCGCTGCAGTAAGTAGCTGCTTCCATTTTTTGTGTATAACAAAAACGACTAGTACGATTGGAAAGAGTTTTCAGTATTAGATTCCGCTTTGTTTAGTACCTACATGTTTTTAAATTTATATTACGGTGACAAGTCACCAGGGGGCGCTGCAGTAAAATATTGTTTGTGCAAAGCTAAAATGACGAATTCGATTTGGATGCAGTTTCAGTGATAAGCTCAAGTTTAATTAGTGCATGTTCTTGGATATGCTTTATCGTGTTAACTCACCAGGGGGCGCTGCAGTAAACATTTGTTTGTAATATTTAATGTAAAACCACAACTACTAGTCCGATTGGACAGAGTTTTCAGTATTAGATTTACCTTTACTTGGTGTGTTTTTAGTTTTTTTTTACGTTAAGAACTCACCAGGGGACGCTTCATTAAACATTTGATGGTGCAAAGTTAAAACTACGAGTCTGAATTTGATGCAGTTTTCAACGATAGGATCAGGCTCAATTAGCGCGTGTTCTCGTATATGTGTCGTGGTGACACCTCACCAGGGGGCGCTGTAGTAAGCATTTGCTTGTATTTTTGTGTGAAACCTATTTAGATGCGGTTTTCTGTGATAGGTTCAGGTTTAATTGTTGCGTGTTTTTATATGCCATATCACAAACTACCACGGGGCGCTCCAGTATAAATTAATTTGTTCCAAATCAAAACTACTAGTGGGTTTTGTGATTTTCACTGATTTGGTTAAACTTAAGTTTCCTAAAAATGTTGCGGTGACAATCTGCCAGGCGCTGCAGGCATTTGATAACCAGAAAGCATTGGGCTTATAATTTTTTTTGGATTTGCATGAAGATTAATATAAAGTATTTCGAAATTATGTAATAATATATAATGTGTATCTAAACACTTTAAAAAGTTTAAAATAAAAAACAAAATTAAAAATTTTGAAAATACCCTCGACGGTTTAATTGTAATTGAAAAAGGATAAAATAACTAAAAAATCCCCGCCTAAAAGAATATATGTAACGAGATGATGGGGACAACTTCGTCGGGGGCTGCCAGTTGCAACCTCTATTTTAAATATAGTAGCTAACAGTATAGATTTCGTTCTTAAAGTTTTTAAAAGGAATACCAGTTATCAAAACTGTAAATTCATATTAATATTTTAATTTTTTCCTAAACCTGTTTTAACAGCATGAAAACCTAGGAGAAGTTAGCAAACTTAAAGTAATGGCAGCTCCGACGAAGTCGTCCCCATCATCTCGTTACATATATTCTTTTAGGCGGGGGATTTCTAGTTATTTTATCCTTTTTCAATTACAATTAAACCGTCGTGGGTATTTTCAAAATTTTTAATTTTGTTTTTTTTTGGCTGTGTGATGTTCTTGAATTACTCACCTAGTAAGTCGCTTTACAGTCACACTTTGCGCCACTAGGCCACGACTGGCCCCAATATTTACTTTTACAATTTCTTCGTTGACAGAATTTAACAACAAATACTGCTCCTTGCATCCAGTGATTTCCCCCAGTTTTGATGAGGTCGTCATTCTACCTATTGGCAGTTCCACGCTACGCCTTCCGGTTCGTGGTCGCCACTCGAGAACCTTTGCTTCCCATCGGTTATCGGTTGTACCTACTAGCGGTGTGGCCTGCTCATTGCCACTTAAACTTAAAAATTTCAAGAGGTATATTGGAAGTAAATTTAGTTCTCTTTGTTCCGAATTTAATCATGCAGGGATTGTATGTATTATCTACATGGATAAAATAAAAAAAACGATTGTAGGTTATTTGAACATCACAGCTTAGGTGGTATACTTGTTTAAATTCAAACTAGGTCACGTCCCCGTTTCTGTTTAAAATCTAATTTAAACTAACAAAAATGTGGGTTTACCACATAGCAGAACACTCTGTTCCTCATTTCGTTCTCCACTTTCATTTAAAGGGATGAAGATAACTTATTCATAATATATTTTATTAAATATATTTCATTTTCTTTGTAGAAGAAGATGACATCTATAAGAAATATTTTTGAATTTATAATAAATCTAATGAAGATATATAAATCCTAAAAATATCAATTGATGTAGGTAATATTGTTTATGAAAGTAGGTAATATATAGCTTTTTTATTTTATAGGCAATAAGCGCAATGCGACAGCATCTACAGCAATCACGATTGATTGTGGCTTCGATGCCCATTTGGGGTAATTATATTACGATTATCGTTGTTTCCCCGCTTTGGTACCTAAGACAAAGCGGAGCGCTGAGTTTCGTTATTCATAAAAAATAAAATGTCTAACATTAGGTTCTCTTTGACTACTTTACTATGCGAAAATACGTGATCCTTAAAAATATAAAGAATATGTATGTAATAATAAACTAATATTGTTATGTTAATATCTTGCAAAAATATTATATTCACTGATTTTTGATCCCTGGAAGTTAATTTATGATATTTTCTTATTAAATATTTATAGATAGAGGTCTGTTTAGATAGCTGTTTTTTTAAATAAAAAAGTTAAGGTAAGGTATGGTACGTAGGTAAAAGTAATATGGTAAATAAAAAAGTTATATAATATAAGTAAACTATGTTTTGAACACTATTTTTTATATTCTAACTGCGTATAAAATATAATACTATTATTAGTGGGACGCCTAAGGTCGTATTGCCTAATATATTACTGATAAATCAGTTAAATTCTAAGTTTAACTGACGTATCTGTGGGCGCCATGCGTCATCAAGGTTAATGTCTATATGATGTGCAAAATTGCAGTAGTTTCATACTCGATCCTTTTTAGCCGTTTTATTAGCTTAAATTTGTCTTCTTTTAGTATCCTGCAGCACAGCAGGGTAGGCAGAGAGAATCTAGTATTAAGGCACTCCGTTTCCGACGAATTCTAGAGGCATAGTGTTAAGTGGCGGAACTTAACGTCACGCTTTGCCAGAGTGAAGAAAATGGAAATAATAAATATTTCCATTCCTCGAGTTTGACTCGAATCCACAACCAGTTGTTTACAGTCAGCCACGGCTAGCCCCTTAAGTACTACTTAATTACTTAATATACTAAATTGTTTTGGAGAGCGGTTTGATGAATGTTTTCATGCAGCGTCCAGCTTTTTCCCGCATAGTTGAGCAGTCAGAGAAAAGATAGTGACAAGACACTCTATATTAAACTTTGCGTGTTAGTAATCTAATACGAAAATTAAAAAGTCTTAGGTTCCAGAACGGAGAAATGACAATACAAAATGATCATTTCGAATGGTCATCGAACTTACAATCATTGCCTTTAACATCAGACGCTATCACCTTGCGCCACGACGGTATTCTACGCCTCTAGTATTAAATTATTATATCTAGCAATTACATTTACCACATCATTGATGTTTGTGTATAATCAAAAAGATTAACTCATAAAGCAAATATTTAATACTGAATCTTTTGAAAATCTACAAATATATGAATGTATAACAGCTGTATAACAGAAAATCTATAAATGTATAACAGCTTTATCGTGTGTACAAGTACAATAAATATATAATAATTAATAATGATTAACTGAAAATAATTGTAACTATAGGCAGGTTTTTTAAAAATTTTAGTAGTAAATTAGCTTTAGCAGGATAGTCTCATAGAACATGGTATTAAAAGACTGTTTAACATTTGCACAAGGTGTGACCGTAAAGCGACTGGTTGTGGGTTCGATTCTCGCTCAAGAAGTGGAAATATTTATTATTTCCATTTTCTTCGCTCTGGTGTCAAGGCATAACGCGGTGTTAAGTTCCGCCACTTAACACGCAATGCCTCCGAATTCAGCGGAAAGTTGGGAACGGAGTGTCTTAACACTAGGTTCCCGCTGCCTACCCTGCTGTGAGCGGGATACAGCATGAAGTTAAAAAAATAGACATTTAAAAAATGCAACGCAGTCGTGATGCCATATCGTAGGATTTAAAAGGGGTCTGCGTTCCGATCATTGGCGCACTATTGACGCTCTTCATCATTAATGATAACCAATTAGAGTGATGTGTCGAGTGCATTGACCCGTACTATTTACTATGTAACCTAAGTATTATGTTTTTGGTATTTTAACGACGAAACTAAGACAACGAAATATTAAATAACTTGTAAATAATAGAGATATATTTTAAAGATCTCCTGAAATTATCATTTTAATTGAAATTATCAGTTTTACGTTTATTTCTGCTTAATACGGTAGTAAAAGAGAATCTCGTATTAAGGATATTCTGCTCTCCACTTTCCATCCGACTACTTGTACCACAATTACAATGTTTGTAAGTAAATTAAGATTTGTTTTTTTATTACTCTGAAAACATTAGATACTATAAATTCTAATTTGCTAGAGTATCCAGTACCTATTACACATGTATTTGTTTGTTTCAAACAAAATATAGTGGTATTCCTAAATTTATGTTATTTTTAATAAAAAAATGCTCAATGTTTGATATTCATTGAGCATTTTCTTTTTAATTTTATCATACATGTCATGTAAAGAAACGCCAACGTTCGTCTTGCCAACTTATTTCTTTTTTTTTTTAGCTTCACGCTGTATCCCGCACACAGCAGGGTAGGCAGAGGGAACCTAGTGTTAAGACACTCGGTTCCCATTTTTCCGCCGAATTCGGAGGCTTCGTGTTAAGTAGCGAAACTTAACGCCGCACTTTACCTCGACACCAGAGCGAAGAAAACGGAAATATTAAATATTTCCACTCCTCGAGTGGGAATCGAACCCACAACCAGTCGTTTACAGTCACACACTTGTGCCACTGCGCCACGACTGGCCACTAATAATAATAACATATACATATAATTATAAAGACATTAAAAATTAGAAACGAATTTCAAATTCTTATGCAAATATCTCAGATTATCTTCGCTGGATGATTAAAAGGATGATACATACATTTCATATAGTAATTTACAACTTATTCAACTAACAAGTTGAATGGAGTGTGGGTAAACAATGTGCAGTGATGTAAGATAGATATAAGATATGTAAAAATCTTTATGAGTCAGGCCAAGGTTGTTCAATCTGGCCATGGCTTAGACACGTCCATATTCATGCCCATAAAGAGGTTATAGAGAGGAAGTAAAAATATATAAAAATTATAAACACATACGAGGAAAACTTAATTTAATTTTAAAGTTAGGCTTTTTAGGCTTTATAAAAAATACTTTTTGTTTTAATTTTTTTATATTTTACATAATTAGTAGACAAAACTGATCTACTTGTAGGCACATTGAGGAATGATATTAAAATTTTATTATATAACATATTTGATAATTTTTGTGGCCAGTCGTGGCCCAGTGGCACAAGCGTGTGACTGTAAACGACTGGTTGTGGGTTCGATTCCCACTCGAAGAGTGGAAATATTTAATTTCCATTTTCTTCGCTCTGGTGTCGAGGTAAAGCGCGGCGTTAAGTTCCGCCACTTAACACGCAAGCCTCCGAATTCGGCGGAAAGTGGGGAACGGAGTGTCTTAACACTAGGTTCCCTCTGCCTACCCTGCTGTGTGCGGGATATAGCGCGAAGCTATTTATTTTAATATATTTTAGATAATTTCTATTTTCTGAATACACAACTAACTTCTAACACAATATAATATTAATTTACAAGAATGTTTATGCTATTTAAACCAAATATTAAAATATAATTAGATGTAATCTCCTTTTATTATTTAATATAACGTACAAATCCGTAAAGAACAAATACTTTAGCAACTGCTTTACAATTCTCTTTGACGAAACACCTAATGCAATTTTAAGCTCAGTTCGAGTTTAGTTGCTCGGGATTAGAATGAGTGAATAAAAGAGTTGACGATTCCCAAAATTGTTCTGCTTTGTTTTCTACTATACCTATCTACACAACGATCTTATTTTCCTAGTTTTTTTCCTTAAATGTAGTCTTATCTATGTTTATCTTTTATCCTTGGTGAATGTCAGTGAATAATACAGAAGGTAATCATGTAAGTTGGTTATAAAAAACGTCGTTGGTTCAGGAAAAAATATTAATAATTTACCTTATTTACATTTTATTAAATAACTATATACATCTGACATTTACTGACACATGAAACAACGATTTGTTTTGAGGATATTCTTTTAAACGGATTTGTGTGTAAGTTGTAATAAAGTAAAAAAAGCTTGTGAAATGTTATAAAACTTCAACGTTTACAATTTCACGATTTTAATAGCATGATGGGGTAGATAAAGAAAAACTTAGTATCTAGGCACTCCCTTGACTATCTTTCGTGTGAACACCAGATATTACGTGTTAAGTAAAAGAACTCAACGACGCGTATCAAAACAAATATCACTAATATAATATTATATCATCTCCTAGTATTATATATATTAAATTTAATAAACTTTGAAAACCAATAGTGGGAGTAATGGAAGAATGGTAAGGGAGATTTATGAAGCAAAGGTGAGTGGTAAGAGAAACAGGGGGAGACCTCGGTTGACCTTCGGAAAGACAGTATCGATGATACTGGAGGAAGGTCACGTAAAAAGCATAACGACCCTCCGGAGGGCGTGTATGAAGAGGTCGATGACAGTGGACGAGGCAAAAGAAGTATACAGGGATCGTAGCGTTTGGCGCTCCGTTATCTCTGACTACCCCGTAAGGGATACAGCGTGAAGCTAAAAAAAAAAAGAAAACCAATAACATTCATATAACCAACAAAACAAACAAACGAAAGTGAAAACCGAGCAAACATTGGATAATTGATTAAAAAACACTTTCTTGCGGCCTAACACACAACGCAGTTATTTACGATATAAACACAGGCGCTCCCAGTTATGACTGAAAGTAATCGTAAAGGTGTAATGAAGCCACATGCCATTTGCAGCGTATAGTTGTTTTAACGTGAAACATACTCTTCTTCTATAGTTATAGAAGTTATAACCTAACAAAGGTAGCATCGTTACGCAAGTACGGAACCAGTTCCGTTGGCCCACTTCGGTGCAGGTGCGGCGCCGCGCCGTCTGCCCGCCGGCCGGGACTGGATTATGCAATCGATGCTTATTTATTTACTTTTTTGTTAGTTTATTATAGCTTTTGTATGGTAAGTATATGTTGTTGTAATCGTGATTTTTTATTGTTTATACATATAATAAAAAAAATGAGTGATCGCTGTCTGTACCTATATGGAAGAAATATGAGAAAAACCATTATTGTTGTGGGAACGTTGTGCTCAGTAAAGCTTTTCAACATTTATTTCTATTTTTCCGATTGCCGGTGTGTTTGTTAAAATAAAAACATGCCAAACTCAGAAATGCCTTAACAGATTTAAATACAGTTTTATGTATCTTTTTATAATTAAATGCAGACTATTTATTATATTTTGTTATTTTCCCTCGCATTTAATGTTTGTTTTTTCAGTTGGTACATTTATAAAAAAATTATTTATGAATTATGTATAATGTCATTTTAAAATCTGATCGACAAAACTTAAAAGTGGTTGAATCTTCTATTTACTCAGGCGAAGGCATATACGGAAGTAGTATGACATATAAAGTCATGAGGTCCAAACAGAGCTTCAACAAACGTATTTTCAATATGTATAAGAATGAATACTTAAAAAGACATTTAAAGAAAACGTATAAAAATTTGAACGCAGCGGGATTCGAACCCGCGCCTCCTGAATACCGTTCAGGCGCTCTCATCACTGAGCCATGCGTTCTACTAGCCGCTGCGTCGAAATTCTTATACGCTTTATTACAACTTATTTATGTTGTTAGCATCTCTGTAGAGAGATTTTTACAAATTTCTGCTACCCAAAGATTATTCTACGAACAATCATTTGGCAAGAGAGAATGCTATTTATTAAATACTTTTAAACATTTTTAAAGTTTTATTCCACACTTAGGAAAATTGAAAAAGACATTTAAAGAAAACGTATAAAAATTTGAACGCAGCGGGATTCGAACCCGCGCCTCCTGAATACCGTTCAGGCGCGTATAAAAATGTTTAAAAGTATTTAATAAATAGCATTCTCTCTTGCCAAATGATTGTTCGTAGAATAATCTTTGGGTAGCAGAAATTTGTAAAAATCTCTCTACAGAGATGCTAACAACATAAATAAGTTGTAATAAAGCGTATAAGAATTTCGACGCAGCGGCTAGTAGAACGCATGGCTCAGTGGTGAGAGCGCCTGAACGGTATTCAGGAGGCGCGGGTTCGAATCCCGCTGCGTTCAAATTTTTATACGTTTTCTTTAAATGTCTTTTTCAATTTTCCTAAGTGTGGAATAACACTTTAAAAATGTTTAAAAGTATGAATACTTAAATTCGGCGGAGTGTCTTAACACTAGGTTCCCTCTGCCAAGCCTGCTGTGTGCGGGATACAGCGAGAAGCAAAAAAGAATACTTAAAAAATAAAGTTTAAAAAGTTAAAGTTAAGTCACAGCGGCGCAGTTGTGAAGTGTCTGACTCTAAAAGAAGGTTGAGTTCTAAGTATTATTTATATTTTGAGAAATACTTGAATACGTACTCGAGACCGCCGTGGCGCATTGGAATAGTGTCTGACTGCAACTCAATGGTTATGGGTTCGATTCCCAATCTGGGGAACAATTATATTTTAATTTTCATTTCTTCAGATAGCGACTGAACTGAATGATTCGATTGGGTTTTTCTTCGACAGTGCGGTTATATTATAATTTTCTGCCCAATAAGACTTAGTGGGGCGTTGCGTTGAATTCCGGCATGTCGCAGTGTCTCGAATTCAATCTTAAAGGGACTCACCAACCACTTTAAAAGTGTTAAAAACTATTATAATTGTGACTCCGAATTTCAATGTAAGGTAGCTATAGAAGAAGTAGTAATATTACAGTCATGAAGTCCACGCAAACGAAGTTGCGGGCAGTTGATAGTTATTTATAAGTTTTAGCATGAAATACGGCCGATTCATAAACAATGCGTAATGTTTAAACATTTGGTTTGTAACTTCCCTTTTTAATTTTTTGTGTAATACGAAAGTATATAGAAATCAATTTATTATTTTTATAATAATTAACTTATATATATTTCTTGCTTCGTTGTGTTGAAAGTTAATTGCACATAAAAAAATAATCGCTCAAAATATTTAACCCTGCAGTGGTCGCGCGGACTACATATGTAGTCCACTGATACAAAATCCGTTTTATTTTGCAAACGCCAAGCGCTAGTTTTTTGTGGCGCTAGGTACTTTCAAATGACTAATCCAGGGACGTACTCAGTGCATCGGAAGCGCCTATCATGCGTAGGTGCATTATTAGAAGCTTTGCAAAGTTCCTGGACTACATATGTAGTCCACGCGACCAATTACGTAAGTGTTTTTCCTGTTAGTATCTTTTTTGCTTTCATTTATTTTATATTAAAATTGTCATAAATATGTAATATAAATATGATTTTGTTATGTTATCTTATTGGAGATTGATCTAACATTAAATTTTTGGATAAAAATGGGTGATCGACAAGCTGCACAGATAGAGGCGTGGTTGAGAGAAGCTGAAGCCGACGTCGACGGTTCTCAAGCTAAATCTAGCTTGGATGAGGAAGTAGATTGCTTAGAAGAGCAAAATCACGAATAAGAATTAGCAGAAGATATATCAGAAGAACAGGAGCAAGATATCAGAGTCAAGGGACAGCGAAAGCTCTGAAAATGAGGAACCACCATAGCGAAAATCTCAGCGTGATGATTATTACACCAGAGTTGATGACACGATGTGGTCTAAGACAATTCTTCAGGTCAGAGGAAGAACCCTTAGGCATACTATAGTGTTTGTTCCTCCTAGTCCGAACGGAATAGCCAGGCAAAACACTGCCATTCAAAACTGTGTGTCACTTTTCGTTGACGATCAGATGAGGTTGGATGAAACCATTGACTGGGAAAAGAATTAACTCAAATTCATTGACAAGGTCTTCGACAGTAAAAATCTAATATTTCCTAGGTATTAAAGACAAAGAAAAACAAGCATTAGCTTTAGAGATGACGTCAAGTAATGAAGTACATCGTTGTCACAACTATGGAAGAGCACGCAATAAAAACACCTGTAAATCGTGCACTGCCAGCAAAAAGTTTATTTGTGGGAATCATTTCTAGATCATGTGTCTTTCCTGTGTAGAAAATGTTATAAATTATTAATTTTCATAACTATATTTGACTGTCATCACAATCAATACGAAACCTGTTATTTTTATGCCAATTTAGAGAAGTTTTTTGTTTTTGTTTAATAGTCATATAAAAGAGGTTATAACTATGTTATGCTGCTTTTTATATAGTTAAGCATACTGTACTGACTATAATCCCACAAGTAAAGTAAAAAAAGTATATAGATAACAAAATTTATTTCAATTTGAAAATGGACTACGTATGTAGTCCACGCGACCACTCATGTCTCATTTAGGTGCGCGACCACTGCAGGGTTAAACATAAAAGCAACTAAAGTGAAAATAAAGAAACCGTGAAGTTATTTCATCTCCTGTTTGCCAGTAAAAAGTTTTATACACTTATGCACGTCACTTATGCACGTCACTTTTTCCAACACACTTTTGTCAAACATTTGTTTAAATCACATTCTGCACTCCTTATATGTTTCTTAAATATATCTTTCGTAAAAATCTGTACAAATTATTTCGTTAACGCATTAATATAATATCATCGATTTATCTTAGGCATTATCCAAATAGAAATAAGAAGAACTTAATTTAAAAAGGTCATCATACAATTACTTTTCGTGATTGTGCGATATTTCTAATTTTTTTTTAGCTTCGCGCTTTATCCTGCACGCAGCACGGTAGGTATAGGGAACCTAGTGATAAGACGGTCAGTTCCCACTTTCCGCCGAATTCGAAGCCGTTGCGTGTTATAAGAGGCGAAACTTAACGCCGCGCTTTTGCCTCTGATACCAGAGCGAAGGAAAAGGAAATATTAAATATTTCCGCTTCTCGAGTGGGAATCGAACCCACAACCAGTCGTTTACAGTCACACATTCGTGCCACTGCCCCACGACTGGCCCTAAATGGATATTTCTAATATGACCATTTATATGAATATGCGGCCATCATTAAGTTGTGGGAGTCATTCTGTAAATGCAGTTATGATTTCTTTTCAGCGTAAAAATTACCCGAATTCATTTTATTTATTTTTTTATTCTAGTAGGACAAAGCGTAGCCTTGAGTTCTGCCACTCAACACGCAATGTCTCAAGCACCGACGGAAAGTTTACGAAAAGTCTTGAAAGGAAGGTTCTCTTTAACGCGTGAAACTGCACTTTTGAGACCTGAATTTATCCATTAAACGTAAAGTTTGTACAAAACTTAAATAATAACAAACAAAGAAACAAAATATACTTTATTGCACACACAATTACAGACGTACAAATACAAGCATATAATTATTTTTAATAATTTAATTACTAATAATTACAATAACTAATAATTTTAATAAATATATCAACATACATCGTCAGTTTTCATACAAACTTACTTGTTACCTGAAATTATTCATTCAAACAATATAATAATACAAAGTATAAAATATGTTGCATAATAATTTTAATTAATGTAGCCAAAACAACGGCAATTTTAACATAAACTTGTTACAATTGCATCACGCTAACGTTAAACCAGCGTATTACTTAATTAGCTTAACATAAATCGTTTTACCCACTTTGTTTTGAAATACTTAATTTACATAATACATCTTGAAATATGTAATTCTCTAATTAATTACTAGTGATGAGCAGCTTGTTATATCATAATCACATTTAGTTAATGTAAATATTATGATTTAAGCGTATTATAAAAAAGAAGTTATGTCTGACCTGGTTCGATAAGGTTTTATAATATTTACTCTGGTGCAAGTGGTATATTTTACTATAAAGATTGATTTGAGTTCAAATCCCTCTTGATTATTTAAAATATAGACAATAACCCTGTTTGGTTTTATTGATAAACTATTGGCCCGCTTATAGCTTTGTCCCGTCCCGAGCGTGAACTACACAACTATAGCTGTTTCGTTATATTGCAACACTTATGGAAGGATTTTTGAAAAATAAAGTAGCCTATATTTGACTCTAGATCTTCATCTTTTTTTACTGCGAATTTCATCGATATTGAACCGGAATGTCAGCCATGAAAACGTAACAGACTTTCGCATTTTTAATGTTTACCTACCAACAAAACACTACACAAATGGAGAGTTTGTTTAAAGATAGGTACACGTATAACATTATTTACCGTAAACCTGGATAATTGTCAGTGACGTGTGAAAATTTTCAAAACATTCAGACTAGCAAGTAGTAAGTCGCATAGCCGGGTAGCCAGAAAGAATCAGAAGGAATGTTACATTTTGCTCTCCATTCTTCGCTCAAAAATCAATATCATTTTATGTTGAATGGCAGATCGATAGTCGTAGCTAGCCAGAGCGGAAAAATTAAAACAATTAAAGTATAATAATTCCTCTTAATGACAATCCAACTCACAACCCACCGTGTTTCCATTAAGACGCTGTCCCATAGCGGCACGGCGGCCTACATTAATTAATAGATGAATATATGTATGTGCAGTTAGTTTAAAAAAAAACAGTTTCCTGCTTTTGCCCGCATAACAGTATCAAGACACTACATTCTCCATTTGCCGGTTAAAATCAAGACATTTTGGTCAAGCGGCGGAACTTAACGCTGCGAATATTAAAATTATTAAAAACGCCAGTCGTGGCGCAGAGGCACAAAGTGTGACTGTAAAGCGACTGGTTGTGGGTTCGATTCCCACTCGAAGAGTGGAAATATTTGATATTTCGATTTTCTACGCTCTGATAATGAAGCAAAGCGCGGCGTTAAGTTCTGCCCCTTAACACGCAATGCCTCCGGATTCGGCGGAAAGTGGGGAACGGAGTGTCTTAACACTAGATTCCCTCTGCCTACCCTGCTGTGTGGGGGATACAGAATGAAGCTAAAAAAATGTGTAATTGTTGTACATAGTAATAGTCTTATTTTAAAAGAATGAATACGTTATGGCATTCTATTATCTATTTAAATATCAATAAGTCCCATCCATCACGCAGGTCAAGTTTAGCTCGATGGTATGACAGCCTCTCCTTATCAGCCAATGTATCTATCTGACAAGTGACGTGATAACGGTGTACTTAATATTTACTGAACCGATGTTTTTGTTTGACTTGTTATGTGTTTTGCGTGTGTTAGAGAAAGTGAAGGTATACATTTATTTGTTTTATGATTATTCTTAGGTACAACCTTATTTTTAAAATTTTAAAATGTTACATAACTTAACTATTTCGTTGAATCCAGTCCAGCCGTTCCAGAAGCTCTAAGATGCTGTTCCGGAACAAATAGTAAGACAGATAATTTAAAAAAGGATGTATTTTGGTATAAGTGCCGTGTGTACATACATATGCATTTAGTAAAAAGCGGTTATTTTAATCTTTCAAACAGACACTTCAATTTTATTTATTTGTATAGAATACATAGTGATAATTTTGTCAAATTGACATTCCAGACCATTATTTGTTGTTGTGCCTAAAAGTATTTAAAATTACTATTAGAGCCGTTGACGCAAAAATATACGTTGCCATAGCAACCGTTTATGTCCCTTTACATTTAAGTTTTTGTCAATTACATGTAATATTTGTTTGATTAATTTAGTGAATTACAAGGTCGAAGGGCCTTCGCTCTACCGGGTGAGCTGAGCGATACGGTGGTTTTTTTTGTTAAATAAAGCTTTAATTTATAGCAAAATAATAATATTCCCGTAATATTTCAACAAACAAAAAAAATTGAGAAGTCTTAGTTTCACGTTTTTTCTAATTAGCTATCACAGTCATAGAGAATCTAGCCAAAAATCAAGATATTTCTTTCTCTACATTTCGTCTAAAATCGGGACGTCACGTGTTGATTGAGCAATTAAATAACGTCTTGCATTGTCTTAAGAGAACGAGGATATAAAACTAATTTAATATCATTAATAATTTAAATATCATATTTAATTTACTGTAACATCGGCTCAAACCATTTTGGTTTTTAGATGTTCTGTATTAAAGTGTATACCCATCTGTAATATGATAATAAATAAATAAAAAAATAAAAAAAAATCATTTCCTCGAATAGGACTCGAATCCACTACTCTAATCACGTTTGTAGGCAGAAGCTATTTCACTGCGCCACAGTGACCATTAGAAGGAGTGGAAATTAACTAATTAGTGATATCTTTCCAATTAGTTAATTCGCACGCATGTAATCCATACTTATATTATAAATGCGAATGTCTGTGTGTTTGTCTGTCACGCTTTCACGGCTAATCTACTGGTCCGATTTGGATGAAATTTAGATTGAAAGTAGTAAAAATGACTGGGTCTAACAAAGTTTCTTAACTACTTAGTTTTTCAATAATCAACCTTTAAATAGGGGTTAAAAGTTTATATGAAAAATCTACACCGCTTTACCGATTGTAATGTATTTTGGCATAAATATAGTTGATAATACAAGGTTAAATATAGGCTACATTATTTTTCAAAAATCCACCACCGATGGTTGCAATATACCGAAACAGATACGTAGATCACGAGGCGAAGCCGCGAGCGGGCCGCTAGTTATTCTATAAAGTAAGTTTATGGAATGCGTGTAAAACTAAAATGTTATTTGTTAATTTAGTACTAAATTATTTTTTAAAACAGACACTTAAAGCATTTGTAAAGTCATCATATCGATTATATAGTAGCTTTGGTTCTGCGTGTCTGTGATTAATCGCAATAACAAAAGAAATACACTTTATAAAGCTATCAGCATCAATCATTTTGTAATTAACCCTTTTTTTAAATTACAAGCATAATAGGTATGAATAATTATTAATATATTATGGTATGTGCTGTTGTGGCGCAGTGGGTTAGCGCCTTATTGTAAGCACGATGGTTATGTGTTCGATTCCCACTTGAGAAAATGATTCTATTTACACTCATCATTTTATTCTCTAGTAAGGTAACGAGGTTTTAAGTTTCGTCATTTGACACGCAATATGTATAATTTGACTAGAACGTGGTTCTCGAGAGGGTTTTATATATGGAGTGAAAAAGGAGTTAAGACAAAAATAATAGTTTTAATATTATTTACTGCACGTATATAATTAGTGTTTTTAATTCCCTTTACTGTATGTTTATAACAATATGTAATTAAAAAATATATGTATATACTTTATGAAAATACTTCTTATGACCCTGTGGACTTGTGCATCATCGACAAAACAAAACTTAGAGATCGTCGCTTATAGATTTATAAATAAACAACAAAAAGCTTGCGTATTATATTTTTTAACATTAAGTAATTACTTTATAAATTGAACATTTTGTGGGCAAAACTAAAATAAAACGAAAGTAAATTTAGTTTATCTTCCAAATAGCTTTTTGTGTCATCTGTAACTGAAATATTCAGATTATATAAGAAGAACCACAGTTCAAAGTATGTTAAGATATATTTTTCTAATTACCTAATAATAGTAGTATAATAGTCATGGATTAACTGCTCAACTACATTCTTAAATAATCAATTAATACAGTAACCAATTCCCAATCCGTATTGCTATACACATATATACATACATAGCTTCATGCTTTATCCCTTGCAGCCATCACAGAGAACAGAACGACAAACGTTGCGGCCCTCATACCTTTTATGTGACCTTCCGCCACTGTCATCAACCTCTTCATACAAGCCCTCCAGGGAGTCCTCATGCTTTTTACGTGACCTTCCTCCAGTGTCATCGACACAATGTTCTCGAAGGTCAACCAAAATCTCCTCCTGCCTCTCTTACCGCTCAATTATGCTTCATATTCTTTCATCACTCGTGCTCTCGACGTCCCAAAACCACCTAAGCTCGCCCTTCTTCATTCTTACTATAACTTTCTCGCTAACACCTGCAATTCTGTGTATCTCTTCAAAGTGCTATGTAGATAAAAAATATTATTAATTAAAAATTTAACATAAATTATTTGTTTCTTTGCATAACAGGAAATGTTATGAGAGCCTACAGTTAATATATTTATTTCGTTTTCAAATTTTAGTAAATCTATATAATTTCAGACACTGTGCTACAAGTGGCTTAACTAAACGCCGTGCTTTTTCTTATAGAGCAGGGGAAATAAAAATAATTTCATATATAAATTATATCCCCATGTAAATCGAATTAATAAACATTCTGACGGCCAAATGCACGATGGCCATCTACTTATTTACGTAACACTTTATTTAATAAGTAAATTACTAACACTTAACTACCGTATGTACGTATTCATCACATCTATTATATGTACCTTGCCATTCGAAACGCCTGACATTAATATTAAATATTAAATGGAGCTAAGTCTCAAATCACGATAAGTGGTATTGTTATACAAATAGCTCAATCACGACGTGTCATGTATATATGCTTTAATTTATTTATGTTTTATCAGAAATCATTGATTACTGGTGGAGGAGATAAGGAAATGTTAATGGCATTTTATTTTTTTTTGCCTTCCAGCATAGCAGGATAGGCAAAGGTATCTTAGCGTAAGTCAAGTACAGTACAGTTCAATAATTTCCGCCCAAATTCCACTTATATTGAGTTGAACAGAACTTAATGCCTGGAGATGTTTACTTTTGATACTGTAGGAATTGGATCGTTAAATATCATAAATTAATACTACATTATGTTCTGGTATGTTCCTTGTATCTATATATTTTTATAGCTTTCTTCTGTGTTCCGTGTTTCGAGGTAATCAGAGAGAATCGCAGGGTAATAAAAAGAGTCAAGACTTGACAGACATTGTGTGTCAGGTAGCCGAACTCAACGCTGCGCTACTTACCATAGAGATAAAGCGAAAATATTTTATATACAATCACTTCTGCCAAGTGAGAATCGAACCCACAACTTTCACATGTCAGTCAGACATTCGACTGTTCCACAATTGCATTTATTACGTAGGTATATAATAATATTAAATTCAAAATTGTAAACAAACTATTTACTTACAAGAATTTAAAGAATTCACAGAAACGCTGTTTTAGAACCACGCTGTATCCCGCACACAGCAGGGTAGGCAGATAGAACCTAGTGTTATGACACTCCGTTCCCCTTTATCCGCCGATTTTAGGAGGCGTTGCGTGTTAATTGACGAAACTTAATGCCGCGTTATGCCTCGACTCCAGAGCGAAGGAAGTGGAAATATTAAATATTTCCACTCCTCGAGTGGGAATCGAACCCACAACCAGTCGCTTACAGTCACACGTTCGTGCCACTGCGCCACAACAGGCCCCAATTATATTTATTAAATTTAAATTAATAAATAAACTATTTACTTACATAAATTCAAAGAATTCATTGAAACAATTGAACTAAATACTAATTCTCTGTATTACATTATTGAAAGGGCGAAAGATTACATTTACAATTAGTACACAAGTTCGATAAGCGCTTAGAGATAAGCTGTTTGAACTTAACTGGTATATAATACTGGTATATTTAATGATTTGATATTAGTAGTTGTTTGGTTGGAACAAATTCTATATGTGAGCAAATACGCTACGTAGAGTCGTCTCATAGAAAGATTATAAGGAACGTTTTTCACCATGAAATATGACCCTGGTTGTTCAAAGAGAAAGAACCTCAATAAATTCTAAGATCTTAAAGTAAGTTAATTTTAACTTAAATTAAAAAAAATTTTTGCTTTGTATTAACACCAGAAGAAAATGACATAAAACATGCAATTCCTCGACTGAGAATTAAACCTAAAACATTTTGTGTCATGACTGGCCTCAGATATATACCTGAAAAAGAGTTCCAAACCCGTCTTTCAACATACTAAACTACGTATCACCCACATATTTCGTAACAGCAAATTTAAAGGTCAGTTCACACTCGATAAATGGTGACATGACAAATTGACGCCCGTTCTGATAACTGCCGATAATGAGAACGTATGTCTTTATTGACCCTTATTGATTGGTTGGACGATGAAGTACAGTTTGCTTAGTATATAATGTATCAGATTTCAATTCGGTCCTTCTTATCTATCTATATACATATATAAAACTAGTGCACATATATAAAATATGGGGAGCGGAGTGTCTTAACACTAGGTTCCCTCTGCCTACTCTGTTGTGTGCGGCATACAGCATGAAGCTAAAAAAACTTAGTAACTTAGCGTAAAGAGCTGAAATTTGTAAGGTCTTCTACTAGTCTAGAACTCTTTCGAAAACGGAATAAGACTATAGTCAACACAAAAAAACTTAGGAACCCGCTTTATATATAAAATTTATTTATTTTTAATTAAAATTATTTTTTTATAAAAAAAGTAGATATATTTAAAAAAAGATTAATATTTAATTTCCAATAAATTATTAAACATAATTATTTCCCCACTTCCAAAGGTTGGAAGGATTCTCTTCTAGAGATAAGTCCATCTTTGTGTACTTAATACAATTTCTCACCGATACACAGCATCCTTAGGTATTAATATTTGCTTTATATATATTATATAGTAATTTTGCTATAATTTGCTGTTATTTGAATTGTCCAAAAATGTCTTGGTAAAGATATTTTTTTAATTAATATTTGAATTTTTATCATAAAACGACAAAAACTACTATGTATTAACGTGACTACCAAGTAACTGACCTACGACACTAAACTAGTTCGTCTATCTCTAATCTTATACTTAGACCGCTTGCCAGAACTATATAATGCGTACTGTAAATTTAATTTGATTTGAGAATAAGCTAGGTCATTTCTACAACGGACTTAAACAAATGATGCCTAACCTAATTCATATTTGTAATAGCTACTAGCAGAGTTGCTGAGTATTTCTGGTCCCTTTAACGGATTCTTAATGTTCTTTAGCTTTACGGCTGTATCCGGCACATAGCAGAGCGGGCAGAGCAACCTAGTGTTAAGACATTCCGTTTTTCACATTCCGCCATTATTGGAGACAATACGTGTTAAATGGCGGAACTTGACGCCCCTTTTTGCGTTGATAGCAGAGCGAGAAAAATGGAAAGATTAAATATTTCCACTCCTCGAGTGGGAATCGAACCCACAACCGGTAGTTTACAGTCACACGCCACTGCGCCACGAGTGGCCTTAATATTATTTGTAAAAATGGCTTTATAATTTGAATTACTTTGTTTGTAATTAAATATATGTTCAAGTTTTATTGTTATTGTAAAAGAAAGTACTGACCGAGTAAATACCGAGACGGGATGTTTACTTTTGATACTGTGGGAATTGGAACGTTAAATGTAATAAATTGAGACTACATTATAGGTAGGTACATTATTGCATTTTTTATTAATTATATTTCTTTATTATTACTTTATATATTCTTACAGCTTCTACAGGATTTTTCGGTATAGCGACTTAGTCAGAGAGAACTTAGTGTCAAGACACTCCTTTCCCCCCACTCTTTCTACCCTGAGACATTGCGTGTTGAGTGGTGGAACTAAACGCCATGCTTTGTAAAGGTGTAACTGAAAACCAGCGATGTCAGAGGTACTCACCTCAAGCATCAAGAGCTGAGTTTATGAGATCTAGAATTTATTTTTTGTGTTTTATGTATATTGTTTTCTTTTGTTTTTTCTTTCTCTTATATCTATCAATTATTGTGTGTTTTTTTTAGGTACCGGAGCAGAGAAAATTAAAATAATTTAATTATAATAATTTTCCGGAGTAGAGTCGAATGCATAAAAATCCTGTTTACAGTCAGACGCTGTCCCATTGCAACACGATGGTTTTCTTTAATGGTTTTATATAATATATATTTTTTATATTCTTGTTTTTTCGGGTATAAGAATTTTGCTATGGATATTTTATACAAATCATAAAAAAATAATTGTACCCATTAAAATAATCCTATAATGAATATACTTAGTACGTTTTATTGCAAATTTAAAAACAAATTTACTATATTTTACAAAATGGTTGCTCACTAGCGGCCCGCTCGCGGCTTCGCCGTGTGAACTACATAACTGTTTCGATATATTGCAACCCTCGGGAGTGGATTTTTAAAATATATTTCATCTCCTATTTCAACCCTTTAGAAGTTAGTTTTTGAAAAAATAAGTAGTCTATGTTGGACCCAGTAATTTTTACTACTTTCATTCTAAATTTCATCCAAATCGGACCGGTGGACAGGCCGTGATAACATGACAGAAATCAAATAGACATTCGCATTTATAATATAAGTATGGATATAATATGTATTTAATTTTTTTGACGTCAAAAATATATTAAAATATTCAGTGTTTTTGTAAGATAGAGTTCAGTAGAAGAAGAGTATTTTAACATTCTACAGCGCTGTGTACTGTCTGTCCTGTGTGTAACAAGTAGATAATATACCCAATAACTCTCTTAAACGGATGACTGTCGAGGACATGTTTTCAAAATGCCGCACTGAGGCCCCCCCAATGCCAAATTGATCTGTAATCGTTACAATTATTTTGATAATTTAAGTATCGAGGTCGCATATGTTTGAACGATAAGCTGTACAAGCTATTATTTTCCTTAATGTCACTTCTTAAAGTTCATAATCGGTTGCGTTTATATTCATTTTTTAACCTCGCAGCTGCAGTGAAAATTCGGAAATAAATTACTGTGTTATTTTTTTATAAAATGCATTTTGTATGGTTTGTAAAATGGGTGCTAATGAAATTATAAGTACTACTTTTGATTCATATCATTAAACACTATATCAAAAATTATTATTGAATATAATTATTTTCAAATATATATTAAATCACTAACATGTCAAATTTATGCAAATAAAATTAGGCACATGATTTTACCCCGCTTAGTCTCGTTTACTAGAGCGGAAGAACAACAATAATTAACATATAATTATTCCACCAAGTGGGAATTGAACCCACAAACATCCACCATAACAGTCAGACGCTGCTACATTACGTCTCGTTGGTCTCAAGGTATAATACTTTAAATGTAATAAGCGCAAAATTAGTGTTCTCTAAATAAATACATAAGTATATATCTAATTCTACCATGTCATCTGTAAATAAAAATAACAGTTCATGAAAACTGGCTCTAAGCTGACATAGAAGTCAAAAACTACTGATTAATAAGATAACTTTACAAACTTCTATAATATTATCATTCAAACAATCATTATACCTTTCTAAAAGTAATATGTTTTAGTTTAAAATTAAAAAATATCGTTAAATATATCGAGGCCGCCATGGCATAGTGGAAGCACAGTCTGACGCAATTGGTTATTAGTTCAATCCTCTCTCGGAGGATTGCTTATATTCAACATATTTTCATGTCACCCATAAGATAGCCCGATGCCCGTGAAGGGACGGGTTAAGAATACAAATCCCCCCGCCGCTAAAAGGCGGGTAACCCAGTAGCTTGGTGGTAGGAGATTCGTTCTCCGGCTCGCAACCGCTATCGTGTCAAAGACGAACTGCCAAATATCTGATGATGTGTTCCGGTTCGATGGCATGTAAGCCAGCTCTTCCTATTCTCACCATTCCCATCCTTCCTCCCTCCTTCTGTCCTACATCCCCAAGGCTGGCAACGCATCCATAACTCTAATCTTGTGGGTGTCTATGGGCGAAGGTAACCACTTAACACTAGGTGGGCCTTCTGCACGTTTGCCTCGTTTATTCCATAAAAACGAGGCAATGGGGATTTTATACGGAATGTAAAGGATGGAGTGTCTTGACACTAGGATTTCTCTCACTACTCTAGCATACGAACGAAAAAGTTTAAAAGGACAATTAAACTACGTGGTAGATTGTAAGTTGATTTAAAAGATTTTATTCTTTCTGTCTGTTACAAAAATAACAATAAATACATATATATGTAAATATAGGTATATATTTATGTACACATTTCTATGATAGTAAAAATTGCGGTTTTATGAACTTGTTTTTAAGGAAAATAAACTAATTTAGCCCTATTGTTATACTTTAACAATGATGTGTGCTTGTCACTACAAAATTTTATTGTAATTAGGTATACATTTATATTTTTAATTATTTTGATTTACTTATAGTAGCAAAACGTTTATTTTAACATGTAATATCTTTGAACAAGCAGAAAGATTACGGCACAGTGTCTGGTTGTGGGTTCGATTCCCACTCGAGGGGTGAAAATTTTATTTCCATTTTCTTCGCTCTGATGTCGAAGTAAAGCGCGGCGTTAAGTTCCGCCATTTAACACGCAAGCCTCCGAATTCGGCGGAAAGTGGGGAACGGAGTGTCTTAACACTACGTTCCCTCTGCCTACCCTGCTGTGTGCGGGGGACAGCGTGAAGCTAAAAAAAAAAAAAAAAAATTAAATTGATTTTTTTCAAATAAACTAACAAAACATCAGAAAAAATGAATTAACGATTAAACAAAATATCAGTAAATTATAGTCCAAAACGTACAATAACTAATTCAAATGTTAATATATACTTTAACTCAAGAGATAATAAGCATATAGAGACTATAACTTTATCATACTAACAAAATAACTTAAATGACTTCCTAAATCCCATACAACCCTCTATAAAAATCAATAATTTACTACCGAATAACCCTTTCAACTATTATACAAAAATGTTATAAAAAATATAATTACAGTCATTACGTATTCATGAATTAAAACATCTAATCTTCGGTCATTGTTGATACAATCTAAAAACTAAACGCTCTTTTATTTCCTGCATCGACAAAGGGAATTATAATAGGACATCTTCTGAATAACAATCATGCATTTATATTATAAAGGTTGGCTGTATTATTATATAGACAATAAACAATTGAGATATGTGCGGCAAGTTAAACCCAGAGCAGATGTCAGTCAAGACTTGATTTTGTTAATAAATATTATGTTTTTTTAGCTTCACCCTGTATCTCGCACAGAGCAGGGTAGGCAGAGGGAACCTAGTATTAAGATACTCCGTTCCCCACTTTCCACTTAATTCGGAGGCATTGCGTGTTAAGTGGCGGAACTTAACGCCGCGCTTTACCTCGACACCAGAGCGAAGAAAATAGAAATATTAAATATTTCCACCCCTCGAGTGGGAATCGAACCACAACCAGCCTTTACAGTCACACTTTGTGCCTCTGCGCCACGACTGGCCCCCATATATGGTTAATAAATATGAAAATCTTGTGGTTAATAAATATGAAAATCTTGTGGTTAATAAATATGAAAAAATGTTTACTAAATATATTTTTCGCTCCCCTCTCATAACAGTGTCGGAGAAGGCTTAGTGTTAAAACACTCTGTTTTGTACGTTCCGCCTGAAATCGAGGCACGAGTATCTGAACACTGCGCTTAGTTTTAGGTGCCAAAGCAAAGAAATAAAAATATTTTAATTATAATAATGGCCCCGAGTAGGCATCGAGCTCACAGCCACCCGCATTTTGTAAATCAGAAGCTAGTTCTACTGCAACACAATGACCTGGCTATATATTTAACGTTTTTTTTTTTTTAAACTAAAAGTTATTGCTTATACAACATTACAACGATTGATTGAAGAATGATTTTACGTATACCTATGTAGTAGTTAGCTTCGAGCCAGTTTTCATAAACAGTACTTTTATTTCCTTTAAATTTCTATTCTCTCCTAAATCTATTTACTATGACGAAAATAGTACGTCTTATGAATCAGAGTTTTAGAAATTTATACTTTGAAATAATACATTTTTTGTTAACAAATGCTATCAAATATTCCTTAATAAGGCTAAAGAAGGATTAAACGGTATATACAACCCAATGAATTATATTTTTAATTTAATTTCAAATAAATTTTGAAAACAAGCTAGGAAACATTTCTTGTATATATAGCTATTAAATTTCAAAAAGTTAACTCGTTATAAAACTACCGCCATGCAATTCCACTGCAAGTGCTCTACAAAAGTATTCAGACACTAGGAGTTTTCCCTCTAATTAACGGAAATACTTATATTTCGTTTATAATTGCGTACTTCACTGGCTGATGACTGTCAAAGTGCACGCTTTTCATTTTGAATAAGCAGTAGATACTATCTTATATGTACTATTTTTATATATACATCTATTTTAAAATATTTCAATTATTTTAATGAAGCCGTTTGTGAGTTAGGGGCACAAAGTGTAACTGTAAACAGGTTGTGGGTTAGATTCCCACTCGAGGAATGGAAATATTTAATATTTCCATTCGGTCTAGTTTCGAGGTGAAGCGTGGGGATACATTTAGCCAATTAACTGGTAATGCCTCTAAAATTCGGCGGATTCGGCGGGAACGGAGTGTATTAACACTAAGTTTCCTCTGCCCTGCTGTGTGACGGATACAGCGTGAAGGTAAAAAAAGTTATTATAATGCATTAGAAATACATTTTCCTCTCAGATTCCCTTTTTTCGTATACGACGGTTAGTTTAAATTTAGTGCTTAGACACTCCGTTCTCCACTTTTTACACGATTTTCCATCTAAAATTGGTTAATAGAAACAATTCTACTATTTTATACTGCCTAGTTTAAGTTAAACCTACAAAAAACTGCATTTTTGCATTACATATATTATTTGGTATAGACAGACATTGCCCCACAGCTCCATGGGGATATACTGATGAATAGACAATTAGAATAACATTAAATAAATGAAAAAAGAAACACACGCTACCTTGTGTTTGACGTATATTTTTAATTAAAATGACATGGATATTGCGAACATGATGTGTATTTACAAGTCAACGGGTTTAGTTGTTTTTTACGCTGTATTCTTACACAGCAGGGTAGGCACAGGGAACCTAGTGTTAAAACACTCCGTTTCCCACTTTCCACCTAATTCGGAGGCATTGCGTGTTAAATGGCAGAACTTAATGCCGCGTTTTGCCTCGACAGCAGAACGTAGAAAATGGAAATATAAAATATTTCTACTCCTCGAGTGGGAATCGAACCCACAACCAGTCGCTTTACAGACTGGCCCCGACGGGTTTAGTAATCTAAATAAATACTAAGTATTTATTTTATAAATTTGTCTAAGACAATCTTGCTTGATGTCTGCGTCAAAACAATCAGTGCTGTGTAAGATGTATGCGATGGCAAATAGCTCGCGTCCGGCGGTTGTCAACTACATAATAATATTCTAAGGGCGACACTGCGATAAGTCTTATATAGTCTAGGAGCAAGATATAATATGTGATAAACATTTTTAGAAAACGTATAATAATTTGAACGCAGCAGGAATAGTCCAAAAGGAAATGTAAGATTGTCTTTCAATTTCCTAAGCGTGTGAAGAATACTTTAAAAAAATTAAAAACGCAATATTTTTAAACCTATTTTCTTTTTTTCCTAAGTAAATCCTGGATTTTGTGAATAGATTAAATCCTTACATTAAGGTTTCCTGGAAAAGATTTAGAGACAAATTTTTAGTGTGTTATCACTAACTCACTTTATAAAGTTAATAGATTATTTAAATAATTTGTCCTGTGTAAGTTTCACATAGTTTAAAAACACTTGTTATTTTATGTCAATGGTTTTAATAAGTTTGATTAAAGAACCTAAAATCTTTAAAAAAATATTGCAACAGGTAAGACGATAATGGCTAAGGCACAGGGACAATGAAGTTTTCATTTTTTTATACAATATCTTCAAGAAGTTACTAGATTTTATATTTTATAAAATATTTTCACAATCCTTATTTTAGACGTTACTTTCCACCAGAGCACACATAAGATCTTTATTTCTCGATACGGCTCACGTAAAAAATAAAAAAAAATAACTTATATCTATAAAAAAATACAACGCTGTTAGATAATATTTAATTTACATACCATATAAATCGTTCAAAAGTTATCAATCAAAATTGTAGATAACTCTTCGACTATATACCATAAAAGGTAGGTAAACTACATTCCATGGTGTAGTTTTGCACTGTATGAATTAAGCATGGTTACGTAACTGGGCCTTGGTTGACCGCAGCTGGCCACCCTGTCAGTTGTTATTATTTGAAAATATCTAGATCGCACTTCTATCACATATTAATGATAGTTAATATAACATTTAATCTTAGGTTAAACGTTGAAATATCTACTTATATGTATATAAATAAATGAAATTGGAATGTCTGTTTGTAATATTAAAATAACAGATTTTTGCTATATGTATATGGCACTTTATTCAGTGCCAAGACACTCTCAGATCTAGTGTCAAGACACTCCGTCTAACATTTTTCGCCCGAAATCGAGACATTATATATTGAGTGGCGGAACTCATTGTCTCTAGTACCAGAGCGAAGAAATTTTAATTTCAATATTCATACTTATATTATAAATGTGAAAGTCTGTGTGTTTGTCTGTCACTCATTCACGGGTAATCTACCGGTTCGATTTGGATGAAATTTAGAATGAAAGTAATAAAAGGTACTGGGTCTAAAATAGGCTACTTATTTTTTCAAAAATCTATCGCTAAAGGGTTGAAATAGGCGATGAAAATTTATATGAAAAATCTAAACCGCTTGACCGATTATAATGAATCTTGGCATAAATATAGTTCATAATCTAAGCTTAAACATAGGCTACTTTATTTTTCAAAAACCTAACCCCGAAGCAGTTATGTAGCTCACGCGGCGTGGCCGCGAGCGGGCCCCTATTCAATATAAAATTCAATCATTCCCCCTATAGGGAACCGAACCCACAACCCACTACACCAAGACGGCCTAAATGGCCTGGTTACATCAACCAAAATATATATTTTTTATATTTTTGCGGCTAATTCCTGGACACTTATTTTGTTTAGATCAGTGTCTTAGTAAGATTACCAATTTTGAATTGATAAGGTGCAGTTCATATTAAAAAAGAGGTTATAACCTAAAATTCTAAAAATAAAATCCCTTTCATAATTATAGTTGGCTTTTAAATAATTTAACTTCAATTGTAGCAAGGCCTTGAAATGTGAAGGAGCTATGAACATTGCTTGTTGCGCAAAATGCGTCCTATCTTGAACGTAGTCACATTTATTTAGCTGACCTTAATGTATAAAGAATATTGCTACAGTTCACTAGATTTTGATTATTAGGTACTATACAAATATAGTAAATAAATATATAATATAAGAAATAACAGATGGCACAAGCGTGTGACTGTAAACGACTGGTTGTGGGTTCGATTCCCACTCGAGGAGGGGAAATTATATTTCCATTTTCTCTCTGGTATCGAGGTAAAGCGCGGCGTTAAGTTCCGCCACTTAACACGCAAGCCTCCGAATTCGGCAGTAAGTGGGGAACGGAGTGTCTTAACACTAGGTTCCCTCTGCCTACCCTGCTGTGTGCGGGATACAGCGTAAAGCTAAAAAAAAAACGCCACGTGCCTGCGCCACGACTGGCCCCTAATTATTATACTGGCCCCTAAGGATTAATGTATAAAAAAATAATGACATATAACTCTATATATCTAAATAATATCTTATTTAGATATATAGATTAAGCATAAACATTAAATATTTTAAATTACTGAATATGTGTACTTAATTATACAAAAAATCATTTACGCGTATTATTTAGTTAGATATGCTGTTTATAAAGACAAATTATTGAAAAAACTTATAAAAACTCCTCATTTCCTATAAATGACAGTTTTTTTTAGGAATAGCTTAACTAATAAATGTGCATCCTCGTGTATGCAATGAGTTACATAGAACCAAGAGTGTGTTTCAAAAGAAATAATCATATTTTTATCAGATTCACGCTTTTCTCGCTTCCGCCCGAATTCCCGACTTGCAGAATAGCGGAACTCATCTCCTCAATTTTTCTTTACAAGCACCCTCCCGTGCAAAATTTAAATGTAATTTCGAGCTAACAAACGAATCAAAATCCATCGCGTTTTTCGTCAGGCGTTGTAGCACTACGCTATCACTGGCTTAAGTAATAATTATGTAACCTACGTTTAGTATACCGAAAAAAATATACAAAATGATATATTTTTTTAATATAACATTTTAGTACTGGTTATTTCACAACTTTCTGTCACTACGAGATTAAATATGTCAATTTAAAATGTAACAAAGTGCTCTTTCACGTCGTTTATCTCAGTGGTCCTTTTCGCTTCATCCACCTTTCACTGTATGTAGGTATATTGCCCAACATCTTTGTAACGCTGAATCATTGATGCAGTGTAGAAATTACAGTATACTAAAGTATAATGAAAATATGAAGCTTACTTAAAAAAATATTTGCATTTGTGGGTGTTTTAACGCTATATTTATTCAGAATTTACAATATACGTTATAGAGAGATTGTATGTAAAATATATATTGCTTTTATTTTTATTTTTTTTAGCTTCACGCTGTATCCCGCATACAGCAGGGTAGGCAGAGGGAACCTAGTATTAAGATACTCCGTTCCCCACTTTCCGCCGAATTCGGAGGCATTGCGTGTTAAATGACGGAACTTAACGCCGCGCTTTACCTCGACACCAGAGCGAAGAAAATGGAAATATTAAACATTTCCACTCCTCGAGTGGGAATCGAACCCACAACCAGTCGTTTACAGTCACACGCTTGTGCCACTGGGCCACGACTGACCTCAATGACTCCAATATATATTTGTAATAATAATTTCATATTTATTTTGAATACCTGTAAATACAAAATATATGGGAACAATACTAAATATAAAAACCTTATAATAATAAAAAAGAGAAAAGTTTTATTATCTTAAATCTGTCATTATCATGCAAGACTTATCTTTCTCGCTGAACATACTTTACTATTATAGCACTAGTAACTAATACCATCTAAGATCTTTTGTTTCCGCGATTTTTACATATTTCGAAAAAGAACTATTTTTGAACCGGATTAACAGGGTATATTTTTGGTATTCGATATTATTTTTTTAAAAACCAAAGAATGATTTTAATCTGGTTGAAATAGTTTTATTGTAAAACAATATTATATCACACTCTATCTACGTATCTATAGTATGCCCATAATAGTTAACCAAAAATATTGATTTTAACAGTAATAGTAATAATATTACTTTGTCGCTTTAATAACACTTTTTGTGACTGAGAAATATATTTTTTGCAAACAAAGCATATATTTTTTATATATTTTTTGCAATATAAACGTATACAGCAGACGGATGAAATGTGGGACTCATCTGATACTATCTACTAACCTAGCGGAAACCCCATTAACAGCCCGCAGGATCCCTCCCGCATAGTACTCATCAGGAGACGGCTTATGGTTATTGCTAGCCACCTCACCTTCAAAATGTTTCTACTTAAATCAAAGCCAAGTTATTATAGTCATCTTCACTGTTAATTATGAAGATGGGAAGGCGTGAAACAATATAACTCGATACGCACTAATTTATTAGCTTTTCTTGACAAACCTATGTAGTGGGCGCAGCCACTACTATTATTTGAATATACCCTCAGTATATACTAAATATTTAAATAGCGAGACAATTTAATTCATTGCCTGCCTCTTTATTTCCTAGGCCGTAAAATTAGGGGATCATTAAATCGAGAATCAACAGTTATCTTCTAAGCATACGTTTGTCATCGTAGACCGCATCCAGCGCGTAGATTTTACGATGATCTAAAATAAAATAGCCAAGCTATTCCTTATTAATGCCTCCAGCGAAAGTCCACCAAAATCGATCCAGCTCTATTAATTAACGACGAAAAGGCGTTCGCTTTAATATTACAAACATATATTAAATTTTATTTATTTGTACAGATAAAGTATGGAACAAGTCTTTTGAAATTCCATTCATATAAATATATTCTATGTATTGTTCACAAGATCGCATTCAAGTAGAGAGTCCAGGTTGCTCATACGTTTTCACTTGTTCTATATTTTCACCATCTCTTAGGTTTTTACCTCTTTGATTGATTTACTTTAAGCTTGTTTCTTTAAAGTTATACATTTACTTTTAGTACATTGTTTGTTATGTCAATTTATATATAATGTAATATAATTATAAGAATATATTTTTAATATAGTTTGAATCGCAAATAAAATTGGTATACTGTGTATATTTTCATATATAATCAATAATTCATGTATATACTCTGTGTTATTATTTGGTATGAATGGTGCGAGTGGCGGCTAATTATAGCAATGCAACGACCTAATGATAACCCCTATATTCGCAACTGTTTGCAAATGTTCTTGTGTTACTTTAGTTTCATTATGAGACCAATTTGATTTAATCGTTTGACAATAACATGAAATATACAGATCAAAACATAGTTTTAGAGTCGATTTAATGCCGCACATTATCTCCTAATATATTAAAATAATAAAAAAGTATTACACTTTACAATATGCTTGATATACACTTACGTAGAGTGGCATTCACTTTACTATGTTACCAGGAATTACCAGGTACCTATTAAATTTTAATAGAAAAACGCTTATACATTATTTAAAAGTGACTTGAATAGTCTAAATATCAATTAAAATAAGACTGCATTGTCTTTATAAGTCAATGATTAACTAAAATTAATTAATAAGATCAATGAATCTGTGGCCAGTCGTGGCCCAGTGGCACAAGCGTGGGACTGTAAACGACTGGTTGTGGGTTCGATTCCCACTCGAGGAGTGGAAATATTTAATATTTCCTTTTTCTTCGCTCTGGTGTCGAGGTAAGCGCGGCGTTAAGTTCCGCCACTTAACACGCAATGCCTCCGAATTCGGCGGAAAGTGGGAAACGGAGTATCTTAATACTAGGTTCCTTTCTGCCTACCCTGCTGTTGCGGGATACAGCGTGAAGCTGAAAAAAAAAATGAATCTGTAAGTCGTGAAACATAACGTACAGGCACAATATTAGCTGCACTATGCCATGCCACCAATGTCACATTTCTTCTGGCTATTGTAACAGTTAATTAAAATATATCCATTTTGATTAAATTTTAATTCATAACTGGCAATGTTATTATTTTTGTACGTACATACATAGTTTATTTCAAAAGCCGTCAAAATTAATTAAAAGGTAATTCAATCTAGTCTACAGTAATAAAAAAATAGAAACGAGTGTAATATGTAAATTTTAATAGTCAATTAATGTTACTTGGAAGGTTTTTTATTGAGAAACGTTTATCGTTTAGGCAAATGCGTGTCGAAATTGTTTCTAACACCTCTTTGGACAGATCACGTACGTATGTTTTGAAATGATCTAGTTCTATATATATATGTAATTGTACTTATATATTATACTTATGTACTTATATATGATTTTAGTAATATTATATAATTTGTGATAATATATTTTTTTATTAGCATCACGCTATATACCTACCTTTGTAACCTAGTGTTAGGACACACCGTTCCCCAGTTTCCGCCGAATTCTGGAGGCATTTCGTGATAAGTGGCGGATCTTAGCGCCGCGCTTAACTTCTATCCCAGAATGAATATAGTACTTCTATCCCAGAGTGAATATAGTGGAAATATTAAATACTTCCACTCCTTGAGTGGGAGTCGAACCAGTCGTGTTTACAGTGACTCTTTTTGCACCTGCGCCACTATTTAGAATGACAATGTTTTAATTCCTGTGATACTAAATGATATGTATAAATTTAAAATCGACAAAAAAGCAAAGTTTTGTAGCGAGACATAGCGTGGCATTGAGTTTTTCCACACAACTCGCATGTATTTAATTCAGGCGGAAGCCAGACGGAGTGTCTTGCCCCTAAGATCATAGATGCTACTATGTGAAAATATCATCTATATCTATATATATAATAAAAGAGTAGAAAAGTGAATTCTGTACATTAAAAATTTCAGAAAAATTTTAATGGGGTGCGTTAATATATCGATAACAGAGGCCAAAAAACCACTCAGTAGAATTTTTGTCTGTCTGTCTGTCTGTCTGTCTGTCTGTCTGTTAATTTGTTCGTCAATCACGCAAAAACTACTGGATAGAAATGAATGAATTTTGGTATGGTGATAGCTTATAGTCCAAAGGTACATATAGGATAGTTTTTATCTCGGTATTCCATGTAGTTTTTTTGGAAAAAATAAAAAACCGATATACGTAAATTATTTGTATACTGATATCTACCAGGTAGAATTTAATGACTTTTTGCATGGAGTTAGCTTAGAAGTTGAAGCAACATATGGGATAGTTTTCATCCTGATATTCTATACAACCCTCGCAGAAAAATAAAAACATTCAAATTATGTTGATAGTTCGCGAGTGGAGTAAATTTGTTTTAATATCACTAAGTAAATATGTATCACTTTTTATCTATATGACAACTATATGACAATAGATGTCACTACGTTTTCTAGAACCGGTAGCTCCATCTGTTATCATATATTTGATATTGTACTAGATATATCTTTACTCATTAATATTATTATTTTAAAAATCCAAAAATCTGTATTTCTTCTATCTGATTATGATTACTGGCCATATCTAGATAGAATTGATAATGAAGATTGTTGAAGACCCATGGTCAAATTTAAGTTACATTTAAAAAAAATCAAGCCTTAGGAGATAAAACAGTGGATAAAACTTATGTATGTTTAGTAAACCCAAAGGTGCTGAAATAGGGGATGAAAGAAGTAGTTCACACAGCGAAGCCGCGAGTGGGTCGTTAGTTTATTTTGGTATTCAATAGAGTTTCCGCAGAAAACTGGCAAAATCAAATTATATTGATTATTTGCAAGTAAAGCTATGTTTTTAATATCAATAAGTAATATAATTGTAAAATAAAGTAACCATAAAATTTATTTAAGATATTTTTACTTATTTTAAAGTGTAATTTACACTTAGGGTTTTCTAAATGTCTTTTTAAAAATTAATACTGTTTAATGGTAAACAGTATTAATTTTTAAAAAGATGGCTATATGATAGCAGATGTCGTTACGTTGTCTTACCAAAACCGTTATTGCTATATGTTATCAAATAGTTGTCATTTTACTAGATGTGTCGATGAATTTGCTCAAGAACATAATTAATGAAGCAAAGTCAAGTATAGACTAAGTTTTTATAAAAAAAATCCATCCCAAAGTCGAAAGTTGTACTTCACGCAGCGAAGCTGCGAGCGGGTCGCTAGTATATAATAAAAGAGTAGAAAAGTCAATTCTGTACATGAAAAATTTCTGAAAAATTTTAATTGGGTGCGTTAATATATCGATAACAGAGGCCAAAAATCCACTCAGTAGAATTTTTGTCTGTCTGTCTGTCTGTCTGTCTGTTAATTTGTTCGCCAATCACGCAAAAACTACTGGATAGAAATGGATGAATTTTGGTATGGTGATAGCTTATAGTCCAAAGGTACATATAGGATAGTTTTTATCCCGGTTTTCCATGTAGTTTTTTTGGAAAAAATAAAAAACCTATATAAGTAAATTATTTGTATACTGATATCTACCGGGTAGAAATTATTGATTTTTTGTATGGAGTTAGCTTAAAGGTTAGAGCAACATATGGGATAGTTTTTATCCTGGTATTCTATACAACTGCGGCAGAAAAATAAAATAAAAAAAACATTTAAATTATGTTGATAGTTCACAAGTGAAACTAAATTTGTTTTAATATCACTAATATTACTTAAAATAATTATAAAATAAATTGAGCACAACATTTATTGAAGATAATTTGCTGTTAAAAATACATTTGACCGGTCTACAAAACTTTATATTATCTATATGACAACAAATGTCACTACGTTTTCTGTCACCATCTGTTATTATATAGTTGACATTGTACTAGATATATTCGTACTCATTAATATTATTATAAAAATGCAAAAATCTGTATCTCTTCTATAGGTTTTGTTTTCACGTGTAATCTACTAGCCCGCTTTAGATGAAATTCGAAAAGAAGAAGTCGTAGGGTCAAATATAGGCTACTTTTTAAAAAAATCAAACCCTAGGAGGTTGGATGAACGTTGGAGGTTGGTTGATGAAGAACAGTGGATGAAACTTATGTATGTTAAGAATATAGTGAGAATGAAAGATCTAAACTCCTTGACTGATTTCGATTAATTTTCTCAGGAAATAGTTGATAAGGCAAAGTCAAATATAGGCTACCTCTCTTTTTTAAAAATAATTCCAGAGGTGCTAAAATAGGGTATGAAAGTAGTAGTTCACCCAGCGACGCCGCGAGCGGGTCGTTAATTTACCCTGGTATTCAATATAGTTCCCACAGAAAAATAAAAAGTACCAAAGTCAAGTTATATTGATTATTTGCAAGTAAAGGTATTTTTTTAATACCAGTAAGTAACACAATTGTAAAATAAAATAAAAAGTCTAAAATTTATTTAATATTATGATTGATATTATGACCAGTTTATAATACTATATACCTGACGGTATATATGTACGAAATCTGCTATCATATAGATATATGATAGCAGATTTCGTACGTTTTCTTACTAGATCAGTCATCACTATAGGTTATCAAATAGTATAGACATTGTACTAGATGCATCGATGATTTTCGCAAGAATATAATTAGTGACGCAAGGTTAAATTTAGACCATCCCCCTTTTATAAAAAAAAACCAATTCCAAAGAGGCAATAGTGAATGAAAGTGGTAGTTCACGTGGCGAAGCCGCGAGCGGGTCGCTAGTATTTAAAATAAAACAACAACTTTCAATAAAAAAGTAATTTCTGAATATAAGCCTCAATAACTTTAATAAAAGTAGGTCATCTTTATTTGCAACAAGTGAGAATGATAATAAATATGAAATTGAATGTACCTTTCAATCGTTTAGTGTTTTAGGAATATTTATTTATTATACTTACTGGTCAAAAGTGTATTTCGTTGTGGTTTAACTCTTCCTGGGCTATTTGTAGTAGACATCTGAAAATTAGCAGGGATATCAAGCACAGTGTCTTATGTGCTGTGAAGTGACAATTGTAATTGTAGTTTTTGAATAAATGGTAATTAAATGGTCAAAAAGTGCCCATAGACTTAGGCTGTGGAACCGTAAGTGTTATGTTAGTGTAAAGTGTTTGCTTTCCAAATTTTTTTAACATGTAATACATTATGTATGTTAAATATATACTTCGCTCAGCTCTTCCCGCTCCATGCAGAGCAAAAAGCCGGTTCCTATTATTTAAAGTTCCGGTTATTTAAGGAACTTCATTCTAATATGACCGAAAGCTGTATTGTGATTAGAAATAATTAATCTCGAGGCATCAAACTGAGACCGTCGTGGCGGAATAGAATAGCATCAGACTCTAAGTGCGATGGTTGTGGGTTCGATTCCTAATCGAGGGGTTGCTTTATTATTCTCATTCGGTCTAGTACATAAAAGAAAGACAAAGCGCGGCGTTGATATCCGTCACTCCTTCTCTTCGGCTTGATATCCGTCACTCTCCGACTATACTGCTACGCGGGTAAAAGGAGCTGCTTTTAAATAATTCACCGTGGGACTTAAGCCCATTATTATGTGTATTTAGAAATTTAATATTTATATTAAATTTCTAAATACACATTATTATTTATATGATGATTTTTTAATCATAACTAGTCCGTCTTTTTCATTTTTTCGAATCACAATCGATTACAACGGGCTCAGTCATTACGCATAGGAAATTAAAATCCTATCATTATAGGATTTTAATTTCAACATTTATTTGTAGGCATACGTTAGATATTGATAAACTTCGTGCACCATATTGCCTTTATAGTAACTACTGATCGAAAGAAACAACGAAAACTTTGTTATATTTCATATATTTTTAAAACCTGTTTTACAGTTAAACAAAATAGTTTAAATAAATCTTACATGAAATATAATTTTACACATCAGTTAAGTCGTGACTACGGCAGGTTATCAAACACTCGATGTATGCTGATTGATTCAGCCTCATATCCAGAGTTGAACGAATATTGAGTCGTGATTCACTGGACATAGACCTTTAGCCTTTGGGATTGAGGTTCCGTAAGGCATATTGTAATTGGGCAACCGATAATTTTAACTTTTTTTTTTAGCTTAATGCTGTATCTCGCACACAGCAGGGTAGCCAGAGGGAACCTAGTGTTAAGACTCTCTGTTCCCCACTTTCTGCCGAATTCGGAGGCATTGCGTGTTAAGTGGCGGAAATCAACGACGCGCTTTACCACGACACCGAGCGAAGAAAATTTAAATAATAAATATTTCGACTCCTCAAATGGGAATCGAACCCACAACACGCTTTACAGTCACACTTTGCGCCTCTGTGCCACGACTATTTCGTGTATTTTAAAATAATCAATACACGAAAATGTGAAAATGCGATTACAAAATATTAAATGATCATAATAATTGCCAATTTACAGAATATTTAGCTAAATCATCGTGTTTAGTGTTTCATTTTACATCCTGAGTTATAATTGTAGGCAAAATAGGCAAAACGTGCTCCTAATTGTAAAATCACTTAAACAATAAACATACATCCATACTTATATTATAAATGCGAATGCCTGTCTGTTTGTCTGTCACGCTTTCAGGGTTAATTTATTGGTCCGATTTGAATAAAATTCAAAATGAATATAATTCAAGATCTAGGTTCAAATATAGGCTACGTTTCTTTTCAAAAATCAACCCGTAAAGGTTTGAGATAGGGGATGAAAGTTTATATAAAAAATCTAAACCGCTTGACCGATTGTAATGTGTTTTGGCATAAAGACTGTTGATAATACGAAGGTAAGGTTAGACTACTTTATTTTTTTAAAAATCACCCCTAAGGGAGAAACCGCGAGCGGGCCGCTAGTATGTACATATATGTACATAGCGTGATGCCAAGTAATGTGCATAACTATTCAAAATAATTACTTACTATTTTAAATATATACATAATTGTTCAGATGCGGAACCAAGCCTATACCGGCGTTAAAATACAATAGCACGGTTATAATTTTAACTGAGTGACCTCGTAATACATCTTGCATTGTTTACCTTTGTTGTGAGCTTCAATTTATGTTAAGAATAAATCGATAGATTGTTTTTATATTTTCTTGCAAGTTTTTATTTTGGCTCTTGTCTTGAATTTACAGTTAAAATATATGTGTACACATATATGTATGCCTTCCGCATATCTGCAGAGTGTAAGTAATGTTCATTCATTCAGTCAGTCAATTCATTACAGTAATTATTAAGTTGAATAATAAGACCATCAATCTTCGCGATTCTTTCATATTTTTAAGACATTATGGAAGCTATCGAGGTCGACGTGACACAGTAAATGTTGGAAAGCGCCTGATTGTATACTCGATTTATTATGGGTTCGATTTCCAGTCAGAGGAATAATGATATACATATTTTATTTTATTTTATTTTCAATTTTTTTGTTATAGTGCAGGACAAAGCAAGACACGAAACTCAATGGTTTCACCACACAACTCGCAACGTCTCCTATACGAGGAGAAAATGGAGAACGAAGTGTCACTTTCTCTGAAGAAGAGATAAAGCTTGAAGCTGAAAAAATTTTTTTTTCAACCTGAGCTAAATAATCGTATACCCGATTCGTAAACCTTACAGTAGTCCGTGATGATAAATAGACATATCAACTAAGTATATGAGATTAATGCGGATAAAATAGTTCCATTTTAAATATTAAATCATTCTGCGGAAACTTTTGGCACCAGCGAAATTAGGATGAAAACAATACCATAGGTATTTAAAAGCATAAAATACTTAAACGAATAATATTCATAGTCAAAGGTATAAAGACGAGATTTTATAGTGATAAGTCAAAAATATCTTTAGATAATATTTTTACTTTCACAACAACATTATCTTAAGATAAAACATAAGATAGACACTTGCTATTGTTTATTATCAATAAAATAAACGACATGAGCAAGGAGTTTTTGCATCATCACTTATCATACCAGACTAAGCACTTTGACCGAGTGACAGCATGTTCCCATCTTCACGTCTAATGTTACTTAATAAATGTGATCGTTTTACGATATGACTGTCACGTGTATTCTATACATAAACAATGAATGTTAGAGCAGTGGTTGACATGTATAATTGTTTTTAGACGTTACAGGTTTACTTTCCGTGCAATATAAATTATATATTACTTTTATAAACTTTTTCCACATAGAATGATAGGCAAAGAGAGATGAGACGACGTTAATGACAAGACACTCCATTTTCTACTTTCCACGCCACGCTTTGTCTTCTTACACATTCCTCCGAGCGGTAATCGAACCCATAACCATCATGTTTACAGATAAACAGTTCTTATTAGATATTTTTTATTTATATTAATTAAAAAAACAACTAAAATATAATAGTATGATATATTGAGTATATGAGGTTTTATATCAAAAAATAAATTGTTATTCACATATATAGTCGTCAGGAGTGATAACACCTTGTAAAGATCAATTTCATAACTAAGTCCACACTTTTAGAACTAAATTCATATCAACAATGACATATTATGATATAGCTATTTCATATAATAAGAGGTTTTGCTTTTAGTAAAAGTGCATTATACTCACACTCAGACCGTCGAATCATTGTAATCAGTGTTGCTCATCATACATTCACTTAATGGTGCTGTGCCGTCCCCGTGTCATTCACCTATTAGATTTATAGCTACTTATTTTTTGTCTTTTTTTAGTGTCACGCTGTATCCCGCTCAAAGCAGGGTAGACAGAAGGAACTTGTGTGTGGAAAGTGTTAAGACACTCCCCACTTTCCGTTTCTCGAAGGAAGCATTACGTGTTGAGTGGCGGAACTCAACGCCGTGCTTTACCTCGTCACAGGAGCGAAAGAAATGAAATATCAAATATTTCATTTTCCTCGAGCGAGAATCGAAGCCACAACGAGTCGCAGTAACAGTCACATTTTGTGCCCATGACTGGCCCCTGCACATTGAACTTTACTACAAAAACAAAGGCAATAAATAACATTGTAAATAACTTTTTTTTACTTTTAGGCGTCATAATAATGTTATATAAAAGCCATCGTAGCTTAGTGTGACAGTGTCTGTCTGTAAACGCGATGTGGGTTTGGATCCCATACGGGGTTGTGATCGTATTTAAATTATTTTCATTTTCGCGCTCTGGTATCTCAGACCAGTCGTGGTGCAGTGGCACAAACGTGTGACTGTAAACGACTGGTTGTGGGTTCAATTCCCGCTCGAGGAGTGAAATATTTATTATTTCCATTTTCTTCGCTCTGGTACTGAGGCCAAGCGCGGCTTTATGTTCGGCCACTTAACACGCGAACACTCCGAATTCAGCGGAAAGTGGGGAACGTAGTGTCTTAACACTAGGTTCCCTCTGCCTACACTGTTGTGTGCGAAATAAAATAAACTTAAGACAAAATGCGGCGTTGATTTCTGTCACTCAGAATGAAATATCATAATTTCTGATTCTCACTACCGTGCTACGTGGGAAAAAAGGTTTTTTTAAGATATACAGATCGACAGACACAGTATAAGCTAATAAAAACATGTTAAAAACATTACAGTTGACAGCATAGTGATACACCTATAGCAGATACATTAGCATAATATAAAAAAGGTACATTTGTCTACATGAAAAAGGCACAATTATCTAAAATGAAAAAAAATATGTGAAAAAATAAATGGGTATTAAATTATACTAGATTGGTTTCTTCCGTCATAGCAAAATGAAAAAAAATACAATAAAAAAGATTAAAATACTTCGGAAGTCAGAGAGAACCTAGTGACAACTCTCCTTTTGTCTGCCGGGAATCTGCCGGGAGTAATATAAGGCCGCGTTTATTACATAAGTGGGAAATAAAAATGAATCGTTCATATTATCATTTTCCTGAGAGGGAATCAAACCCACAACAAGCAATTTGTTCCACTGCACCACAAGTGCCTCGCAAACAGAATAGAAAATCAAAATCTTGATAATAAATAAATGATGTGGTAACAAGCCTTATGCATAACAAGATATGACATTATTTATCACTTAGGGCTGTTCCACACTTTCAACGTGTCACACGCGCCGTGAAAGTGTTATATGACGTGACCTTTATGTCTGTCGCCTACTCGTGTCAAATCCATCAGAGCATAGCGTAAACGGTAGAAATGCTATCGTTTTTAAAAACATTAAGTAATTATTTATTTATTGAGGGCATTGTGGTGGCAGTGTGTCTGATTGTAAGTGTGTGAGTAGTTGTAGGTTCGATTCCCACTCAAAGACATAATTATAATTTAAATAATTTTGTTTCTCAGCTATGGTACCTAGTACAAAACGCGGCGTTGAATTCCGCCACTCAACACTCAATGTTTTAATTTCAGTTGGAAAGTAGAAAACAGAGTGTGTCGACACTAGATTCTTTCTATTTACCCTGTCAATCGTAAAGCTGATAAAAAACATCGTAATGCTTGCCTCATATACCTACTTTATATACATTTGTGAGCTCGAAGATTAGACTAAATAAATATTTAGTAGTTCCATATTCGTATTTTTTTTAATATTTATATTAAAAATACTTATAAATTTACGGTCACATTATTTATACCAGCAAAAAGGTTTCTTTAGACAAGTTATTAAGATATAAAAAATATGATTTTAAGTATCCAGTAGTTGCAATATAACAAAATATATTAAAAATACGTATACATAAAAACACGTACATATTTATAAAATAAACTAATATCAATAATAATCTGTTACACCAATTAACAACAATGTATTAAACTCATGCATATAACACTTCTAATGCACTCTCGCTTGCAAGTTCCACTTTTTCTTTAAATTAAATAGCGGAAATGAACATCACGAGGCAATATCATCTTTAGCCCCTAAGGCAGATAGATCATAATGCGAACGTAACGTGAATAGTAACGTTTACATAACAAATCGATAACGTAAGCTTTAGGCCATTAGCTGTCATATAATTTAGCAAACAATTGCATAGGAGATATATGTAGCCTTTTTTATATATTTTCGATCACGACTGTGGGTGGGTTCCTCGACCGTATGGAAAGGAAGTAGATAATCATAATCTACTGTAATGTTTTAAAAGTATTGTTTTTGATTTGGTATTACAAAAATAAATAACTGTTGAAGCTGTCGCCAAATGCCACAATTCTATTTGTATTAGACGAATATACCAAAAAATATATACATTCCTGAACCGATATAATTAAATACATAGCATATTTTCATACACCGTGTTAACTGTTATGTAACTAACTGGCGTAGCTATGTGGACAATGGCTCCGGTGCATAGAGAATCTATCTAATTGCTGATGTCCATTTAAAAACATTTGACAAAAACTTTTTCTCTGGTCTTTTGGTCTTTGAAAAGAGAGGCTTTTCAAAACTGAGGTGAGAGGGCCCCTGAACTCCGGGGTTCTAGTGACTCCTACCACCTGGCCCTACGATAGCCATGCCACTGTACACCGATTCTAGCTTACAATATACTTATAAATTTACAATAAATTAGTACTTTAAATATACAATAAATTAGGTCACACAAGAAAAGTTCTCGCCTTTTACGGGACGCTGCCCAGCGACGGAGGGGAATTGTATTCTAACCCTTCCCCCATGGGTGAAAATTATGTAATTTAGCCTGTATTATAGATATTAAATGGTTTTACGATTATATTTTTAATTATACGTATAGGTAATTGTAGTAAATATGTAAACTTTAGAAAATACATTACTTTCAATATAAGATTACTCTTATCCATTCTTTTGTGGGCCATACTTAGTCCTTAGGATAAGCATCCTTTCATACAAATCAGACCCAAAATGAAATCAAGTGAGGAGATAGAAAGATACGTAGACGTTGACATACGTGGTGACAACGTGGTGTTGAGTTCCGCCATTCAACACGCAGTTTTGATGTTGGGCCGGAACTTGAGAATGGAGTGTCTTAACACTAGGTTCTCTCTACCCTATTATTTAGCAAAAAGTATTAAGTTATATTAACATAGGTTCTCTCTAACTACCCTTTTAACTATTATTTAGCAAAAAGTATTAAGCTATAGTGAAACTGGTAAAAGCGTGTTAAAACATACCAAAATAATTACTATACAAATGACGTATAAAAAGTTGAGGAGATATTGCGAAAAATTCATTTTCGCGTTTTTTTTCACACGAGAATAATTAATGATGCAAGTCACGTAAGCATTGTGCCAAAAAATTATGTGAACTTTTGAGGTAATAAAAGTGCAATCTCACTTCGTTTGTTTATGAATAATAATTGTTACTCTTTTTAAGTGAATTCATATTTATATTATAAATGCGAAAGTCTGTCTGTTTGTCTGTAACGCTTTTACGGCTAATCTACCAGGCCGATTTGGATGAAATTTAGAATTAAAGTAGTAAAACATCCAGGGTCAAACATAGGCTACTTATTTTTTCAAAAATCAACCTCTAAAGGGTTGAAATAGTTGAAAATTAGAAATTTTATATGAAAAATCTAAACCGCTTGACCGATTATAATGAATTGAAATGGCATAAATATAGTTGAGAATCTAAGGTTAAACAAAGGCTACTTTTTAAAAAAAAATTCTCCCCTGAGGGTTGTATACAACGAAACAGTCATGTAGTTGACGCGGCGAAGCCGTGAGCGGGCCGCTAGTTTGTATATAATATAATTTAAATATTTTTGAATGTCAACGATTACTATATCATTCTATTATAATTTTTTTCACAGGCAAATCATTAACCCCACCTTGACTTTAGTTAGAAAATAGATAATTTTTTATTATTATTTTTTATTTTCAAATTAAAAGGTAAATTAAAAAAAAAATCAAAATAAATTTACGTTTGTGTAAAATAAGTTATGTTTTAGTTAATATTTCACTCCTTGAGAAGATTTCTTCTTATAAAAATGTTATTGTCGTAAGCCATAATATACCATAATAATCTAGTATAGGCCGTGCTGGTGCAACGCAGCCTTTGACTTTAAGCATAATTGGTTATAGGTTCGATTCTTACTCGGGGGTATCATATTTAAAATACTTTAATGTCCTTTTGCTACTTAAGACAAAGCGCGGCGAGTTCAACTACTAAATACACAATGTTTCGAATTTTGATGGAAAGTGAAGAATGGAGTGTCTTGACAGTAGATTCTCTCGGACTACTGTTCGCGGAAAAAAGCTGGTAGCTGTTTTTTTATAAATTATAACCAATTTAATTCCATTTAAATATTAACAATTAATTATTTCTTTGTGGGGGAAATCACATAAAATCACAATTACTTGAAAATTAATTAGTCCTTAATTTAACATTATAATTAACGATAAATTAATTATTAATTGTGATTTACCCACAAACAAATGATCAATTGCTAATATTTAATCGTTAATTGCAATAAAATTTTGCCCAACACTGTCTATTACCAACTAGCTACCATAATGGTTACTATATAAAGGTACCAATATATTCTATAGCTTATACAGTGGCCAAGAGAGAGGGTTAAAACCACCCGCTGAGTAATTATTCCTGGACACGTCACTACTTCATACATAGAGTGACGTGGGAAAGAAATGCCAACCCTCAAAAAACTAATAACAAAAGACTGAGAATTACAGTAGTATTGTACGCAAGAAGTACCATTGTTAAACCTGATGAAGATTTAATCACCCATATTACTATTGATTTAACCTTCTTTGAACCTTTTATGTAACCGCTATTTCGTTTTATTATAAAAATATAAGTACTATATATTGTTTGTTAGTTATATTTAGAGGCCGTCATAGAGCAATGGGAAAGGGTCTAACAGTAAACACGATGGTTGTAGGATCGATTCTCACTCGGGGAACTGATTATATGTATATATTAATTTCATTTCTTCGCTCTGTAACGTACTCAAAGCGGTGCGTTGAGTGGCAGACACTAAACATGCATTGTCTCGATTTTGAGCAGAACGTAGAAGACGGAATATCTTGACACTAAGGTCTGTATAACCCTGGTGCTGAACAAAATAATAATATGCTTACGATTAATGTTTTATTGGTATTTTCGTACATTTCTCACAAAGTAGGTAGGGAGAACATAGCATTGTGCTCTATTATTACATTATGAGACTTCAGTTAAAGTTCGTGAAATTTATCACCTCATCAAAACAGCAGACCTATTTGTTAATACGTGAAGTAAAAATACATTAAAATAATATAAAAAGTAAAACAGATATGATTTTATAATTTGAGCAATAAAGAAATATAGTGTTATGATTCTAATAAATCTGGTTTTAACAATTAAAAACAATGAAAGTAACGTTTATCTTAGGTCCTATATATAAGTAGAAAACGTTAGACATCGAATAAATAAATTATACAAGGTCGCAAATATACTTATGCAGAGTTAAAAGTGATCAATTGTGTGGAAACTCACTCTTTGTGTAGTTGACAATGTAAGTTACGACATAACACTGATTCTAAACACCTTTACCATAGTCTTCTATAATATATAATTAAGTTAATTTTTATATTGTCTTCATTTTTGACTCATTTAAGATGTTTTATTATAAGTAATGGATCCTAATGTCATCTTTTCTCTAACTACACCAAAATTATTATTTTTTTAGAAATACGAGGTGTGGAAATATTTAAATTTTCGATTTTCTTCGCTTTGGTGCCGGTGAAATACCAAAACGACGTTAAATTCCGCCACTTAATACGCAACGTCCTGAAATCGGCAGAAAATGGGGATGTTTTAACACTAAGTTCACTACGCCTACCCTGCTGTATGCAGGATAAGTACAGCATGAAGCTAAAAATAATAGAGATCGAACCCACAAGTAATCACGTTTATAGTCAGACTCTGTCCTACTGCGCAACGACGGTCTCGTGGTACTTAATGCAATTTGGCAATAATACTATAGACACAAACGTTTTACGCACTCTCTATCGAATACAGTGGAGTATAGTTTCAAAATGTTTTGTAACATTGTTTAGACAGTTAAACGTGACAATAACCGATTTGGTGGTAATATTATAATTTTCCTTGAGAACTATATGGTGACTGGCGAATGGAAATGCCTCGTAAATTTATAAGCGTTGCGTGTCACCAAGGTGATAGGTTTTCTAATATATGTATATAACATGGCCTAAGAACATTATTCATTCTATGTAGACAAACCATTATTATAAATATTGCGACGCAAGTAAGTCATGCGGGGTTACGATGGTAGTGGGTTGAATTCCTACTGAAGGAAATTACATTTGAGGCTATATTTTATTATTCAATTCTTTAGTAATTATCTAAATGGGATATTAACATGTTATTTTTGTTAGTCTCACAGAGTATGGGAGAGGGTAAAAATCTGGAAAAATATTAGTGAGCACTTTCAACTACATGATAATTATTAAAATGACTAAAGCTTAAAAATCTGCATGAGTTTTTTGCTATTGTGAGTGCATTCAGAGAGAAACTATTAGCAGAACACTCTGTTCTCCACTTTTCGTAATGAAGACATTGCATTTTAAATGGCTAAACTCAGAGACACGCTTTGTCCTACCAGAATGAAGAAGTGGGAATACTTTAAATATAATAATTGCCTTGGCTGGTCAAACTCATAAAACGGTTGCCCCCCTACACCAAAATGGCCTCTCTGCCACATGATAAGTCACAAATGTAAGCGATATACAATTACATGGTTAGTTAAAACGGTAATTGTTAAATTAATTTATATCCTTTTGATTGAAACACATCAAGTGTGTATCTTTATGTCTATATTTGATCATATTTTTTTCATATAGTAAAAGGATTTCTTTTAAAAAAAAAATTAAATTCCTGCGTTAAAAATTGTTTTTAAATTAAAATTAACTTTTAGCCTTACGCTGTATCCCTTGCACCCCGCAAGTCAGAGAGAACGGAGCGGTAAACACTACGGTCCTCGTTCTTTAGCCTCGTCCACTGTCATGTCACCGTCAACCTCTTCATACACGCCCTCCGGTGGGTCCTCATGCTTTTTACGTGACTTTCCTCCAGTATCGTCGACAATGTGTTTTCGAATGTCAACCGAGGTCTCCCCCTGCCTCTCTTACCACTCACCTTTGCTTCATATATCTTTCTTACCATTGTTCCATCACTCATAAAATGAATTATAAAATATAATATTTAATCTGGTAATAACCTTGCGATTTACTTACTGCACTTAACCAACACTTAATCATATTATTTCCTAAATTCAAACTTAAAAATTCACTCAGGATTATTAACACAGAGAAAGTCATGTGAAAAGTAAAAGCTTAATACAATTTTGTATAACCATTATATAAGAACTACCTTCCTATTGAGACTTGTATGATATGAAATCTTTACTTAATTACACAAATTCTGCAGTCACTACCGTACAAGATAAACGTAATCTCAGAATTAACCGTTAGGCGAATAATTTCTAGTACAATAGTAAAGCAATGTAACTTAAAATGTTATCTCGATCTTTGTGAACACAGATAATATCATAATGTCGCTTGCACAAAGCAATGTTCTTATAAACATTTTGTTACTTTTTGTGCGGTGACGATGAATTTAAAGAAATTGCATTGAATAGAAGGCGTCAGTTCGTCCGGATACACTGTTTAATCTATTATAAAGTTTTATTTAGTTGCTTCAAAAGTTTTATATCTTTTTCTATTACTAAATGTTTATCAGGAGGCCAGTATGCCTGTCAAGCGACTGGTTGTAGGTTCGATTCTCATTCGAGGAGTGAAAATATTTAATATTTCCATTGTCTTCGCTCTCGTGTCAAAGAAGTAAGTTCTACCACTTGACACGCAATGCCTCCGAATTCGGCGAAAAGTGGGGATCAGAGTGTCTTAACACTAGGTTCCCTCTGCCAGCATAGTAGTCACAACCTAGTGTCACGACACTTCGTTCTTCATTTTTACACCCGATTTCTAGACTGCTTGATGATTGGTGGAACTACACCCCATATCTTTTATTTATAAGTACCCAAGTACTTTGCTCTGTAGAATTATGAATTTAAATAATTATTGAAAATTATGTTTTATATATTGTAAAGGTACAAGTAAAAATAAAAAGGCGGCAATATCGTTTTGTGTGTATGTATGTTGTCACGTAGAAAATACCATTTCATATAGAAAGAAATATTTTCTTCCTCGCAATGACTCTAAAATAGTTTGCTTGTAATTAAGCGTGACGCCTACAAGTGATTGTTGACATGCGAAATTCTATAATCACACTTCATATGGAGTTTCAAAGTGACAAAAAATGAATGGATAGGGAAAATAATTGAATATTGTAATAAAATTGAATAACATACTTAAATTTAAATAAACAATTCGATTTAAAGAATATTATTTAACAAGTTTTCTTTCATTGTTTCAGCTTCACGCTTTGTCCCGTATAGGTACTCTAGGTACAATCAGAGAAATGAAAATCATTTCAATTTAATCATTACAAGTAGAAGCTCAGTAAGGGATCAGTTGTGGCGCAAAGGCTCGCACGCAGAAAAATATTTATTATTTCCATCTTCTTCGTTCTGGTGTCGACGTAAAGCGCGGCGTTAAGTTCCGCCACTTAACACGCAATGCCCCAGAATTCTGAGGAAAGTGGGGAACAGAGTGTCTTAACACTAGGTTTCCTCTGCCTACCCTGCTGTGTGCGGGATACAGCGTGAAGCTAAAAAAAATACATCAAGTTTTCCATTAGTAAATACAGATACTTTAGATTTAAGCCTGGCGTTATATATTATAACGACATTTGTACAATATTCAATATTAAATCCCAAATGAAACCGTTGGCAGCAAACTGCAGTTATACATCAAAAGAGGCAAATAATAGAGAAGCATTCTATCACGAAACCACGCTATCTTGATCTTTGTGAATAGACAATCGCGGCTCGCACAATGCCAATATTATTTGTTGTACTTTTTGTTGCCAAAACATCTTATTATTATATGTTTCTTCTTATTATTTAAGAAAAACTTAGATTTGAAATCAGTTTTACTTAATTTTTACATAATTTGTGTTTTTTTTAATATGGTTATTATTTATACAATATCAAAATAGTGAATAAAAAGTGTTTATTTGATTATCTTCAATGCAGGCCTTTGATTTTGATTATTTTTTTTAATTTTATATACCGTAAAAATAAGAAACTAGTACGAAACCTTTTCCACTCTTTTCCTTTAAAGATATTGCGTGTTAAGTGGTGCAACTAAATGCCGCGCTTTGTTGTACCAAAGCGGAGGGCTAAAATCATTAAATATAATATTTACTCCGAGTAGAAATCAAACCCACAACCATCAAGACTCTATACCTACAGTATTTTTTTAAAATAATATTAAAAAGGAAGCAGCTTTACGCTTTTTCCTTCACTGCAGGATAAGCAGAGTGAACCTAGTGTGCAGAAGCAGAACCTAATTTGCTTGGTGTTGTTCTTCATCACTAGAGGAAGGAAAATATTTTCTTATTGTTATAATTTAATTTATATCACTACGGACATAATAAGGTCTGTTTACCTTGATCTTTTTTAAAAATATTTTTTTTTATATAAATTCTTTTTTCTTTTACAATATATAAGCTGAAAACGAGGCCAGCTTTAATATAAATGAAATAAAATGAAAATGATTTGAATATTTCACTAGTGGGAATCGAAGCCATCGCGTGTAAAGTCAGCAGCTGTCACACTGCGCCACGATCTTATAATAAATATAATTTATATACATATAGGTATATGTTAATATAAAAATAGTATTCCTGGTTTTGATCATAATCATAAACTTAGTTCAGCGCAACCAGATTACAGCAATTAGCCTTGCACGCTGTGTCGAACCCCATTTCTACTTACCTACATCAATAATAATGTTTAATCGTATAGCAACGGACTCATGGGAGTAAAATGAGTATTTCATACAAATCCTATTCCCCGGTCATTAAGAAAGTGAAAGGAATGGACCCCCGCTGGAATTTCGAATGAAAAATTGAACACATTCGTCACCCAGCAGTATTTAACGGGCGATGTATTGAAATGGAGTCCTTGCAATGTATGTACGAGTATGAATGTGCGGAGCTTTGTAATAATTTAGCTATTTTTATAACTGTTTACTTCTAAATATCTAAAATATTTATTTTTATGGAATCTTAGTACGAATTATAAAATTTCGTTCTCCACTTTTGGGGTGTTTGGGATATATTGCTCATATAAACTAAAAAAGCATGCTTTCACTAGACTAAAAAAAATATATTTTAAAATACGTTACAGTAACAGTTGCACTGTCATAGTGTAGAATCATATAATTGGGCCGGGATGAGTTTTTTTATTTTATTTTAGCACTGTTAATATAACGTTAACTTAACATGATAAAGTAAGACAACTACTGTTAATATAACGAATTTAGTAACGGATTCGTTTCTAGAACTTTATTATTTACTGAAAATTTATAAATAAGAACTAATGCATGTATATAGGCTACAATACGTTGGTATATAGTTATTCGTGTACATATATAGAAACATGTAAGTAGGTCACTTAAAACAAAAGTGCAGGTCACACTCATGGTAGAGTATAATAGTTAATTTACTAATAATACAGATATCGAGTACATTATTATAATAAATACAAGCTTTCTCACGTCATTCATAAAAACTGTAAAACGGCCTAATTTCATACTTCACCATCCAGACAGCGTCCGTAAAATATAATCCAAAGCTTTTATTTCACATATTAATATGTATATACAAATTATATTTAAAATGAGCCAACCTCGCAATTATGCAAGCGTGGAATTTAACAAAAAAGCAAATAAAAGTAGCCTAAGTTACGCCCTCTTACATAAGATCTTCCAGAAAAAATCCCTATTATCTATTATCGGCCAGAAAAAGTCCCGTAAAAATTAGTCCTGCTGTTCCAGAGATGAGCAGGAACAAACATACAGACAGACAGACAAATATTTACAAATTTTAGCATATGTGCCATGTATTTATACACTCCAATTTTATTCCTAAAGAAGATGCTTTGTAAACACTTAGTTAACAAAGTTAAAACTAATTACAACTAATCAATCCACTCGTACATGTGGTACGGAATTCCCCATTGTGTTTATTATCTAACCAAAAGAAGTTTGCCGCAGCTTGTTTACAGCGTTACGCTAACTAACTATTAATTATTAATGTTACTCATAACATTATATGTAATGGGTAAATAACAACAATATTAATGTTAATAAAATATAACTATATTAAAATTAGAAAAAGAACAGCTTCAGCAGGGTATCAGAAAGAATCTAGTGTCAAGACTCTTTGTTCTTCAGTATACATCATTTAAACTATATGTTTTTTTAGCTATCCCGCACACAGCAGGGTAGACAGAGGGAACTCAGTGTTAAGACACTCCGTTCCCCACTTTCCGCCGAATTCGGAGGCATTGCGTGTTAAGTGGCGGAACGTAATGCCGCGCTTTAGCTTTGATACTAGAGCCAAGAAAATGGAAATATAAATATTTCCACTCCTCGAGTGGGAATGGAACCCACAGTCGTTTACAGTCACGCGTTCGTTCCACTGCGCCACGACTGACCCCATAATTCTATGTGTCATTAAAAATTATGCTCCACTACTAAAGCCATGAAATTAAAAATAGAACAGAACACGTGTATACGGGACTGAATACCTTTATTTTGCACCAGAGCTAAGAATTAAAAAACAGCAAAAAGTAGACCGAAAAAAAAAACAATTTGAATATAATCATTCCTCCAATAGAACCCACAACCAATCGTTTGCAGGTGTTGAGTGATTGTGCCATGGTGGTCATAAACATTTTTTTTTTATTACTAAAAAAAAAAGATATTTTTGAGAATCGTCGAAAAAAATATTCAAAGTGAGACTAAGTTACTAAAACTTTACTTCAGACTAAGTTACTAGCCTTTACTTACCAATCAGAATTGAAACATACAATTAAAAAAAGACATTTAAAGAAAACGTATAAAAATTTGAACGCAGCGGGATTCGAACCCGCGTCTCCTGAATACCGTTCAGGCGCTCTCACCACTAAGCAATGCCTGAACGGTATTCAGGAGGCGCGGGTTCGAATCCCGCTGCGTTCAAATTTTTATACGTTTTCTTTAAATGTCTTTTTCAATTTTCCTAAGTGTGGAATAACACTTTAAAATGTTTAAAAAAAACATACTATTAACTTTTAATTTTAATTGAAAGCCATTTTTTACTTAATTATTTGCTTAGTCAACAACAGCTAGTCAGTCATTCGCATTCAATTACAGCAATATTACATTATTACATGGTTTAACATGAGTTTCGCAAACCTAAATTATTTCATTGTTCCAAACAATTGTAACAGGTATTTTTATAAAGGCTTTAGACACGCTCACATTAAATGTTTCGTCAGTGTAACATCAAAGATGTCGACACAATTATACTATGAAATCAGGAGAAGGTGCTGATTCGGTATGACTTTATAGGATTTTTTCTAGCTTTACGCTGTATTCCACACACAGCAGGGTAAGCAGAAGGAATTTAGTGTTCAGACACTCCGTTCCTCACTTTCCGCCTTATTCTGAGGCATTGTGTGTTAATTGACGAAACTTACGCCACTCTTTGATTCGACACCTGAGCGAAAAAAAAGAAAATATGAATCATTTCCACTACTCGAGTGGGAATCGATCTTACAACCAGTCGCTTTACAGTCACACTTTGTGCCTCTGCGCCACAGTTGGTCCCTACTTTTCTTTATAGGGGAAACATGAAGATTCATAATATATTTTAATGTTATTTACAAACAAAATTGACCATCGTAACGCATCAGGACAGTGTCTGTATACATGATGGGTTCGATTTTTCAATGGAATCATATATTAATTATTTTCATTTATCTCCTCTGATGAACTAGAACTAGAGAACCGCCACTTAATATGCAAGTAGAAAAGTTTAACAGGTGGGAGATTGAGATTCAGTTTCAGAAGAAGATTCAATTGATTCTCTAGATTTTTTTTGTATATAATTTTGATATATAAGTATTTAAATATATTTATATGTATCGTTTAATCCATACTTATATTATAAATGGGAAAGTCTGTGTGTTTGTCTGTCACGCTTTCACGACTAATCTACCGGTCCGATTTGGATGAAATTTAGAATGAAAGTAGTTAAAGTGACTGGGTCTACTTATTTTAGACATAGGCTACTTATTTTTTCAAAAATCAACCTCTAAAGGGTTGAAATAGGGGATGAAAGTTTATATGAAAAATCTAAACCGCTTGACCAATTGTAATGAATTTTGGCATAAATATAGTTGATAATCTAAGCTTAAACATATGCTATTTTAATTTTTAAACATGCGCCGAGTGTTGCAATATAACGAAATAGTTCACGTGGCGAAGCCGCGAGCGGGCCGCTAGTCTTTAATATTTTAAAGCAACATATTGATACACTACTTGAAATTTGTGAAGTGAACGGTGAATTTGGTCACATCTTAGTCACAGTTTTAAATTAATGTTGCCGTTTATCTACAAAATTACTAACCGGATTTTGATGCGGTTTTCAGTGATAAGTTATTAATTAGAATTCGTAGAACGAATGTATATATAACCTATACCATTAAATTTTTTATGTTATATGACTATTAAAATATTAAGCGTAAATAATAAATAACTTATTTATATTAACGCAAATATTATTTTTATATTATATACATATATGGATGGATATTATAGACGTTACAACAGCGATATCGAGTTGTTTTTATTAGCGAGCGGACGGAACACTTAGTTATCGTATCCTGTACCTACTGGCGCTGGATTTTCACATGGTGATTACGCTTAATATAATAAAACCGATTTGTTTGATTTTTTTAATTATTTTATTTTGCTAAAATGAATAGAATAGATTAAGCCCCAAACTTTACTTTTATTTCAGTGACGCTCCTGTCGATTAATCGATAAATGAAATGGGGTAAAGTAAGAACTTCACGTCAGACAGAATGAGTAAATAATGTTATTTTTTACCCATTTTGTAAAAATTTGTGAAAGTCTGTAAAAGTTTTTCTTATTATTGTAAATTAACTTATATAATTATGTACTAAATACTTTCATACAAAAAACTAGAACAGAAGGTGGAAATCGATACTCAACCAAGTGATCTTCCTCTAACCAAGTCCATATCTCTGGTAAAATAAATTAAAAATTATTTTTATTTTGTGTATTTAATTAAGCAAAACAGAGCTACAAAAATAATATTATTTAACATGAAATAAATTTCATAGTTATTTCTGAGGTATTTATAAATACATTTAATAATAATGCCCTCGAATTATGTTGTTTTGACTTTCAACTGATGAAGAGCTGACATTTCATTTCACACCTTCTATAGAATTTCGGAATAATTTGGTAGTTATGACAGTAGTGCTAATAAGATTCATGTCTAGTGTCACATGAATGTCACAACGGTCCATTTATAAACGTATCTCCATATATATTCATAATATAACAATATTTGCCTTTGCTAGGTCGTGCCTGACGAAATACGACTATGAATTCCGTTACCGGTATAAAAAATCTATAAGGGGGAACGACACGACACGGACTCAGTTACCATACAAAATATAAATATATGCGTCAAGATAGCAATAATATATTCCAAATTAATTAATTATCAAAAATATTGTATGAAATATATATATTCGATTCATTTGGCCAAAACAAAGTAGTATAAGAAATGTTTTCATATTTTCACGCACAGCAAGTAAGGCAGGGAAAGCCTAGAATCAGACATTCCTTTTTCCACTTTTCGTCTAGATACGAGACATGGCTGTTGAGTGACGAAACTCAATGTCGCGTCGTGCTTTATCTTGTCACCAGAGAAGAGTGCAAATAATTTAATTATAATCATTACTCTTAGTGGGATCCTAACCCATAAGCCTCACACTGCGCCATTATATTCTCATGTTTTCAAACTACTTATAGATATTTGACTAATACCTCTAAGACTAATATCTAGAGGTAGCCTATACCTCCAAGGCATATTGACAAGGCAAATATTTTTTTTTGATTACTTTTTTTAGCTTCACGCTGTATCCCGCACACAGCAGGGTAGGCAGATTGAACCTAGTGTTAAGACGAGAAGAGAATTCGGAGGCTACCGTGTTAAGTGACGGAACTCAACGCCTCGTTTGCCTCTGATACCAGAGCGAAGAAAATGGAATTATTAAATATATCCCCTCCTCGAGTGGGAATCGAACCCACAACCAGCCGTTTACAGTCACGTTCGTGCCACTGCGCTACGACGGGCTCCAAATAATTAATATTACGAATAAAAATAATAAACTTTCATTATCCCTCGACTTCATACGTAAAAGCGTAGAGATAGAATCATTTGCTTTAAAACTATATTCTTCATATAACAAACCACAACATAGGAATAGCTAACAATAACTAACTTTGGTTAGCAAGGGTTCATATTAGGGTGATCATTTTATAAAGAAAAGATACCGCAAACCGAGTCACTTATTCTGTGAAAGTAAAAGAAAGTATAGATAATGCGTTGATAATAATATCCCTAAGTGTTACGTAGGGCTCTATTATGTTAACTGTATGTCGATTTAGAATTTTATTTGTTTGTTATTTTGCAAGGTGTGTTACTAGTTCGTAAACATAATATGCACTCTAAAATATAATAAAAAATAGCTTCACGCTATATCCCGCACACAGCAGGGTAGGCAGGGGGAACCTAGTGTTAAGACACTCCGTTCCCCACTTTCCGCCGAATTCGGAGGCTTGCGTGTTAAGTGGCGGAACTTAACGCCGCGCTTTACCTCGACACCAGAGCGAAGAAAATGGAAATATAATTTCCACTCCTCGAGTGGGAATCGAACTCACAACCAGTCGTTTACAGTCACACTCTTGTGCCACTGGGCCACGACTGGCCACAAAAATAATATAATTTACTTGTATATCCAATACATAAGGTTGTATTCCAAGTTTTATCTAAACATGTATTAAATATTTCAAATACATATGAATTTAAATTCTTATTTTTTAACATTTTTAAAGTGTTATTCACACACTTAGGAAATTCAAAAATACATTTAGAGAACGTATAAAAATTTTATAAAAAATTGAACACAACGGGATTCGAACCCGCACTCTTGGAAACCGTTCAAGCGCTCTGACCGCTAAGCCATGCGTTGAACACATAGCGTTCTAATTTATTACGTTTTCTTTAATGTCTATTTAAATTCATTTCATGTCTTCTCTTTGGTGAGGCAAGCGCGGTGGTAAGTTCCGCCGCTCAAACATAATGTTCTAAAATCAGATATGAAGTGGAAAGTGGAGAGTGAAATGGCTGACTAAGTTCTCTTTGATTGTACCTGTACGGGAAAATGAAACTTAATATACTTCTAAAAACAAAAATTAAATTCAACATATTTTTTATAAAAAATAATAAACATAATTATTGGCTTTGTTAATTTTTTGCTTTTTTTTTAGAGTCACGCTCTATCCCGCATACAGAAGGGTAGGCAGAGGGGACCTAGTGTTAAGACACTCCGTTCCCCACTCTCTGCCGAATTCGGAGGCGTTGCGTGTTAAGAAGACACCAGAGCGAAGAAAATGGAAATATTAAATATATCGACAAAGACTATAAAACGTCAAATCTGGTTTTTCCTATTCCGTGAGACTTAGGGAAATCCTCTCTCTTAGCATTTCAGTTGCAGCTATTTATTTTTATTAGCTTTCGACGTTTCGCACGTTTTACATATTTGTTTGCGCTGTGCGTTCCCTGTTAGTCACTTAGTTAGTGACTAACAGGGAACGCAGCTTAGCAGACATTATTAATTTTAAATAAGATATTTAAAATAAATATTATCCGTATTAAGCCGCCGTTGTGGTTTCGATTGCCACTCGGAGTAATTATTATTTATTTAAATTGTTATTTCTTCGCTCTGATACCACAAACGAAGGGCGGCGTTGAGTTTCTTCTCTCAAGAAAAAAATAGAGGATGGAGTGTCTTGACTTGACTAGATTCCATCTGACAACTGCCACAAGGGAGAAAGCGTGAGGCTATCAAATAACTAATATGAGCATTACACTTTACTTCTAAACTATATATTAAATTTATTTTCAAAATTAAAATTTCGTTATCACTTCAATACTTATAATAATAGGTAGCGGTTCGTTAATCAAAATTCATTTACTATTTCATCAAAGACTAACAATCAACATAGTATGGCCGTGTGTGGCGCAAAGCATAAATCATACAGTCAGAAAATGCATTTAAATATGACAAACTTGCTAAAGAATACTCACCTCTAGGTATATTAGATAAAAAGTCTAAATTAGCATGAGCCAAATATCTTTTTTGCAGTCATATTTTAGACAATGTAAGTAATTGCGTAGATTCAAACTTCGATACAAACTAATTGGAGCAAAACAAAGAATCTAATTATGAAAAGTAATGCTCTACATGTTTAAAGGTATTTTATTAATCTGTTGATACATGTTTCTAAGCCTGTCTCTTACGAATAGAAATTTGAACGTTAGATCTTGCCGCTTATATTTTAGACTAGATGTGGCCGTGATGTCCCCTCATAGACTTTGACAAAAAAAATCTAAAATAAAAGTGGCCCTAGTTACTCCTTGTTACATCAGTTTTATTTAGTGAAAGTCCCACTAAAATCGGTCCAGCCGTAAAAGAGATCAGTAAGAAGAATCAGACAGATTAACAAAAAATATAACATATGTACTTTTGTGCCGTGTCTCCGAGTATAGATTGTCAAAGTATTGTATAAATACCTACATTTAGTTATTACAAAAAGACATTCCAATTTTATTTTTATAGATTAATAAAGGTTGATTTACAAGTTAATTTACATTGTAAACTGTGGTCATAAATCCGAGCCAAAAATTTGATTAAGTATATAAGTAGAATTGTACGTATTTTAACGTGACGCAATTACACAAAGTAACATAGTTTAACGCAGTGTTATTAAATACAACTATTTATTTTGCGAAACGTTAGGTTTTTTTAAAAGGTATTCAATATAAAAAGGCATATTATCAATCCGGTTAAATAGTTTCATTTAAAAACCCCGAAAGTCATAGATTTTTGGTACATAGTGACTTCGCTCCCCTGCACTTTTAGAGGAACCATCAATAAAATTTACATACCAAATTTTAGCTTTCTAGGCCCAGTAGTTTCAGCTGTGCGTTGTCTATCTGTCACAGTAGCGCAAGAGTTTCGTATATGACCATATAGATAAAGTAACTTAACTTAACATTTAAATACAAAACTGGACTACGCACGATTACCAGCATTATTAAAACAACTTTAAGCTAACTTTAACTTTAAGCTTTAAGCGCGGCATTAAGTTCCACCACTTAACACGCAAGCCTCCGAATTCGGCGGAAAGTGGGGAACGGAGTGTCTTAACACTAGGTTCCCTCTGCGTACCCTACTGTGTGCGGGATACAGCGTGAAGCTAAAAAAAAACTTAACTAAAAATTTAAATACAAAACTGGACTACGCAGGATTACCAGCATTATTCAAACAACTTTCCTGTAAAAGGGTAACATGCAGTAAAATAGTAAAATTATGAAGTATCCATGCAAATGATAGACAGACTAGTAATTCCCACGTAGTTCTCAAATGGGGTGACATTGTTAAAATAGTCCCTCGCTTTTTACCCTCAGTATCTCGGTTTAATGATGCCAGCTTTACATTCCATGTTTATTTTGTACTTTTATCTATGTCATTGTGAAGCCTTAGGGGTGGTTTGGACAAGGGATGAATAATATTTTTTTCCATAATTGATCTTCGCAGTTTTTTTTGTTTAGATTTGTATAGCAGCTAATTTGCTTTACATATTTTTTCAATTTTTTATAGTTGATTTGAGTTTTTTTTTTTTTGTATTTTCGTTGGCCTTTTTGCTTGAATGCGTGAATGGGCCAGATTTTTAATATTTGATTATATTTAAAATATTTATTTGTAAGTCTGAAGTAAAAATGTTATGTGACTTATTAAAAATAACGGTAGGACTGACAATACTGATATTTTTTGTTAATTGACGATCCAAAAGTGGTATTTAATGAGGGAATAAGTATAGTATGACGTTTTATTTTAAAAAAATACATACTATTCCTAATATAGTTATTATATAAGTACATATATAAATTCAGATTTTTCTTATGGCTCATCATTGTTACTTATTTATATTTTTGTAACAAATTTTTATATGTAATTCATATAATGAAGATTATTCAAATGCGATAACAAAATAATATACCCATAATAAAGACTAAATTTTATGTGTTCCTTTCAGTTTCTTCTTTAAACTAATTTACTATTTTTGGGAATTTGAAGTAGGCAGAGACATCCATATGATTTATAACTCAGACTTTCTCTTATTTTTGTTCAAAAATTCAGAAAAGGTTATGTTACAAATTTATTCACTTTTTTAGATGTAGATAAATGAATAGCGTGGGATTTTTATCAAATAAGGAGTTGGCGCTTTCGATTCCTTGTAAATAATTTCTATTAACGAATGTTGACAATGGCGCATATTAAGTCCAAATTGGGAATTAAATATGCTTCATCTTTATCATATTTTTTGTTGATGTATGTTTTTGTCAACTTCACACGATCTTTTTCTTGAATACGCAAGAAAAATTTGGTCTTATTCATCATTCCGCTTTTCCGAAATCCAGATATTGTTTGTTGAGTTGTGAAACTCACCTTCGCAATTAGTTTTACTAGGGTAAAATCGGGAAGGGAGTGTCATAACACTAGGTTCCCTCTGCTTACCCTGGTGTGTGCGGCATACAGCGTGAAGCAAAAACATCAAACAAAAATAATATGTATTCATCCTCACATATTAGTATGTAAAGCGATAAAAAACTCTAATTTAGCATTAAATGTCATCACTTCAAAACTCGAATATTCTATCCACACAATCAACTGGTTAAATTATTATTATTAAAATATTAAAAAAAATCACAAACCTAGGGGCCTACGTGTCGTCAGCCATGTTTCCCTCAGTGACCTCCGCGGACCTCTATTATCCTTCCATCGTTCACCAGCACAACGTTTACTCGTTTACTTCACCGTTCAATCAAACCAGCATTCCTAATCCGGACCAATTCATCTTAAAGACGTCCCATTATAAGTAACCCGACCCGCATTAGAGGATAATGGGGCATTCGTATAATAGTACCAAATGTTGAACTTCTCTGCTCGCCTTTTTAAGTTTTTTTTATTATATGTATTATAAAATTTAGGGAGACCGATGCTAGGTTTTGTAAAGTAATATTATTCTTATGTGGAATATGTAAATAGATAGTGAGAAGAAGTGTCCACAATACAAGTAAAATCTTATCAGATGGGTAGCAGATATAATAAATACTAGAGGCAAAGTACACCAAATTAAACATTTTATATTTTTTTTATTATAGTAAAATACATCCTACATTTTTAAATTTTGATTGAACTTAAATTTTAAATGTATTTAAAATTCAAAACAATAAGAAATAAAGAAGTAATTAACTTAACTAAATAACAATTAATCAATTAAGAAGAATAACATTTAAAAAATATAAGAAGACAAAGGAATACATTGTAATTTAATAAAATGGGACTTTGTTTCGCGACGATTATTAGATTTCGGTTTGTTCGGTCCATGTCGGTCTATTATACTCTTTCCGCTAATTAAACTATGTAAGTTAAAATTACAATTATTTCATTTTACAAAACACATTTGCTGTTTTATTACTGCCATTGCTTTATTAATGAAGTAGGTATATGTACGCACGTATGTGTCTTACGCAACTTTTTAGTTAACACGTGTAATTGCTTGTGTATTGTTATGTACATAAACGCTGTTATATATGAATAGATAATTAGACATAACCAAAAATAAATCTTTTCACTTATTTGTTTCATACTCTAAACTCGTAGATTTAATTTTAAATAAAATATATAAGATTTTGTCAAATTGTAACTTACATAGTTATATATATTTTTTAAAAAGTTGGTATGGCTAAAATAGCTTTACCAACATATGTTGTACATTAGTTTTTTTTATATCTGCATACAGAAACTAACACAAGTGTAAATTAAAATTACATAAACTTATTACTCCATCATTTTATAAATTGAAAATAGTTGAACGTGTAACACACCTAATCTCCAAAACGTATAGCGTACTTCTAGGTGTAGGCATAAAGCTTAAATTATGTCACGGTTGTTATTCCTATCCATAGTCCAGTGCCACGCCTCGCTGTGCCTCGCCTGTCAGATCCAACTGATCGCCGTGAAATCCTACCTACCACATCGATTTGAGAGGACACCATGGTGGCTCAGTTTCTATGTTATTCCATAATATAATCTAGTGAATTTCAATTGTAGATGTATAATTACTAAGTACTTATTGCGAAATTGTATTTGAAAAGAATGATTTGTGGCCTGTTGTGCCATAGGGTCGTAAATACGACTGGTTGTGGGTTCGATCCCCGCTCGAGGTGTGGAAATATATAATATTTCCATTTTCTTCGCCTTGATATTGAGAAAAGCGCGGCGTTGAGTTCCGCCACTTAACACGCAATGCCTAAAGAATTTAGCGGGAAGTGGGGAATGATATGTCTTAATGCTAGGTTTCCTCTGCCTACCTTTGCCTATCCTGTGCAGGATACAACGTGAAGGTAAAAAAAATGTTAATTGACAATTCTGAAATACTTATTACGGCCTATTTATGTAATTCATATTTTTTAAAACAATCAATGTACATTATAGAAGGTTTTATCCTATATGAAGCTATTTACTACTTATTCGCATTTTTTTCTGCCATTTAATATAAGAGAGTCTTCTTTTTTATTATGTCATTTATTTTAACATTATGGGTGATAATTTTTTACGGTTATTATTGTAATAACCGATCTTTCGATTTGGAAGAGCTAATTTCCTTTCATTAAATTACTTTATATAAATAAAAAAGAGGCTTAATTCCTTAAGACCCTTAATGACCTAAAAATTATTTACTTTTCAGGTTTTTATTATATTTTGTTAAGTTCTAAAGGCATTATGTTGAAGCGATCGTGACTAAGTTAAAAGATGTACTCGTACATCTGTACACTTAAAGATTATGTTTTATTTTTTTAGTTTCACGCTGTATCCCGCACACAGCCGGATAGACTAAAGCAACCTAGTGCTAAGACACACCGTTCTCAGTAGCGGAACTCAACGCCATGCTTTACCTAGATACTAGAACGAAGAAAAAGGCAATATCAAATATTCCTCCAGTGGGAATCGAACCCACAACCCGTTGTGCTAAAAGCAAAACTTAGTGTCCTTATGTTATATGTATTTTCATGCCTTAAAAAAAGATTTTTTTAAAATGTTTTGACTAAACAATCTATCAGAAAACTATTTGAGTGCAAGATTAAAAATATAAAATTACGCGTAAACGTTTCTTGTGCGTGAATGATGAGTATAAGAGAATTACAAAGGATTTTATGTAACAATTTTCGAAAGCCATCTCGAGATGTTTGTTTCAATATATAGACAAAGACGTTATCGTTTTTTAAGAGGTAAGAACCAAGTATTTCTTTAAAATGTATTGCATTTCAGAAAACCACAGAACAAATAAAATATTTCTGAAGATGTTCCCATTCCAAGTGATAGAAGCTGAACTTTATGCCTTCAGTTGGTAAGCCCAATACAAATCTCATTCTAATCTACACAAATTTAATTTTAGGTATTTTAATCTGTCCTGTAAGAAAATCTTCTTTATACTGAATTATTTAAAAAAAAAAGCTTCATCCTTTTTCCCGTAGTTTATTGAAAACCTAGTGTAAAGTCACTCCACTCTTCACTTTGCGCCCGAAATCAAGACATTACGTGTTAATTGGTGGAATTCTCAACGCTGCGTTTTACTATAGGTACCTACTAGAGTAAATAAAATGATTTAAATTCCCCCGAGTGAGAGTCGAACTTATAGCCAATCACATTTACGTGCGGACGGAGTCTTTATAATGCTTAAACTACTTTATAAAACATTTCATGTATCAAATATTAATTTAATATATATTTCATCCGTATGTTTAAACATAAATCGAAATAACAATCTCACTCAACATAAGAAAAAATATCATTACACTAACAAGGTCATCTATTACTAAGTAAAAATATATAAAAAAAACATTTAACGTAACTACTCGTTTCTATTTAAAAAAAAAACACATTTAAACTATACTCGTTAGTTTACGTAACAAAATAACAATTCCACAGGTTGTCCTCTTTAGTTTCCTCCACAAGATACAAGATAGCATCTCTTACGTCGCATCGTGGCATCGTGCAGTGAAGTAACGAAAGTAAGAGCTCACAAGTGACCCGACACGGTTTACCGTTCGTTAATTATAAACGTCATTCACGATGCACGGCGATGCGCCGGCGCATCTATTACTCTCACTTTCCGCTGCCATAGAGTTAGGCTACACTGTATTTCCTTTAAAATTGACATAAATATATCGGAATTTTTTCCTTTTTTTTTGCTTCACGCTGTATCCCGCACACAGAAGAATAGGCAGAGGGAACGTAGTGTTACGACACTCCGTTTCCCACTTTCCGCCGAATTCGGAGGCATTACTTGTTAAGTGGCGGAACTTAACGCCGCGCTTTACCTCGACACTAGAGCGAAGCAAATGGAAATATTAAATATTTCCACTCCTCGAGAATCGAACCCACAACCAGTCGCTTTACAGTCACACTTTGTGCCACTGCGCCACGACTGGCCCCTGGAATTAATTCTTAGTTTAATATTTAATTTCTTCTTTTATATTTAATTATAATATTAGAATTTTTAATATTTTTATTGTTACATTACATACAGTTGCGTAGTCGAAGTCATGAGATTTTTAATTTAGTTTTTTATAAAGTATTTTTTGTAAAAAAATAAAATCGACTTCTTAGTGAGGCAGGAAAAGGTAAATAAATAATTAATACGGCTTATAAAATAAATTAAAAAAATTATAAGGAATTTATAAACAGTTTACTTATCGATATACAATAAAAATTACTCCGATTATTAAAAGATTCCGAAGATTAAAATACACACAAAAATATATGGGGATTCAAGTATATTCTTTCATCCATGCATAGTATTCAAATAGGATAGAACATTAGATCACATAATTATGTAAAATCAAAATAAATAATACCACTTCTATTATCTTCATAGCTCTATTCAATGTTAACGGCACGACGCGTGGTTCGCGAACTTCTTTGTTCGTGCAACTTGAAAAAGCTGTACTTTCACGACTTCATAACTAATTACTGGCTTGTAGTATTGTTCTATTGCACTTTTTACGCAATTTACCGTAACTATCATGATATTGAGACAAATCGTTTCTTTAATGAATACGTTTGAACGGTTATTGTGTAAGAAGTCGTAAGAAAGATATATTGTATATATTTTATTCGTATATTCCGTTTCAGAGTTTATTGATGACTTTATAGGTATTATGTTATAAGTCTTGTGGCCAGTCGTGGCCCAGTGGCACAAGCGTGTGACTGTGAACGACTGGTTGTGGGTTCGATTCCCACTCGAGGAGTGGAAATTATATTTCCATTTTCTTCGCTCTGGTGTCGAGGTATAGCGCGGCGTTAAGTTCCGCCACTTAACACGCAAGCCTCCGAATTCGGCGGACTGTGGGGAACGGAGTGTCTTAACACTAGGTTCCCTCTGCCTACCCTGCTGTGTGCGGGATACGGCGTGAAGCTAAAAAAAAAAAAAATATTATAAGTCTATATACGTTTTAATTTGGTTTACTTAATATATTTTTACGTCACATACTGTGTTCTGACCGAGTTACTTAATTAGTTTAAAAAGGAAAATACAAGTGATCTTTTTAGTATTTTATTTATTTCCTTTAATTTCCTTGTCGTTATTTTTTTAATTTTAAATGACAAGACACTCCATTGACCACTTTTCCTCCGAATTCCAATTCCTCCGAGGCATTGCGTGTTGAGTGGCGGAAGTCAACGCTTTGTTTTCTTACCAAAGTAGGCAGTATTTTTTTTAAAAAAACAATCTCTCCCCCGAGTGGAATCAAACCCACAACCAATCACGTTCACAAATAGATACTATCCCTCTACACTACGATGACTTCTTTCTTAAATAAATAATAATTAATTCTGTACCATTAATAATTTCTTTTTCTTATTATATTCTTATTAAGTAACGGCAAGTGATTGCAAATATACGTGAATCATAAGTAATAACTGAGACAATGTTAGTTTTGTCATATTGCGGTTAATGTTCAGTTGTTTAGAACTACCATTAGGATTGTTATAAGTGTATTACATCACATAATTGTTTCCTTTCTAATATCATAGAATTTATATGTCTTCTGACTTTTATGTTAACTCTTAACTCTTGAAGTGCAGTTAAATGTTATATCTAACAAAGATTTTTATGTGTTTCGCCATTTATAATACTAATAACGTAATTCAAATTAATAACGGTAATTTAGTACCGATTACAGGAAATGAGGAAGTCGCCATGTTGCGTATTCACCGGAATCGGTAGTATTATTTATTATATTCGTATGCTATTGGCTACATGCGGTTATTGATTGAAACTTTATGAATTAATTAACATTGCATTTAATTTTATAATTAATATTGTTTTTTAGCTTCACGCTGTATCCCGCACACAGCAGGGTAGGCAGAGGGAACCTAGTATTAAGATACTCCGTTCCCCACTTTCCGCCGAATTCGGAGGCATTGCGTGTTAAGTGGCGGAACTTAACGCCGCGCTTTGCCTCGACACCAGAGCGAAGAAAATGAAAATATTAAATATTTCCACTCCTCGAGTGGGAATCAAACCTACAACCAGTCGCTTACATTCACACGCTTGTGCCTCTGGGCCACGACTGGCCACAATTTTATAATTAATATTGTAATCATAAAGAAGTAGAAGTAGCAATAGTCTGATTTATAGGTGACATACATTCTATATGAAAAGTAAAGTAATATATTGAAAATAATAAACTTAGTTTTTTTGTTTCTCACAATTAGCAGATAATTATTTTATATTTTTTTAGAATACATAGAAAAAATTAAATGCATCCGACTTCGAACCCGTGTGTCTTGGGCACCCTTCAAGCGCTCTGACTACTAAGGCGTGTATTCTTTTACGCGTCAGATACTCCGTTCAAATTATGGTATATGTGTTATAACAAAAAGTTTTACATATCCTAAGTGTGTTAATAACACTAAAAATGTTAAAAAAACATTTACGTTTTTTTTCCTCATAGCTGAGTAATCTAAGAGAACCTAGTGTCAAGACACTCCTTTCTCCACTTTCCGCACTTTGTCTTAGATTTTGAAAATGATAAATTAAATATATATTTTTACTCTATAGTCGTTCTATACATATCACAATTTGAACAATTTGAAATGAAAGTTATCTGTCGCTAATATTTTGGTAACATAAAAAATGGTGCCAAAAGAATAAGAAGTCCACGGACTACTTTTTAGCAAACAGATTATTAATCTAATAGAGACAAGTGGCGATTGAACTAAAAAATGGACAGTTATTTATTAACCTTTCTTCTTAATATTAATTGTAGTCGACTTTCCTAGAAACTTTTACAAATAATAACTAAGCAAGATTGATTGATTAGTATCCATTCATTCTTTCTTTCTTTTGGTAAATCGTTTCTAGTACTGAGTCAACGGTAAGTAACACAAATTTGGTAACTTGGTGGTAGGAGATTCGTTCTCTGACTGGCTGGTGACCAATATCATATTAAAGACGAATCACAAAATATCTGATGATGTGGCTTGATGACATGTAAGCCAGCTCTCTCTATCCTCATCCTTTGTCTCTACTGCCCTCCTTCACCTCCAAGGTCGGCAACGCCTCCACAACTCCTCTAATTTTGTAGATGTTCATGGGTGAAGACTTACCAACCAATTACCAACAGGCGGTCCGTCTTCTCGTTTGCCTTTACAAAATAAAAAAAAACACATTATTGTCTGCATCAACCAAGTTAAAAACATTTTAAGAAAACGTATAATAATTGAACGCGGTGGGATTCGAACTTGCACCTCTCGAAAGCCGTCTAAGCTGTCCCGTACCGTCTGGTCACAGAGCTTAGACGGTTTAAAGTATTTTCTAATAATGTTTTTCAATTTACAAAGTGGTTGAATAACATTATAAAATATATAATATATATAAACCAGCTATTTCAACAAAAATATAAATTTACTTCGTGACAATCTACTAACAATGTAACGAAATAATATATTGGTAACTATTATAGTCGTGATAAATTTCTTATTGCATCGTTTTAATACAAAAATTATGAATATCTACATACATTAAAATTATTAATTCAAACTATTTTAAAAATACGTTTATTTTTACAGCTTCATAGTTTTTTCCCGCATACCAGTAGTCAGAGAGAATCTATTGTCAAGGCACTCCGTTCTCCACCTTACATTTAAATTTGGCACATTGCGCGTTGAGACAGTAATCGAATCCTCACTTCGTCTCGTTCACCAGAGCGGATTAATGAAAATAATAAAATTATATAAACCTGATCGAGTGGGAATCGATTTTCAACGATAATTAGATAGATACATACAAGTAAATTAACTTAGGTCAGCTTAAACAAAAATATAAGATAACATTAAAAAAAATGCACGCAATGCCTCCGAATTCAGCGAAAATGGGGAACGGAGTGTCATAGCACTAGGTTCCCTCTGCCTACCCTGCTGTGTGCGGTATACAGCGTGAAGCTACAAAAAAAAAATTAAAAAAAAAATCTGTGATCTCTCTTACGAAATATTAAAAATATTAAATAGAAACCCTAAACGAGATTTTAATCTGAGTGAATCACTTTTGATAATATGACATGAAACAAAAACATTTCAAATCAAGCAAATTAATATAATCCATAGTCATAAGTTAACACAACATGATTAAATTTTCCTCGAATTAATTTCAGTGTTTCCATATTTAGAAACTCCAAGTAAATAAAGAATGTAAGGAATGAGTCAACGAGCAACATCGGTCGTGACCCGTCTATAGCTTGTCACTGGAGATTAATATAACTGCAACCCTTGACTCACTGAAAAGTATACGTTCAATTTAGATAGGGTTACCATCCTAAATATCTGTAAACCAGGACAAGAAACGTCAAAACTTTGGATTTTTGAGTCCACAGCCGAACTTTTGAACAAAATGTGTTTTCCAAGGTACTTAATAGGATAATTTGCAGTTTTTATGGACATAAATAAACTTTATAAAGCTATAAAGCACTCTTGGTATCTACTATTTTAACAAAATTTTTTTAATATCACGCTATATCCCATCTAAAGTTAAGACACTCCGTTTCCACGATTATTTACCCAAAATTATTTTATCTATCTTATAAAGCCTCACTAAAAATACAACCCCACCCGGGCACTTCCCGGACGCCTTCTAAACTAGGGCAAGTCCGGCGAAACCCGGACGAATGGTAACCCTAAATTTAGATAGCACGGTACCATTTTTAATATTGCTTACTTTGTTAATAACTTAGAACAATGAATAATATTGTGTAAATTTTCTTTTAATGACAACTACAAAGTAAATATTTTTTTATGATTGTTTATGATCAATTTTATTAAGTACATAAATTTATTAATTTTTTTTATCAATTATTTAATTTGTACAAGGAATAATGTTTTTTTCTACTCGCTAGTAGCAGTAGTAGTATAGTGTAATAAAGAAGTGGTAAAAGGTCATCATTAAAATGAGAGAATATTTCATATTCAAGTGTCTCCGTATTTTTGTGGGTAGATAAAGAAGTACATATAAGTCATTATAAGATGATAAGTCATAAGTCATTGTGTTTTTGTTGCTTAAAATATATAAATGAGGTATCATCAGTATACAGATGTATGTATCTCGATCGACAGATCAGCAGCAACCCACAAATAGGTGAGCAATTCCTATCTATATAAGTCTATATATGTTTAGTATTTTTCAGCGATTCAACAAATATGGAATGGGATTGCCGGATTCTCAAAGTGAAATGGAAAATATAGCAAAAGGATTTTTTTATTACACTTTCATATAAAAGATAATCTCCAATAAAGCGTTATGACGTAAGATAAAAATATGCATTAATGTAGTTTAACCTAAGTATATGACTAGAAGCAGTTTGAAAAATATGCAAGAAACATATATGTAAGAAATGTGGCTCTTACTAATATCAGCTTACAAGGAGTTATTGCAAAAATCCGCAACAGAACGCAATCTGAAAGGCAAAAATCTAACCATGTTTTTATATTGTACATATAGATTAAAAGTAATTTATTTCATTTCAAATACACATAGAAAGAAAGAAGGAAAGAAGAGAAGGCTTATAAAAAGTTGCTGTACAATTTTTCACATATAACAGGGTAGTCAGAAGTAACCTAGTGATAAGACACTCCATTCTCCACTTTACGCCTGAAATTGTTCGTGTTAAATGGCAGAAGAAGAAGACATTTTGTGTTAAATGGCAGAACTTAACGAATGAAAATTATATATAAAAAAAATATATAATGTATAAAAAATTTGAACGAAGCGGGACTCGAACCCACGCCTCTGATAAACCGTCCAAGCGCTCTGACCACTAAGCCACGGATTCTACTACTAGCTACGTCGAAATTCTTATACGCTTTATTACAATTTATTTTTGTTGTTAGCATCTCTGTAGATTTTTACAAATTTCTGCTCATTTAGCTGCTAAATGGATAAAGTATGATGATTTACAACACGTCACTATACCTTCTCGTTGATTTTTGCAACTATTGTCTTTTGCAATATTATTTAACACCATTTGAATCGATTTAACAATAAAATAATATATATTTTTTTCATTATGACTAGGTATATTATGTAGGTTTTGTAATTTATCTTTCCTATTCGTGTTTAACTAGTTATAATTTAAGTGAGTATCACTCAAGTTGATATCATAACTAAATAATATTAGAATAGACTAACATCCGTTTTGGAACGTCAAATATTTTTACCGTGTGTGGCTTAGGGTTGTCAATAGTCATGTAGAAAGAAATATGACGTTTTTTTTATGAATTCTAAAAAAAGTATGTATATTTTTTTATTTAATATACGAAAAGTATCTTTATTATATATTAGGGATATTAAAAATATATATAAATGACAATTTGAATACGTACCAGTAAAAGAACAAGTATGAAATAGCGAGTCTCAGTCAATTGAGATCTGTTTTTAACTGTCGCTGTTATATTTATTTAACATATTATCTTAAAGTTAATATCTCATTAAATATACATTACCAACGAGGATCTTAAGCGAAACTAAATACTTCTATTAAATTACTGTATTTATCTATTGACATATCTATACTAATATTTTAAATGCTAAATTCTATTTGTCCATCTGTATGTGTTTTACGCTGTGACGGTTAAACTACCATCCCAATTTCGATGAAATTTGGCAGGAAAACAATTGAAAATACAGGGTTAAAAATTAACTTCTAAACGGTTGAAATAGGGGTTGCATGAAAAAACAAAGCTGCTTAAATTAAGAGAGAACGTTGCCCGTTTAAAATACTAAACAATTATGTTCTTTTTTTTTTATTTATTTATTTACTAAGAAAAAAAAGATAAGCAAGCCAAAAAATAATTCTCTTTTTTAATTCCTTTCAATGACAACCCTTGATTCATATAGCACCATAACCACCGTTTTAGTATTGACTGACGACAGAAATCGCATAAAGATTATAGCTTCCTCGATATAACTGTTTTATTTTTAACTTTAATAATTTTCAATGAAATATAAATTAAGTTATCCCATTTAAAATTCTTTGAATAAGCAAACCACTTTTGTTGATTGCGAACAAAATTTATAAGCTTCATTTTTATCTTCAATTGGGCGGACAGCAATTAATGACTGTACTCAAAAATGTCTAAAGCAATAACGGTATTGTGGAGTACAAAAATAACATTTAAAAATTATACATTTCTGTTATATCTTAGCTTTAACGATTATATGATGTTTTTAGGATCAAATAATTGAATGAACTTGATTCCATAATTAAATAAATCTTGATAATATTTCTCACTGTAACTGATACAAAATGTGAACTACGAGAAAGAATCTACAATTTAAGAAATTAAACTCAAAACTTTATTATAATAAATATTAAATAACGAGTGAGGGAAATAAGAAATAAGGGTAGTAGTGGCGTAGTGGCGTTTGAATGTAAAGGCAACGGTTGTGGGATGGTTCGCCACCTTGCTACCTAAGAAACCACGGTTTTGAGTTTCGCCGATTGAATACCTTGACACTATATTCTCTATGACTACCCTGCTATGCAGCAGTCAGCATTATGATGAAGAATGCAATACAAAAGAAAGCGAAATATATAAGACCCTTTTTTATTTTAAGTTGGTTAATAACTTGAAGTCTTATTTAAAACTAGCGACCCGCTCGCGGCTTCGCCACGTGAACTACCACTTTCGTCCTCTATTGCCTATTTGGGATTGCTTTTTTTTATAAAAGGAGGGTAGTCTATATTTGACTATCGTCACTTATTATGTTCATGAGAAAATCATCGATACATTTAGTGCAATGTCTATATTATTTGATAACATATAGCGATAACTGTTCTAGTAAGAAAACGTACGAAATCTGCTATCATATGATAGTATATTTCGTACATATATACCATCTGGTATATAGTATTATAAACCGGTCATAATATCTTAAATAAACTTTAAGCTTTTTATTTTACAATTGTGTTACTTATTGATATTAAAAAATAGCTTTACTTGCAAATAATCAATGCAATTTGACTTTGCCAGTTTTTTACTTTTCTGCGGGAACTGTTTTGAATACCAGGGTAATTTAAAAAAAAAGAGAGATGGCCTATGTTTGTGATGACCTTGCCTTATTAACTATTTTTCTGAGAAAATTCATTCATGTCAGTCAAGGAGTTTAGATCTTTCATTCTCACTATATACTAAACATACATAAGTTTCATCCACTGTTTCAACCTCCTAGGGTTTGATTTTTAATAAAGTAGCCTATATGACCCTGCGTCTTCAACAATTTTCTTTACGAATTCCCGTCAAAACATAACAAATAGAAGAGATTCAGATTTTTGCATTTTTATAATAATAATTTTTAATGAGTGCGGATATGTCTAATACAATGTCAACTATATAATAACAAATGGCGCTACCCGTTGCAGAAAACGTAGTGACATCTGTTGTCATATAGATTATAAAATGTATAGATTATATAAAGTTTTATAGACCGGTCAAATGTATACTTAATAAATGTTATGCATATTTTATTTTATAATTATTTTAATTAGTGATATTGAAACAAATTTAGCTTCACTCGTGAACTATCGACATAATTTGAATGTTTTTTTTTTTAATTTTATTTTTCTGCGGAAGTTACAAAATTATCGAATTGAGAATTATTGCGAGGCAATGCTTCGAATTTATAAAAGAGGCCATCGGGGATAACCTTTAAGTGTCAATGTGATTGGTTGTGGGTTCGATTCCCACTCGAAGGAATTCTTACATTAGTTATTTTCATTTCTCCACGTTGCTAAGAAACGAGCAGAGAACAGAGTATCTTGGCACTAAGTTATTCTGTCGTACTGTAGGTAAAAAAATTGAACGCAGCAGAATTCGAACCCGCGCGTCCTGGATACCGTCCAGGCGCTCTCACCGCTAAGCCATGCGTTCTACTATCAGCTGTGTCGAAATTCTTATATGGTTTTTATTGTTGTTAGCATCTCTATAAAGAGATTCTTACAAATTTCTGCTACCCAAAGATTATTTTACGAACAATCGTTTGGAAAGACAGAATATTATTTATTATTACTATTTTTAAAGTGTTATTTACACACTTTGTAATTCGAAAAAGACATTTAAAAAAAGTTTTTTTTTCGCGGGTTCGAGTCCGCTTCGTTCAAATTTTTATACGTAACGTTAAAAATATCGATTCAGTTTTTTCAAATCGGTTTTGTAGGTATTTGGGACAAAACAATTCGGGATGAAATTGAACAAACACAATAATAAAGTTAAGAAATTATTGACTTAAGATCAATCTTTTATTTTTATAAGTATGTCACTGAATTAATTATTATAAAACTTCGATGTTATCGAGATTGATTGGTTGATAAAGAATTTCTTTCTGAGCTAAAAATTTAAGATCTATAAAAGATACCGAAGTGAAATTTAGATGTCATATTGCTTTTAGTAAATGTTAGGTATATTTTACAAAAAAAATATTGTTAAATTATAATGTAGTGTCTGTTACCAACTGGTCTAATTCCATATAACAGCGTAGTACAATAGACACAAGAGTGTCGGATCACTTTGTTTTCTATTTGTGGCAGAACTCGACGTTTTCTTCGACTTCCTAGCAAGGAGAAATAGAAATAATTTATATATTATGATTCTCTCTAGTAGGTACCCACAACCTTTTACAGTCAGACGTCCCGCTGCACTACTAGGGTCACATCAATAATATAAATAAGTAATTGCTTCATTAATCGATACATCGTGCTTTAAAACGTGTTTGTACAAACTTAGACAAATACTATTACACTTCCATATAAAGATGTGTATTTTAAAAAACTTAAATTTTCTATATTCGATGTTGTCACTTTTTTATTTTTAACTACCTCCTGCGTAGACGCCGTCATGACACAGCTGTGATCTGTTCAATTCTCTGGGATGGTTCTACATTCAATTCTGTGTCTAGTAAATGCTTACTACATTTCATTTTATAGATATTATATTAAACTTTGGTTCAAAAAATGCAACGTTGAGTTTGACGCTCAATGTACCTAAATTAGAGTAGTATGTCAATGGGCCCCTTCTCACTAGCCCAATGACGTAATACTATGGAGTTGATGGTTTTTTAACTTTACTTTCTATATCTAGCGAAGGTATACAGATATGATAAAGCGCCAAATACTATAGTCCCGTATACTCAATTTGCCTCGTTCACTGTCATTAAATTCTTCATACATGCCCTCAGAGAGGTCCTTATACTTTTTATCATGACCTCCCTCCAGTATCATCCAATGCAAATTTATTTATTTATATTATTTTCATTTTTTTACAGTATTATACTAACTCACAGGATAGTTAGAAAGAACCTAGTGTCAAGACACTTCGTTCTCTACATTCCGCCCGACATCGAGACGTTGAGTGACAGAACTCGACGCCGCGCTTTTAATTGAATTCCTTACATTTTTAATATAATTAAAATTATATTTCTATATTAAAATAATATTTATCTAATATTGATAGCTCAACATCTATAATTTGTTACGAAAGAGGGTTTTTATATATAATATAACCAATACAAATATATACTTCACAATTTTTAATAGACATAGAATAGGTCACTACCAAATTTAGATATTTAAATGAATTCCCACATTACCCCTGTGTGTAAACCGCAGTCCGTATTCAGTACAGGACTCTCTCTACCTTATTATGACGCAAGAATAATTCTATTATGCCTACACCTTTCTTCAAAACATTTCACCCTTTGACTGTCCAAGTTAATCCTCACTAGATCTTTTCTCATAGTTAAATATATACCTAAAATACAATAGACTTAAATCGTTAAACGTATTCTAAAACCAGCTTTATTCCTTTAAAAATAAGGTACATTTTACTAAATAAATTATTTTGAGGATTATAGACAGTCTTAAACAGCTGTCTTTTCTCTAGTTTACCGGTTTGCGAAGGACGAAGCCGAATAGCGATTTATAACAGGTTTAACGCCAATTTCACGCAAAGCGCTCGTCGGCGGCGACATTAGTCGAATAGCTGAGATTTTATTATCTTAGTTTCTATAATATATTTAATTAAATTACTTTCTATGTCAATAAATTTTATATATTTGCTTAATTTTTTTTCTAGCTTCACGCCGTATCCCGCATACCCTGCTGTATAGCAGGGTAGGCAGAGGAAACCCTCCGTTTACCCACTATCCGCCGAATTCGGAGGCATTGCGTGTTAAGTGGCGGAACTTAACGCCGCGCTTTACCTCTGATAACAGAGCGAAGAAAATGGAAATAATAAATATTTCCACTCCTCGAGTGGAAATCGAACCCACAACCAGTCGTTTACAGTCCACTTTCGTCCCACTGCGCCACAACTGGCCCTTATTTGCTATATCGAGAGTTAAGTTCTGTTCTACACTTTTCGTCCCAATTCGCAAAAAATATATGAATAGTTGAATCGCGAAACTCTTCCCTGCGATTTCTCTTGTTAGAGCGGGTGAAAAAAAAAAGTTTAAGCATTATCGTTGTTTCCAGAGGTGATGGAATCATCGCGCTTACAGGAAAACGATGTCTTGCTGCACCATAATGGCCTCAACAATTTATTGATTGATATTTATTTGTTTGTCTGAGCTACGTTTTACTCACAAAGCAGACAGAGAGAACTTAGTGTTGAGACACTTGCTTTGCCCATTAAGCTCAAAATCAAGACATATCATGTTGACCGGCAGAGCTCAATGCCGTAATACACTTCGTCTTAGGGTCAAAAGCGGAGAAATGAACATAGTTTAAATATAATCATTAACATGAATGGAAATCTAACCTATAACCAATCGCGTTTATACATATACGTCCCACTGTGCCAAGACAACCTCAACTTAAGTAATTATTAAAATTGCAATTATTGTTTAATTTATGTTACATTTAGAGGGTACAGAAAGGATTAAACTTTATAAATAACAGATCAAATGAAAGGGTAAAGAGAGGGATGTTACAATTTAACATTATGACAAAAGTTTTAACTGATTAACTATGCGGGACATACGGGTACGTTATCGTGCGATCAAACGCATTACTATGATTATTATCTAACCGCCTTTTTAATTCATACCAACTGGTTTAGGAATAATAACAAATTCCTTCACATTAAATAAAAATAAGTTCCTTTTCTTCAGTAAAAATTTATTTATGTATTTTTTAAATATAATATTAACATAAATAAAATAAAAAAAGATAACATACTTGATCATTTTAATTGTATCATTCATTATAAATTATAATTTTCCCGTGGGGGGACAGGTTAAGAATACAATTCCCCCCCGCCGCTGGGTAGCGCCCGTAAAAGGCGGGTAACCAAGTAGTTTGGTGGTAGGAGATTCGTTCTCCGACTGGCTCGCGACCACTATCATGTCAAAGACGAACCGCCAAATATCTTATGATGTGTTCCGGTTCGATGGCATGTAAGCCATCTCTCCCTATTCCCACCATTCCCATCCTTCCTTTCTACTTCTGTCATACATTCCCAAAGCTGGCAACGCATCCATAACTTGAATGTTGTGGATGTCTATGGGCGAAGGTAACCACTTAACACCAGGTGAACCTTCAGCTCGTTTGCCTCCTTCATTCCATAAAAAAAAAAAATATCGATTCATTATAAATTCGCTTAAAGCAATCTTTTTATTTCAGATTGTCTATATAATTTTTGTCCTTGAAATTTACTAACAAACAGTTTTTTCCTATTAGCAAGTCATTGAAAAAACATAATTAAATATGCTTTCCTCAATATAAACAATAACAGTCTAATTAATAAACAATAATTGTTACAATTTGAATAGTAAGATAAAAAATATTTCTCGTTTGTTAGTCTTGATCTATTTTTGATATAATTTATTATTTTAAATAGCTTCACGCTGTATCCCGCACACAGCAGGGTAGGCAGAGGGAACCTAGTGTTAAGACACTCCGTTCCCCACTTTCCGCCGAATTCGGAGACTTGCGTGTTAAGTGGCGGAACTTAACGCCGCGCTTTACCTCGACACCAGAGCGAAGAAAATGGAAATATAATTTCCACTCGAGTGGGAATCGAACCCACAACCAGTCGTTTACAGTCACACTCTTGTGCCACTGGGCCACGACTGGCCACATTTGTTATTTTTTTTCAATTAAATAAAATAATGGCCAGTCATGGCTTGTGGGTCTAAAGTGTGTTTGTAAACGCGACTGGTTGTGATTTCGATTCCAACTCAAGGAGTGAAAATATTTAATATTTCCATTTTCTTCGCTCTGGTATCGAGGCAAAGCGTGGCGTTAAGTTCCGTCAATTAACACGCAATTCCTCCAAAATTCGTCTGATAATGGAGAACGGAGTGTCTTAACACTAGGTTCCCTTTCTACCCTGCTCATACAGCGTGAAAGTAATAATAAATAATTAAATACTACGAAGAAAAAGTTCGTTGGGCTTAGCGGTGGTTTCCCATAATTAAGAAATAACGAACTATTGGTAAGCTTTTTCTTAATTATTACTTCATTTTCCTTCTCGTTATTTAACTAGGCTAAGAACCAAAATAAGAATATCATATTAAGTACTAGAAGATTTTAAACATTTTACAAGAAGACAGTTAAAGCGAATGATCGCTTCAATATTTTCAACTAATAAGTCATCGCCTACGCATGAAAGGCTCAAAGAGGAACTTTCACTGCTCTATCGTTAGTAACCTTGACCCGCGGACTATAATAGACCAGATTCAGTTGCAGTTATTTCTGGTACCGTTTCAATTGTACCCTTTGAAATCAGCAATATTTAGTGCGATTAGTAGGACATTATCACAGTGCGACTTTGAGTAAGTATTTTGAGCCTGAGTATACTAGTAGTACAGGGGCGTATATGGTATAACTTTTGAGCAAATTGTATATCTGAATGTCTAAGATGAGATAAAGTTGAAAGATTATTGCTATATAGCAATAGGGATATCCCTATTCTGTTAAAAAAACGAGGCGCAAAACGCTACGATCCGTGCAAGCTTCTTTCGCCTCGTCCACTGTTTTCAACCTCTTCACATATACATATATGTTCTCAGGGCGGTCGTCATACTTTTTACGCGACTTCTCCAGTATAAGTTAGTACGTGCATAAATGTGTACTTTTTCACTGCGAATCAGTTAAGCTGACTCCAAAAGACATCATCTCTGTACCACATTGCTTATTTCATATCAATAAATAGATAAATAAGTGAAAATATATTCATTTTCACGTGCTCCATTTTATAAACATAAAATTAGCAGAACTGATTCAGAATTGTTAATTCATTCACAAGATTACATTTAATATGTAAACATTGTTTATTAAAAATAAAGAACTCAATCATTCATTTTGCAGTCGCGACCTTGCCTATATAAGCTAGAAAAAAAAATAATATCGCCAGTCACTTGAACGTGAATCACTCGAGCAAGTGCACTCGATTGAAAGATAAAAACATTTAATGGATATCTATGGCCTGTTAAATGTTAACTCGTTAAACTAAAGGTCATCGCGTAATAAAATTTTGTAATTGCTTATACAAACTACAATATGTCCATTACATTGTTATAAAATTACACTTTTTACTATTTTCTGAACGTCTTTATTTTCATTTCTACTTAAATTTTTTTTGGTGGGAAGAGAAAATACTAAATATTGAGGTATATTTCGTACTGTATGCCCGCAACTCTGTTTGCATGAACTTAATCATCCTTCCTACCGAAATACTTATTACAATAAACAACTTTGCTATCGTCCGTCATTGTGTGTTCTTCTTTCTTCAAAATTAATCATAACGTAAGTCTTGCTGAAGCTGAAAAACACAACAACAGAGAAGGTTTCATTCAAATTCGCTGAGTAGTTCCGAATACATACGTTAAACTTTGATTAAAAAGTTCATTTAAAACTTCGATAATAGTCTAAGGAATTTAGTTTTTTTTTATCTAATTAAAACTTTGTATGTACGTTGTAGTGGGCTTAATCGATTCATGTTTAGTTTTAAATTAAGTTAAAACTTTTTGTTTTACATATTTAACATTGCGTGTTGAATAATGAAACTCATTATCGTAATTTGATTTGGAACTAGAATGAAAATAATTAACAAAAACAATGACAATTCTTCTGAATCCCGTATACATTTGAACTGTCACACAACGTAATCTAAATTAAAATAACTTCGGCATACAGAAATAACATATATAATCCGTCATATTTCCAATCATTGACACATTCTTTACAGAAGAAGACAGTAAATCTGATAGATTCGGCTTTATTACAGAACCACGGCACCCTTTGTCCATTTTTTCACCTTTTGTCCATATTTTTTGTGACTACGGTGTCTGTTTGCTTCCGACACGCTCACATTCCAGCTGCTAATTTGGTAGCATTAGAATACACCCTGTGCATTAGAAAGGGATCTCTTTTTTGTTATGAATGAGCAGCGTATTGTAGAAAAACTTGTTCTGAGTATTGCTATAGTTGTCTTAAATGTATTATAGTATAACTGTTAAGTTAATACGTGGTTTCTTGAAAGAAGCAATATGAATAATATTAATGTTATTCGTAAGTTTTAGTTTTTGTAGAGGAAGTGTGAGTGAACGTTTTTAACTAATAAAGATGCCGACCGCTGCATAACTACATAACTATTTATAAAAAAAAATATCCTTTAGGAGTAGATTTTCAAAAAAGTAGTCTATACTTGACTCTGGATCTTCAAGTTACAGACTGACAAATACAAACTAGTAAAGGATTACTGGCATTCGAATCTTCAGTTCTAAAAGGTAGTTCTCATATTTTTCGGCGAAGTTTAATCTATATTAATATTATATATGCAAAAGTATCTGTCTGGCTGTCTGGTTACGCATTCACGGCTAAACCACAGGCACGATTTCAATGGAATTCGGAATGAAAATAGTTAGGGTAGCTCTTAGGTCACGCACAGAACAGTATAATTCAATTTCAAAAAATAATTATTTAAGGGTTGAAATAAGGGATGAAAGTTTGTATGAAAAATATAAGCCGCTTAAGCGATTTCTATGATTTTTCTCACGAAGATACATCTCTAGTAGTATCTTATTTCAAAAATAGCTGATATCTATTTTTCTCAATAATTTATTAATTTATTTATAAAACCGAAAACAAAATTAATTAACATCTTCCAATTCGAAGAATCTATCACAATTAGCAAACAACAATTAGTTTACGTAAATAGTCTTGTAGGTCGTTATCGTACTTCTCGATTAAACGATTAATTACTACAGTTTAACATCTGAACTGTTTAGAAATAGCAATGTAAGCTTGAGGAATGTAAGCTTCTTGTGCAACTAAATCGTTTACTTGGTTCATTTAAATGCGTATAATTACTTTAAGGTATTTATTACGTTTAAATTAACATGTAGGAAAAATATATTTAATACAAAGTGTATTAAATATATTTTTTGCATTTATTTTATATTTAAAATTTCAATTACTTTTTGTTATGTAGTAACTGTGATCGACTATTTTACTCCCTCGCAAGACATTTTTCTTAAAAAAGATATTTATTTATTTATTTAGGAAAGCAACATAGTGTTCAGTGTTTTTATCTTTTGTACATAAATACATTTATATATTCTTATGGTACACCATACACAACTATATTATAACTAACTTCACATGCAAATTAAAAAAAAAACTTGTTTCGAAACTATCAACAATGTAAAAAAATATAAAAAAATAATAAGAAAATTCTAACCTAGGTACAAAAAAAATACAACTGAAGTTATACAGTAGGGAAAATATACCTATGAGTGTTAGTTAAAAATGTATGTATATAGAAAAAAATATGTAACTTCTACAAAAATTATAAGGCATTTAAAAACTTTTTTTTTGTTTTTTTTTAGCTTCACGCTGTATCCCCCTCACACAAGGGAGAACCTAGTATTAAGACACTCCGTCCTCTACTTTCCGCCGAATTTGGAGGCTTGCGTGTTAAGTGGCGGAACTTAACGCCGCGTTTTACCTCGACGCCAGAGCGAAGAGAATGGAAATATAATTTCCACTCCTCGAGTGGGAATCGAAAACACAACCAGTCGTTTACAGTCACACGCTTGTGCCACTGGACCACGACTGGCATAAAACAAAAAATAAATATTAAAAATTACATCTTTTAAAACCATGCTATAAAAGGCAATAAACATCATAGTACATATATCATTTTGTATTATAATAAAAAAAAAAATAAGTATGAATAAAAAAAATGGAAAATAAAAGAAAAAAATGTAGGCCATAAGATGAGCTACACAAGTGTCGTAGCTATAAATTCAGCTCGAGGATACTCTAAAAGATTGGCAGACAAAGCGAAATCTTGAGCTCCTTCAATCGAAAAATTGAATATCGACAAACATGCCACTAGGCTTTTTTTAGAAACTGAAAAGCGTTTAATACAAAAATGAGAAGAAAAATTATTATAAAAACAGTTTAATTATGTACTTATTTACCTGTAGATAACGAATCGAACAAGTAATCTTGAAATAGTAACTATCAAGAAATCTTACAACAAAAAATAATATTTTGGTGTACTAAATAGCATTACGCCTAATGAGAATCGAACCTACACCCCTACAACCTCATTTTCTTAAATATCTCTTGTGAAAAGACAAGGCACGGAGTTAAGTTCCGCCACTCAACAAGCAATGTACCAGATTCGAACAAAGGGAAAAAAGAAATGTGGCGGTTCTCTCTGTTTACCTACGGTTTGTATGCAGGAACAAACGTGGATCTGTAAATAAAATGAAACGCGTCTGCCCTTTAATGACAAATACAATCATGTTCTTTAATCATATGGTCGAAATGTCACTTGAATGACGCATCTACTTCATTTGTCATAAGAGTTTGGAACAGTAGGTTTAGAACGTTTTAGTTTTGGCTTATCTTTTTCGGAAGTGATTTATATATCTTATCTTGTTTAGATTCCTTTCATTCCTTGCTTATTAGTAAATAGTTTTTGCCGTTTTGTATTTTGTGTGAGTATTAGATCGTTAAGTTAAAGTAGCATTAATTGTGCGAGGCCATTGCATTACAAATTTATTTAGTAGTAACGCTGTATGCTTTTTTTGCAGCTTTACGCTTTTTTCCGCGTGGCGGAGTGGTCAGAGATGACCTAGTGTCGAGACACTCCGTCCTTCATTTGTGGCCTAAAATGAATATATTACTTTTCTAGTTGCAAATTTCAACGGCACGTTTTGTCATAGGTATTAGAACGAAGAATTGAAAATTTATATTTAATAATAATTTACCTAGTGGATATCAAATCCACAACCATATCTTTACTGTCGGACGCTATCCCACTGCGCCACGACGGCCCCAAATGATTACTTCGGACTCAAAATATCGGAATATTTGTGAGTACGAATCATTCATTCATCATCATTTTTGTATTCAAATATTTTCATCACGTACCTCTTGCATTAAGCAGGCATTTCCGGCAGGCGTCCAAAATGCAATGTTTTCAAAAACTGAATAATGAAAAATGCTAATACAATCAATTCAAATTATTGCCTTTGTTCTGTATTTAATTTTATCATAAATATAATATCGAAAAATACATTTTCATATTAATTACAGAATTGGTAAGAGTAAATCATTTATCTGTTATTTAAGTTAAATTAATTCTATTTCATAGGTTGGGTGTGAGTTATTTTATTAGCTTTATGCTTTGTTCCTAGCGTGATAATTAGGTAGAACTGTGAAAATAAGATATTTGCATATCGTTTTTGCCTCGTGTCGTTTCGCTCTTCATAGATGCTTGGGGGTACTGCTTGCTGTGCTTTTTACGTGAGCTTCCTCCAGCATTATCGACGTCGTGTTGTCGAAGGTCAGATATAGATATTGTTAGCTATTTATTAAAAGTAGATATTTTCTTGTATTATACCAGAATAATATTGATGAATATCAAGCATTTACTGAATTTGCTAAGTTGTGTATGCTTGTGTTAATGTGGAATCATGAAGAGGCAAGACAATATTGAAGTCATGTATCCTTAACCGATTGAGCTGAAATTTTGTATCACATTTAGTTTGGATAATATAAAAAGCTTATTTTTTGAAAGTTGAAGAGTTTGTGCTTTTAATTACTTATTAACATAAATAGTAAATTTCAGTGTTATCTTAATGCTTTACAGTAACTTCTCTATATATTCAACTCAGTAATAGTGAAACAGGATTACTACGCTATTGCAAAATGACGTTATCGAGTACAGATGTCTCTCCTTATGAAGTACAGTGGGGGCGTAGGAGCTTTTTATAGAATACGCTCTGAGTTAGTCATAACAACTAACTGGGGCTTGTAAATTATTATTTATTAAAAATATAGTAAAATTTGATAGTTAAAAAAGAAGTTTCACGATTCTCCCGCAACTACCCCGATGGTAGTTAAAAGAAACCTAGTTTTAAGACTCCGTTTTTTATTTTCTATCTTTGCAATTAAATTGATAAAATTTAAATAGCCTTACGCTCTGTCCCGTACACAGTAGGGTAGGCAGAGGAAACATAATATTAAGACACTCTCTTCTCCATTTGTAATCACAATTTCAATAAATTTTATTAAATTTAATCCCTACTAGGGATAAACAGAACCTAAAATGGACATGTAGTTTATCTCGCAAAGCATGTTGTAAAAATATCTCCTTTGTTCACCCGAAATCGAGATATTAAATTTAACCTTAGATATGTAATAAAGCGTATGAATATATAATCGTCAATTATTCTCTCTTCATAATATCATTTCGTAATATACATATGTGTCATTACTACATGAACCAATTTATATTTCAAACAAAGAAACGAATGATTAAACTTTTTTGTACCTGTATGGTTATTTATATTATTGTGTATGTATATTTTTTGCAGCTTTTCGCTTTCAGAGTATAGCAGAGACAACCTAAAGCCATAACGTTTCGTCGTCTACTTTGAACCACTTGAAATCTAGACGTTTCATGTTGGGTGGCGTAACTTAACGCCGGGTTTTATCTTAGCTAAAAAATGAAAATTGAAAAACAATTACTCCCCCAAGAGGGAATCAAACCTACAGCCTTCGTGTTTACAGCCAAACGTCGTCCCCCTCTTCATTGTTGTTTTAATAGCCAATCAGGTTCATCTTAGAAAAATTTACTTGTTTTAGCTAAATCATTTAAACATACAAATAATCTATATGTACATTAAAATGTAATATTGCCAGCAAGCGTAATAGCAGCTTACAACACAATACAAAAACTGAAGGACTCGACCTTTGGAGCGCTGCGAGCGACATTTCAACTAAACATTACTGTCAAAACGCCATTAGGAACATCAGTGTTTTAGTCGCAAACAATGCGTGACGGTTGTAGCACGCAATAAAAATGATTACTTCTATTAAAATTACACTATATTCGGTCACTGTCGGTCCGTTATGTATACAATATAGAATACTTATGTATTCTTTGATTTTGGGCAAGTCGTGGCGCAGTGGTACAAGCATGTGACTGAAAACAACTGGTTGTGGGTTCGATTCCCAGTCGTTGGTTGGAAATATTTATTATTTCCATTTTCCTTCGCTCTGGTGTCGAGGCAAGCGGCCTTAAGTTCCGCCACTTAACACGCAATGCCTCCGAATTTGGCGGAAAGTGGGGAACGGAGTGTCTTAACACTAGGTTCCCTCTGCCTACCCTGCAATGTGCGGGATACAGCGTGAAGCTAAAAAAAATATTTTGATTTTTTTTGAATCACGCTTCTTCCCGTATATCACAGTAGGCAGAGACAACCAAGTGTGAAGACACTACGTTCTCTGAAGAATTTGAAATATTTATCAAGTTGTAAAAATTGTGTAAAAGATGTAAAAGAAAGACAATATAGTTAATACATTTTATATTAGGTACTTTATAACAATACTTTTAACAGTCTTAAAACGAACGACTTAGTGACAATCGGCGGTCAACGCCAGTCTATATATACACTATGTACAAGAAGTCAAGCTTGCCAACTTATAGGAAAACAAGGAAGTCACTTGAGGAAAGCTTTAAAGTTCATTTTTGGCATTCGGGGGTTGAGTCAAAACGTAGTCAAAAGAGAATGTCTTAGCAACTAGCTACTAAGCAACTGTGAGAGATGTGAAACCTCTGGACACGGGGTTAGGAGGAGCACTGTATCTCTGTAGGCCTGAACACGGTCCCGCGCCTCGAGCCACCGCTTCAAAGAACTGGCGCAAGTCGCTGACCGACCTCGTGGGAGGCGCTTGGAGGTCGTGCAGCGAGGCCGCCCTTCTTGGAGTATCGTTCACAATCACAGGTCGCGCCAACTGCTCACTACTTCTTGCCAAACTGCCACCGCTTTGCGAAAGCGATTCGAACAACGCCCGCCTTTCACGCACTGGCACATATTGAGACACCACTTCGTGCGCGTTTGGGGAACACGACCTTGCGCGGTTTTCTAGAGACGCTGTCTTCCTTCTTGCCGCCACCATCGCAAATCTGCCGCGTTCAGCACCTCCTGTAGTGCCCTCCCAGCGTTTCAAATACCTGTGCCTCCCTATATCAGTGTCACATGTTCTCGCTCGCGGAAGAGTGTGGTGTTGGGGACTTTTATTCAGCATATTACTGCAGTTATCACACTTCACGACTTCAGCTTTCCGTACTGGCGCGTCTACCACATCTATTGTTTTAAGAGCGTCCAGTGATAGAGACAAATCGAGGCTACGATCGGACGATGAATCATAATCGTCGTCTTCTACGACGATGCCCTCGTCCGTAGCTGCAGGGGAATGGTCTCGTCTAGGAAGCTGGGTCTCCGGAGCGGTTAGCAACCTTCTTCGCGCTCTGGGAGGTGGTCTGGGAGGGCATACAGGCGTCTCCTGAATGGGCACCTTCTTTGGTTCTTTGCTGCACGTGTCCGCAGCTGGCAGCACGTCCAAAAATCTGACTTGTGGCAATGGCGTCTGACCGAGTATTTCAACGCAAAGCGCTCGCACCCAACGGGCGTATTCCGTCGCATTGCAAGCCTGCAACAAACAAATATAATATTATTATCTATAAGAAATCGCACCACAAATTTATGACTCAATCGTTGATCTGTTCTGAATAGAATCAAAATTGTTATTTAAATACAGATAATAGTGTCATAGTATGAATATTTAAAGGGTAGCGACTTTGGGCTGATCTCAGAAACAGAACTAGTTGGGTCTATTATGTTACGCGGAGGAACAAGGATTTCCTTTCGTCATAACGTGTTTCTTTACGTGTCAACACCTTCGCTTTCTAGCCCTTCTTATGTTAAATAGTGGCATCAAAAGATCGCACAGTACAAAGAAGCAATGATTTACGGGTGTTGCGCTTTATTGAGGTCTATTAAATCGAGCGAGTCGTGAGAAAGGTGAGTTACGAAGGGGACCCGAACGTCTTGCAAGACGTTGATATCCTATTGTGAACTAGTAGAACTAGGGTTTTAGAAGAAAAAAATAATAATAGACTCGGCTTAATATTTAAAAAATATTTTATAGTTTCAAATAAAATTAAACGGTTTCTTTCCTACATATTATATCAAGTTACAATTACGCGACAAATTTTAAATAGACTTAGTGTGTACCTTGTAAGTAAATATGTATTTTTTCTACAATCTATCCAACATAATATGTACCTATATATTATAGCTATATAACTAAGCATCAAGATACACCGTACTCTACTTTTCGTCCGAAACCATGGCGTTTTAATACTGGAGTTTTGTCTTAGGTACCTACTGATCTATTTAAATATGATATATATACATACAGATAATATTGTACAATATTTTTTAGCTTCACGCAGTATAACGTACACAGCAGGGTAGACAGAGGGAACCTGGTATTTAGATACTCCGTTCCCACTTTCCGTCGAATTAGGAGGCACTGCGTGTTAAGTGGCGGAACTTAACGCCGCGCTTTACCTCGACACCAGAGCGAAGAAAATGGAAATATTAAATATTTCGACTCCTCAAGTGGGAATCGAAACCACAACCAGTCGTTTACAGTCACACGCTTGTGCCACTGGGCCCCGACTGGCCACACATTTACGATATTGTACAATATAATATGTTAAAAAAATAAAACATTTTTTTATATATATAGGTGCATAGAAACTATAACTCTCACAAAGTTATACATACAACAGGCAGCACCGTCTATCACGTAATGGTCATCCGATCACGCAGAATTCCTAACTGACGTGCATTTACAGCTACCAGTGTTTGTTAATAAATGCAATTATTCAATCTACCGCGGCGCATGGCGAATTATCTTTGCAGCGTATTCTTCATTCACACGTAGCTTTATTGTTATAGAACAATCCTTTCATAAATTATTTACAAGATATTCTTGTACCAACGTGACAATTTCAATGTTACAAACTTGTTAAATCACGGCGCGGCGTTACAAAGACTAGGTTAATAATTTACTTTCTTTATATATTAATTTTTTCTCTAAATATTTCTATATATTTATTTTTTTAATGGGACATGATTAAGTAACTTATTGTTATGATGCATCGGTTATATGTTACTTGTAAGAAATTGCTGCATTAATCCATACTAATGTTATCTGTGTAAAAGTGTCTGTTTGTCTGTGTGTTACGCTTTCACGGCTTGGATGGAATTCGGAATGAAAATAGGTAAACCCGAGGTGAAACATGGGCTATATATGATTCTAAAGGCACTCTTTAAAGCTGAAATTAGGGATAAATATAAACCGCTTAACTTAAGCAAGAACGCGTTTAATCGAAAATACGAAGCAGCTAGTTGTTAAGCTCGTAGCGTATATATTTACTAATAGAACCAAATTCATGATCAAATGACAGAAAGGCAATTATATACCTCAAACAGTTTCGATTACAAATATAAGGAATAAGCTGTAAAGAACAGAAGTCAATGCCATGTTTTGTCTACTAGATCTAGAAAATGACCAAAATGATAGTATTTATATAATCAATCTCCCGAGTGCAGATCGAACCCACAATTAACTCTAAATATATAATATATATTGCAAATAGTATTTAGAAACAAAAACACTTACAACATAAATATATTAAAACTATCATTAACATACTTTATCGATGAACAAACAATATAACCATTAGCAAAACAAATGTTGAACGTTTAGTTACATATACGTCCACTTTGTCATAGATTCCTTAAAGACATTATGTAAGTACCTATGCAATGCAGCTCACTGCGTTTCAATAATAATTCCAAGGTCCCACTTCTTTGGTAGAATTATTATTGTAAATTATCAAGAATAGTACCCTATTTTTTTTTAGCTTCACGCTATATCCGCACACAGGAGGGTAGGCAGAGTGTTCCTCACTTTCCGCCGAATTCGGAGGCATTGCGTGTTAAGTGGCGGTACTTAACGCCGCGCTTCGCCTTGACACCAGAGCGAAGAAAATGGAAACGTTAAATATTTCCACTCCGCCAGTGGGAATCGAACCCACAACCAGTCGTTTACAGTCACACGCTTGTGCCACTGCGCCACGACTGGCCCCTAATGTAAATTAATTTATTAGCAAAAATAATATATTTTAGAGGCCATCATGGCGCAGTGAGAGAGCATCTGTCTGTAACCGCGGTGATTGTTAGTTCGATTCTCAATCGAGGGAATGATTATAACTACATATATTATTTTTATTTCCTGTTCTAGCCGCCTACCTAAGTCAAAAGCTCTTTATAGATTGCGGATGAAAAGTGGAGAACGAAATGTTTTAACACTAACTTTCTGACTACTGCTATTCGGCAAAAGCGTGAAGCTGATAAATAAAATACTAGGTATAATTTAGTTTCCAATAAAATTCTAGAGGATACGAACATCTATGAACTTAATACTTAATATAAAATGCCCCTACAATGTTACAAGCGCAGCAGAATTTTAATAATTTATGTTTCGCAAATTTAATTGATAAAATGAACGTCAATGTATTGTGTAAAATTCATTAGGAACCGCAAACCGACTGCGGTTAGAATATTTGAAGGCTGTACTAAAATAAATACAGAAATGCTTTATTTGAAACCATATGTTCATATTTTAAGCAAAATTTGCAATAACTATATATTTTTTTGGTATTAAATAATAACTACTTTTTTGTTAAATGATATTGAAGAATAAGTTCTCTTATTTTTTCAACATCGCGTTTTTCCTGCAAAGTAGTCAGTCAGAGAGAATCACGTCTCTGGTTTAAAGGATTAATTTTAGTGAACCGGAAGTAAATTGTTTGACGTTCAAAAAATGAAGCATATAACTTCTTATTTTAAATAAAAATATTTAACTTGACTTTATTTGTCAAAACACTTCGTTAAATTTTTCGCCCAAAATTAAGAAATTATGTATTGAGTAGCGGAACTTTTACATAACATCATTAATAATTTCTCCGAGTGGGAATCGAAATAACTTGATTTAATATAATATAATTAACATTGTTAAATATTTTAATTATTACATAAATAACCTTTTGTAAAGGGCACTTTTGTATAAGTTTCGGGACAAGTTTTAAAATTATAAAACTTTACTATTACGAAGCTTCACATATTAAAACTTACAAAAGCCTCAATACCTACATATGAGTACAATATAAACTCAACACGTTGACTCGATGACTATAAAGCACAAAGGCATAACTTATACATAACTAAACAATTATTATTAATTATAAGATAAACCGACGATGAGTGGCCGGTCGCAGGTGTAATTTACTTATGGTATTAAATTAATAATTGCAATAGTAAACGAGTCCTCAAGGACGCGGTCGAGGCATTGATTGCGATCTTGTAACTTATCGAATACCTACAGATATAGATATATTTTGGTTATGTAACCCGTTCAGTTGATTGGAACGGCTAGCGATATATATAAATATATTATTTGTATATACTAGTTGTACTTGTGACTAAGTCCGCGAGAAATTAAAAATAAAATATATTTTTAAAATAAACGTAGCTTAAGATACTCCTTATTATATATGCTATTTATTAATGAAGTCCCATCTAAATCGAATGAATGAATTTTACATATGAATATAGTAAAATACTCTTTCGTAAAATGTATTTTAATACTTCAAAATGACCACAGATGTCTGTGTTTTTGTCTGTCATGTCTGTGTTTTGGTCTGTCATGTTTTCACGGCTTATCTACCGGTCCGATTTGGATGAAATTTAGAATCAAAGTATTAAAAGTTACTGGGTCTAACGTAGGCTACTTATTTTTTCAAAAATCAACTTCTAAAGGGTTGAAATAGGGGATGAAAGTTTATATGAAAAATCTAAACCGCTTGACTGATTGTAATAAATATTGGCATAAATATAGTTGATAACCTAAGCTTAAACATAGACTGCTTTATTTTTTAATAACCCAGCCCCGAGGGTTGCAATATAACGAAGCAGTTGAGTAGTTCACGCGGCGAAACCGCGAGCGGGCTGCTAGTGAAAAATATATAATAATAACTACTTGCTACCGAAATAGACATTCATACAAATTAGTACTTCTAATACAAGTAAAAAGAAACTTGCTTTTTCAACAAGCATAGTAATCTAGCTTGTTACTTTACAACAACAATTATTCGACGGTTACCATAATTGAAAATAATATGAATATTATACAAATAACACAGTAGCAACGATTTTAACTAAATAACTTAAGAGACCGCTGTCGCGTGTTTTCCTGTATGTTATTACGATAATATTGGCGTAGTTTGTCCTTTAAATAATTACACATGTCTTACAAGTTGTTAGCATGTATGTATGTATGTATTCCGGTTCAACAAGATAATAGATAAGTAGATCAATCAAAATATTATTGAACTTTTAAAATATAACGGCGAGTTGTTAAGCGTACTCAGAGATTTCGATTAATTCGTATCGTAATATAAAGATGAAAATATTCTTTTTATTTTTATGTTAGTACTAGGGCAATATTGGCTTAGTTTGTCTTTTAAATAATTACAAGTTGTCTTACAAGTTGTAAGCAGGTATGTGTCCGGTTCAACAAGATAATAGATAAGTAGATCAATCAAAATATTATTGAAATTTTAATATGTGAAATTTAATGGCGAGTAGGTTTAGTGTACTCAGAGATTTCGATTAAATTTATAATGATCGCTACTGTAACTTAATTGAATTTAAAGTGATAGACTATCATAGTTAGGGATTTTTTTACTTTTCTAATAATAATAATAATGAATTATACCAGTTAGCTATATTAAGCTACACTTAATTTCAGTTTAAAACTATGGTAAAAGCCAGATTTTTTTTTTATTATTTGCACAAAAATATTGGCATACACAGAAGCTATATAATGTACTACGGTTTATCTTACTTAATGTATAATATTCCTTATTTTTCATATTTATTTTCCGTCCAAGCCTTCCAAATCATATTCTCTAGCAACCTCTATGATAATGGTTGAATTTGACAATAATCTTCGTGTGAACAAACACATTTGGGCAACTTTTACTTAATTGTCTAGTCTAAATTTAACCGTAACAAATAATTTATTGACAGATCATTAATCAACTGCTAACTATTCCAATAAAGCAACGTGTCAAAATGTCGATTGACAATAACTAACAATTGGCAGTGAAGATAAACGATTTTCGATAGCTGCCTTGAAAATAATTGTGTTATTGTAGTATATATCAACGGTCAGATTGATTACATCGTCTCTTTGCGATATCAACGTGATATCTCAAAATCGTTTTCTCTCATTTCTAGGTATTCAAAACCGCGGTGTGCGTATTACCACCTACTATAAAAGTTTTTTTGAGAGAACAATTAAAAAATAGTGGGTTTTTGTAATCAATCAAGCAATAAAAAAAGATATAAATAAGTTGTCAAGTTTTTAGCGCAAAGAGGCGACATATAGAAAGCATACGAGCTACAGCTTCAAAACCAAGAAAAATATATTAGCAGACATGTTATAATAAAAAAGTTATTAGGTATAGTGTGAAAATTGTCTTAAAAGTTTATTTTTGACAATTGTAGTAGTATTTTTTTAACAAATAGGCAAAAAAAAGAAATTTACGTAATTTTCTAAACTTTATTATAGAGGCAACTCTATCTTACTAATATACAAGCTGTAAAGCTAATATAAGCTAATACTAAAAAAACATAACATTTTGCTTTATTTTCAGATTCAGATTCTAGCGTCGCTTAAATCAACCAGCTTACATATTGTATGGCATAAGATTTTTTACTGCACTTGTATTTATATGTTAAACCTTTCGATGTTATATTTAAGTTATTAAGTCAAAATGATTTTTAGGATTTTCAATAGTTTCTTGTTTTATTGTTTACATCACAGTTATGGCGGCATTTGTTTAGAGTTAACTATTTTTAGTAGTTTACCATAAATAATTTTCAGTTTATTTTAAATTCCCAAAAACGAATTTCTGATGTGGAAAATAATCAATAGCTTTCTGTCTATTTATACTAACTAAATAGTTATTTCAATTTACCTAATAAGAAAATAGACTTCTCAATACCAGGGATGGCCAATTTGCTGCTCGCGAGTCACTTGCGGTTTTGAAGTCTTTTATTTGTGACTCTCAATACATATACAAGAGTTCCTTTTATATTTTTGAATTATTATATTTAGATTTCAAAAAAATATATTTTAAATATATATTTTATATTATATTTATATAATAATAAAAAAAACGTATTTTTTCATACCATAATCACAAACTGTTATTAATTTATGTAAGTGGAAAAGTATTGTGTTTGTATGTATATGTATGTAAAGCTTTTGTTAGAATTAAAGAAAAAATATAGTACATTTTATATACCTTTTAAATACTTCGGACCTAAAAATCACAAATCAAACCTACCTGGAAAGTGGCAACAGCGGCGTCATCCCGCAACCTCGACAACTGGAACGCATTCGGTAGGGTAGTCGCTGCGCGCAGGTGCAAGTGCCTGAGGGGAAGGCGCGCCGCCGACCGGCGGGGGAGCGTGCCGTCGCGCCACGCGAGCAGGCATCCCCCTCGTACTGCGGCCCGCACCCACGCCCAGGAGTGGTCATCGTCGTTGTAGTACTGCCGGAGGACACCTGGTGGGGGATATATTGTGTCATATTTCATATATTCCTTACATGCCTTAAAATATAATATGGGAAAGGCAATTTATAAGGAAATATCGAAAACCACTTCATGTATAAAGTAAATGTCCGATAAGAACATATTTTACGGCAGGACCAGATGAAGGTGTCATGGCTCTTGCAAATTTATGTGAAGACATTTAGTTTTTTTTTTTTAACTTCGCGCTGTATTCTGCACGAAACCGGAGAAATCTTAGTGTTAAGACACTCCGTTCAGTCCGTCCGAAATCAACCACTGCGTGTCGAGTGGCTAAACTCAACGCTGCACTTTATGCATTGTTGTTGCGCAACCCAGAGAGTAGAAAATGAAATATTAAATATTTCAATTCCTTGAGTGGAAATCGAATCCACAATCATCGTTTTACAGTCAAAAATGGGGAAAAGCACTTAATAAAAATCATCAGGAGGTAGTTTTAGCTTAGTTAGAAGACGTATTAAAGGAAGAGATTTTGCAGCAGAGCTGGATTAAGGAGGTGTTACGGCTTTCGTTAATTTATGTGTGAAAATCCAAATTTGCTACCAATTTGATATTTCGCAGAGAAATCTCACAACGCAGACAAAGTAAATGGCAAAAGTTAGTCAAGTAAGTATATAAAAAGAAGTCACATTTTTTTCTCTAGAGCAATATTTGTATAAAAAGTAACTGAACGCAGATCATAATTTTAATAGTATTTTTATATGCTCGTCAAATGTAAACGCGTTTTCTGATCTTATTGACTTCCGTTCCTAAGCAATGCATAACATATAAACAAAATTCCACCACCATTTTAAAATGTCCAGAAAATTTTATTATAACCAGTGGAAAATAAGAAAACATTTCAAAACACTCGTGACTCGAACTAGATACAGAGTAACTAATTTCACAATTATGTTAATTATACAATTAACAGACAAGTCTAGACGGCCGAATGACAAAAGCAAATAAAACGCCATTCGAGGAGACTCGAAACGTCAAGTTTTATGTACATAAACAAGAATCGTGTATACCAACTAGCAAGTAACTACTAACAACCAAATATTATGTAAGTCAACAAATAAGTATTGGGCGATGGTAGTGTGTTCGATTCCCACTTGGTGAACGATTGTATTTAAAATTATTTTTATTTGTCGTATATCTAAACGAATGCGAATCTAATTACTAAAAATACTATTCTAATTTTTTTATTACAAATTACATATTAACGAAAAACTAAAAAATATAAAAATATGGAAACTTAGAAAAAAAATGATTTTTGTAATTAGATTCCATTTTAACATCTATAAAAATATTTTGATTTTCACCAATTAAAAAAAATACCATTTTATTTGAAAGTAATCTCTACTAAGTTTTACTATTAGGTAATTGATAAAAATATTTATTGACAAAAAATATTGTAGAAAAATGTTTAAAAAAAAATTTGATTCTTCGCGGCATTCAGTTACGCCTTTTAACACACAGTATATCACTTTATCAATATCACTATTTAGTTATTACTAAAATTGACAGCAAACAAAGCCACTTAACAAGAAGCAATATATCGATTTCGGGTAGAAAGTACAAAACGGAGTGTCTTGACACAAGGGTCTCTCTGACCATACTTTTTTTTTAGCTTCACGCTGTGTCTCGCTCACAGTAGGGTAGGCAGAGGGAACCTAGTGTTAAGACACTCCGTTCCCCACTTGCCGCCGAATTCGGAGGCATGGCGTGTGAAGCGGCGGAACTTAACGCCGTTTTTTGCCTCGACACCAGAGTGAAGAAAATGGAAATATTAAATATTTCCACCCCTCGAGTGGGAATGGAACCCACAACCAGTCGTTTACAGTCACACCCTTGTGCGCAACGACTGGCTGAATATACTAAAAAAAATACAAACAAGTAAACGAGTTACGAAGCAAATGTCACTACTTTGCCTAGCTACAACCTTGAATTGACTTCAACAAAATGCCTTTTAAATTTAATACTAACGCACGCACCGCACACGACCTAATTCTTTAAATGACCAAGTACAATAGGCTAATTCGCAAATTGCTTAATGTACAATTTTCTAACAAAACGTTTAATACGAATTGTTTGGTTTATGCGTTTTCAAGCGACAGCGATTTCATGAAATTTTGACTTTTGAATTTAACTAAGTAAATGGGGCCTGGAGTGTCTTAACACTAGCTTCCCTCTGCCTACTCTGCTGTGTGCGGGGATACAGCGTGAAGCTAAAAAAAAATAATCTAAGTAATAGATTATATATGTAGGTTATAGCAGGCACATAGCAGGGTGGTCTAAGAGGACCTAGTATCAAGATGTTCAGGCACTTTCCGCCAAAAATCGAGACATTGCGCGTTGAGTGGTGGAACTTAACGCCTCGCCTTGTCTTAAATACTAGAGATGATATATAAGAATAATTTAAATATATACGTGGCCAGTCGTGGCCCAGTGGCACAAGCGTGTGACTGTAAACGACTGGTTGTGGGTTCGATTCCCACTCGAGGAGTGGAAATTATATTTCCATTTTCTTCGCTCTGGTGTCGAGGTAAGTAAGCGCGGCGTTAAGTTCCGCCACTTAGCACGCAAGCCTCCGAATTCGGTGGAAAGTGGGAAACGGAGTGTCTTAACACTAGGTTCCCTCTGCCTACCCTGCTGTGTGCAGGATATAGCGTGAAGCTATTTAATTTCTTTTTTTTTAAATATATACATTCCCTTCAGTGGGAATCGAACCTACAACCAATCAGCTTTTACAGTGAGACGGTTACTACACAAGCTATATATTATATAAGCGTTTCCACAATTTTAAGAGATTCTGTGGATTCAATTCGCATACAGGGGAAGATATGTTTAAATATTTTCTTCTCGCGTCTCGTCAGAGGAAGTTGGGTTCCGCTACACAGCACGCAATATCTCTTTAATAAACGCAAAATAGAAAACTGCAATCCGTTCAGAACATAATGTATCATTAAATTTCACTGCCTAACTAGTAAAATGTGAGAAATAAATTAAGTAGAAATAAGCAAGTAAAAGAAAACGTATGAAAAGCAAAAAAGAACTTCAGGCCGATTCGATTTCCACTCGAGGAGTGGAAATATTTAATATTTCCATTTTCTTCGCTCTGGTGTCGAGGCAAAGCCGGCGTTAAGTTTTGCCATTTAACACGCAATGCATCCGAATTCAGCAGAAAATCGGGAACGGAGTGTCTTAAAACTAGGTTCCCTCTTTCTACCCCGCTGTGTGCGGGTATAGCGTGAAGCTATAAAAAATAAAAAATAAAAACTACTATGAAAACTACATGCGACTTGAAATAGCATCAGCTATATCGTCACGCGACAATATCGATTTTATTGTAAGTATCGACGGAACATCCAAACAATATTGCGTGTTTTGTGATATAGCACGCGATGCTATAACGGAGAAGTGTCTATTAGCTTTATTTACTGTTTCTCCCATTCGAGGCAGTAAATTATATACTTATAGTTTTATATTTATATAACTTTGTAATGGTTATTGTAAGATATGGTCGTGGGTTCAAATTTAGTATGAAAGAATATTTAACTAAATTTGTATAAACTGTGTTTCTAATCTGGTCTATCGCCAAAAATCTTTTCTAAATTTTTATTTACTAAGAAATAGTTAAAACAGCGGAAAGATGAAGCTAACGGTTTGTTGTCTTAGTGTTATTATAGCATTTCAATGAGTTATGCCCCTTAACCGCTTAAAAGGGAAATATAAATTAAAAAAAATATAAACATAATAAGACTTGTCTCATTTTTGACACAATGTTCACAAATTCATGTTCAATCATTGACATGTAAAAAAATCAATGTTGACAAAATATAATTTCATAATAACTTACTTAATACATACAGAAATTATAATAAAACCTACACTAGAAATAAAGACGGTATTAAAGAGTGTTCCAATATTATTTATTATGTAAGTATTATGTTATGTTAATGTATATTATTAAATTGTTTTCACAATCAAAGAATCACAATAATTTATACATTAATTTAGAAATTTGAGCAAAAAATCGAGAACGGACTGTCTTAACACTAGGTCTTCTTTACCTATCCTGCTATGCAGGTACAGGTCGCCAAGCTGCTTTAAGTTACCAAAATAAATATTTAACAGACTCAAAAATAAATTCATTTATACAATTTCGACATATTTTGAAATTGATTTTAAATTTGGTTTTTACATTATGCAATATTTTAATTACGCGTAATAAAATTTATAAACATAATTATTTGAAAATAAAACGTATTCACACGCGCGTACAACCTTGCGACAAACTCGTGACCAATAATGAGCGCTGTAAGGTTATTTACAGGATTTCCCCTATTTAAGCGATTTCTGTAAATTTTGAATATTTTTTTCTTTTTTTTTTAGCTTTAGCTAGGCAGACCGAACCTAGTGTCTTGACACTCCGTTCCCCACTTTCTGCCGAATTCGGAGGCATTGCGTGTTAAGTGTGGCGGTACTTAACGCCGCGCTTTGCCTCGGCACCAGAGCGAAGTAAATGGAAATATTAACTATTTCCACCCCTCGAGCGAATCGGAATCGAACTCACAACTAGTCGCTTTACAGTCACACTTTGTGCCACTGCGCCACGACTGGCCCCTATATTTACTGTTATGGAGTAATAAAAACAAGATTGAGTGAGTTTTCAGTCTTTTTAAAACCCGATACGTGTTTTAGTTCAGCTGTACCGGCCTTTTTCATTCATAACAGGATAGACAAATAGACCTTAGTATCAACAAACACTATTCATCATTTTCTGCCGAAATTCGAGACATGTGTCTTTAGTTAGGTAGTGGAACTCAATGCCGCCGACTATCATGGCATCAGAACGCTAAAAATTAAAATAAACTGAATATAATCCCCCGAGTAGGAATCGAACCCACAATTCAGGCGATTTCACACTGCCTACGATCGTCTCAACTATGTGACTTTAGACGTATCATTGGTTGTAAAAAATATAAAATTTTGATACACTTTTTTTTATTTCGTTAAATTTTGTGCATGACGATATAGTGGTATATTATAGATTTTTTCGTAATATCAGAAATTAACGCTCAATTGACCAGTTTACATGTGTCTAATAAAGAAACAGAAACCAAAAATTAAACAAAACAAATATACTACCTTTAACCATTTAAACCAGTAATTTATTTTGAATAATACAACATGAATCAAAATCAAAAGTTAAAGGGCGCCTAACGGAGCAGCTGCATAGATAACACTGTAAACAATTGTATTGATAATAACTAAATAGAATGAGTCAATGAGACTGATATTTCGAATAATGAATTCAATTTATAAATACTTGCGCAAAACTTAAATACTTTTGTTTGACAAAATTAGAATAGGAATTATCAGTAGCATATTTTGTTTATTTGTTTAAAAGTATCTTCTGGCGAAGAAGTATGTATTAGGAAGTATATTTTGATGGTAATGAGGTATACTATAATGCAATATAGAACGTGTTATCGAATTATGAGAGAGGGCCTAGTTTCAAAACACTCCGTTCTCTTCTTTCTGTCCGAATTCGAGTCATTGCATATAAATGTGTATATAAAAAATCGGCATTGTATTTCGGCATTTAGCATGCACGCTTTTTTCAACGTAGTAATTCGTTTTACATTTTTCAAATCAAATTCCTCCAAATTCAATATCCAAATCATATATCAAATTTAAATGCGAAAATTCGTGAAGACAGAAATCTACTTACAGATGATTTGCTAAAATCGTTATCGATATCTTTAATAAAAGGTAACAGAATCTCATTATTTGCAATAAATCTTCGTTATAGATTAAAAAACAGTATGTCTTAGCCTCGAAATAGTAAAATTATTGAATATTCTAAGATATCACACACTACAATTAGGTAAAAGGAAACGCCCTTAAATAAAGAGACAAGATGCAATCAGTCAAATAAAACAATGGTGTACTGTCTACCAGATGTTAAGTCATCCCATTCGCTTTCCGCCCCATTGATGACAGATGTTTTCAATAAAGAATAACATGTGGGATGTGCAATTGTAAAATTATTTCGATATATCATTACATGTTTCAAATGTAAAAATTATTTATTTTTGGGAAAACAATAAACATAGCGTATCAACATGCTTATAAAAACCATGTAAGCATTATTATTTGTCAAGGAATATTATTGTTTGACTTTACCTTAAAACTATGTTAAATTTATGGTAAGCATGGCTAATATGTACCGTTTACATTAAATTTAAAAGAGGGTATGTATTAAACCGAAGAAAATGATTTAAAAACATATTAAACATTTATATTCTATTATAACGTTTTCTATTATAACTTATTATAACGTTTATTATAACAATAAGGGGTCAATGGACTGAGCAGTAGAGCTGGATTTGGCATAATTAATGAATAAAATTACTTTAACTATATAATTTCTAACATTACGTACAAATCATATAAGCTATGAATGGGATTTTTACCTGATATCCTAAGATTAGGATCAGCTGGTGTAGGCACAGGGCCTGGTGTCAATTCAGGTCTGAGTTTCCGCAAGCCGGCCACCACCCGCGGTGCCGGCGATTGCTCCCCCACAAGCATTGCCTCACAACAACATTTCAATAATAAACACTCCACTTAACACCAAAACAACACTTTATGCGTATTTAAACCATTAGTAATTAGTAGAAATAAATAAATGTAATTGAACTCGAAATGTCAAAATTAAATATAACTGTCAGTTCGTTTTAAACTTCGAATGTGTTCGTTAGAATTCGCGCGCAAATATAATTCATTTTTGTTATCTGTGCTGAGTGACAGCAACCAGCCAGTTCGCCGGCGTGTCATTGAATAAATGAAGTTGTTGCGCCCCACTACTATAATACTACGAATGCATGGCTCGGAGGGCGGTGATTAAACGATTGTATACAGCGCTATCTGTTGGTGAATAGATTGGTGAAAGGAATTAATAATGTTTTATAATAATAGTGGTTTGTATTTGACTTATGTATAAGAATTGTTTTATTATTGGCTTAATTTGAAAAGAAAATACTATAATTTTTATAAATATGTCTTAATTAAATCAGACAGAGTCTTAATCAAACAGAGTAATAAATATTAAGACACGAAAACTATAAACAATGTGACTGTTAAAACCAAAGTTATTACTTTAAATTTAAGGAAAGTTATATAACGTAAGTATGTAAAGTCAAATACAGTTATAGACTTAACAAAATATACAAAAAATATAACATTGCGAATGTATTTTTGAAATGGAAAAATTACTAAGTATTAACTTTATGCCATCTATCAGTCAGTAGCATAGTATACATGTTTTTGATATACAGTTACGACACAATATCAAAAACTACTCATAGATGGCGTTAGTTGTAATAATATAAAATTAGTCTTCGTATTTCACTTAAAAGTTTACTAGATGGCGCTCACGCACAAGATTTTAAATGAGTTATCGCCATCTATCGGTTCTTTTGTATAACTATTTTAATAGTTTTGGTAATATTAAACATAGATGTCGTTAGTAATCTCAATAAACAATCTTTAGAAGAAAATTTCATTTACTCGTATTTAGACTTTCATTACGTATAATTATAGCAAATTTTATAAAGAAAAATCATTTTTATAATGTATAACGAACATAGAGTCTCATTATTTGTTCTTTTTTATTGTTTTGTAAAATAATTGTACAGAGTTATTTGTAAGATTATAAAACATTTTAATACTTATTATTTGCTTGGTATTTAATTATATTTTTATTGTGATTATTTATATTTTATTTATTACAATATATATTTTTTTTACTAACAGGGTAAATAATTAAAAGAGAAATAATTTTCATTTCTTTTTAATATTTGTAAATTTAAGTATAATCACACAAATTATACAAACGTAGGTACTTAAAACTAAATATAAACAATTGAATCATATCAAATAAAAAAGCGACTCCGTATATAAAGGAAGACATGGAGATCAGATACATGGCACATGCTTGCAATTTATGGATTTACCTTCAATAAAACTTAACTATACACATAAGGCACTAACGTCATATAATACTTAACCTATAATATAACAAATTAAAACAAATTAAAGCTTTATCGTGGAAGAATTGTTATCACAATAATAAAATAACATATTACTTTAAATTGATCGTAAAAATCATTTAACTGGTGATCTTTCTGAATATATTTCAATTTAAAATCGTCAGTAATTATAAAAAGTAGACGATTACCAGGGGCGCCACTTGTTTGCGTCTATCTCATGGTCCGCTGGTGGTCCTTCCCCTTTTTTTTCAGCATAAAAAACCTCGAGCTGCCGTCTCGCTTCTTCTTGTTTTTTGTATTCTTGATACTCAATCAATTTCCTTTTCTTTTTTGGCGGTAAGTTACTGTAATCCATTGGCGATTCGCATTGTTCGGGGAGATTAACGCTGATTTCAGATTTTCTTTCGTATGTTGGTATTTCTGGTTCGCTAGGGCTCTTCTTTTCGACGCGAATGGGTGACAATGCTTGTACAATAGCCGGTTTTGTTGGTGATCGCACTTTCCGTAGATCTAATGTATCATTGTTTGGGTAACTTTGTGTAGGATAAGGGTAGGCGGCTTCGTTTTTGTACGCTTCGTCTCTTGTATACCGCGGTTCTAAGTGTGAGTCCGCATTCACATTAATTTCATAGTGATTATTCTCATTTCCGCGCTTATCCATTATGTGTTGACGTATTTTTTGCAAAATAACATCTTTGGCTTCGGCTGGGACCCTGTTGAAGTAGCTTCCATTTCGATGGCCATTTACTGTTCCATGTTCGGTATTGTGATGTGAAACAAGTTTGTCGACTGTAGTGAGGAGACCGGCCATAGGACCGCTTTGTTTACTATTAGGTCTTACGTAGGACCATTGTTTGGGAGCACTTTCAGCGGAGTATACTGAATCTTCAGCATCCGAAGACGATCTATCGTGGTCGCTGTAGTAGTGTTGTCTATCTGAGGCGACGGAAGACGGTGAAATCGGTGGTGAAAACGATGGTCTGTCCGGTACTTGAATAGTCAATGGTTGAACAGTTATCATTCTCGACAGATGTCCTATTAAATTTTGACTGACTTTAGAATCTAGGTCTGGCACGGACATAATAAATCTGCATGCTTCCGCGGCGCATTGCCCAAAGCCGGCTTGAAACTTCTTGGCTTCCAAAACCGGATCCTTCGGCCTATGCAACTTAGTAAGATGATTAACAGTTAATTCAAGGATATCTGCCTTCTCCAACTTGCTCAGGTTGTCGTCATCGATCTGAGAACAAAATAAAGTAATATAATCAAGGGCAGGTGCACATCGAGTCTCACGTTACGGGAGTTGAACGTTACATTAGTATAACTGTAGTAGTTGGCTTCTGTTTATTTTTAGTCTTCAAGTTTCGCATTTATTAAGTCGGACAACAAACAAAAAGACAACCGGTCTGAGATAAACATGTACGGGCATGAATGAAGCACACAGACGGGACTTCAATTTGATGGTGTTAGTTGCAAATTAAACGAATGTAAATTAAAATTAATTGTAGTTACTATAATAAATTAATTTATGGTCTAAAAAGGATATCTTGTTACATAAAATTGATTGATCTGAATACTAATTAGTATTTTTATTTCTATTTTATCACTTTTATGTATTATAATTAAAACTCACCTCCAAAGCGCCGACCATTAGATCTTTTAATTCGTCCAGGCACCGGTTGATGCGCGCGCGCCGTTTCCTTTCAAGTAGCGGCTTAGTTATCTTCTTGTATTTAGCTGTCTTAGACAGTGGAGCAGGATCCGACGACATTTTGTAAAACCTGACAAACAAACTTAATATTTTTTATCTCCGAAAATTTGTCACATAAATTAGTTGTTGTGAAATTTATACGTTTATTATTAATGAGGATTAAGTCGAGATCAAGTTATTAACTTGTTTATTATTATTTTTAATTCCTAACCTTGAAATTCGATCACTGGCTTAAAGTTATGAACTTATTTGTGGGAACACAAGCGCGTGCGCCGACGCTGGCGAGTCGGATGGTACTGCCTGAAAAAAGCCTTCGTTCCCCCCCTCGCTTCCCGACCGCTCCCGTCCCTTCCCTCATTCATGGCGTGCGCGTGCACGTGTGGCCCTGGGATCAACTTACCAACATGCGTGAAATACTTTCCCAGGGGCAGATTATATGATTTTTACTATGAAATAACTTTAAACTTTTTCTTTAAGTGTGTGTTCTTTAATATAAATTTGTATTGTTTATGTTTTTTTAGATGAAGTAGGTAGATGATTGATCATGCAAATGGTGATATATGCCTACTAGAAAAGTTATATGATAAATTTTGAAATTCGTGTTTAATATTGGTGTTTAACAAAGAAATAAAGGTATTTTAATTTATTATTACGGTTTTTAATAATTAAACATGAAACAAATAAAAAAATTGCGACACTGAATTCCACGTGGGTTTACTTTATACATTACTTTAGAGAGTTTTTTTGCAAATTTCTTCTACCTTAAGATTATTCTATGAACAATCGTTTGCTACAGGAAATTTTAACTACTTTTAACATTTAAAGTGTTATTCATACGCTTAAGAAATTTTAAAAAAGTAAAAATATCTTAAAATATAGAGATATTTTTCGTGGAAGAGTCCACGTGGCTTATTATTTCAACGGGATACCATATAACACGATAACAGCGTTTTGCTTTCTTTATAATATTATTTTCCTTCTCAAAAGCCATGTATTCGGCTCGCTTTGAACATTAAGATAGTAGAATAATAAAGTAGTGGACACACTTTGCCTAAGTCATTAGGACTGTTAATACAACACTGTTAAAAACAAAAACATAACTGTATTTCATTTAATTTGTTTAAGAATGGCGCTCTTTATCTCAAGATACCGACATACAATTTTAACTTTGTCGGTGAAGTAAAGTAGAAGATATAAAAAGCTCAGTAATAAATGAAGCGGGCCCAAAATGGGACACAAGCTAAATTATGTTTTTCTACCCAGGTAGAATTTGGCGCGAGTCCTCTTTGAAATTCCCAAATAGTTTGTCTTTTTCATTTTCGACCCTTACTTTATAATAAAATTACAGATTAAAAACTGTTCAATTATAGCCTGGAGGTTAGAGTTGGTTTAAAAAAAATAAACTGTCATTCTTTAGTTATTAGTAATTTGACCGCCATTATTTTAATGTTTTACCATTAGCACAGATTATATTCGTTTAAATAGTTTATAACTGAACCTATTATAAACAAAATAAAAGTATAATTGAGGCTGTCGTGCCGCAGAGACATACGTGTAACTGTAGACGACTGGTTGTGGGTTCGATTCCCACTCGAGGAGTGGATATTTAATATTTTTATTTTCTTCGCTCTGGTATCCAGGCAAAGCGCGGCCTTAGGTTCAGCCACTTAAAATGCAATTTCTCGCTATCGTGTGGAAATTGGAGAACTGAGTGTGATAACATTAGGTTCTCTCTGTCTACCCATTCTACGCGTAAAAAAGCTATAAAAACAGAACATTAACCAAAAAATAATTTGTTATTTTGTAAGCTTAAATATTTTATAGATCTGACGCAATATCTACCTACTAACTGAATTTTGTATGTTACACGTAAATTCACTAAGAAACGATCTGAATAATGCAAAAGCCAAATATTACTCAGTCTAGAATAGGTTAAGAGGAAAAAATCGTAAAAATTCTTTAACACATCGTCATCACACATCTTTGTTGTTTCCTGTACGCTGACGGCTTTGTCACTGTTACAATATCTCGTTAAATTGTTATACCTACAGGGCATTTGAGCGGCTTAGACGTTAGGTTGTTTGAATTAGTTTTCTTACGTCATGTACCTACGTTTTTTTCCGCATCAGCTATGCCGGTAAAAGCGTAAACAATGTAGAAAAACTAATCAGAAAAAACCTACCTTGTGGCCAGTCGTGGCCCAGTGGCACAAGCGTGTGACTGTAAACGACTGGTTATGGGTTCGATTCCCACTCGAGGAGTGGAAATATTTAATATTTCCATTTTCTTCGCTCTGGTGCCGAGGTTAAGCGTGGGGTTAAGTTCCGCCACTTAACACGCAAAGGCTCCGAATTCGGCTAGGTTCCCTCTGCCTACCCTGCTGTGTGCGGGATACAGCGTGTAGCTAAAAAAAAACCTAGTAACAAGACACTCCGGTCTCCAGTTTGCATCCGAATTCGAGACGAGAAGGGAATTCGAATCCAAAATCAATCGCAATTACAGCTATCCGCTGCCCCACTGCGACTGCGACTTTATAAAAAAATATGAAATATTAACTGCTCGTTGAGAAACAACTTATAAAGAGGCTGAAAATCTTTGACCTGAGAAAAATTATAAAATTTTCGTTATGATAGACAGGAAATTATAAATGTTAAACAATAATTATAATTGGTAATTTTAAGTATCAATTTATTGTTATTATGTATAGTAAAAATATTTGTACCCCGTGACTTTATAAGTACAAAATCCCTCAAATTCAGTACTAAGAAGTTCTGATTATGTTGTTATATTGAGCGCTGAAATATATATAAATGTAAGTATGTAGTTCATCCATGCAGAACTGCCTTCCGAACCGATGGTAGCTTTATGTTCAATTAAACGATTCAAAGGTGCTTGCAAAAGTCTATTTAATTTCTTATTAAGAGATATTTGGATAATTAGAACTATATTTATCTAAACTCTGGCCAGTCGTGGCGCAGTGGCACAACCACTGGTTGTGGGTTCGGTTCCCACTCGAGGAGTGGAAATATTTAATATTTTTATTTTCTTTGCTCTGGTATCGACATCACGCAAGGCCTCCAGAATTCGACAAAAATGGGAAACGGAGTGTCTTAACATTAGGTTCGCTCTGCCTACCCTGCTGTGTGCGGGGCACAGAGTAAGATGACAAAAAAAATAATTATCTAAAACGGACACTGCGATCTTTTTGTCTTACTCCTGGCGGGGTAGTCGGAGAAAACGATACGCCAAACGCTACGATCCCTGTAAGGTTAAGTTCCGCCACTCAACATGCAACCTCTTAATATCGGGTGGAAAGGGGGCAACGGAGTGTTTTGATACTACTTTCTGTGTGACTACCTGTTGTGCGAGATAATCGTGAAGTTGCAACATACCTTGCATACATCAGCGTAATAAGAATCTTTTATGTTAATTTATTAAGAAACATATAAAATAGTAGCTGTACCTATAAAACTATTATATACCCAATATAAATGTCATGCAGAATATATGGTTCACATAAAACAAAGATAAATATTGATAAAACATTAAATACACATAAAATAATGGTATCGCCAATAGTATGTAATAAAAACGCCAGAATAGACGAAAGCTCCAAAGCTTAAAGTTAATTCGAATTTTCATTTCGATCTTCATTATCACTATAAAGATGTTTTTCACGTACATTTTACGCTGCTATATTATATCTTAATTTTATTATTAGGGGCCAGTCAGTGTAGTCAGTCAGGTGCCAGTGACTGTAAAGCGACTGATTGTGGATTCGATTCCCAGTGGAGGAATTTTAATATTTAATGTTTTAATATCTCCGTTTTCTTCGCTCTGGTGTCGCGGCAATGCGCGGCATTAAATTCCGCCACTTAACACGCAATCCTCTGAATTTGGCGGAAAATGGGAAGCGGAGTGTCTTAACACTAGGTTCCTTCTGCCTACCCTGCTCTGTATCCCACAGCGAAAAGAAAAAATATATATTATATATATTTTTTTATATAAATGTCATGTTAATATTAAAAATAGCTAAAAACAGTTTCACTCTTATTTCGAAGCGAACCAATCTCAGGAGACTCCGCCACTTTTCGCTTTTTCGCGCATAGCAGAGAAGTCCAAAAATACAGATCCGAAAAAATGTGTGATAATTAAAAATTCAACGCCGTATTTTTTTATTTAGCCAGATCGAACAAAATCAAACTAATTTAAAATAGATATATGTACCTATATAGTTATTCACCGAGTGGGAATCGAATACACAATCATATAAATAAAAAAAATGTATTAGGAAAGCAGTAAGAGAACATCAGGCATTTCCTCTTTGTGCAATTTTATTGGACTCAAAAAAATGCAGTTCTGCATTACCGGAATATTTTACTTAACTATGTAGCTTTGTGAGGAGCCTTTAGGCTTTGGTTTAGGGAGCCGGCTTTGAACGTTTTTACTAAGAAATCTTACTTTTTTCTATAAGTAAATAAAAAAAGTAGATAAAATTATTTGCGTAATGTAATTTAATATAATGTATTTGAAATAGTTTTTAATTTTTAACCAAAATTACGTATTTTCAACAGAAATACAATAATTTTATATGCTTAAACCAGTTGCACAACCAGTTGCTTTACAGGCACATTTTGTGCCTCTGCGCCACGACTGGCCCCTTCCTTTCCTGTCTATCGTAACGAAAATTTTATAATTTTTCTCAGGTCCAAAATTTTCTAAAGTAGTTAGTTCTTTGTACAGTTATTTCTCAACGAGCAGTTAATATATATTTCATTTTTTTATAAAGAAAACCATTTGCATTTTGAAAAATATAAAGATTTAAAAGCTTCTTATCGTTGTGTTTTTGATGCTTTTTCTTAACACATCCTGGAATAAATTTACATTCTAGACAAAGATAATCTCAAAAAATCTGAACAACAACTTTGGATTGATTAGACACGTGGATTATTTAGATGTTAAAATTATTCATTGACTATCTAAATTAGGTACTTACTGATTTTAGTAAGTTTTTAAAATCTTATTTTAAAACGGCGTTATTTTTCCTTTTATCTGCCGTATTAACATAAATACTTGTGTTGTCAAACAATAATTAATATTTTTTTTAGCTTCACGCTGTATCCCGCACACAGCAGGGTAGGCAGAGGGAACCTAGTGTTAAGACACTCCGTTCCCCACTTTCCGCCGAATTCGGAGGCTGGCGTGCTAAGTGGCGAAACTTAACGCCGCGCTTTACCTCGACACCAGAGCGAAGAAAATGGAAATATAATTTCCACTCCTCGAGTGGGAATCGAACTTCCCACACAATAACACGCTTGTGCCACTGGGCCACGACTGGCCACAATGTCACGTTGAATGATTGAAAATAAAAGTATTAATATACGTTTTAAAATATATGTGTGTTACATTTAAAATTATAATTTGGACGTGTGCCTTGGAATATGTAAATCGAGTAAGAAATTTACTTAATTATAATATTATATTGTAAAATGGTGGAAATAAATGAGCTAAAGAATTCATTTTTCATTGTATTGTAAATCATTTGAAAATTGTAATTTGTAACTTAATATGAGTAAGGTACTCGTAAGATATAAGAACTTTTTGAGATTTTTTAAATCTTATTCACAAACTTAGAAAATTGAAAAAGACATTTAGAAAACGTATAAAAATTTGAACGCAGCGGGATTCGTGCTATGCGCCATAAAGGCTTAGCGGTCAGAGCGCCTGGACGGTTTGCAGGAGGCGTGGGTTCGAATCCCATCGCGTTCTTGAATAATAGTAATTAAAATAAGAATCTATGTTGTATTACGTTTCTTTTGATATATATAAATAATTATTTAAAAAACGAACATGTCTCAATTATTTCACGATAAAAATTTGAGGGATTCAGCGGGATTCGTGCCATGCGCCATGAAGGCTTAACGGTCAGAGCGCCTAGACGGTTTCCAGGAGGCGTGGGTTCGAATCCCGTCGCGTTCAAGTTTTGTACGCTTTCTAAATGTCTGTTTCAAGATATAAGAATTTTATAAATTATTTTAGAAAGGAACATAAATGACAGGAATATTAAAAATAGTTTTATTTTCAATCATTCAATGTGACATTCGTAAAACAAATGGTGTTTAATTCGCACGGCTAAAGGCTATAAAATAAAACAAGAATAATAGTTTCTTAATCTTAAATTTTGATGAAGTTTTCAGACATAAGTACTCCATATAAATTAATAGATCGCTTTAAAAAATATTAGATAAACTGAGGCAAGGCATAAACTAATATATATCTATACATCCATACTTATATTATAAATGCGAAAGTCTGTCTGTTTATCTGTCACGCTTTCACGGCACAATCTACCAATCTGATTTGAATAAAATTTAGAATGATAGTAGTAAAAAGTCCAGGGTCAAACATAGGTTAGTTATTTTTTCAAAAATTAACCTCTAAAAGGTTGGTTGACATGGGGGATGAAAGTTTATATGTAAAATTTAAACCGCTTGACCAATTGTAAAGAATTTAGTTGATAATCCAAGGTTAAACTTAGGCAACATTATTTTTCAAAAACCCATCCCCGAGGGTTGCAATATAACGAAACAGCTACGTATATCACGCGGCGAAGCCACGAGCGGGCTTTGTCCTCATTTACACAATTTAAAATTTATCGTTTGACAAAACTTGTCCATTAACACATCTTAATACAAAGTCATAAAGCTACATATATAGAAGACTTTATCACATAATATAATCTGTATATATAGACAAAATGGGCAATTTATATTTTTAATTCCATAATAACAATTATAATAAAACAGTTTTTGGTCGACTCCTAAGCAATTTTCTTAAACGTCTCCACTAACATTAGCTATTACCATGCTTATTACAAATTAACTTAAAATACAACGTCATTTTGTATAATTTTGATTGGTATTATAGTTATTTTAAACGCCTATATAATATTTAAATGCCTATATATTTGTGTTAAATTAGTTAGTGTTAAATATTCGTATGTATTCAAAAATTTATGTTAATACGACGAGATAAAGCAATATCCTGTAAATTGATTTGAATTATAAATCCAACTGGTTATGGCAACCTTAACGCTAAAATAAATAATCATTACGTGTATCTTATCTTATATATGAGATTCTTGACTTAAATCCAATTCCCATAGATTGTTTTTATAGATATTTTGTTATACATATATTTACATTAATTGTTTTAGTAAAATATTATTAGATTAGGGGCCAGTCGTGGCGCAGTGGCACACGTCGACTATACACGACTGATTGTTGGTTCGATTCCCACTCGAGGAGTGGAAATGTTTAATATAACCGTTTTCTTCGCTCTGGTCTTTAGGCATAGCGTGGCGTTAAGTTTCGCCACTTAACACGCAATGCCTCCGCATTCGGCGGAAAATAGGCAATGGAATGTCTCAACACTAGGTTCCCTCCGCCTACCCTGCTGCGTGCGGGAAACAGCGTCTATCTATCTACTAATATAGTAGACTACAAAGCTTTGACCTATGATCACAAAATATCGATTGACTCTTTCAATACGTTGCGTCTCATATAATTCTTCTTCTAACTTCTTGCGGTTCGATATGCCAGAAAGTTTTCATACGTGTTTAGTTCTGCTAACAGTACATTATTTTTATAGCTTTTGCTTAATTGCCTTAAATTTTTACTTTTAAAATGGAGAAAAAGATTTCTTTGCGAAGTTCTCTCTGCCTTTCTTATAACTTTATGTAACTTAGCAGGCCACATTGTTAAATTTCTTAATAAGGTATAGAATTCTACCATTTTTCATAGTCGCTTAAAATTTACATACATTCTTCTGTTGTTTTTCAATCAAATATGATACTTAAATTTATTATACAACTGTGAAGCTTTATAGAAACTTTATTTACATTTAAGTTTAAATAAATAAATGTTTTTTTTTTATTAAATAAATAAATAAAATTTCTTATTTGTTATATACAATGGATACAATATACAATGGATAAATATGGCATGACCTATATTTAGTTTTGAATATGTTAATAAATGACCCCAGAATTATTATATGGTCTAAATTGTTTTAGCTACTAGATTAACATTAAAGAAATACTTTACACACAATATTCGGAATTGTATCAAAATTTAAGCAAATAAGATTTTCTCTCAGATAAAAATTTAAATAAGTCGATAACGGAGCATCTTTATATTCTTAAATTGAGTTATCTTTGCCTACCTCGCTATACATATGAAATTAAGTTAAAAACATGTTTACAGTAGGACAGCATCTGACTCGAAATGCCACGGGCTGTGATTTCGATTCCTGCTCAAGAGAATAACTATATTTACATTATTTTTATATCACCGTTCTTGTAAGAGAAGATGCGGGCGTTAAGTAGCGCCACTTAACACGTGATATCTCGAATTTCGGACGAGAACAAAGTGTCATGACACTAGCTTCTCTGTGACTACAGAAAAAAGTACAAAAGTAAAAAATATAAACTGACGGAATTTCTTAACATATAGTATAATCATTATATAGTACAATCATCATACAAAACAACTTTCAGGATAATTTCATCTCATCAAAATTTGAGCACGTAAATATGATATATTATAATTGGGATTGGTCTATATGGTACCGCATTAACACCTTAGAATATATACATTTATCCGAAACATTACGTCTCTAATTAGAAAAAAATTGGGGAACAGAGTGCCTAAACTCAACTTAACTTTTAAATATTTTTAAAGTGTTATTCCACACTTAGGAAAATTGAAAAAGACATTTAGAAAATGTATAAAAATTTGCACGCAGCGAGATTTGAACCCGCGGCTGGTGAGAGCGCCTGGACGGTTCAGGTGGCGCGGGTTCGAATCTCGCTGCGTTCAAATTTTTATACGTTTTCTAAATGTCTTTTTCAACTCAACTTACCCAGATGTACTATATACATATATAAAAACATAAAAAACACAATAAAAGAAAGCCAAACCAATACAAACTTAACATTCTACAATGTTAACAGTGTGCAGAGGAATTAGTCGAGCACACGTGGACGTAATTGCTTCATTATAATTAGCCAGTGGGTGTACGCCACGCGTGGGAATCAACCGGCTGACAATTCTCACCACGATCCGGCTATTCGTAAACAAAACTATCGATAAGAATAAGAATTTTTTCTTGGTAATGTTAAATGCATTATGCATATCGTATAATTAAAACAATAGGTTCTATGCACATAAATACCTTTGACGGCAAACAGAACGTGTCAATATTAATATGGTGTGGCCTTATTTTATGTATTTGAATTTAAAATTGGATGGCTTAATAAGGAAATGTGTTTGTTTGATTGAGATAATTGTGGTTAATAGGATTTTTTTAATATGTAGGTATGTGACGAGATTAAAAATCACTTATAATATAACTTTCCAATTATGTTTCTCTCTTGATTTCGAGCGAAAGCGGAGAACGGAGTGTCTTGACACTAAGTTTTTCTGAGTAACCTGCTATTGTGGAAAAATCAGTTTTTTTTCATAATAAGATTAATTTCTTATAATAAAAGATATAAGTGAAATCATTGATAGCGCAGACGAGACCTGATCAACTTTAAAACAAATTTTGAAAGTGCTTTTTAAAAAGCCGGTGGTAGTATCCTTTAGGATGACAAAATGTAGTGATATTCTGATCTTCATTAACGATTCGAAAGTGCTTTTTCTTACGAAAATAACAATATAACAATGTTTTGATTTTATTTTAATTTAAGAAAGAATATTTATTTAATACGGGCGGTATTATTGTTTGCAGAAAAAGTAATAAAAATATTGAAAGTATACGTAGTTTATGCATATATAATTCATAATATATATATCGATTTCGGGCGGAAAGTGGACTACGGAGAGTCTTAACACTTGATGCCTTTTTGACCATCCCGTCCATACCTGCGAGAATTTAAGTAATAGGTATATCAACACGATATTCATCCAGTACAATTACAATTAGAAGAACATTACAATAATATGTTCTACAGAAACAATATAAAGAGGTCTTTTATATTTGTAACCTTGGATAAAGAATGTTGGAGTCAAGAACATCTTGAGAATTCTAAAGCTAAACATCTCATGTGTGAATGTGATGTAGTTGAAATTAGTATAATAGAATAGAATGTAACTTATTTATTGTAGTGGCCAGTCGTGGCCCAGTGGCACAAGCGTGTGACTGTAAACGACTGGTTGTGGGTTCGATTCCCGCTCGACGAGTGGAAGATATATTTCCATTTTCTTCGCTCTGGTGTCGAGGTAAAGCGCGGTGTTAAGTTCTGCCACTTAACGCAAGCCTCCGAATTCGGCGGAAAGTGGGGGACGGAGTGTCTTAACTCTAGATTCCCCCTGCCTACCCTGCTGTGTGTGGGATACAGCGTGAAGCTAAAAAAAAGTAACTTATTATTACACATTATTAACAGAAAACACAAGAAACCGAATAAATACAAAAATATTTGCAAAGGCCTTTGTTCTTATTGAAGTCAGTGGTATTGCACTGAAATTCCAATTGGACTGTATATATACAGTCTACTATTATAAAGACTATAAAATAATTATAATGTAAATGATATCCTGAACCGTTGAGGACTAGTAGATAAACGTTGAGATACTAGGTCTTGCCCAGTTTTAGAAAAGGGATTTGTGTACCCCCAAAAATGTGGATTTTTCTTAACATTTTCATACTGACACCCTTACGACACTGACACCCTTTTTCATACTGACACCCTTACTGAAACGTCGCATAATAGTTTTAAAAAATAAAAACAAAATACGAATAAAAGTGTTATTTTGTTACCAAAGGTAACGTAATTAGTAGTATATTGCTATGAAGATATTGTATTGTCATTAAACCCGGACACGTTCAAATATCCAAAGAAATAGATCTGTAAGAAGTACCTCATGATAACGTTAGAATGATTTTCCCACTTTAACAGGATACGTTATTGATCCACCTGTATCTATTGATTTGTGTTTCTACCTGTATTATTTACAAGTAAAAAGAATAAGTATCCTATTTATTATTTCGACATATTCTTCAAGTTAGTTCAGTTTTTTAGTTACGGACATAGTTTTTTTAATTTGCTAGTTTTTATCCTTTAGTAGCAATGAAATTTTTTATTTCTGATAAGTAAATTGTTATCAGAAATAAGAATTCTTCTCTTTTAGTACTTTGTAAGAGACATTTAATGTGTGTCATTTAAGCTAAGTAGCTTTAGGTTAAGCTTCTTAGAGTATAAAAAATATTGCATTTTTCCTGTACAGTAAGCATTAACAAGTATAAATACGTACGTACATATATAGTTGTATCTTGTTAATTTTATTATTTTCCAAGCGTGAGCATCGTCACTTAAAGTCACATCCCACAGACTACAGAGACATGTGTTGTCGATTTATTATTTAATTATGTAAAGAAGTATTTATGCCTTTTGAAATCTTCTCACACCTTCAAACTTTCCTTTTTTGTATTCAACGGTAATAATACTCAGCGTACAATGTTTTTTTTTAGTATTTTTTGTGTTAATCTCTTAATTTTACTAAAATATTTATTTAAAAAATCATTTTTAGAAAACATATAACAATTTGAACGCAGCTGATTTGATCCCAGGACTCCTAAAAAAATAAAGGAAATAAAGGAAAAGGAAATTGAACCAAGATCAAGAACTACAAAGGTACGGAGCTGCGTCCGTGAAGAAGAAAACTCTTTATAAAAAAAGATCCCAGGCCTCCTCGGAAACCGTCCAAGCCGTTGGAAACTCTCCAAGAAGCGTGGCCTTAAAATTTTATACCTTTTCTAAAAATGATTATCTTTTGTCCTTAATATTCGAATAACACTTTGAAGAATGTTAAAAATATGTATTTATTTTCAAATAACCATATAATCCATACTAAATTGGCTGATAAGCCACATATTTAAAAGCATCAAATGGTGATATAAGTTGTAACATAAATTTTAAATAATCTCGTAATCGACACGGTTCAAGGTAAACAGCATTAATCTATGAATTCGTCTTGCCACATATAATCACAAATGGATTAACTTACGTCAAAACTATAAATAACTTACTTCTTAGTTTATTATGGAAGTTTAAAGAACTGTACCGCTAATTTTTTTTTTACAAGATTATATATAATTATATTTTTTTTTGTTTCACGCTGTATCCCGCACACAGCAGGGTAGGCACAGGGAACCTAGTGTTAAGACACTCCGTCCCCCACTTTCCGGCAAATTTCAGAGGCATTACGTGTTAAGTGGCGGAGCTTAACGCTTTGCCTCGACAGAAGCGAGCGAAAAAAATGGAACGAATAAATATTTCCACTCTTCGAGTGGGAATCGAACCCACAATCAGTAGTTTACGCCACGACTGGCCCCAATATAATTATTGAATATTTAAAACTACTGATGCTTAAATTTTGTATTAAAAAGCTCAATTCTTATATGTCACAATAAAATATATCTGTTTTTAATTTAAATTATATACATAGTTTATAGTAGTATAATAACATTTTTAGACTGAATTTGTCTTAGACTTTAGACAAATATTTTTTTTATTTATCTATTTTTGAATCAATGTACGAAAATCCTGCAATGCAATTTTAACCCACTTTCTACCGTCCGATTTGCTTGAAAAGCTTCACACGTGTCCAGGCTTAATTATTTTAATTAAGAAATAAGAATAGAAATGAAATACATCAATATATGATATTGCATTGGCCTAAAATCTTAGCCAGAACGAGCAAGACAGTAAAAAATAATTTATTAAACTATTTTTTTTTTTTTTGTAGTCAATTTTGATTTTTGTAACATTATAGACGTTGATTTGGTCTCCTTGAGTAAATAATGAGGATCCGTCATTCGACACGTGCGTTTCTTTACGCAGTAATATATCCTATATCCTAATATATCCTTATTATTTTTATGTACGTAAATATGTATAGCTTTAATATTTGTTCTTATTAAACACAATATGACATGATTTTTCTTAGCTTTCTGTGCGAGCTTAAATGCAGCTTTAAAATGAATTAATACTTGCCTCCACTAAGCGACCTCCTCTATCTACCTAATTATATTAAAAATGAACTTACATATTATTGTGTATAAGGCACATAAAAATTAAAAGCTTTTCTCTTATATATAAAATTAATTCATTTGTTATGTCATATCTCACATATACACACCTACATATACAGGCAAGACGACCTTTGTACTGAACAAAGGCGGTCTCCATAACCTTCTAATATATTTAATGAAATAAAACAAAAAAATAAAACGACATGCGTATAATAATATACATGAGATACATATTTATTACTATAATTGACTTAATGGTTCATAAGTGTCGTTGTTGATTAGAGGTATTATGTAAAGATGATTGTATAAATCTCACATTAACGTACAGTCCTATACTAGGTCGGCACATTATTGAAAATTTATTCAAAATTAATATTAAAATTTATATTGTATTTTTCCTTTATATTTTTTTGGGGCCATAAATCTTACTTCGATTTCAATAATTGTCTCTAATTGGGTTGACACCTACGAATGTTTGTGCCTACAAGTACCGTCTCCTTATGATAGAGGAGTACAAAATTTGGAATATCTAAAGTTAGTATGACTCATGGAATAAAGTGGTCGCTTTTTGTGAACATGTGATGTCGAGAAAGGAAGCAGCTGAAAAGATTAGAGAGAGAGAGGCTTTGTCTAATTCTATTCGTTGCAGAAGAATAGGACGCAGACGACGCGACAATGCCAATTTGCAGCCACCATAGAAAGGTTCTGTGGACGGCAGATTTGGGGAATTTGTCGTCACATATATAAAGGTCCCCGAGCAGAGACCATATGTCTATTGGTCCTGGCGCGTGGTAATTGATAGGGAGAATGAAACCGGGGGGATTAATAAGAAGAGGAGCTTAGCAACCTAAGCAACTACTTTGAGGTTACGGTAGAGTTTGACGGTACCCGTGGTCTCGAGTAACGTAGTTTGGTGGGCTACCGTGGGGTTTTAGTGAGTAGGATGCAGAAGCATGAGCCTCACATAATCCGTATGGCGTTACATACATGTAGCATTCGGACACCCGTAACAGGGTTTCCCCACGGAAGGAAAAAAAAAATCTAAAGTTAGTATGGGGGAAAGGGGAATTAGCCAATATTTTTTATTAAAAGCATTAAATTAAAAATATAAATATTACATATATATATATCCATTTTCTTCCCTCTGGTGTCAGGGTAAAGCGCAGCGTTAAGTTGCTTCCAGAATTCGGCGGAAAGTAGGGAACGGAGGGAACGGAGTGTCTTAACACTAGGTTCCCTCTGCCTACCCTGCTGTGTGCGGAATAAAGCGAACTAAAAAAAAACAAAAATAAAATAAAATTTATAACAAAGATTATATTATGTGTATAATAAAAACTTTTATATAAAGTAATATAGGTAGGTACTTGTCGCTATATCAACGGGTTTACTTGGCAACGTGGCTACTGGCTAAGACAGAGTCGTTAAAATATATTTTTATCATACCCAATTAATTTATAATACCCATTATGTACTTCAAAAAAACGCCGATCAATTCGCTAATGTTTGTCATGAATATACATAGCTACTAGATTTATACCTAGTAATTAATTATATATTTGCTTCTTATCTACTTATGTATAAAAATGTCAAGTATTTTTATTGAGCTGAGCGAAACGAAGCTCTTACTGGTCAAAAGTGTGTTTCGTTGTGGTTTAACTCTTCCGGGGCTATTTGTAGTAGACCTCTGAAATTTGGCAGGGATATCGAGCACAGTGTCTTGTGTGCTATGAAGTTTTGTGCTGACAATTGTAATTATAGTTTTTGAATAAATGGTTATTAAATGTTCAAAAAGTGCCCATAGACTTAGGCTGTGGAACCTTAAGTATTATGTTATTGTTAAGTGTTTGCTCTTCAAATTTTTTTAACATGTAATAACATTAAATATGTACTTCGGTCAGCTCTTCCCGCCATGCCGAGCAAAGAGGCGGTTCCTAGTACATAACTAGAGCTAAATTATTAGAAACGTTTCTTCAGAATATATAATATAAATATTCCAGAAGGCCTATGTAGGTATGTCACAAAGATTGAACGATCAAGTTTTGCAACTAAAATGGAAAAACTTATGAATGTGAAAACAGAAAGAAAAGATTATTTCTTATACATTTTTTCTCATTATCCCGAGCGGGATAGTCAAAGAGAAGGGAGCGCTAAACACTACCGTCCTAGCATACTTCGTTTCCTCGTCCACAGTCATAAACCTCTTTATACAGGCCTCCAGGGGGTCCTCGTACTTTTTATGTGACTTATCTCCAGCATTATCGATACTTAGTTCTTGAATGTCAACCGAGATTTCCCTTACTTGCCGTAACAAAGTCGGACTTACAAACATTTTTTATCGATTTTTACACATTATAAGTTATCTACGGCAAAAGCCTTAACATTTTTGTTTTACCTTCACGCTGTATCCCGCAGACAGCTAGAAAGGCAGAGAAAAACTAGTGTTAAGACACATTTTCCACTGAATTTTGGAAGCATTGTGTTAAGTGGCGGAACTTAATGCCGCACTTTGCTTCGACATCAAAGCGGAAACAATGGAAATATTAACATTTCAATTCTTCAAAGAGAGTTGATTCCCATTCGGGAAAGAACTCTCTCCGAGAATCCACAACCTGTCGCGTTTTACACTCACACTTTGTGCCCCTCCTCCATGACTCGCCTCCTTAATACTTACTGTAAAATTTAATGACTTATAAAAACTTTTTGAACTTAATAAGCTATAAATCAAACGTAATTAACCGCGTCCGCACTACATTATTCTGGTGTTCATCAAAACATGACATAATGAAAACCCTTGTTAATTAATTTTATCATAATTTAGTTAAAGTTTGACCTATTGAATGTTTAACATAATTTTACGTTCTTAATTTACTATTTTACCGATAACATCATTAATTTAAATAAGTCTGCTTATTATTATTCTTCCATTTTTCCTACAATATCTTTTAGATAACTTTTCAAATAAGTTTTATAAGTAGTAGTGTATATGAATATAGCTTCATTTTTTCTTTCTGTAAACAGGGTTGTTAGTCCACTATCTCCACTTTCCGCCTAACAAGTAGGTAATGTTGGCGAATATGTTTGCGTGACATTGCGTGTGCCGTAATTCAACGCCGCCCTTTGTCTTACCAGAGAAGTAAAAGTCATTGAAATATAACATAAAATCAAGTGTATCGAACCCACAACCAATTGTATTTGCAGTTCGACAACGTCCCACTGCGTCTTGATAGCCACTACGGATTTTATAGCATTTTTACCGCTTTATTGAATATCAACTTCCTAATTAAATAAAGGTACTTAGGGGATATTAAAAATAAAATAATAAATTACGCTTTTTCAAAGGTTACTTAAGGTGTAAGTTTCTTTGCTTTAACTGTACTACGTACGTAATAATTTTAAAAATCATGAAAGGCCTTAAAGAGAGTAATTAATTGTATTTTAATATTTCGAAAAATCGTAACTCTGTATAAAAACGTCCACTTTTCTCCAAAATTTCAGGACCAAATGAGTTAAACTTTGCTAGTAAATTTGTTATTTTTATCGAAATATATATTATAGTTTTTGAACAAACGATCTAAAGGGGAATGATTACTTACATAGTCTTTACATTTCTCCGCTCCGGTACGTGAACAAAGCGCACCGTCGACTTCCGTCACTTAGGTAGTAACCAACTTCTCAACTTCGGGCGAGAGAAAGAAAACGGAGTGTCTTAACACTAAGTTCTCCCTGACTATTCTGATGCACGGGAAAAGCGTGAAGTAAGCATGCAAGCAAAAGTAAGTAAGCAAAAATAACCGCTAATAAGTCGTTCACACGATAAGTGGCGATGTAGTGTATAAAATATTATTTACAATAGTATCTATTGGTATAAAAAATTAATGTATCGATTGTCGATGGTAAAAACACTAACAGTATCATCGGAGATAGTATAGAACTAGTTTGCGGCAGCGTGGCGCCCGCGCTTAATTGATGGTCATTCTTCTTTGATAAAAGCGACAGCAGAAAAAGTATTTTGAGAAATTATTTTAAATTATATTTACTTCTTGGTATATACATATACATGGATATTAACATTTGCAGCTTTAAGCGGGGTAGCTGAGACAAGGTTACCTCAAACATTTGACACTAGGTAGTGTCAAGACATTCTATTCTCCTCTTCCTGCACAAATCTCAGATATTACTTCTTGTAGAAAATCTATCAAAAATGTTGAGGGCAGTCGTGGCGCAGGGGCACAAAGTGTGACTGTAAACACGACTGGTTGGGGGTTCGATTCCCACTCTAGGAATTGAAATATTTCGTTTCCTTCGTTTTGGCGTCGAGGCAAAGCATGGCATTGAGTTCCGCCACGTACATTGCTGTGGAGTACAGCGTAAAGTTAAAAAAAACGTCGTTTTTGTTTTACTAGTGCTTGAACATTAAAATAATTTTCTTGGTGCCCAACGACTTTTTTTCTTTTAAGTACTTATTTAAATTCTCCCTTTCAAGTCTACAGTTACGAAAAATATGCATCTGTTAATTATTGTAAGATAACATGTGACGCATTTCAAAAGAATTACGAAATTCATTCCCAAACATGAATACCTTGTAAGTCAGGAAATAAAATATATAAATTTAAAAAAAATGCAAAAAGAAGTTTTACTACTCTACTTCGTGTGATGAAGTCACAAAAAATGCAATAAATCTACATATGATTTAAATCAAGCTTCTGTTAAGTGTTGATTCTTTAATTACACATAAAATATTCAACGTGTCAAAATATTTATTTGCTCTTCAGATTTTTCTTCCTTGTTATGTTGCAGCTTTATAATCATAAGTATAAATTTTTTTGTTTACTATTTTTTCTACATAATCACTCAGAGAGAGCTTAGTGTCAAAACACTCCGTCCTTCACTTTCCGCCCGAAATCTAGACATTACACATTGAGTGGCGAAACTCCATATCAATACAATCATTGTCCTGGATAAGAATCGAACCTACAACCAATTGTATATTATTTACTGTTATATACTTTTCCACTGCAACAAAAATCTTATAAGAAAAATCATAACACAACATTTTTTTATATATGAAATAATTTTTATTAAAACATATTAAATACAAAGAAAACAATTGTTCTGTTACTATTCCATTTAAAAAAAAAAATAAGCAATCATTATTACTAGAATAATTGTGAAGTATTTTTAGCTACAATTAACAAAATAATCATGCCCTTACAATAATTAATTCCGTCGCTACAAACATATTACGTAGTTAGTTATCTGGTACAAAAGCGTAAAACACACGCACATTGTCACACATTTGACATAGATAAAAAAATCTAATTGGATGATTGTTTTAAAATTATTTAAAAAAATATATATACGTTATCAATTTTTAATGTCATCCCTACCCGGTTATCTGTCAAAATTCGCTCCGGCCGGAAACTCGGCCGTGGGAACGGGAGACGGTCGGTTTTCTCAATAAAATCGCAAACTGCTGTATTAAATAGATAGTTATAATACTTTTTATTTATAGTTTCACGAATCGTTAAATGTTCCGTTGTTTTAGACTTGTTATGATTATATGGAACTATAGGTGTTTGTCTTTTGACCTTTTTTTTTATTTAAAGGTCTGTTTGACATTAACGTCTTAATTATGTTACGATATAACAAGTGTATTCGGTGGGTATAATAGTATAGTAGATTTTTTTTTAATTATAATGACTAATGCATATTTTAAACTATTTGACGTTCAAAAAAAGAAACTTGTAACTTCTTATTTTGAATAAAATTATTTGACTTTGCCTTTGACTTTACATCTTTAACTTAACTAGATGTCCCGTTGCTGCGTAAACAAGGCGTTACCTTAGCAACATTTTTGTCACTTTTTATATTATAAATTTGATTAAATTGTAATAAATGATATTGGTTTTCTGCATTTATTCCGCATATAAGCTTCAAGTACTTATGCCAATATTTTTTTGCGTAAAAGAAGTCTTATTTTTTATTTATTCATTATATAAGAAGTCTTATTTTTCTCCTGTTTAATATAACGTTTTATTTTTAAGAGAAAGTGAAAATAAAAAAAATGAATTAAATATACAAGGCCTTCCAATTAATAATTCAGTTCTAAAATGCTACGCATATTTTTAAATAATACGTAAAATTACATGTGTTAAAACATTTAAAATTATTTATATAATTAATAAAGCTTTTAAAAAACAGGTTGGTAATTATTTACAATCGCTTATGCGAGTCGTGTTTTTTAAACCTGTGGCTGTACCTTCAGAAGATTTATTGTGTATTTTATGTTGGATAATATAAACAGACAGATAACATCGCTATGGTGCGTGCAGTCACTTGAATAACCTTACAACGTAGTATATTGGAAATCAATGGAGGTAATATTAAGACGAAATATGTTTAAAATTAGTTTACTCCTTAAAAAAGACAATATAGTTAGTTATATATGCTGATAAATAAAATAGGAATGTTTGTTTATAGTATTAAAATAATCGCTTATTACTAAATGCATACGTACATAAATATATATATGTCGTGTAGAAATGCATATGTGTACAAATGTACACGGTACTTATCACAATATAACGTTTTTTTATAATTTTAATCTATCTGTTTGTTCTGGTTAAATTCTGGTCGGTTGGACAGATTTTGATAAAACTTTCACTGTCAGATAATGTAATAGGGTGTTACTTAGGCTAATGTTATTTTCCTTTTTGTTAAATTTCACGCGGACCAAGTCGCGGACCAACTAGCATATGAATATTAAATTAAGTTCACAAATTATTGTTATAACCGTCAATCTTAACACTTTGCACTTGCAATATTTATGAGAAACAGTAGAAATAAAATAATCAAGTAAATAAACACAAATTTATATGATAAATGAACAAAATATACTGACATAGATGAAAAATTTTAATCTCTGTTTCTTTTTGCAAACCTTTTTTTTAATAGCGTAGTAAGTTCAGCCTTTTTCCGTCATTTAATACGGCGGAGAAGCGTAAAACTAAAAAATTCTAACAATAACTAACGCCATAATAATATTATATAATAATAAGTAGTTCTAAAGTACTTTAATACAGACATAGCATGGCTAAAATATATTGTGCGATTAAAAAACGATACAGATACTGATTATAATATACTTACTTACTGTCATCACTTTATATTGTGTGCTCTAGGTTCGTTTAATATTTTTTTTGTAGGCCACCAAAACGACTAACAAGATATTCATTTATTTGTATTCTTGTATAAAATTCACAAGATTATGTTTCCATTTGGTAACCAAATTAATAGTATTAAATTTGTTGGAATGTCTTAATTATTTTCTTAGAATCTCAGTCTGATCGTGACTAAATTATGAATATGTATTTTCTTAAGAAATTGCTCATTTAGATTAAAATAAATAGGAAATCTATTGTTTTCGTAAGTAAGACTTTGTATATAAGTAAGCTTTCTAAAGCCACGATCGATCGACATTTGGTTCATAAAATATTTCTGCAAACAAATGTTAAACACCATGATAGGCATATTGTATCTTGGGGATTGAGACAACTCTTAACACACTGACAAGAAATTTTCTTTAAATACATAAAATGTAATAATATAATTTTCGAAACAACAGCATTTAAATATATTAAATACATTTTTAAAGTGTTATTCCACACTTAGGAAAATTGAAAAAGACATTTAAAAAACATATAAAAATTTAAACGCAGCAGGATTCGAATCTGCGCCTCCTGAAAACCGTCCAGGTCCAGGTCAAACATTTAAATATTAACTTAATAAAAGGACAATATGTTTTTTCACAAATCAGCGCTAGATGTAAATACAATAATTATAAGCTAGGTTCTAGGTTTATTTCACAATTAACATGTTACCTACATTGTTAAAGATGTAAAAAACATAAACGTATAAATTTGACATAACATTTTATTCTGCATTGTGTTGGATATACAATAAGAAGAAAGATATTTTGTTTTCAGCTTCACTATTTTCCCATATAACAGATAAGACAAAGAGAATAATACCAAAACATTCCGTTCTCCACTTTCCGCATGAATTTGAAACATTGTGAGTGTCAGACTTCAACAGCCTGCCTTATCTTAGTTCACCAGACCAGAATATATTAATAATTAATTATTATTCACTTAAACATAAATATAGCAACCTACACATTAAAGCACCGGGCAACATTAAAACGTCAGCGCACAGTTATTCCATTGTATTTAACTTTCAAAGGTTTAATATTTCATGTTTTATCTCAACATAATTGGGATAGCTAACCGTCTCTTAAGTAGCTCTGTGGCCGCTCTAAAGTGCCTAATGAATTGGTTGCTATAACCTGACCGAATTCGCAAACCACTTGTTGTTTATAAATTATTGAAAAACAAAACACTCCTTGATTCGGTCGCGTAGTCGAGTAGGCAGTGGGGGGCGGACATGCAAATGGCAGGACTATACTTGGCCGTTCGCGACCGTGGGAAAACTATCGCCTGTGGCGAGTGATGCGCAGAGATGGACTCTATTCTCGATTTTTAGTATCTATTGTTTATTCTTTATCTAATATTATAATCGGAATAAAGATGGAATCATTATTTGTAATGCAATATGTGGTTTTGTAGTAAATCTTATTACAGTACAGTATCATTTTGATGCGATGCTGATGTTCTTAATAGTTTACCAGTTTTCATAAGTTTTTCTTGTGTGAATAAAAATGAACTGATATAGTTACAGGTTTTCTTCGTCCGAATCGCAAGCATAAGCAATTCCGCACAAAAGTATTTGGACTTAAACAGAGAGAGTATTAAGGTGTCCTTTTTATCTCTTTCCTATTCGAACTTGTTTCTAACATCGTAGATTGAAATTTGATTACAAATAAGGAATAAAAAGATTCTAGTATATTTTAAAAAAGGAACATTATTGCAATACAAACATTATATATCGTTATTTCCTTAGTGCGTCACACACGTTAATTTATTTTATTATTTTAAAATAAAAAAAAATCTCAACTATCTTCATTTACGTTCAGGATAGCCAAAGGTATCTGAACGTCAAACGCTACGGTCCTTATATATTTGTTTCGCGTCGTCCACTGTCACACAACCTCTTTACACAAGTCATCCCGGGTGACATGATTTTAAGTGACCTTCCTCTAATATCATTAACACTTTACATATCACACATTAGAATAACAATTATATATCATCAATTTTTATTATAATATTAATTAAATAGTACATACAATCCGTCCCCAGTCGCTCGTGCAGTAACCACGGGCGCGTGACGACGGCGGCGGCGCGCGCCTCGGTCACGACGCTCTGACGCGCGACTTTACGCAACCGATATCGCGGTCTTACATGCCTAATGCTTATACTTATATATGTATATATATATTCTATAAATTATATTTATGTGAAAATGTTAATATTTTAAATTATTTATTTATAGTAATCACTCACTAATAGAAGATAATTATATCTATTCTAATATGTATTATCAATGCATAAGGCTGTGACGCTTTCGCGGAAAATCTACTGAACCGATTTGGATGAGTTTCGGAACGAAAATAGTTAAAGCTAGTATCAAGCTAGTCCTAATACCTAACTTAATTTATGTATAATTATAATATTATGAATATCATTAAATTATATTTATGTCAAAATGTTGATATTTTAAAATATTTAAATATAGCAATCACAGACACATAATATATATCCTTACTAATATCTATAATATAAATGCAAATGTCTGTTTGTCTGTGACGCTTTCACGGCTAATCTACTGGTCCGATTTGAATAAAATTCGGAATGAAAATAATTGAAGCCCCAGGGTCAAACATAGGTAGGATGGTCATTTCAAAAGTCTGTAATCTGTGATAAGAAATGTGAAAACCCTGAATTTCAGAGTCTACATTCCGGACAGTTGAATGGTATGAAATTATTAAGTTACTTAGTAGAATAACATGTGGTTTAGAGGGGCTATTGTTATTTATTTTGATGCCATTTTAAAAATAAACACATTTTTTAAAAGGTTTTAAAGTCTTGATCTATTTTAAAATTATTTTATTTGTGATCAAAACCCGTACTACTAATACAACCCCGCTCGGACGTCTAAATATAGGTTACTTTTTAGAAACTTGTTGACCCCTGAAGGAAATACGGAACGAAAATTTGTATGAAATTATTCCATATTAATTCATAATTTTTATTATAAGCCGTTTAACTTAAGCGAGAACCTGGGGTTTCGAAAATACGAAGCAGTTATAGTTGTGAAAAGTATGCGGGCAAAGCCGAAAGCGAGTTGTTAGCATATAACACCGGTATAGTCACAATTTGTTAATAAAAAGTGAAATCAAAAAGAATACACTAATATTACTACAAACAGTAAAATGAAAAAAATATATTAATATTACTTGTTGTATTTTCATTTGTACGATAAGATATTTACATTCAAGCATGTTATTTGAGGCCGTCGTGGCAAAGCGGTATAGCGTATCACTGTAAACACGATAGTTCTGGGTTTGATTCCCATTCGCGGTAAGAACATTATTTACATTTCTTCGCTCAAGTGCCTAAGGCAAAGCGCGTCGTTCAATTCGTTCGTTTAAATTCCGCCACTTAACACAGTAATGTCATAATGTCTCGATTCCAAACGGAAAGTGGAGAACGGAGTGTCTTGACACTAAGCTCTGTTGAGAAAAAAGCTGTTTATACAAAAAAATAATAGTTTTACTCTTTTAAAATTCAAATTCGAATTCAAATGTATACCCTCTTTGCGCCTATTTAAGAGATAATGCGATTCTTTATTCTTATAATTGTTTGTTTCATTTTAACTAAGCAATATAATACTATTTTGAAAAGCCAAACTATAATTATAAAACTAATTTATATGTTCAGCAACATCATTCCTTCACAATTCTCATTGATTGTATGAGCTAAATGCGTTGCTTTTTGCTTTTAAAAGCATTTGAGCTGTCTGCCACACTTCACGCCACCATAATACATTAATAACTACATGCTTAATAGAAAAAAAACCTTTGTAAAAAATGCAGACGTGACTAGCCATTCTAAGAAGAGATTGATTCAAATATTATATTACACGTTTATTTCCTACGGAAGTTTGAATACGTCATGTATTTAATGCCTGATTAGCAAAAAATTAAAATGTTTTGACATTTTTAAATAATTAGTATTAGTAATTTTACGTTTTTTCCCACATAGTGAGTGATAGTGTCCAGATACTCCGTCCACACTTTCCGCCTAAAATCGAGACATTGTGTGTTGAGTGGTGGACCTCTACGCAGTGTTCTGTCATAGGTACCAGAGCAAAGAAATTAAAATTTAAGAGCGGACCGCTAATCCATATTTATATTATAAATGCGAATGTCTGTGTGTTTCTCTGTCACGCTTTCACGGCTAATCTACTGGTCCGATTTGGATGAAATTTAGAATGAAAGTAGAAAAAATGACTGGGTCTAACATAGGCTTCTTAGTTTTTCAAAAATCAACCTCTAAATGGTTGAAATTGGGGATGAAAGTTTATATGAAAAATCTACACCGCTTGAGCGATTATAATGAATTTCATTCTCAAGGCGTGTTATTATTCAAAAACTTATTAATTAGGTGACACACATACTTTTTTCACCATTTTTTGAATTGTGATATAAATATTTTCTGGAATAACTAGTACAATAACGGGAATCTTTAAATACGTGATCGCTCACCATCACTGTCCGAGCGCCTCTCTTTTCACCACGAATTAAAAAAAATCCTACTAAAGCTTTATTTTCAATAGGTATGTGCTTCAAATGGACTGATAACAGTACTACAAAGGCCAAGACTTTTATTAGATTACTAGCGGCCCGCTTGCAGCTTCGCCTTTCATCCCCTATTTCAATCCTTTAGAGGTTGATTTTTGAAAGAATAAGTAGCTTATGTTTGACCCTGGGTTATTTATTACTTTTATTCTAAATTTCATCTTAATCGGACTAGTAGATTAGCCGTGAAAGCGTGACAGACAAACAGGCAGACTTTCGCGTTTATGATATAAGCATGGATAGAGAGATTTCGCTGTTATTCATTCTTGTGGCTATCTTGTCAGTGTACAAATTAACCCTAAACCGATTACTGGTCAGTTCTTTAATAAGTTCGTAGTAAGTTAACTTTAAACTTAACTAAAGCCTGGTAAATTATCTGTAAAATATAATATAAATGTCATATTATTTAATTTATTCTTTATTATAGCTGTTTTATAATTGGTTTTTTGTCTACTACCTACTTGTTAAATATTTATGAATCATCATAGCTTTTTTTTCTTTAAGGATCTATTTTAATACAACGTAGACTAGCTGTCAGGATTAATATATGGCATTAGTTTTGCCATAGATATTATAATATCATCGTTTAGCAATACGAGTTAATAATTCAAAGAATATGTTAGGAGATTTATTATACACGCACTCATTAAATTGACATATATTGGAATAATGAGCTATATTTTAAAATATCTATATTATGTTGATTTCGTGTAGCTTAATATATTTTAGTATTTCTTACTGATTTTATAGGAGAGGCAAGGCTTTTGCGTCTGAGCTTTTGATCTAGATGATCTTCTGAGCATTTGAAGTGGAGATGGACGCGCCTTCTAAAGGTACCCAAGATATATCTGCTTGAACTGTTTAAAGGCCGTTCCACATGGAAAGCAACTCTTAAAAACCACATAATATAGAGTGCTACGTATCCACATGATAAGGGTGGTATGTGAGTGGAGTAAAAAATTCAAACATTTTCCCTAGAACCATCCTTCGTGATCAACGCAACAGAGAAACGCACGGCCAAAGAACGTCTCTACGGAACACCAAAGTGTCTTACATATTATTGATTACCAAACGATCTATTCTAAGTGTTATAATTTTAATATTGAATACGCAATATACTTCAGTCGCAGTATTAACAGCTCATTTATGAAAGAAATGCTAAATTTTCCAAATAATCGCACGACGCTTCCGCAAATATCATAACAATGGACAGAAAGTAAGTATTATTACGTATAAATAAAGTGGCTTGGATGTTTCTAGATTACGTAAAAATTGGAAGCCGATTCGAAACAGCTGTAAAGAGAGTACTGTGCCTTTTACTTTTTTGTCGTTACGTTTTGACACGATCGCTATTTTGTTTTGGCTAATATGTAAAAAATATATTTATTATTTAAGCGAGTCTAATGATTCTTTGTGCAATATGATGTGCAAAAAAGGCTTCGACCATTTTTGTTGGATATCTTTACTTATAGAATCAATGTTTTTCACACAGCAGTTGCGCAGTTGTAAACACAATCTGAGTAATAAGTCGCTTAGCTAAGGTTGTGAGTTCAAATCGTAGGGTTGTGACATATTGACTATTTGTTAAAGTAAAAGTGTTACTTAAATTAGAAGAATAACACAATAATGTTGTAATTATTTATTTAATACAATATTTGTGTATAATGGGGCAAATCGTGGCGCAGTGGCACAAACGTGTGACTGTAAACGACTGGTTGTGAGTTCGATTCCCACTCGAGGAGTGGAAATATTTAATATTTCCATTTTCTTCGCTCTAATATCGATGCAAAGCGCGACGTTAAGTTCCGCCACTTAACACGCAATGCCTCCTAATTCGGCGGAAAGTGGGGGACGGAGTGTCTTAACACTCCTATGTGCGGGATATAGCGTGAAGCTAAAAACATGTGTATTTTAAGATGTTTTTCTCTTGTTATATCATTTACATAATTAGCAAAGATATTATGACAGCTAAGTAAATAAAGTGCTTATGTAATAACGTATGGTTAAGTATTGATTTAAGTTCCTAAATTTTAGTAGTAAACGATACCTTCAATAATAAACCTGTCAGAATCTAGTGAATAATATAAAAATATTTAGCTCTAAGGTATTTCAAGTATAACATCGTGATTTATGTCCTATATCAATGTTATTTATGTTTATTCTATACAGTAAATTAAGAGCAAAAAATATTGCCGCATTGACGATTGTGGCAAGGATAATGAAATTCTATTGTACCTAAGAATTTCCCTGGTATTAACCTCCTGCATGTAACGAAAGATAAAACGAGCGAGCATTCGTGAATTGAAGAATAATGTTTTATGACAAGAATTAATTTTCGTAATGAATAAGATTTTAAGATAACTACTCTATTCATTTTTTTTTAGCTTCACGCTGTATCCCGCACACAGCAAGGTAGGCTGAAGGAACCTAGTGTTAAGACACTCCGTTCCCTACTTCCCGCCGAATTCGGAGGCATTGCGTGTTAAGTGGCGGAACTTAACGCCGCGCTTTACCTCAACACCAGAGCGAAGAAAATGGAAATATTAAATATTTCCACTCCTCGAGTGGGAATCGAACCCACAACCAGTCGTTTGCAGTCACACGCTCGTGCCACTGGGCCACGACTGGAGACACTCTATTAATAATTATTGAATTAAAATTAAATTTTAATTATTTGTTCTTTGTTTATTACGTTTTCGCCCATTTTCCTATCTTCTTATTCCCTTCCATCAGGAGAGAGGCTTGGGACTTGTACAAGAATCCAGAACTTTAGAACAGACATCGATTCATAAATTATGCCAATGTAAAAACCAATTTAAAAATACAATATTATATGGTTTTAGAATTTAAATATACATATTTATACTTTGCAACAAAATCAAAACAACTCAATTGTTAAAATTTGATGATACATAATTTGACTTTGTTTATTTCTATGACTGAAATAAAAATTAAGATGCAAAATTGCAGACTGCATCTGATTATTTAAAATAGTAAGTAGGTGTACTGAAGAACCCATTTTGTTGATATATTTTTCTTGATATGCCAATTTTATGCTTTGTTTAACTTAAAGTTAAACATTCAGTAAATAAAAGAAAATAACAAAAAGTGGCCTCTAAACATAAGCTTACATTCACTTCTCATTTTACAAACAAGTAAAAAAAAGGCAACTTCACGCCTTTTCCCACATAGCGCGGTATTCAGAGAGAACCTAGTGTCAAGACATTCCGTTGTCTAGTTTCCTTTCGACATCGAGACATAGCATAGAATGACGGAACTCAACGCCGCGCTTTGTCCCAGAGCAGAGAAATAAAAATAATATATAACAATTCCCCAGCCCGAGTGGAAAAATAACTTACAACCATTGTCTTTAAAGTCATACGCCTTTCCACTTGCCATGACACCCCCATGAAACTTTACTCCATCGATTTCAACATTATTTTAATAAAATTTTAAAAATTAAAAGAGTTGAAGCTATAAATGATACAATTAAAGTTGTCGATCTCGTGATATTTTGTTACACCAAATCGCATACCATAACTAAACACAAATTGCTATCCGAAGTTTTCACTGTACTGTAGTTCCCACGGCCGCGCACGCAACGAGAGCAAATTGGACTGGCGGGCTAATTTCTGGGTGCCCATGGTAGGTAGTAATCATTGCTTTTAAATATTTGATAGATGTTTAAGTATCGATATGATGTATGCGTTTGGATTTACCACTTAAAAAACGACTAATAACCGCTTGGGAAGAAGTAATTATAGATAGGTTTAACTGTTTAATTTCTGTAGTTATCGTGTTTTAGGATGTTATTTTATATGTAAAATAGTATGCACGAACTAGTAAGGTAGAAGAATATTATCTAAGCAATGACTTTTTTAAAAAATATGTACCATAACGCCTTTTATCTTATAGCGATTTAACGAAGAATCACTCTTTAAATTACTTTAAAGACTCTATGAAACTTTACATCCAAAAATAAAAATTAAGTAAGTTGTATAAATACAATTGAAAAGCTTTAGAATCTGTATAAGATTCTGATTTCAAAATGTTTTCTTAATAAAAATAATTTAAGGATTATTTAATGACTCTTGATTGGAGCATATGCAGCGAAACAAATGTATCTAAGTCAATCAAATCAAACCAAATATAATAGTTTTCTTCCTAGCGTGCCATTCGCAATAAAAACATCCAGAACGAAAGTAATAATAGTTAAAATTCAAGTGTTTAACTTTTCAAAGTTTTGTTTATTGCAGCCATTACACCGTCGAGTAAATATGGTTATTATACCAATAACAAGTAATTGCTATATTGATACCGTTGCTTGCAATTTTTGTAGATTTACTTAGTTAGTCGTGCCTCTTAAAGATTTGGGATTACACGAACAACTCTTATGTATCAATGCTGTAGGTATTTTGTTCGAGCGATACGTTACGTTTTCATAATTTTTGAATGAATACATAACATGAATATCTTGGATTCATTTACATGGTCGTCCAAAGTCAATTCAGACAAATAAAGCGACTTTAGTACGATCATCTGTCAACTGATAAATAAACATATATTTAAATATATACGCAGAACAGCTACTATTTGCTCATCAATGTCAATATTTTCCGTTTTTCGTTCTTATCAGACAAAGTCAGGCATTGAATTCACTAGGTTCTTAGGTATAGCCCATATAAGTATGTACCTACATATATTTAATCGTATAGTCGATTTTAACTTATTTCATAGGTTTATTCATATTTGATTTTGACTATGTACCTACATGTATGCATTTGAAAATAGATACTAAATAATACTGAGTCTTTGGACATTATATAAAGTGCCTTTCGATATTTTCAATGTATAGTAGAATAAAATTAAACACATTTATAATTTCACATATTAAAATACATCTTCACGCTTTCCCTACAAAGCAACGTAGTCAGAGAGAACCTAGTGTCAAGACACTTCATTCTCCACTTTCTTCCTTACTTACTTACGAGCTTAACGCCGCGCTTTGTTTAAGGAATCAATAATTTAATGTGTAAAATTATAATCAAAAAGCTAAAAAATATATAACTAAATAATAAATAACTAAAAAAAATAATTTATTCACCAAATTATTTTAACATTTATTGCAATTATAACCTTTTACTGTGTTAAATCAATTAAATGACTTGAAAATAAGCTATCTCAGGTCGCAAAGAACCGTTCGTAACGGCTGATGTTCGCGATAGTCCGACAGCGTGGGAATTGACATTTACTCGAGTCACTCTTGAATATTTCATGATTACACTTTTATTGTTTGCGTTAACTTGTTTCACCCTCATATATTCATATTTGTTGTTCATCTGGTAAATGTTTTGCATAATATAGTATTTTAAATATTAATTCTATATATAAATAGCCAAATGTAATAAATAATTAATGCGATAAGGATTTTGCCATGTATAAATTACCAAGAGACTGTTCTCACGCTTTCCAGTTTTGTAGACATAGTAATTTGAGATTTCGAATTGGAAGTTATTTTTAATTGAATTTGATCGAATTTCCTGTTTTAGGATGTTTAAATTTATTCAAATTAGATACATAGAGATAAATATATTAAATATACTTTTATAAAGACGATGGGATTAAACAGAAACAATATAAATATATTATACAAACTTTTTTATTCGTATTTTTTTTATTCACTTTATAGCATTTTTAGATAAAGGCTTACGTTTTTATATACGACCTAATAAATCCTATTCGAGCGTCGACTACAAATAGGTATCACAGTATTAACTTAGGTGCTACTACTACACTATGGTACTAAGTGTTTAACAAGTAAATGCACGACCGATGCGGAAGACGAATTTAGGAATATAAAAATAACAGTTAACTCGTAAAAAACAAAAACTTATTTTATTAAATTAAAAACAAACTTCAACAAGCAAAGCGAGCTCATGCATAGTTTTTAACACACATCGGTTCTAGGAACGTTAACGGTATCAAACAACAAAACATTTGTAACTATCACACTTGGGTCACAATCCTGGGCAGGCAGAGATCGTATGTGGCCTGGCGGGCCTGGCGGTCACCACGGCCGCCACATCGACTGGGCGGAGTCTGTCTCGGAGGCGGGGCTGTGAGGAGGCGAGGGCGGCGCGTATGTCCTCTTTGTACTAATCGCCTCCACATCGATCAGCTCCTCAGCCTGCCGTTTAACCCCTCGTTCCACTAACGACGTCCTCTGAAGGACTTGGGGAGGTTGTGTGGTCTGTGGTATCGCCTGCACTGGTGTAGGTCTAGCGACACCGTTTGGCGCTAAAACCTGTGGCTGGACAACCGGTGGAGTCTCTAATCTTCTAATACAGTTACTCAAGTGCTGCAGTAGTCGTGCACCAGCTTGCGGGTCTACGGGTCCCTGCCGGTGCATCGCGTTAGCCGCGACTGTCGCGTTCGTGATAAACTGTGACACTTCCGTAGCACACTGCGCAAATCCTGCACGAAAACGTTCGGCGTAGGACATCTCGGGTTTCAGGACGAGCTGTCCCTTCCGCTTTAGACTGTGAAGATGCCGAACTGTAAGCTCCAATATGTCGGCTTTTTCTAACTTTGACACATTTTCGCCTTCAGCTTGAAGCGCTGTCACCATGAGATCTTTTAGTTCATCAAGGCAGCGATTGATGCGCGCACGCCGCTTCCTTTCAAGCATTGGCTTCATAACTTTTCTATACTGATAAGTGCGGGAGACAGGTTCCTCGTCGGGGTGTGCGTGAGACGGCGGGTGGAAAGCCCCATGCGGTGGGGACATGGTACGAGTTGGAAGGATCATTGTTGTTGCTCTCGCGACGGGTTGTGAGCGAATGGCGCGCGCGACGGTCGCCTCTCTCCTTTTATGCGCCCTACACCGATTGTGGCAAAGCGCCCGTGATAAAAATAGGGGTGGCACGCTCAGTGTTTTGTTATATTGTTGAATACGTTAATATCTAAGACATATTTGTTGTTGAAATAAAATATTATTAATATTTTTTATTTAATATAATTATTTATTAAGAATATTATTTTAACAAAATATATTTTTTATTTATTTATAGTAATTATGACAGATTTATTACAATTTTTATTAATGAAATGTTAAATTTTATTTACCCACAACCTAAACTAATATTAGTACATATTACAACTTAATTGAAAATGAAATGTAATATATAAACAAGAATCAATACCTAAATGTACGGTTAACGTTTTACAGTAACTTAGTATTTGTAATAAAAACAATTTTAAATATTATAAATATTACTATTTACTAGAAATTCTTAATAGTTTTCTTGGCTCCAACAGCTGTAGCACTGCTTCGGGGGTATCAGCTGATGTCACCTGGCAAACACGTTCCCACGCGTACCCTCCGAAAGCTGCAGCGTAAGACGCTCCCCTAAATGTGAGACAATGATGTAATGACGTCTAGCTGTGTCTCCCTCTTACGACTCGTGGCAATTTATTAAGTCATTGTTATTATAAAAAAATATAAAAAAAATTATTAAGGAAAATTTTTTTGGCCGATATCTATCTGCCATTTGATACTTATTTTTTAAATATATTTCTCAAAAATTACGATATAGCTGATATTTTATTTACTGTTATTTAATTAGAAATCATATTCATTTTAATGTTATCATAAAAATAAAATACTTGACTAAAAGAATATTTCACATATATTTATTATACGTCGCAAGTAGCAACCCTACAATCACAGGTCCCGCGACACGCGGCGTGTTATCGTCGGCCATACACAGACAAGGCGGATAGAAATTGCTATACAAACTTTTTATTGCTCGGACATAAAATTATCAGTTAAAAAACATGTTACTTATATGTTTGTTACATTTTGAAAGCTTTGCTGGCTCGTTTCTCTCCTACATTTATGATTAAGCTACTACATTAGGTTTATCTTGAGTTAGCAATCAGAAATTCTATAATAATATACTTTTGTATTATGTATCTACAGTATTTATTAGAGTTTTATACAATTTATTCTATACAGAGGCCGTGATTCATCTTTAACTTACACGTGTGTTAATTTTACCTTGAGCTCATAAATTATATTAAAACTAGAATTGTGTTTTTCTTTACAAGTACCTACATACATGCAAGAACATTAATATAAAATATATCCTATATATTTCTAATATAAACATATTGAAGTTTTATCTATTTTCTATTTCTTTTATCTATCCCATGATCTAAAAAAGATAAGCCCATCCTAATTAGTCAGAAAAACAATCACATAGTTTTATCGACGCAAAGGTGTGAGTAGTTCCCAGCACCGCTAGTCGACTCGACACCGACCCATTGTGCGGTTGAAACTGCCGTGACGCTACTTACTCCAATTCTGTCTTACGCGGCCAGACTACAAAACGTCTTAAGTGCCAAAACCAGCCTTTTTGATGGGTGCAAACTACCGCGAACCATCGACTGATTCACTTACGACGTTTTGGGGCTGAGTGCTTATAAACGATCAATGAATAAACGTCGTAAGTAGCAGGCGTTTCTATACAGAAGTTGGCATTCTTCTTCGCGCCGCGCTGTCGTGGGAAAGCCCGTGCCGCGCGCGTTCCCACACACTCGGCCGGCACAAGCCAACCGATAAATTATCATAATTCCATTGTGAGTGAGATGGTACTAAGAAATTTTATACTTCATCAATCGCTGCGTTGAATATATTAGCGCGTGGACTGAAGCTTTGTTCATTGGTGACGCAAGGACCCACCTGGGTTGCCTTTTGTATTACTTACTTTAGGATTGTAACTATTTTAGAATATGTTTGTTATTTTGAAGTAATATTGCATTCGGAATTTAACAATATTGCTAACTTAACTATTTTTTCAAATGATTTTTTTTTTATTTTAATATTTTATTATTTGTGGTGTCCATTTTGTTATTTATATAGATAGATAATATTACACTTAAATTGTTATACAAGTAAACAGTTACCGCTTTATAGAATACATACGGTTAACCGTTAACGTTTATTGTATACTATTGTAATATTAACAATTTCTGTTGTTAAATAATTACTTTAATACTTTGTTTTAATTCTTAACTTCAATGAAGAAAGAACAACAATTACAACAACTGTATTGTTACAACTGTATTGTTTTGTTTAATCCTCTATTATGCATCTTTGTTTATAGTTCTGAGGCTGCCGAAGCACATTGTTATTAGAGTCTCTGCATCTGAAGTTAGGACTTAGCACTGAACACTCAGAAACAGTGGGACGGCAGAGAAATTACTTTTCAAAGTTACTTTTAATAAATTCTTAAAAGTAACAATATTGAAAGTATATTAATACAATATTGAAAGTTGAATACGTAGTACACAGTATTTACACAGAACACACAGTAATTCTTTGAATTAAAAGTCGTCAATTTAAGTGTCAATAAAACGACTGATATACGAATATGGTAATTTTATGTAGGTACTTAAGTAGACATGAGAAATTTTCTTCATACAATTTTCACACGAATTTAAATTACAGAATTTTTATTATTATTTAAATTATTATAAAAAAGGAAACACAGTATCCGAGTTAATGTCAATTTTCCTGTTGTAATACCGCCTACGGTTGTCAAACGATACGCCACCGCGCACGAGTAAGCTCACGTTCCACCGAATTATACCAAATTATTATCAAATATTTGAAGTTTTGGGTGTATTGAACTCCCACTAATATTTGGCTATTAATAATCTATAAAAATCAACAAGAACTGTTTGCGTTAGGCACTTGATACGGGAATATTATCAAGGAGGTAAACAGGTTGTCGCACCTGGCCGCGCCCAGATTTTGTTAAGACGTAGGTACTACACCTGGTATGGAAATTTAGGAGCAAATGAAAAATTTAAATTAGAATCCTGTTTATTTGTAATCCTTCCGAAATTATTCAATAATTCTACAGTATCTTGAGATTCAAAAACAACTTGGTAATGTCTTCATTAACGATACTGTTCATACAAACAGTTTATTTTATGTACATATTGATAGGTAGACTAAAATATAAGTATTATTAATGTTTAAATAAAGTTCTTTAGAATTAGGTTTGTAATAACTAAATTTAATTTTATAAATTAACCATAATGATAGTTCCTTATGCGACAACTTTACGCTTTTTCCCGCATAGTAAGTAGGACAGTCACAGAGAATTCATAATTTTTAGCAGGGTGGGCAGTGGGAACCTAGTGTTAAGACACTCCATTCCTTACTTTCCGTCGAATTCGGAGGCATTACGTGTTAAGTGTAAATATTACCACTCCTCGAGTGGGAATCGAACCCACCACCAGTCGCTTTACAGTCACACTTTACACACCTGCAGAGAATTTTAATCTCCGAAATCTAGACATTGTGTGCTGAATAGCGTAACTCAACGCTGCACTTATAATGCTTAAGAAACTTTTCTTACACAGCGATTATACAAAAAAGGGCATAGTACGTTTAATGCATAGATCAATATCACATTAATATTTCATTAGATAATTGACATCCAATCTGTTATAGATCAATTGAGACAGATATATAGTGTTCAGGTTTTTATAAGTAGTACCGTAAGATCTTATTTACTCACGCCTACCGCCACGCCTGTGAGCAAACTGAGGTATGCCACACACATAAAAATTTATTATTGCAATGTTACTCCTATTTCATTAGTAATTCATACTGGTAATTGTTAAGGTTGGTGTATATGAATGTTTTTGATATGGTATTTATAAGTGGGTCAATATTATTTTTATTGTTTATATATAAGTTAGCTCTTGTCAAACTTACAACAGAGGTATCATTTTTTTTAGATTCACGCTGTATCCCACACACAGCAGGGCACAGGCAGAGGGAACCTAGTGTGTTAAGACACTCCGTTCTCCACTTTCCACCAAATTCGGAGGAATTATGAAGATATATGAGTATACTGCCCAAAAAAATAAATTGTTTTCGTTTTTCCGCTTCACTTAGTTGAGTTTCACCTCTGAGCACATAAGGCCTTAATTTCAGACGAAAAGTCGCTAACAGAGTATCTTGACACTACGTCTCTTTGTATCTCCTGCTTCTGGGATCACTTACCGCACGAATTTGACATTGCATATAAAGCGGTTTGTCTTGTTCACCAGAGCAGAGAAGTGAAAATACTTTTAATAGATATAATCATTGCTTTGAGTGGCAATCGAACCCACAACCACTCGTGATTACAGTGAGACGCTTTACCACTGTACCATGAAAGCCTAGGTATTTTAGCCTAGTAGGTATTTTTATAAAATATTTTTAATAGATAATAATCACTGCTCTGAGTGGGAATCGAACCCGCAATCAGTCGTGATTACAGTGAGACGCTTTACCACTGTACCATGTAAGCCTAAGTATTTTAGCCTAGTAGGTATTTTTATCTTGTAAACATAACGTGATTTAAAAGTTCTTGATTACGCCTACTGTAACGCTCGGCTAATGCAATAACTTTAGCATTGGCTAGAATTATTTAATTGATTCCGGGGAAATATTTCTTGTTTCCTTTACAAGTATTAAAGCGCCTGCTATTAACACTTAAAATAAATTGAATATAGGTATTAAGCATTCTCGACGACGACATATTTGGAATAAATGTGTGTATTTTTTTGCAATAAATTATTGGCGTTTAGTGCAGCAGTAGTAAGGCAAATATTTAGTTTGTATCCGTCTAGACGATAAGGCAAAAACGTAGGTATCGCCCACGGAATTTTAAGCTCACGAATGTTTTATTATTTTTTTTATTTTTGCTTTTGTAGAGAATAGAGAGTTGTCGGTAGAGATAAGACCTCAAAGAAAGACCGTGTTTTTGCGAAATTTTACTAATTACCTTTGTTCTAGAAAAAATATTTTAAATATGTAGCTATATGTATTATATTAAATTGTCATATTTAGTTTTCATTGAGGTATAATGGAATAACGTCTGACTGTAAACTTGATTGGTTGTGGGTTCGATTCTCACTCGAGGATATTTATTTATTTTATATTTATATTATTGCATTTTTTCACATGAATGACAACATAATATCATGTGAGAAAAGGCTTGAAACTAAAAAAACAATTTATTAGCTTCATCGCATAAAAAATATTTAAGATTAGTATTTTAAAATCAAAATATTATACGTACATATATAGCATATAAATTTCATATTCAACTTAGTACATAGGATTCACTAAAGAAATCATGTCACTTGCTAAGTAGCGGTTCGTGTCACGATGTTTGTGTAAGATCCTACACGCTCGAGTAAGTTGCGCCCACGTACGATGTATCTACACTGTAAGATAAGATTTATTGTGCATTCATATGATATTTTTTGTATAAACTAGTAAAAAACACTGGTTTTACTGGTGCAGCTGAAAATTTAAACTGTATTTTATTGAACATTCGAAAGAATTAAAAATTAAAATGTCTTGTATGTGTAATTGATTCAAAATATTACTTAGTATTGAAAGAAGAAACAACAAATTTATATTAATATTTGTAAGTTTTACAGAAAGAAAATTACTTTCAAGTAAATAATATGCTATAATAAAAAAAAAAAACTTAATTTGTTATATTAAGGCTAGGGTACTTACAAAAAATTAATACCTGAATGCCTATAATTAAGAAATAAAAAACACTTTCACGCTTTTCCTGCATAGCAGGGTAGAATAGAACATAGTGTTAAAACACTCCATTCTCTACATTCCGTCCGATTTCCAGACATTGCTTATTAAGTGGACTTCAACAATGCATTTCATCTTAATTAATCAATAATATATGTGATACACAGACAATATTACTTCAATAATTTATATAGATATATTGATCGTACGTCGGGTGCGTGACAGGAACTTTGCCTAAAGTGATTGAATCAATGAAAATATTCATTAAACTTGAGAACGCTGGGAAATTTATTAATGAACGATGTTTTTATGTATAGACTCCTTATATGTAAGTTTTTTGATACAACAAAGGTTAAAAATCTGTAGTTCCTTTGAATAAAAAGACCGCCGAGGTGCAGTGGACCACTAACTAACTGTAAACGTGGTGGTTATGGGTTCGATTTCCATTCAAGTAACGATTACTTCTTATTTCAATTTCTCCGCTTTGGTACATAAGATAAAGTGCAGCGTTTAAGTTACATCACTTAACAAATGCAATGTATCCTTTTCGGGCGAAAAGTGGAGAACTGAGTGTCTTGAAAATTGCTTCTAAATAAAATCAGCGTAACTAGCTTTTATAATTCTACGTACTTCTTACGGCAAGCAGGACCTAGTGTTCGAATACTCCGTTCTCCAGTTTCCTCTCAATTTCAAGGTATTGCATTTTAGGTGTCGGAACTTAGAAAACCTTGAGAATCAAAGAAATTTTCCTAAGTCAGGACCGATGACCCCAATAATTTGACACTATCCAATGCAATCTTTCTCTCAATCCAATTCTCAATCCAATCTTTATGAGAAATTTTCCACTGTCCTAATTTATTCCTTTTTTTTGTAAAACACTAATGCGTCATTTCCACCACCTATCTGAATCTGTTGATATTAAAATTTTACTATTGTTTCTTTATTTAGGACCAGCTTAAGCGTAATTCAATACGTTGTTGGCATTATTGTTATATGACGACACGACGGAGTCCAAAGTCTAGTACTTACAAATATAAACAGTTAAGGTTAAAGTCTAAGAAATGTGAATTATGATGAAAAATGCTAGAATAAAGTAAAAATTATAAAATGCTTTACACCTATTATTGTATGGAAATAATTTAATCATTTTGATAATTTTAATAAGGTCATTAGGAACTAGTTGCTAATTTTATAAGAAATATAGAAATTCAATTTAAAAAAATATATAAACATTTAGTGACCACTTTCACTTGAAAAGTAAAAAACTAAAGGACTTATTAAATATTTGACAAATTTCGTTTTTGTGCCATTATTAACTAATTTAAATTAACCAAAATATTTATATTGTATTGGGTAGTAACGATTGTAGTGGATTCGATCCTCATTCGAAGATATGAAATTATTTAAAGATTTTTTAAATTTCTGTTTAGGTTCTCAACGCCTACCCTGCTATAAGGGATAAAGCGTGAAGCTAAAAAAGAACCAGAAACACATACAAAAGTTGGCAAAACCTTATTACTTTATGTACCATCACGAATTCGAGCATTCGCAGCATATTTCTTATTTTATTTGTACTACATTATAAATTATAGGCAATGCTGATTGTCCACGCATATGTTTAAAGACATAGTTTAATGTAAGCAAAAATATTCTGCTTACTGCCTACTTATAACATTATACATGGTCTCGCGTGTTTTATGACCGAGGGCTATACCGTATTCGACTTAAATTTTTACTGCAATATTGAATACAATATTTTTTTGAATTTGCTTTGTTACATTATATTATTTAGGCGAGTTTGTGAAATTAGTGCTAAAATAATAGTAAGAGATTAATACGGTAAATAATCTAAGAATTACAATATCTGGTAGAAAATATTAAAAAAAACACGAAAAATATATGTATTTCAAATTTTCAATGTAAGTCTCTAATAAAAGTGATATTATATACTTCTAAGGCAGCTACACCTTTCCATAGTCAAAGAGAACCTAGTGTCGGGACACTCCGTTCTCCACTTGGCGTGAAGATCGTTCCATGTTATTTATTAATAATATTTTTCCACTTATCTACACTTTTTATATACATATATAGGTATAAATATCATTTTACTTATAAAATTAAGTCGAAAAGGAAAACATCCACCGACAATAAGTCACAAAGCCCTATCAAATAGAGGTCTTTCTTATATATGTCCCTTTGATTATTCCCACATCAGGTGTCAAAGAGTCCGGGCCAATTTAAATCGCATTACCATGATAACTCTATTCGTGTGCAATATTATGCATACCTGAGGTAGTATTACGAAAGAACGCACGTATGGATTTTTCTAAGTACTATAGACTTAAGAATGTTATGATATGGACATTTATTAAAACGTTTTCTATATAAAAATGAATATAAATGGGGTGTCTGTTAGTAATATTAAAAAAAAACCGCTTTTTGTTCCGGGTAATCTGTGAAACGGTTGGACTAATTTTGATGTGCACTTTTGAGGTTTTTGAGTATCTTAGGCTACTTTTATTTTAGAATAATAACTTTTTTTTAAATTTTACGTGGACGAGGTCGTGAGCACGGTTAGTGTTTAATATAATAATATTTTTTGTTTGTTAGTTTTAGCTGTATCACGCACACAGCAGAGTAAGCAGAAAGGGGGAGGAGGGGAGGAAAGTGGGGAACGGAGTGTCTTCCTACAATTTCAAATATATAATGTAAAATGTATTTTTTGCGGGATTTAGGATTAGGTATATATGGTATGTCTCACTGTATAAGATACATTAAAAATTATGTCTAAATATTTAAAAATTTGCTATATGAAAGATTTTTTATTGTTAGAAAATAAACGTTTAATTGTATCATTTTGCTGTTCGTCGGAGCGCAGTGGGCTAGCGGGCATCTGATGTTATCGATTGTAAGTTCGATCCCTTATTAGACAGAATGATAATATTTTATTTTTTTGTTTTCTCCGCACTGCGCGCGTTGAGTTCCCGCATTCAACAACGACGTCTCAATTTCAGAGATTTGAAAACGTAGTATTTTGGCACTAGATTCTCACTGCTACCATTACTATATAGGGAAAAAAATGAAGCTAAAAATAATTCTAATATTTTTTTAAACGGTCAACTTGCCCTAATATTAGAAACATATGCAAATTAAATTGAAACTTAATAAGTGGTACTTTATATTTTTTTTATGTAAACAACTGATTAACTAATATACCTAATTAACATAACAGAGATTAAAGAAACATGTCATAAATCACTATACGTGGGACCAACTTCAAGGACACATTAGTAAATAAATTTATAAGATTATATTAATAATTTATATTAACAATGAATATATCAAGAGATCAACAAAGGTCAACCATATCGATTAGTCTCATTTTGTTCAGTATATCTTTATTATTGCAGCTGTATGCCTATAACCTAGTCTCAAGACACTCTTTTCTTCGCACCGATTAATTTATGCGTATGGCATAGAAATATTACATTTAATGATAGATAGATAGATAATATTTTTTATTGTACAATACCCATACATATTGTGGCCAGTCGTGGCCCAGTGGCACAAGCGTGTTGTGGGGTCGATTCCCGCTCGAGGAGTGGAAATTATATTTCCATTTTCTTCGCACTGGTGTCGAGGTAAAGCGCGGCGTTAAGTTCCGCCACTTAACACGCAAGCCTCTGAATTCGGCGGAAAGTAGGGAATGGAGTGTCTTAACACTAGGTTCCCTCTACCTACCCTGCTGTGTGCGGGATACAGTGTGAAGCTAAAAAAAACCATACATAAAAAACATATAAGAAAGAAATAAACAATAAAATGAAATGTACAAGAGGCGACCTTATCGCTAAGAAAGCGATCTATGATTATAATTTAAATAATACTATTTAAACTATTTTCATTTCTATGCTTTAGTACGTAAGAGAAGGGGACGCATTGAGTTTCGTCACTCAACACAGCATGTCTCGAGGGGGCATTTATCAAGTGACTGAGGCCTAAATAAGAGTTTTATTTTTTTACTGTTTATTTGTGCATTGATGCACTGAAATCTCAGAAACGTCTGTACTGATTAACACTTTGGTAAACTTCTCTTTGCATTTAGTGTTTATTATTTCAACCAGGTCATAATAAAAAAGTAAACTAAAATTCAAAATTCAGAGCGTAATAGAAAACAGTTAAAACATTCTTAAGTGTGTAAAACTTTAAAAATATTGTTAAAAATTTTAAAGTTCCGCCACTTAACACGCAAGCCTCCGAATTCGGCGGAAAGTGGGGAACGGAGTGTCTTAACACTAGGTTCCCTCTGCCTACCCTGCTGTGTGCGGGATATAGCGTGAAGTTCTAAACACACACACATTAATTTTTTTATACGTTTACTAAAAATAGTAGACGCTAGTATTAGGTACATTATCCCACAAATGGGGAATATTTCTACTAGATGACCTAACATTCAAAATTAATTTTATACTACCAAAATTTAGCATACTGAGACACTTCTAAACACTTCTAAGTTCTATTTCCCACTGTTTCAGTACTCATGGCAACGATCCATTAAGCTTTATTTAAATATTAGTGTTGCTTTGCCTCGCGCAATTTGTCCAATAAAGGCGTACATTAACGACATGTAATGCATTAACGCGTAAATAGTGCGGCGACATGCATCGTTTGCCATTACGTTTTTGTTTAAAAATTTATATTACTACTTACTTCATTATGAATATATGAATGTTAAATTTAAATTTGTATTTATATGTAAACACGTATTTTTTTTTTCTTTACCTTTACGCTGTTTCCTGCTCACAGTAGAGTGCAGGGAGCAGCAGGCAGAGGGAACCTAGTGTTAAGACACTCCGTTTCCCACTTTCCGCCGAATTCGGAGGCATTGCGTGTTAAGTGGCGGAACTTAACGCCCCGATTTGCCTCGACACCAGAGCGAAGAAAATGGAATTAATAAATATTTCCACTCCTCGAGTGGGAATCGAACCCATGACTAGTCACTTTACAGTCACACTTTGTGCGATATAGTGGAGACACCAGTGTTGGACGAAATTTATTTGCAATTCACAATTAAATATTAACAATTCATCATTCGTTTGTACAAAAATCACGGTTAACAGTTAATTTTGGCATTGTTAATTGTAGTGTGTACTAAGTATTAAGCTAATTATTTTTGATTTTTATTTTTAAGTGATTTCCACAAAAAAAAAATTAATTATTTATATTTTCATTGTCAAATGTGATTAATTTTTGCCCAATACTACTTGACCCTAAGTTCTCTCTGACTACCCTGCTTTTATACAAAATAGGTTTTATTAATTTGAAAAGCTTTTATTTTCCCCAAAATATAACGAAGTCTTAGTTCTCCTACTTATTACATTACCCAAGTCGAGATATTATTAGCACTGTTAGGTATATACACTTAGAATTAGCATTATTTCTTACAAAAGATTATAAATATGTGCTTCTTTGCTGCTAAAATCTCTAGTATTTATTATTTTGCAATAAATTTGCAAAATCATTTTGTTAGTGTATTGGAAAGTATTTAATTACGACATTGAAGTTAAAGTTCTCGTAGAGAATTTTTTTACCCCATTGTTTATGTAGAAAAAATAGAGCATAAAAACATATATTCACGCAATACCAGTAGATGTGCAGAAGCATAAAGTGTATAAACGCGTGGTTGTGGGTTCGATTCCCAATCGAGGAGTAGAAGTACTTTAATAATTTCATTTTCTTCGTTCTGGTGTTGAGGCAGTCTCAAGAATTCGCCGGAAAATGTGAAGTGTCTTAATACTAGGTTTCTTCTGTCACCTATGCTGTCTGCGGGATACAGAGTGAAGTTAAAAAAGACAAGGTTCACTCTTTTTCTTACATAGCCATGAGAAAAAACCTACTTAAATTTTCTACCCTAAATCGAGATATTGCGTTTTGCTCTCTTCCGTATTTACACAGCCAGACGGTTCCTCAGTGTGCTGATGGCGTCTGATATATAAAAAGATATGATGAAATGAATCATAAACAAGACAAATATGGTAACAAAAAACAATGATCTTGATTACCCTTCAAAATGCGAACGATTGGTATAAGAAAAGTAACTAACTGGATTACTGGACGAATAAAAAGAATTTATAAAATGATATATGTACATACATGTATCCATAAACATATAAAAATTAACTTACACAGTGCTCAGACTAACAATTTGCAATAAAAATGCTAGTAAAGCCTTCATAAAAAGATCAATATAATAGTCAATATAAAACTGAGTATCAAATTAAAAGGGAAAACGACACGAACAGCCTTCTACAAGGCAACAATGTTGCATCTCAATGATGCATCGCTCCGCTTAAGGGCTCAATTACGTTTTTTACTCAATAATTAACTACTAGTTACTGTCTGCGGGTGCACTTGGGTGGTGATAAAGATTTTTTTCTTTTTGCCCAGCTTATTTCAAAATGAGACGTGTCGATAATAATTATAGATCGGTTTTTTGCTTTAACTACATTTACTTTGCTATTTCATTTTCATTTAATAATAGGATAAGCAGGTAAAAATAGAAAGGTATGGAAAATATGCATAGCTAAGGAATTCAAATATAACTTGATAGAAAAAATGTACGTATACGTATACTATATAGTCTGTGTTATATGTTTAGGTGAAGTGTATAGTCGAAATCATTTCTTCCTTATTTTTTTGACACGATTAATAAATTGTGTAAAATTATTCATTTGATGTTAAATTGGAGGGACAGAAATTTTGCCTTAATAAAGTAAGTATATTTATTGGCAGATTTAGTAAAACAGGCATTTACAAAAACATGCCAATATATAGACTCTACTTAACATACAAATTATTAACTATATCAATTAAATATATTAATTTAAATTTGAAATTTATAAACACAAAATTTATTAACTATTCTATATCTTTTACCGCAATCATTAAAATAAATATTTACTGAAATATTTCGCGACATACAAAACAACACTTGTTAACAAGAACAAGAATTCAGAATACATACATATATCAAAATTTGACATTAATAAAACTGGAGCCAGAAAGAACTCCTTATTGGGTGACTCTAGCCTCTTTATACCAACTTCAACAAGCTTTAAGAATTACATACAGCCTTAGGTCATAACTAGCGTTATATATCATCAAGTCTGTCTTAACTGGCGGTAATCATGAAAGAATAAGAGTCATTTGTAATCGGATTATGGACGTAAGTACATGCTTTTATTACGAGTTTCATCTCCCAACGTACTTTTTTTTGTATGCAATTCATCATTATTAAGTACAGCTTCACTTAATGATTAAAATTACATTATTTCAAGTTTTAAATTATAAATGGGATAAAATATTAGTGAAGAGAAATAAAATAATTTTAGATTAAAAATTATTTATATCTGTTGAATGCAGTTTATTCTTCATATATTAATGATATTAGGAAAATGTAAAATATGGCATTATTATCTCTGTTAATGGCGTTAAGTTCCGCCAGTCGATATATGATATCTCAAATCGAATGGAATATGAAGGAAAGAGTATCTTGAAAATAGGTTACCTACTTATAATTTGGAAAAACCACGAAACTGCCTTTTTTAGACAAGCTTTTTAAAAAATTGCGTGTGTTCGATACGTACCTACTTACTTAATTTGTGAACAGGACTAAAAATCATGTTAAGTTATATGAGCAAAATAATTGAACGAAGGTAATTTCGAGAAAAATTGTATTTTTTTAGCTTACGGTTTTTGCCACATGGTTGGGAGACATTCCAGAAGCCCACTCTCCGTTTTCTACTTTGAACTCCAGAACTTAACACTGTGCTTTGTCGTATCACCAAAACGAAAAAAATAGTTACATATATTTTATATATTGAGAGGGGACACGATTACACAATCATCACATTTTACGTACAGTCGCTGTCATGTAGAATTTATTAAATTTATAAATTTAACACACTATTTCAAATTACAACAATATATATTTTTTTAGCTTCACACTGTATCCTGCGCAGGGTATGCAAGAGGAGACTACTCTCAAGATGTTCCCTTCCCCACTTTCCGCCGAATTCTAGAGGGACTGAACTCGTTCAGTGGCGGAACTCGGAAATATTAAATATTTCAACAAAAATAAATATTAAATTTTCTCAAGGGGGAATCGAACACACAACCAGTAGCGTTTACAGTCACACTTTCTTCCCGCGTGACTAAATAGTTACTGTTAGTTACGTTCGCTGCATACCTCTTTTGCCTTCACCACCTCTTCATACACACTCTCTAAGGGGTTCTCTGCTTTTTACGTGACATGCCTCCAGTATCATAGTTACTGTGCTTTTAAAGGTCAATCGAGATTTCCCATGCGTCTCTTACCGTTTACTTATAAGTTTAGTTATAAGTATTTTAATTTAAAGATTTATTACCAATTATTGCATATATAGTATAGTATATATGTACATATATAGGTAATAAATTCGTAAAATAATGGTAGGCACGACTAATATTAATAGTCAATAAAATCCCAAAATATTGAATTTAAACTAACTAACTCTATAATATATGAGATATTTGATATCAATAACGCGATTATTAAAAATTAATGAGGTATTTTGAAAAGCTGAAATGCGATAGTTTTAAGCAACTTTTTGGACTTTGATGCTTATTACGGAATTTGTGTAGGCTTTGTTTACATTATTTATTAACTTATTTATTTTATAAGAAAAAAATTAATATCTGTGTCATTGATTTTATATAAAAAATATGAATAGTAATTTGTCCCACATAAGAATGTTGCCTTCTTTGACAGTCTAGTGTCAACACACTCCATTCTGTACTTTTTAGCTCTAATTTAATATTACATATTGAGTGATAGAATTAAACGCTGCGTTTTATGTTACTAGAACAAGGAAATAAAAATAATCTTTCCCTAGAGTGAGAATCGAACCCCTCAACTAATCATATTTACAATTCAATGTTCTCCCCTTGCGCAACTACTTTATCGATTTCAAAAAATATATAGGCTCTTAGCCTGAAATATTATTATACTTTTAACATCTGAAAGTGTTATTCACACACTTAGGAAATTAAAAAAAAGGATTGTAACTAAGCATATAGCAATTTCGAAGCAGTCTATAGTGGAAGGTAGGTTTAGTGCGCTTAGAAGGTGTGGATTCAAATCCCGCTGCGTTCAAAATTTTTATACGTTTTCTAAAAATATCTTTTTCAACATAAATATACACAAAATATTCGTAATGTGAAAAGCAGGTAAAAACAATATGTAGTTTTAAAGACAAATTGGTCGCTTTGCATAATAGAGATCTTATGTCCATTATAATGTGTTGACTTAAAACATTAGACGTGGGGGTAATTAATTTGCTTGAATAAATATTTTCTTATCGCGACTGGTTAAGTATGACGAGCTACTTAATTGAGCACGTCTATGGTGGGTAAAATTTAAATAAGCCGCCTACATAAATACACATACATACTTAACACGCAATGCCTCCGAATTCGGCGGAAAGTGGGGTACGGAGTGTCTTAACACTAGGTTCCCTCTGCCTACCCTGCTGTGTGCGGGATATCGCGTGAAGTTAAAAAAAAAGATCTTAAACTAAAAACTACAACCTAAGATTGATCTAGCAATTTTTTTTTCCAGTATATCAATTTTTGAGTAAAGTAAAGGTTTAATATGCAATCGATTAGTTATTGGCAATAAATTAAGGTTGCAGTTTTTGTATTAGCATTGTTCATTGATATTGGGCGTTAGGAAAATGAAACTAGGTTTTCTTTGACTACCCCGCTATGTGGGAAAAGCGTTATGCTGAAAATGATTGAAAAAAATTAAAAAAAATATTATTAGTTTACAAAAATATAAAACTTAAATCCCGCTGCGTTCATATTTTTATACGTAGGGGAGAGTTGCTATGATTGAACCACTTAACTTTATCGCATTATATCTCATGCAATATCACCGATAAATAAAAACCGATTGTTGGACAGTAAAGCTATTTATGTAAATTAATGATATATAAATTATTAATGATGATAGTTGCGATGTTTTAAAGATATAGTAAAGAAACTCTTCAATGAAAAGTTGCTTTCATTGGACCACCGTTACCTTGAATGGACCACTAAGTTGCCATGATTGGACTTAGTAGAGTAAGTAGTATCGGTTCAATTAAGGTGACTCAAATGAAACACAAAGTAATTTATTCAAAAGTTTTTATAATAATAATAATAATAAACCCGCAGGGCAGCTTGTGGCGAGCTGTTGGGGAGTGGCGACCCCACGGACCTGAGACCTCCAGAGGGGGAATTGACATTTATCCCCCGCCTCTGGCTTGCCTTCGTTGGCTGGCAGAGTGGAGCGCAAGAGCTATATGCTCGGAAGGGTGGAAGTGCTCAATCTGCGTAATAGCGGGGAAACCCGCTCTCGAGCTTGCTCGTGATGGTGAAACCGGTGCACACCTCTCTACACCCTTAGCCGACCACGCCGGTGTTGCGCCCAAGGCATTACGCCGCTTTGTGGGGGCCCATCTAGTGGGAGGCGAGTCACCGTCCGTCAACCATTCAATTTGAGACTGTTGAAATGGCGGACGTCCGGTAGTCTCATACAATAGCCCAGTATTCAGTCCATCTAAACTCCATTCCATAGCCCCAGTTTAGTTTTCCACATTTTTCATAGTTCCTACGCATTAGCCGGCGACCATCTCTGAGCAATTACCTATGGTTACTCAGAGATGGATCCCGGCTGATGCGTCACAGTAAAACATTTTATTATCTCTAAGGGGCCTCTACGTGTTGGACCTGTGTCCCCACGCAAGCCTTCCAAAGGGCCGGGTTCTTTTGAACCCGAGTTATCCTAAAGGAGATACATAATAATAATAATCATAAATGATTGCATAATTTTAATATAAATTTATTATTTATTGGTTCTTTTTAATGTGGCTTTTGGAACGCCATAGATTCGACTTGCTTCATTTAATCCGATATTTTTTTTCTCAAAGATTCTATAGCAAGTTTCATGCTTGTTTCATTCCAAGAACAATATTTTCTTTTGTTTTTCTCTGTTGACATTCTGTAACATAGAAATAAAATGTAGTTACAGTAAAAAGGTATGTATGTATATGTATACATATATAAAAAGAAACAGTCGTATAACTTTGTTTATTAACTTTAATATTACATTTGCAATATCAATTATATTATAATAGTTAAACATATATTATAATAGTCAAACAGATAAAATTATTTGTTAGTATTATACTAAGTGAAAATAAGTGAATGACTTCTAAGTTTCTTTGATTGGACCAGTCCAATGATGGCGTCACCATTGTGGTCCATTGATGGCAACAAGGTACAGGTAACAGAATGAAAGCGGAAATCAAATAACGTGCAAAATTATGTTAAAATTTTATACTCTCTGTAAGCGTAGATATATTCACTATTCTGATTTACTTTAATAATACAAAAAGAATTATTACAATACTACTTACATCAGTTTGTAGATGACTCGATTTTTATATCACGGTCTCCGCTAACACAGGTGCCTACTTCACTACTCGCAACGCGTTGCGAGCAAACTGAGGTTTGGTAGGGGGATATCGGGCGCGGCACTGTTGCCAAGCAACGTTTTAAACTCCTTGTGACAATCATAGTTTTCGAAATAATTAGGTGGTCCAATGAAAGAGCCGGTCCAATGATCGCAACTCTCCCCTAATTGGTATGGTTTTAACTTGGTATGGTTATAAGTGAAGTTGGTTAGGGTTATATCTCATTAAGGGGAATTACATGTAGTTAAAATATATATTTTTTACTGTACAAGAGAGGTGTATAACTTCCACACTCAATCAAACTCAATTTTATAGCTTCAGTCTAGCTTTGTAAGGATTTTTTACTAACTCCACGATTTTCTTGTATAGCGGTTATAGTAGGATGGTCAGAGAGAATTTAGTGTTAAGACACTCCATTCTGTAGAATTCGTAACATTGTATACTTAGTGACGGATATCAAAGACGGGGCTTTCTTGTTTACCAGAGTGGAGAAATGTGAAAATAATTAAGTTATGGTTATTCCACTAAGCGGAAATCGAAGCCACGACCAATTGTGAAGTCAGACATTGGTCCCAGTAAACTATGATGCTCTCAATATCATCCTTCAAAATTCTTTCCTTTATTTGGACTTAAGACTTCATAAAGCCACTAAAAAGAACGACTTTTAGTTGTCAATTTATTTAATTACAGCAGGAGTGACCAAACCGCAGCCCTCGAGATGTATGCGGTCCGCTTGATTACTCGAATCGTTTTTTTTTATTATAGATATTCTGTTGTTACTTTTTAAGTGCTAATAAGAAGTTAGTCGTGGCCCAGTGGCGCAAACGTGTGACTGTAAACGACTGGTTGTGGGTTCGATTCCCACTCGAGGAGTGGAAATATTTAATATTTCCATTTTTTTCGCTCTGGTGTCGAGGTAAAGCGCGGCGTTAAGTTTCGCCACTTAACACGCAATGCCTCCGAATTCGGCGGAAAGTGGGAAACGGAGTATCTTAATACTAGGTTCCCTCTGCCTACCCTGCTGTGTGCGGGATACAGCGTGAAGCTGAAAAAAAATAATTAAGAAGTGTTCTGTAGTCAGAGAAAAATTATAGTCCCAAATCGAGAGACTGCCTGCTAAGTGCAGGAACTTAACGCCGAGCTTTGCCTTACGTACCAATGCAACAAAAAAAAATATAAGTCTATCCGTGAACATCGAACCCACTACCATTTCCACGAAGGCCTCGAGATTATACTGTATTATACTTCAAATAACCCGGCCTCTTTTGTTTCATTGCACTTACAAATGATGTCAGCTCAAGATAAGAATCTAAGCGACATAAAACGTACAAGTTGACGATAAATCAAAGTTCATCTATCGAATATTAATGATAGAAATGCGTAACCGTGTGTCTTATTTAAAGCTGGTAGTCTCATCTTAGAATACTTATTATGTTTTAACGCAATTTCAGAAGGTTTTATGATTATAATGATATTAAAAATAAGTCAATTTTTAACCACAAGTATTTTACGTTATGGGCGAAGGAATTATGGTTACTGTTGATAATTAAATATTGAATATAAATAGTTTCTTTGGGCCAGTTTTCTTGGGACCAGTCATGGCGCAGTGGCACAGCGTGTGACTGTAAACGACGGGTTGTGGGTTCGATTCCCACTCGAGGAGTGAAAATATTTAATATTTCCATGTTCTCCGCTCTGGTGCCGAGGTAAAGCGCGGCGTTAAGTTCCGCCACTTAACACGCAATGCCTCCGAATTCAGCGGAAAGTGGGGAACGGAGTGTCTTAGCACTAGGTTCCCTCTGCTTACCCTGCTGTATGCGGGATACAGCGTGAAGTTAAAAAATATATTTTCTTAAAACCTTTGTGATTGAATGATTAATGTACAAGACCAAAATATAAGTATTTTTCGAAAGAAGCTCAAATGTTATATTTTATCTCGAATAGATTTTTATATTAAAGAGAATTTCTTTGTACAAAAACGCTTTTCCTTTTACTTAGTCTTCTAATTTTTCATTATTTAAAAGTACACCTTTGTGGCCAGTCGTGGCCCAGTGGCACAAGAGTGTGACTGTAAACGGCTGGTTGTGGGTGCGATTCCCACTCGAGGAGTGGAAATTATATTTCCATTTTCTTCGCTCTGGTGTCGAGGTAAAGCGCGGCGTTAAGTTCCGCCAATTAACACGCAAGCCTCCGAATTCGGCGGAAAGTGGGGAACGGAGTGTCTTAACACTAGGTTCCCTCTGCCTACCCTGCTGTGTGCGGGATATACCGTGAAGCTATTTAAAAGTACACCTTTTGTCATCATTTAAATGTAAATGAAATGACATATTTTCAATCAATGAATTCGTTCTTATATGAGGCCATCGTGTCGCAGGGTCAGCGTCTGGCTGTGTAAACGATAATCTCGTGTCTTGATTCTCACTCGAGGTAATGGTTTGTATTTAATTTGATTTAAATTTTAGACTTCTGGTCACGAAACAGAATCTGGCGTTGTTTCCGTAGTTCAACACGAAATATCAAGAATTTGGGCTAAAAGTGGAGAACGGCGTGTGAAAAATATGATCTGTCAAAAATATATTTTAACATTTGATCACCAAAGTATTCCTGTATTCAAAACACATTCAAAAAAACCCATATTTCAATAAATTTTGTCTTTTTATTGGTAGACTTGATTATTTAATTATTTCCTTTAAAATATGTATTATTTAATTATAATAGGAAAAATGTCGAGTTGCAAAATTCGAGTCGGTAAAGTTACTGCTTACAAATGCATCCAAATTTAATAAATAATTAATATATGTATATTTTTACGCATAATTGTATAATTAAACACATTAAAGTAAATTATTAATATAAAAATTGTATTGTATATTATTTATATAAAAATGCATGAAAATAAAAATGGAAAGTAAAAGCAAAATATATTTTATGAATACACGCTTTATTTTATGATATTACAACCTTATTTGTGTTTGTCGACTTTATTAGGTAGCCCTTATAACTTTAAAATGCTCATATATTTCTAATCGTGCTATTAATTTTAATACTAACGTTATAATACAACAACAGCACATAATAATTCATTATTAGTGAACGGTACACGCTCTCTGCATAGCGGTGTAATATCAGCACTGCGTTTCAGCAAGAGTAAATTAACAATCGATTTCCTCATCATCTGTTCTTAAATAACTTTTTTTTTGCACACAGCAGGGTAGGCAGACGGAACATAATGTTAAGACACTCTGGTCCCCACTTTCCGCCGAATTCGGAGGCGTTGCGTGTTAAGTGGCGGAACTTCACGCCGCACTTTACCATTGATACCAGAGTGAAGAAATGAAAATATTAAATGTTTTCACTCCTCGAGTGGAAATCGAACCCACAACCAGTCATTTAAAGTCGCACGTCCGTGACACTGCGCCACGACTGGCCCCCAAACCCACATATATTATATCTAACATGAATATGCTTTGCATGTTATAAAAATATTTTGTAAGTTATAAAAAGTATATCCATACTTATATTATAAATGCGAAAGTCTGTGTGTTTGTCTGTCACGCTTTCACGGCTAATCTACCGTTTCGATTTGGATGAAATTTAAAATGAAAGTAGTAAAAGTGACTGGGTCTAACATAGGCTACTTATTTTTTCAAAAATCAACCTCTATAGGGTTGAAATAGGGGATGAAAGTTTATATGAAAAATCTAAACCGCTTGACCAATTGTAATAAATTTTGACATAAATATAGTTGATAACGTAAGCTTAAACATTGCATACTTTATTTTTTAAATATGCTCCCCCGAGTGTTGCAATTTAACGAAAAAGTTCGCGCGGCGAAGCCGCGAGCGGGCCGCTAGTATATATATATATATATAGTGTTTCAAGTATGTGCTTTAACGAAGCTTAATATTGGAAACAGTGATATAGTTAACTGGAAGTAACAAGTTTAACTAAGTATACTTTCTAGAAAATTGTTATTCAGATAAATTCGGTAAATCGGATATCATTTCGGATATAATACATTGAAACAATCATATGCGAATCACTTTTATATCTCTTAAACAACAACTCTTACTCTTACTGTATTTTCCTATTACTTCTATTCGCCTTTACTTATATTCATGTCATTTCGTAATTTATTCTTTAGATTTTTTTTCCGCTCTCTGTTTTCTGCCGATAAAGTATGTATCTTAAAGCTGCTTAAAGCTGCAGAAAAAAAGACAATTGTTAAAAAGTTGATCAGATAAGATCAAATCTTAATTTAATTTGTCGGATCTTAATGTTATCTTAATGTAATAGTACTATGACTTTTTTTACAATTAATATTCACAAGGCATGTTTGGACTTCTTGGTAATAAATGAGTTGTTTTTATTTTGGTATCCTGTTGGTTTAAGACATTTTTGTTATTAGAATTTAGCTTTAGCACATAGCAGGATAGGCAGAGGGAACCTAGTGTTAAGAAACCCCGTATCCCACTTTCCGTCGAATTCGGAGACATTGCATATTAAGTGGCGAGTGGGAATCCAACCCACAACCAGTCGTTTTACAGTCACACTTTATGCTTCTGCGCCACGACTGGCCCTAGTTGCCGACTGTTATTATTATACCATGTAGTATATAGTATTTGTTTATGTGTACGTACATATATAATCTATTTAGGAAACATATAATGTACTAAACACAATCAATCTTATATTCACAATAACCATTTCCCACTAGCATAACACTTTAGCAATTTATCGGATTTAACGATCCTGGAACCGTGTGTTTTACGACGTTTCATTTGTTTCAATGGAACGACCGTCATTTGTTGACAATTGAGGAGATGGCAAGATGATACTATTACTGCATAATTGAATCAGATTGATGATTCTGATGCAATTACATTGTTTTATATTATATTGATGTACCTACTAGCTAAAGCCCGTAACTTCCCCTGTAGAACTTGTGATTGAAATAATATGTATGCATACTGTAGCAGCTATAGTATACTAATTGGATTAATGTATGATATTAATTCAACTGGTAAGATTGTTAATTATTCGTATAATCAGACAAATTTAATTAAAACATTAATACGTGAGTCTCATACTCACGTACTTACATGAAATAATTAAAAACTTGTTTAGTTTCTCGCTTTTCGAGACTATCCTTGGATAGTCAAAGAAAATCTTTAAGTTTTTTTTAATTTTTAAATGCGTGAAGAGCATGAATTGTCAATACAATTCATGCTCTTCACACGTTTAAAAATTTATATGAAAATTGTGCGGATAAATTTATATGAAAATTTGATTTTTCACCTAAATTTTCATTCCTTATTTCAGCACCTTGGGGGTTGATATTTATTATTATATATTTCACTCTCGGTCATCAGCTATATATTCTGATCCCGAATTTCAACCAAGTTGAGCCAAACAGACAGACCGTCTTTAATAATATTAGAACGGATTGTAATCAAAGAGTAATACACATACTTACTAATATAGAAAAGCATACACGGATGTACGAACAGGAAAAGGGGTTAACAAACTCATTGCAAAGGAAATATCCAAAAAACGTTAATTCACGTGCATTAAGAAATACATTACGAAATATCGGCCGAAACACTAACTACTTAAGTAGTAGTTCCATTTAATTATTTTCAAAGGTTATTTATTGTAAGGTTTTACGCAATTTAAATGGTCTTTAATTGAATTAATTGGTGGTATATCTTGTTAATAAATATTCATCTCCCTTCGTAATTTATTCTTTTGGATTTGTTATTCACAGAAAGAAGCAGCTAGTATAGGACTTAGTGTTAGGACACTCCGCTCTCTATTTTCTACCAGAAATCTAGACCTTGTATACTTAGTAGCGGAGCTCAACGCCGCGCTTCGTCTAATAAAATGAAGAAATGAAGGTAGGTATGACAAAATTGATATTTATTAAGAAACATTTCAAAATTATCACATCGCTGGCTATCGCAATTTGTTTTTTTATGTTTAAAATAAAATTATTTTTACAGGATTGGCTTGTACCAAGGTGGTGCATTAAACTAGCTGGGCCATGGGGTAGGTGCAGTAAAGTGTTCCAAATATTGGGTTTACTAAAATGTACTTACGCTGGAATACCAAAATATATGCTATTAATATAATTAAAAAAAAGTTCTTTAAATTACTTAAATTCTGATATTAATTGTTAAATTTTACTGTTATTACCGTAAAAAAAAAGTTTGTTAGCGCTTTCATCACTACAGAGTATCACTACAGAGCTTTTTTTAACGTTAGGAAATCCGTTAAGATTCAAGCGTGGTTATGTGGGAACAAATGGTATACCACCATTAAAACCGATAATATATAATAACTTACCTAACCGATAATATATAAAATAACTTTCTCTACCGCCACTAGCTCAGGCCACAGAGGATTGACTACGGAAGCTTATGTTCAGCATAATGGCTGCAATAAGTTGAAAAAAATAATATAAGGTACCTATTACCTACTTTAATAACATCATTCATGGATTTTTTCTCCCATCATATAGTTTAAAAACATTGTCTGGCATGTGAAATAAAACTATTTTTAACCGGATTAATCGACATTTTTCGTATTAAAAAATGCATTTTTTGAAAATCCGCCTTTTAGAAGAGTTTATTATAGTAGTTCGTGGTCACAGGTAGACAAAAGACTTTATTATTGTTTGGCATAAACTTTGAATCGATATCGAATGTAAATGACACTTAAGGGTATTTATTAGGTTTTTGTATATCAATGACATGTCCACACCTTCAAAAATATAGGACAAGCGCAATAAAACCAAATTAACTTGTCGTAAAAACTTGTAAATAATACGGAATTAATAATTAATTCTACAATATTATATAGAATATCGACGACATTTTAGTCAAAGTAGGCTCTTTAAGTTCAATTATAACCGTTTAATATCTTTAAATTTTGTTTTTATTATGTGTATGTGTAATCTTAGATATTTACGATTATTTTACTGCTGGTTAAATGAGTAATAAGGAATTAATTATCATGTAAATTATAATTTAAGAGTTACATAAATGTTAACTAAATGAAACATTTTGATGTTAATTGTGTTGTGCTTATATTATTTTGGTATAAGATGTGAATACAGTAAGTAGGTTTGTTTTTTTAGCTCGCACAGCAGGGTAGGCAGAGGAAACCTAGAGTTATGACACTCCGTTCCCCATTTTCCGACGAATTTTGGAGGCATTGCGTGTTAAGTGGCGGAACTTAACGCCGCGCTTTGCCCCGACTAAAGTGAAGAAAATGGAAATATTAAATATTTCCACTCCTCAAGTGGAAATCGAACCCACAACCAGTCGTTTACAGTCACACTTTAGTGGCACTGAGCCACGACTTGTCTCTAGTAGGTATGTGTTCGTTAATATGTACGTAATTAGACACCTATAGTAAAATAATGTCGGTATAATATAGTAAAATATGGAAAAGGTACCTGTTTATTAAGATTTTTAAAAAGAACATCTTATAAAGAACATTAAAAATACTCCCAGCCCTTAAAATGCAAAGTAAAGTTAAGAACCAAAGCAAGAAATGCAAAAAAGAACTTTGATAGAAAAAAGCCACACCGAAAACGATCCATTCATCCATTACACATACACACAGACAAATAGGTACGTTAAATTTTATAATTCTCTTCTTTTTGCGTTGGAGGTTTAAAATAAGTAAGTATATAAATATTTCTTCAATTGAACTTTTTTGTTGTTAATTAACAAATTATTCTTATCACCGAAGAGACTGAAAACGGTGGCTGTATCATTAGAGTATCTATTCTTAGTTATTATTATTATATTATATTTTCACGCTGTATCCCGCACACAGCAGGGTAGGCAGAGGGAACTTAGTGTTAAGACACTCCGTTCCCCACTTTTATTTTACCTATTCTTAGTCTCAGTTTAGGTATATAACATTAAAAACTCTGGCAAATTAACATTTTTATAACGAATGGAAAAATTATTTAAAATGGTTTACTAATAAATATGTACAATATTAACAGCATATGATTATCTATATAATATTCTGTTACTTTACGAATTAACATATATTAAGAAACAAACAATATTTATTGATTTATAAAGGACAAGTTGTTGCACGCAACTTTATTTGCGTGGGCTGATTGTTGCCATTTTTTCTTCCGAAATTTTGAAAATTATAAAAAAAATTCTAATTTCATCTTTCGCTATCTATTACTATAAAAAAACAGAAAAAAAACAATATTTATACATTGATATTTATCAATATGTTTATAAAAAAATATATATTTAGAGGAATGAAACTATGGGATATGGATATGAATACATGATTTTATTTTTTTTGTGTTTGTTTACCTGTTTATATGCGCAAAAAGAATGTTGAAAGATTCAAAATTCTTTTTGTGAATTTCTGGACGAATTAATTATTTAAAATTATTTATTTCGAAAAGTGAAAAAACAGAAAAAACATAAGAAAATTACCACTTTAAGGGAATTTGTTACAATTTTACGTCCAATGACAATAAGTGATGAATGGAAGCAGTGTTTCATAAAATTAACTCATACGAAGTTACGCATGAACTATATAACTTTCTTATTCTTTATTTTTTAGTTTTTTTTTGCTTCACGCTATACGCTCACCACACACAGTAGGGAAGGCAGAGGAAACCTAATGTTAGTTAGACACTCCCTTCCCCATTTTCCACCGAATTCGGCATCGCCGCGCTATGCCTTTGATACCAGAGCGAGGGAAATGCAAATATAATATTTCAACTCCTCGCGTGGAAATCGAACCCACAACCAGTCGTTTTCAGTCACGCTTGTGCCACCATATAATTACTTATTAAATTTTGAATTCTTGTTGAAATATCGGAGGATTTTATAGCTTTAGATGTAGAAATTATATATCTGTTATGTATAAAATTATTGATAAGGATTGTGAAATTAGTTGGTAAATTGAAATCATCCATATCAATTCAGTTGATGTTAGGCTACCAATTTAATACAATAGTTATTATTGAACGCATTGTGTTATTTATGTTTCATACATAATAATGTATGTAACTTAATGGGTCCAGTCGTGGCGGAGAGGCACAAAGTGTTACTGTAAATGGACTGGTCAGGGGTTAGATTCTCACTGGAGGTGTAGAATATGTTATATATGTTGAGTATTTTGATTTTCTTCACTCTAATGTCGAGGCAAAGCGCGGCGTTACGTTCTACCACATAACACGCAACGGAACACGGAAAGTGAGGAACGAAGTGTCTTAACACTAGGTTCCCTATAGCTACTCTGCTGTGTGCGAGATACAGTGTGAAGCTAAAGTGAAACATACATAATAGTATCAAATATCAAAGGGTTTAGTTTAATTAAGAAAGCGAAATGGATGCAGTATTGAATGTAACACTTTTTTAAGCTCAATAGAAAAAAGTCTATACGGCAATAAATCTTCATATAGTAACTTGATATTCATACCTATATTATAAAGGCGAATGTCTGTCTGTTTGTCTGTCACGCTTTCACGGCTAATCTACCTATCCGATTTGCATGACATTTAGAATGAAGGTAGTAAAAATGACTGGGTCTAACATAGGCTACTGAGACTTTCAAAAATCAACCTCTAAAGGGTTGAAATAGGAGATGAAAGTTTATATGAAAAATCTAAACCGCTTGACCAATTGTAATGAATTTTACCACAAATATAGTCGATTATATCCAAGGTACTAAACGTATAGTACTTTATTTTTTCAAAAATCCACCCCCGAAGGTTTAAATATAACGAAACAATTGTGTAGTTAACGTGGCAAAACCGCGAGCGGGCCGCTAGTAAACTATACATTTAGGAACTAAACATAGAAACTTGTAATTTATGTCCATAATCCTTTTCTCATTACAATAATCTGGTTTATATCTTCACTTCACGGTTATTTTCGTGTCCGTCACATATTTAGTTTCATCATAATTTTTAAATTACCTTTTAAACACCGCATTATAGAAATATATGTAGGTAATATGCTAATTATACTCAATTTGGTTAACTAAAGGACCCTGAATTAGGATTAGGTTACGGGTTTTTTTAATATGATGATAATATGAACGTATAGAATTTATTACTATTGATTCTATATAATATCAAAGACGTGGCGAGGTTGCCTTAGCCTGAACTACAGCGCCGAAAGTTATCTAAGACTTTCAGCAGCCCGCTTTCCCGCTTAAATAATAACGTGCTCAAATGCGAAAAAAAATCGAATGTACGCTAGGAAATATTTTGGATAGCTCTTGTTTCCCGGATTAATATAAGTTTCAAAAAATATATATGATGCATATAGCAATAAGAGATAATGTAGCTTTTTAACAGTGATAGATCTTTTTTTAAATTGGTTCGGTTTTTAATTTTTAAATTCAAATTCAAATAGCCTTTATAAACAAACATGATTTTACAATAAAAAAAAAAGACAGGTATATTTGTTGCGGTCGTTTGTCTTGCTATTCAGCATAGGCCTCCCCCAGACCCCTCCATAGCTCACGATCATGTCACCATCATCATGATCGTCCACGTCCCGCTTGCTGTCGCCTTCAGGTCATCCTCCTATCTGCGTGCTGGTCTTCCTCTTTTTCGTTGACCTTCCCTTGGGTACCACTCTATCACGTCTTTGGCCTATTTATCTATTTTATTTCTAATTGTATGACCGGCCCATAGCTTACAAGCACTTTGGAAATAATAACGTATTACTAAAAATGAATATTATACTCTTTAATAGGCTAAACAATAAATAAAATAATAAATAATCGCTTTTATAAGACAAGCGACTCACAAAATTTGCGTTAAAACTCATAAAATGATAGCATACGTATAGATATGCTAAGTGGCGTCAAATTGTAAGTGCTAAATGAGGTAGGTGTTTGTTAATTAGGTACAAGTACCAAATTTTGTTTTGATTTATTTTCAAAACTAAGATTTTAAAATATTTAAAACGATATTTTTCACGTTTCGAGTTTTTTCTAAGATTATAACCAATAAGTTTAATACTTGATTCCGTTGTCCATATTTCTTCTATGCCGTATATAAATATGTATAATAATGTATAAACATATTTTTTCTGTCACAACATTTCTCATCAGACGACATATAATTACGTAAAGAGTCGGAAAAAGTGTGAAGCTGACTGTTGGTGAGCTGAAGATTTGTAGTTTTCATGCAAGCTTTCATCCTCAACTTTTATCCTAAACTTTTATCCCCAATTTCCATCCCTCTAGGTTAATGTAGTCTACGGTTTTTAACTATTATCAATTCGAATTCCATCATAGAGCCTGTAAATTAGTCGTGAAAGCGTAACAGACAAACAGACGAACAGACAGACAGATATACTTTCTCATTTATAATCCTATTAGTATGGATTAAATTTTAACAATAGTTGTTTTATTAAAAGGCAATATATTTATTTTATACATATATATTATAGGTATTAGATGAGTTATAAAATATTCAAAATGGACCATAAAATTGAATGTTGCCATATAAATAATTAATGACATTATTATTAAAATACCAAAGCTGTTATTGTAATTTATGTAATGGTAATCTAATAAAGTGTACTAATTTATTTTTTTACCCATTTACATGATTTTTCGCGAATAGTGGTGCAGAGGCACGGAGTGTGCCTGTAAAGCTACCGGTTGTATGTTCGATTCACACTCGAGGAGTGGAAATATTTAATGTATCCATTTTCTTCGCTCTGGTGTCGAGGCAAAGCGCGGCGTTAAGTTCGTCTTGTGTGCGGGATACAGCGTGAAGATAAAAAAAATCGCGCACCCTGCCTCGGCCGGTTACCCATAGAGAAACTAATGTCAAGGCACTCCATTCTCTACTTTCCGCCAGGAGCGGAGACATAGATGTGTGATGACATATGATGAGTTGATTTCATATTAATATATATTAGTAAATGATATACTGTGGGAAAGTGGGTATTAATAAACTATATCGTAATTTAGCATTTATTTAAAGATGACTTATTCATTTTATAACACCTGTCATGTATATATAATATATTACGTCCAGACATATAACGAAGTGATATTGACACATCTGATCTTCTCTCTCACCGCACGAGAGAGGGGAAACGGTTTCAGGGCATTGCCCTCTGACCGTTGCGATCAACTCCACCCACAACTATGGATGGGTCACGGGATAAGGCTTATGAGGCCTTGTATGTGGCATATCCGGTAAAGTCCCAAAAGGACAGGTAGGGAAGGCTGAGGGGGATGAGCTAATGGCTGCCCGGGCGATCGACCCAGCCAGGTGAGACCCTCAACGAATCAAGGGAGGCCCAGCTTAGGCGATCTGCGACCGCGGTAGCCGCTTAGGGATTGGATGGGGGTAGGAGGTCCCTGGGAAAGCGACGGCGATCTGGAGGGCGAAGTGATATTGAAGTAAGAAGTTATGCTTTTTATATTCCAATAAACCTAGTAATAGTACTCTCTATCCTCCCCTTTCCATCCCGTTTAAAAGCTGTATGTCTCTAACATAATACAACATGATTAATATCTTCAGGTCTTACCGAAAGACTGTAATAAAAAATATATACAAACCGGAATAACCCACTATAAGCGTAGGTAGGTTTTTTCCCGTGGGGGGACGGGTTAAGAATACAATTCCCCCCCGCCGCTGGGTAGCGTCCCGTAAAAGGCGGGTAACCCAGTAGTTTGGTGGTAGGAGACTCGTTCTCCGACTGGCTCGCGACCACTATCATGTCAAAGACGAACCGCCAAATATCTTATGATGTGTTCCGGTTCGATGGCATGTAAGTCAGCTCTCCCTATTCCCATCTTTCCCATCCTTCCTCCCTCCTTCTGTCCTATATTCCCAAGGCTGGCAACGCATCCATAACTTGAATGTTGTGGATGTCTATGGGCGAAGGTATCCACTTAACACCAGGTGGGCCTTCAGCTCGTTTGCCTTTCCTTCATTTCATAAAAAAAAAAAAAAAAAAAACCACAACAAGACAATTCCTATCAGTGTCATTATTAGTAAATATAATTCATAAATTCAATATCAATGTAATTTCTCACACACTGGGTGATTGACAAACAATCTAAAGTTAAACTAAACTAAGAGGTAAAGAAATAAAGTTAGGTTTGTAGGCTTAATATCGGAGTCTAGGAGAGCTTCTTTAGACATCATTGCGGTAGAGGAAAAACAGGATTTATTTAACCTTTAATAGTCGGAACAAAGCAATTATTATATTTATATGTATTTATTAATAAATTAGTACCTAAGACTAAGTGACGCATGAGATGTCTCGATTTCGGGTGGAAAGTGAAGAACGGAGTGTCTTGACACTAGATTCTCTAAGATTCTCTAAGTGATGAAGAAGAAACGTGACGCTGCAAATTAATTAGTACATAGGAGTAAAATTATTATGTCAAGGATCAAAGAGTCCGCGAACAGGTAATCGCCAGCGATTTGTATTCTTCCAACAATATCTTTTAAAAATTATTAAAAAAGAATAACTTACATATAAATGTTGGACCTACTGACACATATATACCTAGTTATCGCCCTAAAGGAGGCCGCGGAGTGGGCGCATGAGTCCAGCGCTATTGCTGACCCGCCCCGCCGTCGGAGGCTAGGGGGTAGGAGAAGGCGGTACGCGCATTTTCTACTCCCCCTACCCTAGAGGAGCTACGGGAGGGCTGGGATGATCCTCCTGCAAGTCATCAAGGTTTCTGGAAGAAACCCCGGAGTATCCTGAAGGCGACGGTGGTCTGCAATAGGCGGGCCGTCCACCGAGGCGTTGTAGTGGAGTGCGCAAGAGAACCTGTGACGTCTCATTAGAGTGGAGAGGGTTTCTGCTGGGTTTTAGTGGGTAGTATCGGAGTCGTCGTTGAGCCCCACAGTATCATCCGTACACGTAAAGTGCATTTTCCAGCGAAAAAAAGGACCTACTGACACGAAATTCAATATATTTTCTTTAAATTATGTTTTTATTAACCATCATAGCCATAACAAAAATAGACATTACATTTGAATCTTTCTTCATAATACTTTATAAATGTTATCCAAGGCAAACAAACTCATTAGTATTCCTAAATTTTATTGAACTGATTATAATTAATAAAAAGTAATGCAATAAATAATACGAATCTAATTATATGCAAAATATAACACCAGAGAATTATAATAAGAAAATTATATACAACTTATTTCTTTTTATTTTTTTTATTATCTCACTTATATTTAAGTTTCGCTTACCAATAACCTATTAGTAAGCTTTAGCTTCACGCTGTATCCCGCACACAGCAGGTAGACAGAGGGAAAAAGTCTTAAGACACTCCGTTCCCCACTTTCCGCCGAATCCGGAGACATTGTGTGTTAAGTGGCGGAACTTAACGCCGCATTATTAGTAAGTAAAATATTTTATTTTTTTTGAAATAAGTATATCCAAAAAATATGTAGGTATATCTCTGTTTTAGCTACTCTCTTTTACAGCTTAGCAAGGTCAAAGGTCTAGTGTCAAGACACTCCAATTTTTCACTTTTTCACCGCCCAAATTCAAGACATTGTGTAAGTGGCGAATTAACAAGGCGTTCTGTATCTTAATTATTTTATTCACGCTATAAGATTTACAATAATTAAGTATTTTTTGACACTTATGGTCAGTAATTTACACATATTACTTAAATTAACATTTCAACTTCTTACAATAACTTTTTATTATTATTATTATTATATCCATATACAATAAGTTAAAATACTTTAAATTTGAAAATATTTAAATTACTTTAATACATTGTAATTAAGTGCACCATTAAAAGAAAATAATGGATGCAACTGATTTATTGCAATCCATTCTAGTCGTAGGTGTTTTTTTATATATATACTCTATATTTTTATATATATAGTACTCTGGTATTATTTCTCTGCAGAGTTAGAAGAGAGGGAATATATTACTGTGACCAGAAAGATATTATTATAACTAGTAGAGATATTGATGTATAAAAGACGTAGTAACTGGGCTACTTGTATTTACTTTATTATAGAAATGTGTTAAAACACGTATTGTGTTTTTCATATTTTATTAATTTTAAATAATCTTTTTCATGTTACACTAGAATGAAAAATTCTCCTTTACTAATTCCCTTTATTAATTAATTTAGGTATTAGACATTCCTATCAAAAGCTTATATCAGCCTGACAACTCAACACTTATAATTATTAAGTCTATTAGTAGTACCTTTAAAGTACAAGAAAACTAAAACATATATAATGTATTTATGTTATATACGTTTTTACTTACTAAACCCCGTAAAATAAAAATGTATTTACATGCTGATATAATAATTCCTCCGAGTGGAAATCGAACCCACAAACGTTGTGTTGGCTATTAGACGCTGTCCCCTTGTGACCATTCGCTTCATAATGTAATTTTACTAAATCGTTCAAAACCTTCCTAAAATTAAAACATTATTCTATTAATAACACATCATTATTACAGTTTAATTATCAGAACACAGCTCTACCCGTGTAGTAGCCGTAATAAATACGAAAGATCGTTAATCAAAGCGCCATTTACGGAACGAAACGTTTTAGACCAACGAGAAATTAAACATAATAAACTAACTAAGGTGTTTTAAAGTATACATATATGTTTTCAAATACCTGACATGCAACATCCGTCTGCCTGTGGGAAAAGAAGACAGGTGTCACTTATCGCTTTATAAAGAACCTACGAAGACTTGATTATAACGAAACCATTCAAAATTCAACTCTATTCAATTGAAATAAGGTATGTAATCTTTTGTTTTGTTTTGCCTATGTTCTTTTGTTTTGCCGTCAGAAAAAGCTAAGTGCAAGGAAGTATCGGTACAGTCATAAGCGGCACTGATACGCCAACTTAACGTCAATTAGACGTCGGCAATTTCGGAATCCAATTAGGCCTATTAATTTTTTGTGTGAAATGTATGGCAATGTGCTTCTATAATGGCAACGATGAGATCGATAGCCGAATATAGTAAACAATTAAAGGGAACATAAGCATTTAGAGCTATTTTTTATTTTTGTTCGTGATGTAGAGTAGGGAGGAAAAATATAGCAAAAGACTAATTCGATAAGATAAATTCAAAAGAAACTTGACTAACTTAGTAAATAATCTCTGGCGGAGAAAAAAGTGTCGTGACATAATTTTCTCTGTAATAATTTTGCTACGCTAAATAATGCGTTAAGCTGAAATAATCTTTTTATTAATACAAAAAAAATTAAGTTACTATGAAAAAAAGAGTACATGGATGAACCCATATAATTACTATATCACACTACTTCCGTTCGCCCTTATCTCGCCTTCATTAATAAATTTTACTAAAATGTTAATAAGATATTGAGTTACTAAAGCCAAATAACTGCATAACTCTACCCTCTAGATTTACTCATTTGATTTAACTTTGCGTGATAACATAAAAAGGGTTTCTTACGTAAAGTTAAATAATTATTTTATATTGTATATGCATACTTCTTACGATAATGCTTGTAAGTATTATACTGAATACTTGTCCTTTGCTTTCTAATATGATTAATGGATATGTAGAGCAAAATGTTTTTAATAAAATAAATAGAGAATAATATAGACTAATAATTATAAAAGTACTTTTAAATAATTAAGAACCTACCTATTTAACCAAATACATTGTTTGTTCTGTGCAAGAACATTTTTCTATGGAAGTACTCAGTATTTTTTAATAACTAGAATATATTAGGAAGAATAATTTAATTCATTTCGCATTAAATCAATATATAAAAGTTAAAGTAATTAAACACTTTGTTTAAAAAATTGGCGGAAATACTTAGTAGATATATCAATTTTAGCGAATTTAAAATTAAAAGACATAATTCATTCATCTTAGCTTTATTTGAATAAATATGAGAAGATTTTGTTTAAATATTACTTTTATAAATATATGTACCTAAAAACAAGTGTCCGTAATGGTTGTTAACTCGGCTTCCACTAAAACAAATGATCTAATTATTATTATTTGTCTCTCGTGACAAGACCAATCGTGGCGTTGAGTTCCACCACACAACATGTCAAGTATTTGATTTGGGTGGAGAGTGTGGAACGGAGTGTCATTACACTAGGTTCTCTCTAGCTACCCCTACTGAAAAAATAATAAAGCTGACTTTTTATATAATTCGTGTTTTTATATAATAGTTACTATATAAAAAATAATGACTTTTAAAAGAGCGTGTGACTTACAACATTTGACGTAAGAAAGGGTCGTGATATAAATTGGTTAAATGAAGACAGACGGCAGGAAAAAGAGCACGACATACGTTTTAGTGCTAACAATATGAGAATATAAGGTGCAAATAATATATTTACCATATATCAACATTTACCATCTCATTTCAGTACTTCAAGTACCAATCGTCAGTTTGAATAAATATTAAAAAATAATAGAATCTAAAATACTTACTTAGAGGTTCCATTGCAGCTCGGAGGTATAATTATCGTTTAAATTATTTGTCTATTTCTTTTTTTTAAGCTTCACGCTATATCCCGCACACAGCATTGTAGGCAGAGGGAACCTAGTGTTAAGATACTCCGTTCCTCCCCTTTCCGCCGTATTCGGAGGTATTGCGTGTTTATTGCGTGTTAAGTGGCGGGACTTATCGCCTCGCTTGCCTCTGCCGCGACGCCAGAGCGAAGAAAATGGAAATATTAAATATTTCCACTCCTCGAGTGGGAATCGTACCTACAACCAGCCGTTTACCGTCACATGCTTGTGCCACTGCGCCACGACTGGCCCCAACTTGTCTGGTCTATATCTTGAATAACACAAAGCGTGTGTTGAGTTCCGCCACTTAACACAAAATGTTCTGAATGCCAAAAGGAGGAGAACAGAGTGTCTTGACTTTCAGCCAATCTACTCTGCTAGGCAAGAATCTGAAAAAATATAAAAGAAATATGGCTTAGAATTCGTATACATATATACCAATGAATGTCAAATAGTTTAATTATAGTATTTCAATCTTGCCAGTCGACGACAAATCACTTCGCTAACGTCACGTTGTACGGAGAAAGTGACATTTGACTGACACTTACTCAGTAGATATAATTAGATGCATATTTATTGATCGTAACCGCTGTTAAACGGTATCTAATATTTCTGTGTACAATTTTATAATCATAAAGTATATTTGGTTAAATCAAAAATATATGTAATCTTGGATGTTTTATATGCTAACAGAAAAACTTTAAAATGAAAACAAAGTCGTTTTTAGTAAATAAAAATATAAAATTAAAACGTAATTTGTGTATCTACAGGTTTTCTCGTATAAAATACCTATCATACAACAGAAACATTCCATAAAATATATTATTATTCTTTTTTTTTATACTGTAATACAAACAAAAGCTGTTTTTATACAGTTCTGTATGACTTTAGCCCCTTAATATGGACCACGGGTCGTGATTCAATGAGGCGACGACACCAGATGGCAAATCTTCCTTTGAGTGCCATGTATTCAATCAAACGAGGGTACATTGGTGTTGTATGGATATTCTGTCAAAAAATATTTTATAACGGTTACTTTCAAATTTTGATTTTAACAATACCTAAGAGCTCAAATAATAACAGCATGAAATAAGAGTTATATATCCTTTTTTCTTCTTAAAATCTCGCACGAAATATAAAAGACTGAAAACTTAAAAGATATAGGTATAAATCATTAAATATTGCATAAATTTATTAAATGAATAGTCTAATTAATTCAATTATAATCAAATAACTAAACAGATAACATTTAATGTATTTTTTTTTATAAAATACAAATTTAAATACATTTTTGCAAAACCTTGAACCAATTTTGTTAAAAAGAAAAAAAATCTTGGTATATCAATACTATAGCTGTCGTACGCCGGCATGTGCTCAAGAAACAATATACCTTGTACTAAATCCCGAAGGAGCTAGTTCCCACGGCCTCGACATGTGCGCTATATTTTTATATCATTAATTTACTGCTTATCAAATAATTCATGGTAGTCATTTTTATGTGACGTTTTATTAATGTATAGGATTTCATTTATTGCCATTTATTGTATTTTATATTTAAGAAAATAATTGAACAAAACAACAGATAGTAAGGGGGTTAAAGAGAGTCTAGTGTAAATACACTCTGTTTTCCGCTTTCCGCCTGAACTTATGACTACTGAATATATTATGTGCTGAATGGCGGAACTTAACGCCGGGTTTTGTCTTATTGACCAAATCGGAGAAATGAAAATGGTAAATCATTCCTCCAAGAGGAAAATGGGCCAACCAATCGTGATTACAGTCAGACGCTGTCCCACTGTACCACGATGTCTTCAACATTTATTACAATACTCTTCTCTTAACACCTACAAAAGTAAAAATAATATATAATAATAACCGTAAAATACTATTATTAAAAAATATAGCTGCAAATCTTTATTATAAATTTCATATACATTTTCTTAATAAGTAGGGTATTATGTGACTTCTTATTAAAATTATAACAATATTTCAAAAACAATAAATAATGCAATTAATTAATTAATATCAACTTTACATTTGTGAAAACAAAATCTAGGCTAAAAATTAACTACCAACGTATTAAAAATTAAGATATATAACAATACTTCAAAATTGATATAAAAAATGAGACGATCAATAAATTAATTAATGCCAATCAATATAATATTTACAATAATCAGGTTATTAAATACGAAATCTAAACAAAAACCTAACTACTACTGACCAACCAATTAAAAATTGAGACGTGCATATAGTATGCAATTTCTTATTGAAATTAAAACAATATTTGAATAAAGTTATAAAATAATGAGATAATTAACAAAATAAGTTATGACATTCAATATTATATTACACCATTTACAATAATAATTCTAAAAACTGAATCTAAACCCAAACCTAACTGACCAACAGACCGACCAACCAACCAACCACGTGTCCCATACAAATTCCTATTATTATAAAGACGAGAAGGTAGCGGCGTGCGCTCATAATTGTATTAATCATTCAACGCGACCGGCAGACGTCGATTTTCTTCAACAAAGTGTTCTTGTTTGTTTTTTTTTCTTAAGGAAGTCGGTAAAGGTGAACCGTGGGAACGCCGGGCGGGTGCACTTCCCAAAACATCGCACGGCAGCGGCCCGGCGTGCGCCCACGCAGGCTGGAGCGGGACAAAACATATAATCACACATGCGTGCGACAAGGACAGATAACGTGACGTGTGCGCGCCGCGCGACAGCTTACAATCGCGTGATCATCTACAAGAAATAATAAAACGGCAATAAAAGAAACGTGAGACAGATATAGGTGTTGCGTGTGTGTGCGAGCGAGACAGCGATAAGTGGCTAGGGCCTGCGCGCGCGCACTCGACTTACCGACGAATTTCAAAGATCAATGATCGATGCGATAAGAGCGAGACGCATGACAGGCACTAATATAGTAAATAGAGACAGAGGTATGGGGTTTAGGGTGTGTGTGAGCGAGAAGGCTATATGTTTGGCTCGTGGCAGATTCTTCAGAGTGAGAACAAAAGAGGGCGCTATATATATTTCAGCGGTTTTTTTAAAAGCTTCAGATTATTGTGAAAGTTTTGTTTAGTATTAAAGTGATATAAAATAAAATAAACAGGATTTGCAATCGCAATTACCTAATTTATATTTTGTGTCATAAATAAAATAATTGGTAAAATATAATACCATATAATATTTTAAATTAAAATATTATTTTTGCAAATTTCCACAAAGCAAAGATTTAAAAAGCTATCAACTACAACTTAAGTACTTCACATAACAAACTCTTATTAACTTATGGGCTTATAAATTAATATTATATTCGTTAATTTATTTAAATAAACCCTTCTTAACAATTAAAAAGTTATATTTGAAATTCATTGTATAAATGCTTCACTAGCGCCAATGGGCAATAAAAGAAACTATAGTTCCATACTCTACTCACAGATGGCGTAAGTAAGCTTAAAACGACGAATTGGTAATGAAAAGTCGATTAGAATTTATTTTTTGCTGCAATATATTTTTTTAATTATTTTAGTTACAAAAACTACACCTTATGTAATTTGTAATTAAAATTAGTTTTAATAATATTATATAAAGTTTAAAAAATTAAAAATAGCACAGCGTTTGACTGTAATTGTTATTGGTTTTCCATTTCCATTTCCATTCTTTGTCTGGGAAATGATCACATTTTAATTGTTTTTTATTTCTCCGCCCTAGCTCAGACGACCAAGAGTGGTGTCGGGTGAAAACCGGAGAAAGAAGTGTTTTTATACTAAGTTCTTTCTGCCTAGAGAAAGCTAAAAAAAACTAATTTTAAGTACCTATTGTTAAATTGTGAAAACACCTAAGACAATATTTTTAATTTTTTTTTATTCAAGTCAAATATTTTTATGTAATAAAATGATCAGTAGTTTTATGTTTATGTATATTTATGTTTTATGTTGTGTATAATTTAAACATATATTGGCAATTTCAACAAATAGTTCCGGTTCACGCCTTCACCCGCATAGCGGGGTAGTCAGAGAACCTAGAACATAGTGTCAAGACACTACGTCCTCCACTTTCTTGACATTGGGCGAATTCAAGACATTGGGTGCAGATAACTGGCAGAACTAAACGCCGATACTTCAACAAAGTAAAAAAGAAAAATTTGAATCTGCATCTCTCGTAATCAGTTTTATTAAACACAAACCATATTTAGCAAAAGGTATAATTAATAGGTGTATAAATATCTACTAAACGACATTTAAACATTAATTTTACTCATGCTCTTTTAAAATATATATAATAAAATATACTCCTAATTACCATCTACAATCCATTCATTGCAAAATCATCTTTCAATATAAGAAGTGTAGTAGGTACATTGCACTTTAATGAATTCAATATCTTTAAGCAATTACCGTTAACAAGATATCGCTATAAATTTTAATTAATAACATGTTTTGTCGCAACTTTATAATGTACTCGTACTTATATTATGACTCCGTAAGTTTAAAGTAATTAGATAAATTTTAAATATATGAGATTTTATAATCGATATCAAAGTTATCGTTGCGAAATGGCAGAGAGAGCATTTGACTAGGTACACGAATCGACTGGAATCGATTTTCATTTTTTCATTTATTTAAACCAATCGTGTGCAGAGGCACAAAGTGTGACTGACTGTAAAGTATTCGTTCCCGCTCGAGGAGAGAAAATATTTACTATTTCCATTGTCTTCGTTCTGGTGTTGAGGCAAAAGCGCGGCGTTAAGTTCCGTAAGTACTTAACACGTAGTGCCTCTGCGTTCGGCGGAAAGTGGGGAAGAGAGTGACTTAACACTAAGTTCCCTCTAACTCTAACCTACCCTGCAGGGTACGGGATACAGCGTGAAGCTAAAAAAAATATTTAAATTATTTACCTACGCTTTTCTGTTCTAGTAAGTCAAATTGCTGTGCTAAGTTCAGCTATTTCAAGCGCAATGTATCGAATTTATATGAAAAGTGGGTAACTATCTGGTAAGCATGGAAGCTAATGTCATGACAGCTTTAAGCTTTTATTAGATTGATATCGTAATACTATAATTTTTAATGCACTTAAAATATATAAATTGATGTTGTACTTTATATAAGAACACTTCAGATTTTACCAGCTTAGAAAACAAACATTGGGGCTAGTCGTGGCCCAGTGGCACGAATGTGTGACTGTAACGACTGGTTGTGGGTTCGCTTCCCACTCGAGGAGTGGAAATATTTAATATTTTCATTTTCTTCGCTCTAGTATCAGAGGTAAAGGGCGGCGTTAAGTTCCGCCACTTAAAACGCTATGCCTCCGAATTCGGCGGAAAGCGGGGAATGGAGTGTCTTAACACTAGGTTCCCTGCCTACTCTGCTGTGTGCGGGATACAGCGTGAAGCTAGAAAAAAAAAAGGAAACAGATACATTCATAATAGATACTTTTCCTTTAATCCGTTCGTATAATAACTATTTACGCATGGAGATATTTTCCTACCGTTAAATTTTTACTCTGTATCTAATATAGTAAAATAAAGCTGCTTCAAGCTTTTGACCGCATTGAAATATCGAGGAAAACCTAATCCCAAGACACTGTTCTCCATTTTCCATTCAAAAAGGAGATATAGCGTATTGAGTGACAGAAGCCAACTGCTTCACAAGTTCAAATAAATCTTTTTAATTAAAACTATGAATGCCAATAAAAAGATATTTAAGTGTTTTTAAATTTCTTGTAAATTATCTTCAAGGACACAGAACATTACAACATTTTTATATATTTATAAAATAATATAATAAAAGAGTACAAAAGTGAATTCTGTACATGAAAAAATTCAGAAAAAATTTAATTGGGTGCGTTAATATATCGATAACAGAGGCCAAAAATCCACTCGGTAGAATTTTTGTCTGTCTGTCTGTCTGTCTGTCTGTCTGTCTGTTAATTTGTTCGCCAATCACGCAAAAACTACTGGATAGAAATGAATGAATTTTGGTATGGTGATAGCTTATAGTCCAAAGGTACATATAGGATAGTTTTTATCCCGGTATTCGATGTATTTTTTTGTTAAAAATAAAAAACCGATATAAGTAAATCATTTGTATACTGATATCTACCGGGTAGAAATTAATGATTTTTGTATGGAGTTAGTTTAGAGGTTAGAGCAACGTATGGGATAGTTTTCATCCTGGTATTCATTACAACTCTCGCAGAAAAATAAAATTTAAAATAAAATATTCAAATTATGTTGATAGTTCACGAGTGAAACTAAATTTGTTTTAATATCACTAATATTACTTAAAATAATTATAAAATAAATTAAGCACAACATTTATTGAAGATAATTTGCTATTAAAAATACATTTGACCGGACTACAAAACTTTATATTATCTATATGACAACAAATGTCACTACGTTTTCTGTCACCATCTGTTATATAGTTGACATTGTACTAGATATATTCGTACTCATTAATATTATTATAAAAATGCAAAAATCTGTATCTCTTCTATAGGTTTTGTTTTCACGGGTAATCTATTAGCCCGCTTTAGATGAAATTCGAAAAGAAGAAGTCGTAGGGTCAAATACAGGGTACTTTTTAAAAAAATCAAACCCTAGGAGGTTGAAACAGTGGATGAAACTTATGTATGTTTAAAATATAGTGAGAATGAAAGATCTAATCTCTTTGACTGATTTCGATTAATTTTCTCAGGAAATAGTTGATGAGGCAAAGTCAAATATACGCTACCTCTCTTTTTTAAAAATAATTCCAGAGGTGCTGAAATAGGGTATGAAAGTAGTAGTTCACCCAGCGACGCCGCGAGCGTTAGTTTACCCTGGTATTCAATACAGTTCCCGCAGAAAAATAAAAAGTACCAAAGTCAAGTTATATTGATTATTTGCAAGTAAAGGTATTTTTTTTAATACTACAGTTACTTACTGGTAACACAATTGTAAAATAAAATAAAAGGTCTAAAATTTATTTAAGATATTATGACCAGTTTATAATACCTATATACCTGATGGTATATATGTATGAAATCTGCTGTCATATAGATATATGATAGCAGATTTTGTACGTTTTCTTACTAGATCAGTTATCACTATACGTTATCAAATAGTATAGACATTGTACTAGATGTACCGATGATTTTCGCGAGAATATTTTTAGACGCAAGGTTAAATTTAGACCCCCCTTTTATAAAAAAAAAAACAATCCCAAAGAGGCAATAGTGGATGAAAGTGGTAGTTCACGTGGCGAAGCCGCGAGCGGGTCGCTAGTAATACAATAAAATTTTAGCCTTTATCTCAATACACGTACCTATATCTAATAGCATAGCGGTTGTTACGGTTTACACTCGGGCTTATCAATCGATCTATCTTATTAATCGATCTATCGGAAGCTGTAATTAGTTATATATCAGCTTGGAGTAGACGTACAATAACATTGCTTGACGCCATCATGGCGGGGTTAGTTTAGTTTGACTAAATATTTATATGAAAAAAACATATGTATACAAGTAATGTGTTTAAAATAGCCTAGAAGTTCGAAATATTATAAGTTTTGAAATCGATTAATGATATAATTGATTGAGTAAACGAATTTAAATTAAAAAAATGCATTCGAGGTGTAAATATTACATTTGAAATTAAAAAAAAACTAAACTGCGTTAAATCGAGAATTATAGCTTAAATAAGTCTACACTATTGGTCTTCTATTGGTAGTTGTCTTTGATTCCTTGATAAAGTTTGAGTAAAGACGTTTGAAAATGACGTGAGTAGAAGATTCTTGCTGCTGTAGGTAAAATTTATGTTTAGATTTAAGTTAGCACACAAGTACTAACGTAATAAATAGTATACTTTTAGATAAATATACAAAATTGCAAGTACTATTGATATTATTTTATCTTCACGCCTGTACCGTAAAACTTCAGCTTAGCGGGTATGAGAGGACCTAGTATCAAGGCACTCTGCCTTCTACTTTCTGCCCGATATCGAGACATTGAGTTTTTTTTCTAAATTTCCAAATTTCTACAGAGAACACAGACACACAGACTTATCTACATTATATGTAAAATATATATTTTTCCAATACGAGTAAAGTGTTAAAATTAAAGTAACCACTAAAACAACAAGGAATTTGCGCGGAAAGTGGAGGACAGAGGTCTGACACTATATTTGCTATGACTGCCCTGTTATGCGGAAAAAGCGTGAAGCTGGGAAAAAACAAGTTATTTAATTATCTAAGAGAACCATAACGATTGTATTTTAATTGAGTCCACACAATTTTAAAGTGAAATCCATATCTTTTCTCAGTGTTTTTAACATAGAAGCTATCTTACGATTACATTTAAATATTTTTGCTTAAAACTAGCTTACCTCTAAAAAAAATTCACATTTCGCCTATAATACACTAGCTACTTAGCCCAGCTTTACTTTATTATTCTGCATAAAGATATACTATTAAGAGTAAACACTTTATCTTGTTTAGTCCACGATATATACTTCCTGCATTCGATAAAACTGTCATCGTAAGAATATGTACCTAATAAAATATCTGACACAGTGATAGTCCGTTTCCGTCAACTGAATATCATCCGATAGTATCTTAATTATGTGAAAAGTAAATCAGATTGAAGGTCTACACTATACTACGTCCCTTTATTTAAGACAGATCGATTTACCTCTTCATGTACGAACAAATTATGGTTATGACTTCCTATATGTAAAGTTGGGGCCAGTCGTGGCGCAGTGGCTAGTGTGTGACTGTAAACGACTGGTTGTGGGTTCGATTCCCAATCGAGGAGTGGAAATTTTATATAATTAATATTGCCATTTTCTTTGCTCTGGTGTCGAGGCAAATGCAGCGTTGAGTTCCACCACCTAACACGCAATGCCCCCGTAATTCGGTGGAAATGGGGAACGGAATGTCTTAACACTAGGTTCCCTCTGCCTACACTGTTGCGTGCGGGATACAGTGTAAAGCTAAAAAATATATGGAAAATTTGGCTTTTTCTTTTGAAAAATCTTAAATTTTACCATATTCACATAATATATTTAAGTAGGTATATATAGTGCTTTTGAAATTTATAGTATGTAGGTAGAAGAACCTAAATGTTTGTTATCATAACTTACATTTGTTAAGATTTTTTCGACAGATGTATGTAGTAATAGTGGGCGTAAGAGTGGAACGACTTGATGTTGAAATTAGGAGTAGGCACGTGATTTTTTATTTTGTCTTATATAGAATAAAAAAAGATTTAATAATTTATTGTTAAAGGAGTTAACATTATGGGAATTAATGGTATTTGCTTCAGTACTGGAAACTTCGCAGCTTTATTTATAGGCACGTATTATGAACTTAACGTAACTGTAATATTCAAAAACGATATAAAGCTCACTAGTTTTTTCTACGCAGACTGAGCCTGTGTAGGTAGTGTTCAACGCTTTGTCTAAAAATTATGAAAACAATATTTTTTAATAATTTATATAAACTCTTTATGTTACCATCAATATTTATTTGAAAAAAAAAAAACATAATCTTTTCTTTATTAAAATCCTAAAAACATCATCAAAATTACAACATTTCATTATAAAATACCAAGATTTTAGAAATATAAACCTATTACGAGCAACCTCCAAAAATAAAAAAAACATATTTTAACTTAAAACAATAAAAATTATATAACAATTATTCAAAATAATACACTTAACATTAGGTTAATAGAATGTACTTAGATCGGAAAATAGTGCGGTAGGCGGGCGTATGCGTTGCGTCTCTCTATTGGCCGTGCGTGGGCCAATCACGGCGGGAGGCAGAGCTAGGTCAGGAGTTTTCGCGGTCGCTGTTAGGAAAATCGTTATTTGTACTATTTTTTTTAATTATTTTATATGTGTTCTAATTTGGAGTAAAATTGTAAAAAATATATTTTTATATTAACTTTGAGTTGATATGTGTAATATTAAAGAGGTATGTATGTCTTCAGATTAAGCATCTTTTTGGTATATGCATTATTACGAAATTATATTGGCTATCTGCACTTCTTCTTAATATAATCTTTAACTATGTTTTATTTCATAACTTTCTATCCGTTTAGGTATTTATAGCTGTCACTATAAATATACAGTAGAGAAGTCAAAAGTATTTCCTTCACGTGTGAAATTAAAAATAAACTATTCAAATTGAATCACGTAGAGAAACAGAGTAGGGAGACGATGCACTATCATATTATAATAATTCAATGATTTTTTAGTGTGTAACAAAAGAGTTATTATAAAATACTTTTAACATTTTTAAAGTGTTATTCCTAACTAAGAAAAATGGAAAATACGTTTAGAAAACGTATAAAAATCCCGCTGCGATCAAAATTTCGAGTTATTATTATAAAGTCAACCTATAAGCGAAGACAATGCTATAATATACATAATATAGAACCTTTTATCGTCATATAAAAAAATTGAAACCTTGACCAAAATCTGCGTCGCCCTACTTACTACCCTTACCTACTTAATACAAACGCGAATCTCAATAACAATGAAACACCTGTGAAGGCTTCTTTTTTGTCCAAATATATTTGGGGCTAGATATTTTTTTAGTGAACGCTATTGTAATATGAAATGGGTAAATCAAATTCATAACCTTTTTATGCAAAAAATTGGGCCTATCCGTTTGTAATAATGTTATACTTTTTTGTTGACATCAATTTCGATTTTTTTTTGGGTTTCTGTCCGTAGGTAATCACTTCACTTCATTCTATTACAAAGCCAGTTTAGAAATCTGATGAATGTCAATTTAGAAGTATTAGATTACCAACTTTTAAAGTTACTAATTTACTAATAAGTACCAACATTTATAGTTACTAAGGATATATTCCTATATAAGTGAATTAATAAGTACCTATTGTGGCCAGTCGTGGCCCAGTGGCACAAGCGTGTGACTAAAAACGATTGGTTGTGGGTTCGATTCCCACTCGAGGAGTGGAAATTATATCTCCATTTTCTTCGCTCTGGTGTCGAGGTAAAGCGCGGCGTAAAGTTCCGCCACTTAACACGCAAGCCTCCGAATTCGGCGGAAAGTGGGGAACGGAGTGTCTTAACACTAGGTTCCCTCTGTCTACCCTGCTGTGTGCGGGATACAGCGTGAAGCGAAAAAAAAATGTAATAAAAGTTGGTCATTTTCTTAAGAATACATTAGACAAATATCTCAACATTTTAGCTATAAACGTTAAGTTTCGTTATGTTTTGCATAAGTATGTGAAAATTGTATTTGTACTTTCTCACTTTAGACCTTTTCTCAATAATGTATATCAGATTTTCATACAGTAGCAAAAATAATAAAAGCCAAATTAATTATTTGCTTAGTGCAGATTTCTTTTTTAGTTACTTACTACAATTTACAATAATTGTTTCATGGAAAAAATATAATGTTTAATTTTTCCTGTTTATGTAGGTACGTACTATGTATGTGTTCTATATTATAAGTTGTGATGATCCATAGGCGATAATAGCCTCATTGAGTTTAATTTATATTTAATTTTTATCAATACTCATTGTGTGTACAATTGTCCTCTATATATTTATGTAAATAAAGATTTTGAAAAATAAAAAACAAGCCGACAAGTAATATTATCCAAACGGTCACATATCCATAAAAGTACCTATTTGCTTTTAAAATTTATAATACGAATTTTTGAGGCCAGTCGAATCCAACTAGTGGAAATATTTAATATTTCCATTTTCTTTGCTATGGTGACATGGCAAAGCGCGGCGTCACAACACGCAAGGCCTCCAGAATTCGGCGGAAAATGGGACATAGAGTGTCCACATACTAGGTTCCTTCTGCCTACACTGCTAAAAAAGAAAATAATCATAATTTCCGTACAAAATTTACAAATTCATACCAAATAACAAACCATAAAACAATAATTATCTCCAAGTGACCATAAACCATATAATTTAAGTTGCGATACAAAATGAAGAACGAGGTGCAATAATTTAAAAATTGGAAGGAAAGTTACTTAAAATGCAAACTCGAAATAAAAAAAACGGCAAAAAATTGCAAATGCGATGCTTTACCGTGGGAGAAATAGGCAGGTGTGCGGCAACGCCGTGCATGACACCGTATCGTATAGTTTTTGCGGTCATATTGATTTTTAATTAACATTGCTACGACTTGCTTGAAAAAAACATGCTAACTAAGTAATCGTGTATTGCGAGTTATTAACCGGAACTCGAATTGAATTATTTCTTATTATTCTTATTGCATGGGAAACGTTTGATTGTACTTTGTTAACCTTAGTTAGTTATTATTATAGATTGTTATAATTAATTACTGTTATTGTGAACTGTGTTTAATTCAGAACTTAGAAATTTTATAAATAATTGCTTGAACATATATCTATTTTTTAGCTTCATGTTGTACCTATGCCGCACACAGTAGGGTAAGCAGAAGGAAACTAGTGTTAAGACACCCTGTTCCCCATTTTCCAATTTAACATTTAAAACGCGAAATACACAAAAAAATGTATGTATATATTAATCCTTAAGGATAAACATATCGTTTGTACAAAAAAACGACTGGTCCGTTAAGTCTCAATAATAACAACATGGCCCATTTAATATACAGACACTACAATTCTGTTCACGTCAACATTATTAAAAAAATAGTCGTAGCGAAGTAATTGTATGAATCTAATTATAACTAGCAAACAAAACACGAACAAGTCAAACAAGAAACTGCACGAACAGACGGACAATTCACACATACATATTATAAATATAGGTAGATTATACAAATAATATACCGTTGCTAGTGCCCAACGGTACTTCGCGTTTGCAATTTATCCACTACTTATTTGGCCTACTAATATATTGTAAACACCGGCTAGGTGATCGAGTCTTTTACTATTTGTTACGACGCGGCGTGCGTAAGTATGTTTTGCTCTTTTTGAAGTAACGGACACTATTAATATTATAGTGCGTTTATGTTTTTTATTACGGCTGTATTAAACTTGTTTAAAATGCTACCAGCTTTTTTTCTATTTGTTTGTGTCTTCTATACTAAAAATATACTGCTAATAAACAATAAACGTTGGCGTAAACAATCTATTTTTGGAAGATTATTATTAGAAATTTTATATAAAACTAAATATTAGTAATATTAATAATATATAATTATTTATTACATTATTATGCTGTTAAAACATATTCGTAACGTACTGGATTACGGAATTAAAACGTCGCAAGTGATATAAATAGAACACGAATATATATTTTTTTGCAGTTTCACACTCTTTTACTCATATCAAGGTAGTCAGAAAGAACCTAGTGTCATGATACTCTGTTGTGTATTTTCTGCCTGAAATCGAGACATTGGTTGTAAAATGGCGGGAACACAACGCTGCGGTTTTTCTTAGGTACCAGAACTGAGATATGAAAATAATTATAATATATTTACTGAATACGACTGATCATTATTAGTTAGATAAAGCAATTAAGTTTAAAGGAAATTTATAAGTACTTAAATTCAAATAATAATTCAAAGGTGACTTTTCTGAAAACTGAGAAAATAAACAAAACACCTAGTAAGTCATTTTTCCACTTGCTACTCTCTAAAACGTATTTTTTTTAAAAAATCTTAAATATGTTTGTACCTACTTAGGAAATTGTCTAAAATAACCAAAAAAAAATAACAAAAACAAACCGTATAACAAAAATCTCGTACACAACATATTACATAACACATTACGTAAAAATTAACCAAAAAAAAAATGCAATAATGTTCATAACAAATAAGTAAAATCAGGCGGCTCAGCTAGTTTTTATGTGCACACGCCTGTAACGAAACGTGGCCGACTCGACCTGAGGCACACGAATGCAATCGTGGGAAAACGCGGCAGGTGTTACCCATCCGAAGCACTTCTTACTGAGTAAACACTCGTATACAGTATGTATTATAACCGCCTCGGAGCGTCTGGGCAAATGAAAAACATACTTTGTGTATTTAATGACACTGTTTACTTTTTTGGTACGGCGCGGCGCGGCGCGGCGGTTATCGCGCGACAGCTTTTTGCGAGGATTGGTTTTAGTTTTTTTTTATTGTTATTATTATTAGGTTTTTTATTTAATTTGTTATTATAAAAAAATAAGAAAAAATAACTTGTCGCTTTTTTCTGCAAAGCCGGGTTGTCAGAGAGGACCTAGTGTTAAGACACTCCATCCTCCACTTTACACTCGAAAGAAAGAGATATTGTTGAATGGCGATATGCCGCACTTAGTCTTGGTTTTTTAGCTTCACGCTGTTTCCCTCGCACAGCAGGATAGGCAGAGGCAATCCAGTGTTAAGACACTCCGTTCCGTATTCTTTGTTACTAGAAATAAAAATTTAGATATATTTATATCCCCAAGTGGAAATCAAACTCACAACATCGCGTTTACTGTCCCACTGCACTTTACGGCCTCAAGTTATATTTATTAAGTCATCCGTAATTGGTGCCTAAACGAAGTGGAGTCATTAAGGACGACGCGTGACCTTTCCCCAAGTATAGGTTGGCAGGATTGTCTCTTGTAAGCAATGAAAGGGTATTAATTTTGTCAACGCATGTCATCTATCAGTTAACTATATTGCAATGCTACTTGCATATATTTTGCGATTAAAAATATCACAGTTAAACCGTTTAGACGCGGTGCTTTTAATTTAATGCATAAGCATTTATGTATAATTAGTTATCTGCGCTTATCGTAATTATCGGTCTTAATTACAATAAAAATAATTAAAAAAAACTTGTGCCTACATTGCGAAAATTGTACTAAATTAAATGTTTTATAGCGTTCTGGGACACGTAGAATATATTCTTTTTGTAGCTTCAGCTTTAACAGGGTAGTTAGAGGGAACCTAGTGTCAAAAGACTCCATTCTTTACCAATCTCGAAAATCGAGACATTGAGTCTTGAGTCGCGGAACTTAACACCGCATTATGTCTAAGCTACCTACCAGAGTGGGGAAATAAAATGAATTTGAATATAATCATTTCCCCGAATGGAAATCGAATCGACAACCAATCCCGTTAGATGCTGTCCTGTTGTGCCCCGATGACCTTGCTCATTAATTGATAGATAATTATGGGTAAAAATAATAGAATATAGTTAATATTAGATAGTGAGAATAGGGAAAGCTGGCTTACATGCCATCGAACCGGAACACATCATCAGATGTTTGGCGGTTCGTCTTTGACATGATAGTGGTCGCGAGCCAGTCAGAGAACGAATCTCCTACCACCAAGCTACTGAGTTACCCGTCTTTTACGGGTCGCTACCCAGCACCGGAGGGGAATTGTATTCCTAACCCGTCCCCCCACGGGTGAAAAAAGTGTCTAAGTACAAGAATAAAGAAATGAAAATTTAAACAATTTAAACATAATCATTCCATCGAATAGTAATCGAACCACAACCATCATGCCAGTCGCTGTGTCACTGCACTACGAGGGACTCTACATATAATAAATAGAACATAATTAACGATGATTCGTTTGATTTGTTACTTCTCTAATTACAAAAGCATAAAAATGTTTATATTCTCGATAGCATCAACTAATGCAATCAAAGAAGCAGTTAAATAGTAGTAAAGTTAACAGCAACATTTATTACAGCCATCGTAGGAGTGAATAACGCCTACACAACCACGGATGTAGCGTCCATGGCGTATTATGGTCATTTTATCTTAAAATATTATATATTAAATTGACCATCTGTATATACTTTTAGGCACTCCAATTACCTGTGACCGTTTTATCTGTATTCGTTTTAAATTTTATTAACGAATAAGTAAGTGTAACGAATGAGATTAACCAGTTGGACAGTGTCTGACTGTCAACATGATGGTTGTGGGTTTGATTCCCACTCGAGGGAGGGATTAAAATAAAATCCCGCCACACTTTGTCTCCGAAACAAAAATAATATATTATATTGTTTTTGTTTCGGAGACAAAGTGTGGCGTTGAGTTCTGTCATACAATAACTTAAATGTCTCGAATTCGGGGGATAAGCGGAGAACAGAGTATCTTGACACTAAGTTCTCCTAATTACGGTGCTAAGCGAAAAAAACGTGATTTTTTAAAGCGTGATTAAGTATGCTACATATATATTTGTTTTCATTTTAAACATGTAAATGGTATTTATGACATATTGCATTTTTTTTACAATTTTATTTTATCACTCTCCGGACATAAGGTCTGTATCTTATTTAACAAAATTCTTGTTTTATTATAAGCAATTTTTTTGTTTAAAATTTCAGTACTTAAAACTAAGACTTAAAGAATATACCCTAAGAGAGTCCAGTTATTACAAAATTCCATTCCATTTTATACAACTTATGATATAAACAGACAGATTACATTTGGTATTCAAAATATTTCTTTAATTTTAAACGATATCGTTAAAGACTTTGCATCCAAGTTTCTTTAATTAAAATTGCCTTCTTCAAATTGTATATGTAAGTTTATTGCATAACGCATAATTATTATAACCGGCTTATCATTACCGGTAGCATATGTGTATTCAAATTAAAAATATCTTTATTCAAACAGACTTTTGTAAGCACTTTTGAATCATCGAACGTACATGAAGCTACCACCGACTCGAAAGGCAGTTTTCCTGAGAAGCCGACCAGAAACTCAACAGTTGCTCTTTTCAAATATAAAAATTATGTACAATTATTGGAAGATACTTAGTGGCATTAAGCACATTGACTTTTTTTATCATATACTTAAGTTGGTTAAGTATACTCGTATATCGCGCGCTGAAAAAAATGAAACATACGTTTTACTTTTATTTTGAAAATGAATATTTGAAATAAATTAATATTAATACCTAATTGTTACAATATATCTTTTTTTTTGTTCTATGATCCTTTCGTATTCAATGAGCGTATACTGAACATAAGGAAAAGTGACTGATAAGACACATTTCAACTAATTATAATTATCAAAAGCTTCTTTGATGCGTTAAACATGCGTTGCTGAAGCAACATGTACGTTGCCACTGTCAACGTATACTTGTGTGTCACTATACAGACGTATATGTCAAAAATATGATAGAGTATGTAATATTTATTTATTTTTTATCATCACGCTGTATCCTGCACACAGCAAGGTAGGCGAAAGGAATCTAGTATTAAAACACTCCATTGCCCCTTTCCGCCGAATTCTGAAGGTGTTGCATGTTAAAACGCCAGAGCGAAGAAAATAGAAATAATAAATATTTCCACTCCTCGAGTGGGAATCGAACCCACAAACAGTTGCGTTTACAGTCACACTATTTGCCCCTGTTCCAGGACTGGCCTCACCTACATTACAAAATCGTATAATTTCCTAATTTATATACACTTTAACACGTTTCCTCGTAATATTATAACACGTGTCATGTTTAAAGTGAAATACTAACAGTTAAAATATTTTCTATCTGACTAATCCTAGTTCCTTAGCCATGAGTCAGAATTTTCCAAGAATTGTAAAGAAATCGAGAGATAAGCTGTAGTATAATATATTGATGCTTTAAAGATATAGCATAATTTTAAAAAGCTTAAAATTTACTAATTAATTGTTATTAAATATTTAATGATAAAACTCACCTCTTTAGCCGTTAAATAAAGCGCGGCGTTGAATTCCGCCACTCAACACGCAATGCCTCGATTTTGAATAGAAAATGGAGAAAAGAATGTCTTGACACTAACTTATCTCTGACTACCTTGCTATGCGGAAAAAAACGTGAAGCTGCTTTTTTTAAATATGATTAACTGTGTACATGTAAATTTTGCGTTTTAGTTCTTTTGTTTTCCCCCTTTTTACCTTTTTTATATCCTATTTGTTGCATTTAGTTGCAAATCCATTTTCACTTTTCAATTATTCCTTCGTAGATGTTCAAAATAATCAGAAGTCAATACTACGCTGCCCATTAAATATGATACCGAGGATCCTTACCATTTATGTGATTTTATTTTCATCACAATAATAGCAATATACACAATAAAATAATGTCTGCTAAAATTGCATTTTAATTTATTTACATTAGGAAATAGATCAAAGTATTATAAAAATATATAAATTCAGATAGCATAACGGTATCGAGGGATACAATATAAAGTTGGTTAAGGAAATAACTGCAATGTCACGTTTTTCAGAGTTTACAAGCAATGCAAAAAAAATATTTTTAAACATATTTTAGAAATAAAATAAATGAAGGTGTTAATGCCTAAACAGCTTTGGCTGGCACCATTATCGATTATGGAGCCGCTAGTAATTTTATTTTTAAGTGGTATTTTCTTAAGGTATAAAAAACTTTACACATTTTATTTCTATATAAATTTTACGTATAGAGTAAATAATAGGCAGATAAATGATCAATTTACTCCTATGAACAACTAGCTACTACTACTACTACTACTATTCTACATGAAAACTCATCTTATGACAAGTTTTATTTCTACACAAAGATAATTACTTAACCATCCATACATTATTTGGAACTACAATTTAACAACGTTACCATTCAGATATAGTAAGGTCATCGTGTAATTTTTATCTTTTCCAGTAAATTGCTTCGAAACACCTTTCGGTTGTACGTCAAAAAATTGCAATCCCACCCTAAATTAAGACAATCATGTAAACCACAACTAGCTATTATTATGCCCAGGTGTGCCCCGTAATGATTACTTATTATTTTTGTACGTGCAACGTTGGTACTAGAACCTTTATGAAACAAGTAGGTGCACAGCCGATTATCCATAAGAATACAAAAATACTGTTTTAAACTTATTCCCTCGACTATACTGCGATGTTTATTTTTTTATAGGACGTTATTAATGTGATTTGTGTATTAACCCCGTAATACTTCTGATACATTTAACAATTTAAGCAAATTCTTGGGGTCGGCAATTGGTATGCTACAAGCACCTCACAGAAGTACAGAATTTTATCTACAACAAACATCCGAATTTTTCCCGTAGTTTTTTGTATTTTGAATTTATTTTTTTAAATTTGTTAGTAAAGATGGAAGATACGAAGAGGAATTAGCGAAACATGAGTATATAAGAAGAGGGATAAAATAAAGAAGCTATAGAGATGCGGTCTATTTGTATAAGCGGAGCGAGTTGACCTGATATAATACACAATCAAGAGATAAATAGAATAATAGATGTGAGAATAATAAAGAACGTGCTTGAGTTCACACACACGGAAAGGATGAGTGGTAAAAAAATGATGTAAGAGTTGGTGCTGAAAAAGAGAAATGTGATGGTGAAAGGTAGAGTAAAGCCTTGATGGACGCTTGAGAACATAGTATCAAAAAGACTGAAAGAAGCTGCTGACTCCAGGGGGAGCTGGTATGACGAAGAGGTATAAAACGTGAAGTTAAAACCATTTGAGGCTCAAGTGGTAGCGTGTTACCGTGTAGCTTAAACCAATTGAAAATGTTGATTTCTGAAACTTAAAAATATATATTACTTAAAAATATATATTATAAATTTACTTAAAAAAAAAACGTTGTATTATATGTACTTCTTATTTAACAATATTTATATTATATGAATGACATTATAAAAAAAAAGTAGTACGCTCCTTTCTTCATCGTATGATTAACTTCAGCGGACTTTTAAATTATTTTCAAAAGTAACAACGCATAATCATAGCATGAATACAAGTAGGGGAGAAGTGGCATGAAAGAGCCAGTTTGCTAAACAGAGCAAATTGTACACTTGAAATGAAAGAAATTATAATTTATTTTCTCTCAAACTATTCTTTATTTATTGGAGTTGATATTTTCGTAGGAAAACACCTTAAATATAATATAATAATCAATCAAATTATCATTTTTAAAAAGTATGTAATTTGGCTCTTTCATAACTTTTCAGTATTGAAAGAGCCACTAAAAGTTATGAAAGAGCTAGTTTGTATTATAAAGTTTTGTGGTAAACATAGCGTTTATTGAAAATTATTACATAATTTAAAAAATATATAGAAAAGTTTTTTAAATCTAGCACTTTTATTATACTAATGAAATTAACTCTATCAGTCATTAATGACAAACTAGGAAACTCTTTAATCTCGATACATTATTCGGTCATACCTATTATTATACCATCTTAAAATATAAGAGGCAGATTATTAATTATTAATAACCATTTTATACAAAATAACAAATGATATCTTTTAAAAAAAACAACATTGTAAAATCTTTAAGAATTTCAAAAATGACTCATTTGAGAGCTTTAAAATCTTTAACCAATCGTCACTCGCAGTTTCATTTTTTTTGCCATTTAGATAGGACATCATTTGCCATGGAATAATCAAATGTTAGCTTTCTTGTTTGTTGTCGTGTTGGCTCATAACACTTTTTAAAAGCAGTCTTCAAGTAGTCCGCAAGTATATTCGCTTGCTCTAAAGTGAAAATTTGCTTATACCCTTTATTAGGAAAGTGCTTATAAAATGTTTCACCAGAAGCTTTTACTTTCTTAATTATTTTAGCTAAGTTAGTCCTTGATATATCTACGGCGAGTGCAGTTTTGTTTAGAGATTTCCAAAGAGAGGCCTTTTTCCAAAACTTCACTTACTGCTCCTTCTATTACCGATTTTTCGGGTCTACTTCGGTTTTTTTTATACCATGCTTATCCGTAATGCCATATGTAAAATAAGCTATTAAAAATATATTAAAAAGTAAGCGTAATTATTATTATTGCATATTATTTACAACTTTAAAGAAAAGGTTATGAAAAAGCCAGGCATGAAAGAGCCAGCTCTTTTAAGGCTTATTCACTCGGCTCTTTCATAACCTTTTCTTTAAAAAAATAAAACCTTCGAAATAAGAATAATGTTGAAAGTTTTCGGCTTAGTTTTTACGTATTTACAAAGCCAAATATATGCACAAACTCAATCAATAATCCCTGTACCTATATTTGTTTACAATAATTTACAAAAAAACAATATAAATGAAACGGAATAGTTACTTTTTAGTGGGAAAAAACTTTGACTCGATGTACCGGCCTCCAACGGTTTCTGCCCACTGTCAAAAGCTTATGGCTGATAGGAAATCAGTATTGCTACTTAAAAATATAATTTCCAGCCAGATCTACTCTTAAACTACCGAAATAATGCAAGTGGCTCTTTCAAAACTTGGCTCCTTCATGCCACTTCTCCCCTACTCGCAGCTATAAAAGATAAACAGCTGAAATTCCTGCTTTTACCTTTACCTCATGACAGATTAAGGCCATCGTGGAGTAGTGGGATTGTAATGGTGTATTATACTTAAACACAATTGAATATTGTACTTAAAATCATTTTCATTTCTCCTGTCAGTAAGAATGCGGCTTGGTGTCCGCGTTGTATCATATTTACCACTGATAACGAGGTGTCGTGAAGAATGGGCGGAAAAAGAAGAACACACGGACTGAACACAATATTTTCTGCATACTCTGTTATATATTAGGCATTGCATAAATTTACATGTATTGCAAGTGTACACTTAATATATATTTAATTATGTACACTTAATATATATATAATATATTTAATTATAACATTTTGTAATAATTAAATATATTACTGATATTTAAATCCCTTTACTTTGAATCTACATATACAACAATAAACAGTCAAAAAAAATGTGTTGGCTCACACAATATCGTTAATCGTTATTGTGGGTTGGTTTTTAATTATTGTGTTTTTTTTTTATTTTAGCGTACATATCTGCGTAGTTATTGAACGCATTTAATTAGTAAAAATCTATAAGAAGGAAGTCTATAAGTATAAAAAAAATCTATAAGTAAACCTTAACTAAATTTGTTCAACGTAATGTACATTTTGTGTTCACATATTTATAATATTTCCAGTTCTTTAAACCGGAACTCGAAAAGTTTACCAAAGCTAAGTAAATTAATCATTAATAAAAACTGTTCAACGTGGTAGATATTTTCCTTGGCCTATGAAGGACAACAACAAAAGATTTTAAAAAATCTACTAAACAGCCATGGTAGCCATGATAGGTAAAATTTTCGTCAAAAAATAAAAACAATTAAATTTTGCTTATATTCGTTTTACGCTCAGAATATAATTATTCGCTATGAAATATTTTCTGTCTCTCTAATAGGGCATGAAAATATTATAAAAAGTTACTCGAATTTTTGAGATTTCATAAATGAGATGATAAATGAGACTACTGAGATATTTAAAGTCTAAATAAGAAAATTTTTAAGTCTTCTAATTGCTTTTTATTTTTCTTCTCATTTATTTCCGAGTCATCAGTGGAAAGCATCTAATATGTGTTTAGAGAAGAAACCTACCTACGCGTATTATCTTGTCACCGAAGAGGAGAACTTAACATAATCATTCCACCGAGTGAAAATCGAACCTAAAATCACATTTACAGTCAGAAGCTGTCCCACGCCACGATTGACTCAAAAAAGAAGCAATGATTTTTGTTCATTATCACCAATTAAAGCGGAGGAAGAAGTTACGACTTCCTTTCGTTTTAATAACTCGTAATAAACCATGCTTATGTCACCATATAAGGAACAAGAGAATAAGATCCAGCTTTGCCAATGGCGTTGATGGTCCAATCTATTGCTTCCTGCGAAGTGAATGAAGATATTTTCCGTTCACAACGTTAATGAAGTTATATAACAGTATATAGCTTAATTAGGTAAAGCAGGGGTGCACAGCTGCGGGCATGCGGCCCGCTTAGTTATTGTTTGCGGCCCGCTAAGCGTTTATTTTTGTTAGTGGTGTTCTCGCACCACATTTATATACCTACTATTAAGATGTGTGATTATGACCTGCCAAAAAAAAAACAAAACAGGCACATGCTCGTTGTTGGAAAAGGTTCTCACTTGACTGTGACTCGTCCCTGGGCTAAAGCCCTGATACGAATTTCAAAAGGCACAGACTTCAAATTCAAATTCTTAATTTAATGTCAAAAAATGTATCTGAATTCTGATATAGATTTTCAGTATTTCTAATTTAAGTCTGCATATAATACAAAAAATATTAAATCTTTTTTCACATCCATTTATGTTCATACAGAAATGTCTGTCCGTTTTTTGTAAAGTAAAATTCCTTATTAAATCACCTTCTTCGAAACAAGTTAAAATGTATCAATTATTATAACAAGTACAGTTAATGAAGCCTTCAGAAATGACATCAGATGAAAATTACGTCTTATTTCCGGACGATTATAATTACCGTAGGTACTTTCTTTTGAGATATTTATTACAAAATATATGATTTTTTTTTAGCTTCTCGCCGTATCCCGCATAGACCAGGGTAGGCAGAGGGAATCTAGTGTTAAGACAATCCCTTCCCCACTTTCCGCCAAATTTGGAGGCATTGCGTCTTAACTGTCGGAACCTAACGCCGCGCTTTGCCTCGACCGACACCAGAACGAAGAAAACGGAAATATAAAATATTTCCACTTTTCGAGTGGGAATCGGACCCACAACCAGTCGCTTTACAGCCACGCTTTGTGCCACTGCGCCACGGCTGGCCCCTATTCAATGTTTTAAAATAGTTTAAATGAAATACCTATTCGTTGACTATTATTATAAAGTTAATTGCAAGGTTAATGCTTCATGCTAATGTGTTAGTTACAAAAAGGAAATATACTTAGTACAGATATATTTATATAAAATATGTCCACACCAGTAAATCTATACATAAGAAAAACAAAAATCGTGTTTATACGTTTCTAAGTTTTATAACTTTATTGATAAACTAGTTATAGCATTTAACTTACGTATCAAGACTAGATATTGTACACTGCTTAAGAAAAATGTTTATATATATTTTATTTTTATTTATTTTTTCCACTAAGCTCTCCGATAATAATAGGTAATAATATTTTTCCAAAGACAATAAAATATTTATCAATTTTTTTAATAATTACTTAATTGGTAGGTAAAGTCATTCCGCACGATGTGTTAATAATATTTATTATCTGTAATACATTATTAATAAAGCAACCAAAGAAATACATATAGAATTTAACATACATATATGTTCTAAAATGTTTAACCCACGTACAGAAATTGACACAGCGGGCACGTTTCATGTTTTCTAAAAATATTTTCTATATCCTCAGTAGTTAAAAACCACTTCAATAATGTTAATATATATTCTTAATCTTAATGAATTGCATATAATATGTGTGTGTACAGTAGTAACAAAAACTCAACTGGGTAACGGAGTGTCTTAACACTAGGTTCCCTCTGCCTACCCTGCTGTGTGCATCCCGCACACACAGCGTAAAGCTAAAAAAACACTTATATAACCAGAAAACCCAATGTAAAAAATACATAAAAATAAAGTAGCAAATTCACTTAAAACAACAAAGTTTCATGCAAAACAAGCGGATACTGATGAAATTGGCAAATACATTACAATTACGTAATCTGACAGTTTTTACTTTGTTTTAAACGTTTCCTGGGGTGGCAAAGAGGTGATTTTGACAGTACTTGTTACTATATACCAGGGTTTCTCAAACTTTGTGTTTCGTGTATCAGTATATAGTACACAAAGTGTATCAGTAGAGGTAAATAGGAAAAATTTTAAAAAAGACAAAAGAATATATTTTTTGCACTAAATAAAACAAATAAGGTTTAGAATTCTATTGCCTCGTTGGTCGAGTCGTCGCAAGTTTAAACGGGCAAGGAGTGTAGGGTATGACGATTTCGGACGCAACAGCCGTCTTACGCCTAATATCTATAATCGATTCTAATCCAAAAACTGCAACTTAGCCTGCAATTGTTTTAACTAAATAAAGTTAAAAGTAAGTAATGTTGTTGCCAATGCCAATATCCAATCATAGGATTGCATATTTATCTTTACTTTACTGAAATTGGTTAAGTACTCAAAAAATTGATTGCTAGATCAATATAAGGTTGAAGCTTTCGGATTAAGATCGATTATTATTTTGTCATTAGATTATCATTATTATTACATGTTATATTATTGGCCGTTAATCTGTCAGCTTAGCCGTCATCATGCCATACCCCTAGTGATTCGCGTACCCTACTTTGAGAAACTCTGCAATACAAATATAAATAATTATTTTTTAGGTGACTGTACGTACAGTGTACCCGTTGATTACAGCTCCTCAGGCCGCTACGCCCACAATAACATTTAACAACGCGTCCATAATTATTAGTCGAAGTGACATTTCGCCCCGCGGCGCATACCATACTTACGATTTAATTGAGGTGTATGTACTTGCCACTGTTTTCCGAATACGGCAACAGTTGTAAAAAAAGCAAAGATGAAAGTAGGTAGGTACGGTGGGGAAAATTATATTTTGTAAAATATATAGTAAGAAATAACTGTAACTCAGGTTTGTATGTTATTAAGTTTTTTTGTTTCATTTTTTGATTGACATTGTTAATAGTATTTTGTTGCGCTAAACCCCCTTTCTTCGTTGAACTTTCTGTTTAATCATAATAAAATATAGCCTATACCACTCCTGAATAGTGTAGTATATCCAAAGACCTCCCCTTACAAACAAAGTTACAAACTTTACCCCATTATTATATTAGTATAGACATAATCTAGCTATAACTCCTTCTTATCTCATAAAAAACCTTTTTTTTTATTTATTTCAAAATGTTTTTTTTTACTTAAATAACGACGATTCTTGAGCAATAAATATTGATATCCGAACAAATAACTTTATCGGTGGACTATAATAAAATAATATCCAGGAAGCTTTGCATGCATGCAAGTGAAGCTCTAAAAGTATTAAGCGTGTATCGCCATCTAGGTGCAGTACCATACACTAATCTTGTCATATCCGCATTTTTATTTTTTTTTGTCTTGAATTCAATATTAATTTATCATAGAATATAATTATTTTCCTAAATCGTTAAGGTATAATGTATTTGAATCATCTGTCCTGGAAATTTTAAATATGATCATTGAAATTTTCCAGCTTCACCCTTTATCATGCACACCTTATCTTAATAAAGAGAACTAACTATCAAGACACTAGATTCTCCATTTTTCTCCCGAATTGGTAAACATTGCGTGTTGAATAAGTAATTTGACGCCTCGCTTGTCATGTTCATTTCTCTGCTCTGATAACTGCCTTTTTATCAGAGCCAAAAAAATAAAACACAATTAAACATAAATACTTCACTGAGTGAAATTCGAACCCAAAATTTCGTCTTCGTCTTACCCCAGACGCTGCCACGTTGCCCCCCGGGGGCCTATTTAATTTTAATCTTTTAATATAACCATTTTTCTATAATTTACATCAATCGATTAATTTTAATAACTATTCGTGTTGATTCCATCCATACTTATATTATAAATGCGAAAGTCTGTGTGTTTGTCTGTCACGCTTTCACGGCTAATCTACCGGTCCGATTTGGATGAAATTTATAATGAAAGTAAATCAACTTATTGGGTCTAACATAGGCTACTTAGTTTTTCAAAAATCAACCTCTAAAGGGTTGAAATAGGGGATGAAAGTTTATATGAAAAATCTAAACCGCTTGACCGATTGTAATGAGTTTTGGCATAAATATAGTTAACAATCCAAGCTTTGACATAGGCTACTTTATTTTTCAAAAATGCTCCTCTGAGGGTTGCAGTACAACGAAACAGTTACGTAGTTTACGCGGCAAAGCCGCGAGCGGGCCGCTAGTCTAATATAAAATAAAAAAGAGCATACGTTGCAAGAATCAACCGTCATTGACGTCACCAACGGTCATAACGCACGACCGGAAGGAACAAACGACCCGTGACATATTTGTATTATGTTATACGGAACAGATAGTTAACACCGGAACAAGTGTATAAGCGGCAAGTGTAAAGGTCAAATATTGGTATTCATTTGTAACAAGGGGTGGATGCTTGCCTTGTTACATTCTATTAACTGAATGAACAGTCATTCGGTTAATGGATGGATGAAGAATTTATTAGATAAATAATAATGTTTGTAACGAATTTATTATAATATAACGAATTATTTATAATTACTGCAAAAAACACACTTACGTTAAAGGCAAAAGCCAAAAACATTATATAGTGAGTCATTGTGATGAACTCTTTTTCAAAAATACTAGATAAAAGATTTTTATTACTACTACATATTTTTTTTATTCAATTAAATCAATAGGACGACCACTATGTCGATCGTAATTACTTCTCCCACTCTTTACATCTTAAATAATTTTTAACGACATTTTACACTTTGATTGATTAAATTCATTATTGAATTCGCCATCATTGTAATTTTACAAGTGACACCGGTTGCAAACGATGGCGGTCGAGGACCGTAATTATAGATAATATCGTCGCCCCTTAATCTTTATAAGTCATCATAGAATAAAGGCTGAAGTGAGCTAAGTGATTAATATTTAATTATACCAAGTATTTTATAATAGGTTTTGCATGTAAAGTTATCAGTTGGTAATCGATTAGCTGCGGGAGACGTCCATCAAGCACCCTCGGCTCATCGATCGTCGCGGTCCAGTATCATTAAGATAAAATTAATTGGGCTCCACCGGTCTTCCGCGTCCCCGTCGAGATGAAAAAAGTGCGCACACGTGGTCACTACCGTTCATTTACGAACGCGAATTATGCGTAGTACGGCAGGTGGCAGGTGGCGGTGAGCATGGGAACTCGGGGTTGAGTCGTGTTCCCACGGCCGCGTCATTCACCACGCCGCACCTGCGCCCCTTAACGGGGATGCTACACACACGACTGCCACGCGAAGGCGCGAGTGTGTGTGCGCTCGCGAGCGTTGCGCGTGCGCCGGAGTACGCGTGTGTGCGCGTGTGCGTGCTCGCGTGTGTGCGTGTGTGCGTGCCTGCGTGTGCGCATACGATCTCCGATTTCAGGATTTACTAAACTGAGTGTCCGAGATCTGTTACACAATGCTGCGTGTGTGCGTGTTTTGATTTATGCACGCATACTTATGCTATTTTAATGATAATTGACGACGATAATAGATCCATGTTTCCCATGTTTTTATTAATGCACAGACTAGACTAGACCAGCTAATTACTTCTACGGTGGTTTCTCATTTAGATTGCATCTGTAATAATTGCATCTTTGAAATAAATTGTTGCTCGTAGCACATTTACAAGAATTAAGTACAGATTACAAATGACTAATGCGCGCGACGTGTAAGATAATTAGAAATATTTTTTTTCTACTATACGAACGGGGGAAGTTAATAGGATGCATTAAGTTTTAGTAAAAAGAAACTAGTAAAAGCTTAATATTAATGGAGCATATCCTCAACAACTGTATAAAATATAATAATGAAGAAGTTCAATTGGTCTATTAAAGGCATCCATACAAATGGGGTACACGCCAATACAATAGATGGCACAATCAAAATGGTCAACACGTTTGGTCGGAGGAGCTTGGACATTGTTATCGGCACCTCAATAATAGTTATGACATGTGATTTGAAAAGGAAATGTGTTGTGAAACATTTAGATATTTTTTTTATTAATTATGTACTTATACGTTAAGTTAAGCGGCGTTAAGGTCCGCCACTTAACACGCAATGCCTCCAAAAATCGGCGGAAAGTGGGGAACGGAGTGTCATAACACTAGATCCCCTCTGTCTACCCTGCTGTGTGCGGGATATAGCGTGAAGCTAAAAAAAATATGTACTTAAACGATAAGTATTCGATTAAATAAATAAAAAAATTGAGGCTATGATGGTCTCGATTTCCATTTGGAGAAATGATTATATGTATCTGAATTGTCATTTTTAAGCTGCGGTATCTAAGTCAAAACGCGAAGCTAAGTTCCGCCATTTAACACGCAAAGTCTATTTATGACGTCAAGTGAAGGACAGTATCTTGACATGTAAGCAAAATGCTTATTAAATATAGCAGGTATAATTAGTTTTGTAAGTGTTTATATTTAAAAAATATCATAATTTATATCAACAAATAATTTTAATCTCAATTACAAAACAAAATATATAACCAAGTTTTAATGTCACATGTCATATTAAAATTCTATTGATTAACACAATGAACTCTTCACAGTCTGACGAGCAGGAAAGGGTTTTGGAAAACAATCACGTGCTTAGATAAACGCGCGTACGCTCCACACGCGACAATGCGTGCATTCCGACAGGGTATAGGTAGATTAAACTATAGGGGCGAATAGCTGCATACATTGTTCGTTGTATTAAAATTTAATAAAACATTTTTTACTAATTGCTAGATAGGTATAAATGTAGTGATATAGTTTAAAATTTTTAACATTTTTTAAAGTGCTAGTCCACACATAGGAAAATTGAAAAAGACATTTAGAAAACGTATAAAAATTTGAAAACAGCGGGATTCGAACCCGCGCCTCCTGAATACCGTTCAGGCGCTCTCACCACTGAGCATTTTTTTTTTACTATAAGATTGTTTAATATTTAGTTATAAGTGGAGCCCTGCTATGCGACGTAAGAGAGAACCTAGTGTTTGTAGTATCACTTTGTTGTGCATATAATAATAAGTATTATTTTATAATATCTTTCAATTCCTGTTTTACTTCTGCTTATAGCTTCTTATTTCTTTAAATATCTTAATCTACACATTATAAAGACGTGGTCTATAACTTTTGATAACAAGTTTTTACTAACTTATCGAAAAGGACATTTAACGTTATGTTTTTATTTTAGGCTAAAACTAAAACATAGCTCTTAAAAACATAACTAACGTATTGGTAAATACCTAAAAGATTCTGTGCATATTTTAAAACAGCTATCTACATCTTGTTTATAAATTCATTTATATGCTGCCAATTAAAATATAATAAATTAACAAATTAACTAACTTAATTAACAATTTAATTACAAAAACCTTTCAATTGATCAAAACAATTTCCCTTCAACACAACAAAAGATATTTTCATAATTGACGCCTCAAAACCCCTGTTCAAAGTCAACAATAACCTTAGCTATACTGCACACTTCACACACGAGCACTGCTACCCCTATATGAATAATCTATAGAGAAGTATACATTGATATTTAACGCAAGGAATACAAAGTCCCATTTGTAACCCTACCCTGGGACGAGGCAAAAAGGTTAAGATTTTATATTCTTTTTTCATAAAGCAAAGGCTGCACGTGGTCGGGTTGTGGTCTAACTTTTTTTTTTGCTTTTAATGAAAGTATTATGTTGAGTAAAAATTCTTCAGAGCGCAAGGGGATCGGTTACGGCTTTCGATGGTTTCGGGTTTGGACGCATCGTTAATATATTTTAAAAACAAACGTTTTACGTTATATATGGACGATTGTAAATTATTTATTTTTTTATGTTTAAAAAATATTTATTATTTGATTTTTTTTCTAATAAGATTTTTTGGTACTATGTTAGTATTGTAAATATATTTAAGATATGATTGTTGTTGAGAATTGTTGTATTGAATAGATTAGCTTTAAAAAAACCTTGAGTTTGGGAAATAAATACCTTTATACCTAATAATCAGTAACCTATACTAAGTAAAAAGAGGTTGTAATCGAAAAAGAAATGACTAATATGGGATTTATGCCGTTAGTAACTACTAATATTAGAAAGAAATATATGAATACTTTAAAGTATATAACTTAAAGTAGCTCTGTAAGTAATAATGTACATAAAGAATAAAATTTTATTAATATTGATAACAGACTAAACAGTGGCGATGCCATTGTATGCGAGCTTTCCTGTGAAAAGAACTAAAGTTTTATGTTAGTATGTTTTTTAAACTATAGATATATAATAGCAATAGTATTTAACTTAGATGGCAACAAGAATTCTAATTTATCTTATTGGAAAATATATGTAATTAGAATTTTCGTATGATGACTTGTCTAAATTAATTTTGAATCTTAGTGCTAAAAAGACACGCATTTTTTAAAAAAATGTGATACAGAATATGTATAAAAATATGTAGAAAATATATAAAAATCAAATGACTTCCACGTGTATATTGCATCACTAGCAACGATTTTATGTTCCACCAGTAGTTAAATAAATATAAAACAAGAGAATACGTTTGTCACTATCATGTTCGAAATCTGGTCAAGCTATCAAATACTTTGTTCTTTTTTAATCTGTCACTTCATAAAATACAACTTTTTACGACTACTTATATTTTTAAGAAGTTACACACATATATCATGGCACACCCACATTAGTATATGGATTTAGATGGATTAAGACTCAAGTTGGGCCATTAAAGAATATTCTTTGATGACTGTGACTATATTTATAGAGCAATAAATTAAGTATCTTATTACATTAAAAAACCTATACTCGTACTCCCTATAATTCCACACATATTAACTTTAATAAACGTAAGCCATTTCAAGGGCTAATGATACAAAAATGCTAAGCAGCAACTTCTGACATCCTGGAGTAGAAGCTCTAAAGAGAGAGAACAAGCACAATATAAGATTATAGCGCGTTATTATAGTACCATCTAGTAGATATTAAAATAATTCATCAGTATATCTTAAACTAGAGACCAACGGAAATGATTTATCAGAGTTTAGTACGTGATTTGCGAGCGGCCGCACTACGGAGCCGATGTAATCGCAGGAAGCGACACAGGCGCGGGCGCAGCAATGATCAATCTGCAGCGGAACTTATCTATCCACTGCTAGCCAGCTGCTAGTCGTGATTCATAATAGTACGATAGCCTTGTTTATTCTACAGATTCGCCTGCGGCAGCCTGGCCTGTCTAGTTCATGCAAATATATGCAAAACATGATTACGATGAAGGGAAGTAATGTATTCAATAATAAAATACAGTAGAGAATTAAACGAACACAGTATACGTATAAATTAACGTCAAGAAATAAATGTTCTTTACAGCCTCTTCCGCATGCAGGAATGTCTGGCTTAAGAGACGACTAAAAATAAAACAACCCGAAGGTATGTTAAAGAAACGAATAAAAACATTAAGAATCTCGGAGACTCATCCGAGTCGGGTAATAGAATGATTAATAAGGCTTTATGAGCACAATCTAGTCAGTGAGTATTCTAAGTCGCGGCACGTCAAAGGCTCTATTCGTAGAAGTTTTAGTAAAAACCAGTCTGTAGGCGCGCGCTACTGCTCGCGTGCTGAGCGCGCGCCTCCCGCTCCGGGACGCACGCGCGGGCGCACACGTAGCGGGGTCCCACTATATAAAGCTGACGCCCTTCCTGATTCCATCATTCCCTTCGTACGCTCCGTGTGTGCATGTCGCTTGCTCTCAGGCAACCTTGTAAATACGTAGTACTAGTTCATCGGATTATTTTTATCGTAGTATTAAATTTAATTACTAAACATGTGTATCATTAAGGAAGATTCACAATCGCCCCAGAAGGAGGCTCCATCACCTCGTTCGCCCTGGATGAAGCTCTTGAACCGTCAGGTAAGAATTGATTTATATACTTAAGACATACATAGACTTTTCACTTTCTTTGAATTATTTCTATAATTATTCCTCATATACATAGTTAGTAAAAGCAGTGTAATCATTCTTGAATACTAATTGTTCTTTTATTTATTACAGAGCTCAAAGCCAAGGCTTCCACGAAAGGTGACGAGTTCCACGCGAGTGAATCTAAATAAGTGTTGGTCGAAACTTGGAGAACTAATATCCAATTCTTCACCTCGCACTGACCTGCCATCGCATAAGACTGCTTATCTCGAAGAACCTGTCCTGGTGCCGTTCTCCGAGTACTTCTATCCAGTAGATCCGGTTAAACCGGTACCTGTCGAAGACAACGACAACGCCGAAAACCAGAATATCTTGAACTCTAACAGGTTCGAACTCATCTCAGAAGAAGAGATCAGTGACAATATGGCCAATGAAGTTCGGGAAATCTGTTACTCAGCGACCAAGACTAACTGCTTTGTATGTAAGCTCTGCTATTAATATGTGTTTTTCAAAATCACTTCGTCTTCCAATAATCTTTAAACGTAAACATTTTGGTACTAATGCAGTGAACACAAAATCGTGTCTTCCAATGTTAGAATAAGTGCGTGCTCTGGTAGCACATCGACGTCTTCCATTAGACTTAGTGACGTGAGGTTCTTGTACATCTACTCGTACTATTGTGATTTCAGTTAATGTGATCTTAGATTAATATAGTTTAATATTCGAGATACTTCCGAGCTAGATGTACCAGGACACCGCGTATGTTAGTGTTTGATATTGTAACCATATAAATTGCCCGTCATGTTTTGGTAGACAGCTTTAATGTTACTGCACTGTAATTATCGATGCACCGTTTCCCATCTTCTAACTTTACTCCTTGGTACATATCATTTAACATCTTTGTCCAACGTCTTCCATTAGTTTGTAGGGATTTTATCTGTGATATCATAAGTACATGAATTGAAGCTTTAACTAGGTTAAGATTAGAGTATATATAGAGCTATATTATAGATATATTTAACAATAAGTGTAATGAAATAGTGATATTTAAACAAAATCACGTCTTCCAACAATCGACTTTTTGTTTTCATATAAATTTTCATTGCACTTACTGTTACTTTTAATGGATTAAGCGAAAATTTTATATGAATCTCAAGCTTTAATAGTTATTAAGTAGTTTTTAAGTTCCAAATTTATTATCTTTTTGCTTGTTCATATCTTCGACGTTTTATTTCATGTGTCATGCAAAAGTGGGCCGAACGTGCCAATTTTAATCTAAGTTCTTCCTTGTATTTAGTTTCTAGTTAAGTTTAATTTTTTTCTTGTATTTTAGGAATAAGTTTATCATATTTTTCTATATCATTACGTTTTTCTTTTATAATTTTGTCGATTTGCCATTTATTTTATTAATTTTAGGCTAATTCTGTATTTTCTAATTCTCCATTTTTATAATTTAGTTTGTAGAATCTATTTTAAGGGTAAGATTAGATATAAGACCAACTTGTAGACTGATTGTTAAGAAACTTAAGACTTTCGTTTGATCTCTGAATCTTAATAAATATCCTTTTTAATAAACAAACTTTTTTTGATTTGAATCCTAAGCTTTGTTTAAATTATTCAAATTCGATACGTGTTTCGTAAATATCACATTACAACACACATTTATTCATTACAACTTAGTAAAACATTCTTTTCTATAATATTTTAAATACTCTAAAATTATCTATATTCTTTTAAGTACAGACAGACATTTGATTCTAAATTAACAAACTATTAAATTAATTCAATCTTTGAAAATCGATTAAATATATGAAGTCATCTTCTTCTATTTATAGTAATTTACTTAATTCTTACTGCATAATAAAAAAAATGCAGCTCGCTGTGCATGACCTTGTTGAGTACAGTAGATTTAATTATACTGGAGCAAGTATTAAATTTATATCGTATACTAATACTATACTAATACTAATACTATAGTTAACACTTTATTTTTATTGTGACATGCTCTCGTGTCCCGTGTTACATGTTTCCCGCGTTTTTTGATACAAGCAATCTCCATTTATATCCTACTAGCGGCTCGCTCGCGGCTTCGCCGCGTGGATTGAGTAATTGTTTCGTTATATTGCAGCCCTCGGGTGTGGATTTTTGAAAAATAAAGTAGCCTATGCTTAACCTTGGATAATCAACTATATCTATTCCAAAATTCATTACAATTAGTCAAGCGGTTTAGATATTTCATAAAAACTTTCTTCCCCTATATGAAGGTAGATTTTTGAAAAAATTGGTAGCCTATGTTAGACCCAGGGCTATTTACTATTTTCATTCTAAATTTCATCCAAATCAGACCTGTAGATTAGCCGTGAAAGCGTGACAGACAAACACATAGACATTCCCATTTATAATATAAGTATGGATATATTCATGCCAAAGTGCGAAATAACAATTTTACAGGAGAGGCTTCGAAAGTTTAAATCTACTATTATTTTATATTGAGTATTTACCCAATATGTAACTCTCCTCTCCTCCTTTCCTTGGAGACTCTTCTGTAAGCCATCGATGTATGCTAGCTTAAACAAACAGTCGCTTTAACTAGAAAAAATTGTGGAATAAAACACAAAAATATAATTGAATTGTAACTAAAAATATTGATTACCTATTTTTTATTATTAAGATTTTATTGACGCCAGTCGTGGCGCAGGGGCACAAAGTGTGACTGTAAACGCGACTGATTCGATTTCCACTTCTTTTCTTTCTTTGCTCTAGTATCGAGCGAAAGCATGGCGTTAAATTCCGCCACTTAACATGTAATGTCTCCGATATAGGTGGAAATTTGCGAATGAACTGTCTCAATACTAGGTTCTTTTATTTGCCTATCCTTTTATGTGCTTATGAATAGAAATGGAAATTGAAAACAATTCTTACACATAATTATACTAAACCAAATAGTGATAAGTACAACGAAACTCAGAGTTATAGATTACATGTAAGAATTTATAGTAGAGAGATTCAACAAATCTACTACCGACGTAATTTCTTTCACTTCTTAGAGGATATCTTTCTTTTTAAATATCTTAAAACTATGGGTTAACGAATCTCTCTATTATGGCTACAATCAAAATAAATTTGTACGCATTTGTCTAATGCATAAAAATCACAATTAGTTGAAAATTAATGAGTTTTGTAATTGTTACACTACAATTAACAATTAAATGTTAATTGTGATTTTCGCACAAATAAATGATCAATTGCTAATATTCGATAGTTAAGTGCAATTCAATTTTACCGAACTGTGACATTTGATAACTAAAAATAAGAACGGTTTAAAAATTGTACAAAACAACAATACAGAAAGATATTTATAAAAAGCTTTTATAGACAAAAATTACACAACATTGTTGGTTGGTACAGGTTGACATGGTATAGTTGAGTTCCGCCACTCATATCGACAATCTCGAATTCGTGCGAGAGTGTTTAAGCACTAGGTCCTCTGCCTGCTCTGCTATACTAGAAGAAGCGTGAAGTTCAAAAATCACTCTACATGTTTTAAATAGAGCCTGTGGGTTTATAAAGGTTGTGGGTTCGATTCCCACTCGAGGAGTGGGAATATTTAATATTTCCATTTTCTTTGCTTTGATGTCGGGGCAATGTGCTGCGTTAAGTTCCGCCACTTAACACGCAACATCTCCACATTTCGAAAAATGGGGAACGGAGTGTTTTAACAATAGGTTCTGTCTGCCTACCCTGCTGTGTGCGGTATACAGCTCGACGTTCAATAAATGCACTACACATTTAAAATATTATCTAAAAATAAAATGTGTAGGCAGCACTATCAATACAACTAACTCGTTTATTGACCACGAATCCATATCAATAAAATTTAATAGGTTATTTTACTCTATTACGCCATGCAAGTTCAAGAGGGCACAGATTGCTGCGTGTCGCAAACACCAGACCCTTGATACAAGCCATTATGTAGTAATCAATCACACAAAAAGTTAGTTATGTTGATGTCATTTAATTAATATTTATGTATTTTTTATGATTTATATACATTTAATATATTTTATATAAGAAACTATGCTATAGGTAATGAAATAGTAAAAACGGAATGATTGTACGAACACATACATATATCAGAAATACTAAATAATTTAAATAAAAATCTTTTTTATTCTATACTTTTTAAGCCTAAGCAGTAAATGTATCATTTCATGACTAGAACATAAGAAATATTGAAATGGCGCCTTAACAAAAAGTTATTCAGCTCAATAGGCATTTTCCGCTGTTAAATAAAAATATAAAATGTTCGATGACAGGTTTTCATAAGAAATAGATAGGTACTAGGTATATATTAAAACTTTGTATGTCCAATGGTCATGAAGTCCAAGCAAGCGAAATTGCAGGCAGCCACTATTACATATGTACATATGCGTATAAAAATTAAAGGACACCTATTTTATATTGTGTCGTTGTGGTTTAGTTGATATGAAATTAATTGATTAATAACTATTATTTTCGCTACTATTTTTTTTTAATATGGTGGTGTTAAATCATTATATACGTGAAAGACTCCTTTTTATAAAAAGCTTATATGCAGAAGAAATACAGAAAGGCATCTATCTATCTTTCTTAATTGTATTTGACTATTTGTACAAAGTACGAGTAGCATAAGCGTTGCTAAGGTAACGCGTATTCTATGCATCAACTAAGACAGTTACGTATACGTACGCATTCGATGGTATAGGTACGTGTTACTTGTATAAATATATAAATCTACTGTAGATTTATTTAAAAAATTAAATAAAGCTTAGGGATAATTATTGATAGATAGTCTGCCTGCTAGCTATATATCATTATATTATAAGCTATAAGTAAAGAAGATAATGATAATGTAAACAAGCACAGGTGTCCCATCGCTGACTTCATGAGTTAATGAATTAAACATATTTTTTAGTCCATATTGCTTATTTGCATAACGGAACTCAACGCCGCATTTTGCTGTAAAACAGCGGGGAAATCAAGTTACAAAACTTTTATAGTCAGACGTTTTCCCTTCCTTACTTCTCTTTATACCTATTTAACTTGAAATGAAATTAGAGTTTCATAAAGTTAATTCAATTAACTTTATTGTAAATATAATAAAAAAACGACATTTCTATCAGTAGAGTTGTTATTAAGTAAACCTTTAACAAAAAGCTTTTGTCTAACTCTACATATCGATTTATATATATTTGCAGTATGCATAATATAATTTTTTATATACCAGTATACATAGGGTTTATATGTAAAAAAATATATTCAATACTGGACATAATACCTAAAAAGTATAACAGATATCGATATTACGTGTCAAGGAACAGTTTACGATACGTGACATTATACAAAAGTGTGGGATGTCCATTTATGGTATAATGCATCGCGGACAAACGTTTAAGAATGATAAATCGGTACATTTCTAAGGGCGATTCGTTCCGAACCTGCGATATCAGGACAAAAGTGCGACTTAGTTCACGACACTGTCAAAGGCAGTTTTAGATGAAATCCTAAGGGACGTAGTAATAGGGGACCGTGAAATCGCGGTTCCGTGACGAATCGCGGCAAAATTTCGGTTTTTCGGTTATTTCTTTGGAATTTGTACGGGCTTTCTTCGTCGATTCGTCTCGCTGAACGGGTGTCAGTATTACAAACACATGGCCTTTGATTTAGTCTAGTTTTCTATTCACCGATCCGCAACGGTTTTTAGATTTCGCGACACATTTCACGGCTTGCGACGCGTTACATTGATGTTGACTTACCTTCCGTCACAGCTGCTAGAACCTCGTTTAATGGAATTGGCAAGAAAATATGAGAAGTCTAGCCTTTGACAGATAATGCCTTTGTAATTTATTATTACTGGGTGCATTACATTATTACTAAAGACTTGGTTTTCTTATATAAATAATTAATACACAAAACCTATCGTTGATGTATAATAATTGAGATAATAATTTATACAAGTAATAATAAAAAATAACTTATATACCTTTCTTTTACTTAGTGTAATATTTTTATTCAAATTGTAAAGTTTTTGAAAATGACAAAAAACTACTTGTTATTAAAGGCAAATAATTTGAAATAATTATATTTTCATAACGTGACAGTAGGATTCTTCAAAAGGCAATTTCACGCCTTTATCTAGCAGGACAGTCAGGAAATGTTTTCCGCCCGAAATTGAGAAATTATGTGTACTTACACATAAGTAGGCAGAAGTGAACTCCATGCTTTGCTTTTTCTAAAATAATTTAAAAATTCATAATTACGACCAGGAATTGAACCCACAAACCACGTTTACAATCATAAATGTAAAATTTTAATATTTTTCTATTGACAACCATTTGAATTATGAATATAAAACAAAAAAAAACACATTTAATCCTTGATCATTCAAAGAATGTAATAAGGAATTGTTAACCTAAGCACAACAGCTTCAAACTACCACAGCTCTTATTAACACGAACCAAACCTTTCAAAACCAAAGACCTGTGAAAATCAATAGAACTTGCCACTTGCCTTGTTAAAATTCACAACCTCGCTTTGTGCAAAATAGTGGCGCGTAAGACAAACAAGTCTCGCGTAAAATTCGGATAAAGTTGTTAATAAAAGTTTACTTACAATTTTAATTTTGTCATTAAATATTATAAGATAAACGATATTCGACTTTAAACTATTAGTAATAATGTTTATAATATACAAGTTAGTTTTAAAAAAAGTTATACAAATTTTGTTAACAGGAAGGGCTCATCAAAGTGCCGCTCTTAACATTGCCCAGTTTGTACTAAAAATACCTTTTAAGGGTGCCAACGAGGACTTCAAGGTGTGTGAGTTTTGTCAAAAAACATGTTAATTTTAGACCAATATCAATCAGGCTAGCGTGAATTTTCACAAAGGTGGTTTTAAATTTATTTAAAAGTGTCTCTCTTTTATTAGTGGTTGGAAGTTATTCTTTTGAAATTCAAAATGTATCATTGAAGTAGACTGGAATGAAAATGCATATATGTATAAACTACTTATACTTTTATATAAAGGTATAAAATATCAAAAGCATGTATGTGGCCAGTCGTGGCCCAGTGGCACAAGCGTGTGACTGTAAACGACTAGTTGTGGGTTTGATTCCCACTCGAGAAGTGGAAATATTTAATATTTCCATTTTCTTCGCTCTGGTGTCGAGGCTAAGCGCGGCGTTAAGTTCCGCACGCAATGCCTCCAAATTTGGCGGAAAGTGGAGAACGGAGTGTCTTAACACTTGGTTCCCTCTGCCTACCCTGCTGTGTGCGGGATACAGCGTGAAGCTAAAAAAAAAAGAAAAAATGTTTCAGAAACGAATTTTGTTATAGGGCCAGATTAAGGTCTAAAAGATTTTACAAATATAGTGCTTATATAACTAATTAAGATACATCAGATGAGTGAGAATTTTATATAACAGGGCGGAACTAAGGGCTGGCATAAATTTATTTGAAGTTCTATGCTGTTTACATATATGCAAAAATTGGAACACAGCTCTTTATTAGGCATGCAGATGAAGTCGCGGTCAATAGTAAATTATATTTTTAAATAAACAAGCAGTGGACAACCGAGCACTATGCACTTTTTCTAACCGAAATGATCTTTGCAGACCCCCAAGAGAGTAGATAAAACATAAAATTTTAAGTGACCAATATATAAAGTACCATACAAATATCCTTCACACATTTTTTTTAAATAATTGCCTTAATTGCCTTTTGCTTTCAATTTCAAGTGCTTTACTTTCGAAGTGTCGAAATAAATATAAGGAAATGGCACTGTAGTGTTACTCACTAATGCTATTTCGCAAGGACGTGTTAAGTAGTCAGGAAGTAAGTACTTTAAGCCCACAATTACGGTTATAACATAGGTAGGTTATATAAGAAATAACTTTTAAAAAATATAATAGACATAAAAAGATAAAATATATTATGTTGAGGCTAGTAGTGGCGCAGGAGCATTAAGAGTGACTGTAAACGCGAGTTATGGGTTCGATCCCTAGTCGTGGAATTGAATAATTTAATATTTTCAATTTCTTCGCTCTGGTGTCGAGGCAAATCGCGGCGGTAAGTTCCGCCACTTAACCTGCAATGCCTCCGAATTCGGTGGAAAGTGGAGAAATGGAGTGTCTTGGCATTAGGTTCTCTCTGATTACGTGCTATGCGTGTGAATTTACACTAGAAAATAATATTGTAAATCTAATATATTTTTTTTAAGTACTGAATTTTTTTTTGAAGTACTCAAATTGTAAAAACAAATATTTTATATGAAAAAGCATGTACCTTGAATTGCAAGATGTACCTTGTTTAACATTATTCTTGCCACCATCAACCTTATGTCTGTAGAGTAATAAAATAGAATAATGACAATCACACAACAAAAAAATTATAATAGACATTACCTGTGGCAGTAATGCTAGATACTTCATAATTTCCCACCACATTTTTTTTTATGTATATTAGTTATATATGTAATGAAATAATATAAAAGCTTCTTATCTTTTAAAACTAAAAGTTAATAAGCTTTTATATTATTTCTATTAAGCTTTTCTAAGTATTATATTATTTCTTCTCCTAATTCATTTGCTTATTCATATTAATTTACCTGTACCATTAATTTGCAGTATTTTGCAATCATACATTTACTATAAAGTTTACTTAAGGTTATTGACGTTAGTATGTTGTTATTGATACTTACATAAATATATAAATATTTAATACATAAATACTTGCTATAACACTCTTAGCTTCTCCCAATAATAAAAAAATAATGTCGTCAACAATATTGCCAAAACGTCACAAAAAATTGATGACATTCGATATAACGATTCGATATTCTTATCTTATATTCAAGCATTTTTTCATACTTACGCATTACCTTATCAATCAATTATAATGATTATTTATTATCTACTCTACCCAATACTCATTCCCTATAATAAACTTGAAACTTATATTTTGCAAGAACTTAAAGTGCGCAAGAACGTTAAACGCCAGGAAACCGTTACTTAAGAGTCATAATTAGGTGGTTAAGTAACACTTGTACACTTCCGATTGAGTGTAGGATTCACTGGGTTTTTGAAATTCTTGGACATTATTATGAAATTTTTCATAATGCCAAGTCTTGCTAAGCAAGCCAAGCCAGAGTATGGTAATAGTTATAAAAAAGCAAATTAAGAGGTAGTTAATTAGAAAACGTAGCAGGATTAGAACCTGCTTCTATTTAATATCTGATTCAATAAATATTCATAAAAATAAAAACTAATAGATATATTAATTTATATTACACTATCATGAGTGACAAAACAGTAAAAAAATGTATTTGTCTATTTCAATATTTACTCAATAAAATAATGAAAAGAAAACATAATTATATCTTCAAAAGTCAAAACAGCAGCAGAATAGCATTTTGTATTTTAAATTACATACATTTGGTCTAAAGTCTAATTACATTTAGTCTTTTATTTACAAAAATACAACAATCATCAACAATATAATTCAAATATGTTTAATTAAATAAAAATTATATTGCTACTACTGCTACTACTGAATATTTACTTAATGAAATTTTTACAGAGAACTAGACAATACACAGCGTTGTGTTCCGTCACTCAATAAACAATGTCTTTCAATTATAATGAAAAGCGGAGAACGGAATGTTTTAACACTACAGAGTGTGAAATGCAAAAAAGCATAAATTTCTACGTAGGAATGTCTCAAAAGCCCATAAATATGGTTACATCATTAAGAAGCGTTTTAACTGTGACATCGACGCAATCGGAAACACCAACACGCCATTAGTGGCAAATCACTAACACATGAAGATAAAATATAAAAAAAAACGGCATTCCACTTTGTTTTTATAAAACATGGCTACATTTGAAAAAATATCTGCACGTGTAACAATTTTGTGCGGTCTTAAATTACACCAAGTCCTTTTTTGAGCGGAAACTGCAGATTTTTGGGTGTTGACAAAAAGAAGTACGGAATATTTTGACAGTTATCTTATACCTTGCGAAATGAGATGTTGATGCGAGTAATGATGCGGTACAGTTAAGACATTGTAACAAGTGTTATTTCATTGTTGTTAATTGTATGAAATTTTCATATAGTTAACTCTTTTTTTCTTGTAGCTACTTTGTTATTTATGCAGTTTTTCGACGTTATTTAAAGGAGCCAAGTTATTACTTTGAAAAATTGTCTGTATTTTAATAAGCACTGTAAGTATGTTAAATAGACATACCTACATTTTTATATAGTACCTACTTATATAATAATAACGCTAAAAAAATTAGCACAATTAAAAATATACATCTTAAAATATATATAATAATATAACTAAAGTATAATTGCCTTATACCTATAATCCTTAGTTAAAAAAATTGCAACACCGGTGCGGTCAAAGAACCTACAAAAATCTCGAAACTCAAAAAAACCGTTCCAAAACCATTTTCGGTTAAAAATTGCTTTTGTCTATCTTTACAAAACGTCTATCCGTATTTTTTGATGCAGTAACATAATACAGGCTGACCGAAAATTAAAAAAACCAAAAAGTTGCCGAAAAAATCTAATTGTGTTGCGAAATTTGGGCGACTAGCCTCAGGCTAAGATCACAGGAAATGGAATTGAGGCAAAAACTCTATAGAAGCCTACGAAGTGTCTACGATGTGATGGATCGACGTAACACAATCATTCGCTACGACATCACTAAGACGGTTAAAGTGCCCCTTTAGAATGAAGTGATATTATTCAATTTTATGCTCGTGAAAACTTGACTATAGAAAAATGTATACAAAAATATTAAAATACGATTTTATATAGATAGAAATAAGATAGAAAATAACTTGAGATTTCATCATTTTTTGCAGTTTCTTAGTTAAAAATGCAAAAAGTGTTTCATACTCTATGTGTTGGTCATAAAAGTTATAATAGCTTATCGTAGATAAAAGTAACTTTGTTATAATTGGACTGCAGTGTAACCAAATAGCTGGAACACGTGTTAGATGGCCACTAGAAAACCATTGGGGCTTGTTTACGGGAATCATGATAACAGCGAGCCTTTTAACAAGCGTAGGTTGGGTTACATTGTCGAGATTTTAATATAAGAGTTGACTTTTTGAAGATAACGCCTATTTTATGTCCTTAAGTAGATTAGGTTTTGTTATGAAAGTATGAACAATTTTTAAGGTGCTACATTTTGTTTATTTTTTTGTATCAAATAGATGCTTTATATGTATTAATTAGATTAAAAAATATATTTGTATATCGATATTATTACAGATGTGATTATATCACTATTTTTACTGAACCTGTGACCCGTCTCAGGCATATTTTTTTATATATAAGACGGTAATGAGGGAGTTTTAAGACACTCCCTTAGTAAAGACATATTGAGTAGCCGTACTCCACTTGTCGGGCTTTGTCTCGTTAGGGCGGGAAACGGAACCTCATTTAAAAATAAGTTTTCCCTCACCTCCGATTGCTTTTGAATTTGAGTTTTAAATCCATAGTGTTTAGATTAAGACACTGTCTCACTTATCAGGAAGGCCTGTTTCTATAGTAAATAGTACCTATATATAAATAATCCATATAAAATAAGTAGAATCTAAAACGGCTCGAAATACAATATACATACATATATATACTAATCGTATTATATGATCTTTAAAAATTTTTCAAGATGCAGACACAAAGAATTTAAAAAGTGGGCGTAACTTTTACTGTCATTTTAGTTCGGCATAATAGTTGGCGGCGTTGGGTCGAGCCGAGCTATTATCACAAAAAACAAGAAAAAACTTGCCCGCCTTAACAATCGAAATGGTAAAAGGAAGCGTAGCCTTGCGAATCTGAGCAATAAATTCTTTTTGATTGAATTTCGGACTCACGCTGCGCTATAGGGGCTCATTATACTGCTGATAATTTTATATTTTTTTTTCTACAACACGCTTTTTACGTTTGGTTTATTATTGAATGTATGGGAGTAGCTGTATAGTTGCACTCTGTATAACGTATTGGTAATAATATTTAGTGGTAATATTACTTTAATTTTTAAAATATATATTGAAACTTTATTTTGACGAAGAGCTTGTATTTTGGTAAAAAAAATATTTTCTATTATAGCAAAAAAATCAGATATTTAAGAATTTTGTTATATTTGTTAAGCAACAATAGAACAGCATAAGTTACTTTTTTACACATTTTGTTAGTGTTTTTTATTTTAGTTTTCCTTTTAAGCTTCTTCTCCTTCATGATTTTTAACGTACAGCAGGGTAGTCACTCAGTGTCAAGACACTCTGTTATGCACTTTCCACTCGAAATCAACATACAAATATGGCACACTGAATAGCATAACAAAAGTGTTTAGATTAAAACTTATAAAAAATATACTAGCACTATGATTTGTGCCATTATTTCAATTTTACATACTCTTATAATTACAATGGCTGTCTTCCGAAATTCTTCCTCAAGGATCTCTGCTTCACCAGGCTTGTGAATGAGCTGCGTATGCGCAATCGATTACCCAACGGTTCTTTGATTTACATAGCGGATACCGTAAGGCTTCCATACCATTTTTCATGTAATATTTCAATTTTTTTTTTATTTTCTAAAGCGGATAATTCGTGTTTCCTTATTATCTCTTCTATACAATATGCAGTTTATGAATGAACCGTTTCTACTGATTTGGTACGGATAGTTTTCGATCCTTTAAAATTCTTTTGTAATAGTTGTTCAAGTGCAGTCGAGTATCGTTTGAATGTTCTTGTACGCTTATGCATAACAAAAATTAATTTTATCGAGGTTCGCATTATTGGTTTCATACAAAAGTGTATTCATTGACAGATTCTTGAAATATTGGAAAAATATAAAAGATGTCTATGCCATATTAAATGCTACATACACGAAATATTTCTTTGAATACAATACAATTATTTTATTAAAATACAGTTAAATGATTATAAAAACAAATTTAGGCCAACCGATTTTTAGTTATCATGGTGTAGTGGGACAGCGACTGACGGTAAACGCATTTGGTTCCCACTTGTGGGAATGATTATATTTAAATTATTTTCGCTCTGGAAAAAAAACTCCATTTCGGGCGGAAAGTGGACAACAGAATATTTTAACATTCAGATCTCTCTGACTACACTGCTAAACGAATAAAAACGTCTTTTATATATAAAACATAAAAAAAAAACAAATTAAGCACTTATAAACGTAAAATCTACTTAAAAAAATACACCCAACCAATAAGCTTACGTTATTTATCGAACACCGAAATCCGACAAATCTTAACTAAATAAAAACTGAATTCGTTTGGATATTTACTGCCGCCATTTCGTGATAAGCAAACACACACTTTGTTTGCAAAGATAACATGAGTCGGTCCGAAACGAAAAACAAATATGTGCTCGACATCCAAGGACGAGACTGTTTAGATAACACGGGAGACCCTTCAGTAAGGCCCTATTTTTTACAGGTAGCTTTAAGGGCGTAATACCTATTTAACGATTTAATGCGTCGCGCTGTTGAATTTGTCGTATTTATTTTGTTGTTATGATATGTGCGTTTGAAGATGGTGTATTGAAATTTTCAAGTGAAATATTATTAAATGACGTCCTATAATATCTTGACCTTACACAAGACTACTTGATGGATAAGAGTCGGGTTTCTAAAAATGTATTTTCGAATACCAATAATTACAATTAATAACAATACGCGATTAATCCGGTTAAAAATAGTTACATTTCAAAATGTGTAGTAATCGCGAAAACAAAAGATGATAGGTATTAAGAATAAATTTATTTATTTAATATATTCGTCGTAACTGCACTTTAATGGGACACTTATGGCGTTGTCGGACGTAAAATTTCAATTTACTTACACAGTAACGTAGCGTCGGACTGTAATTGCGAGTGGTTGTAGATTCGATTCCAACTACATGATATCATAGTTAAATTACTTTTATTTCTCTGTTTTGCTGAACAAGACATAGGGCGGCATTGAGATTTGCTACTCTACAAGTAGTATTTTAAATTAAAGCGGAAAGTGGAGAACAGAGTTTTTTAACTCTATATCTAATTTTAAAAAATACTCTTTTAGTGCTCCCATTAATCCTCAAATAGTTTCAAAAAATGTCAATAATCGTTACTAATGCAAAACCTGCAACCTTAGATTGATCTATCAAATCATTTTTTTTAATCATTCTTTCGATAGGTAACTGCAATAGTTACTGGCAATAGCCAATAACTATTGCAGATTCAACATTTACTTTATTTAATAAATGCATTGACTCAAAAAAAATATTGCAAAATCTATCTAAAGTTGCAGTTTTTGGATTAAGATCGATTATATTATATTGACCGTAAGTATGTAACATAAGAATTTTACATCATTCATCAATACTAATAAATATAACTAGAAAATATTATCTACATAATTTAATTAACAACATAGGGCAGGCCCATAATTCAATTAGGTCGTGTAAATAGGGATACATTCCTAAGGGCCCATTGTGAGTGCACGTGCGACAACAATCACAGACACTGCGGGTCGCACGCACAAAGCTGTCACTTCTGAGCCTAGGTGTGAGCATAATGACGCAGTGAGCGGTCATTTAACGTGATTTCTTTGATTTTTATTATGAAAATTTCTATAGAGGATATCGTAGTTTAGTGGGACAGGATTGACAGTAAACGCGATTGGTTGTGGGTTTGTTTCCAATTCGAGCGAATGATGTTTGTTAAAAAAACAGCTTTCCTTTTTTTCCTCGGAGTAGTCTGAGAGAATCTAGTGTCAAGAGTATCTTGACACCGTTTTCTATTTTCTGTTAAAAATTGAGACGTTTTGTGTTAAGTGGTGACACTATTTATATATATATATATATATATATATATATATATATATATATATATATATATATATATATATATATATATATATATATATATATATCTATATATATATATATATATATATATATATATATATATATATATATATATATATATATATATATATAAATTAAAATTTAAGTATATATATATAAATAGTTTCACCATGAAATTTAATTAAAATTAAATTTCATTTCTTCGGCCTGATAAGACAACGAGATTTGTCACTCAAAACGCAATCGAATTTGGACAAGTAGTTAAAGAATTCTACGAACACAAGACGTAATCAAATTAAGATAAAGTGAAAAGCTGAACAAAGTATGCCTTACCACTTCGTTCTCTCTGCCTTTCTTGTACTGAATTCTGAATACGCGTGAAATATAATAATATCAATAAGAACAAGTTATCAATTAGTAATATTCTTGTAATTTAATTATCTTGTCTTTGGTGAAACTAAATTAATACTTACATTAATAGTCCGCGTCCCACTGCGCCATGACGGCTTCTAATATACATACGTAATAGTCTTTAATACAATAAAAAATAATATATACCATTTAAAAAGATCATTATAAAAACGAAATATGCTTGTAATAATATTAAACAGGCTTACTAATTTTTATATCACTTTTATGACCTCCTTAGCATATTAAGACTATAATTAGCAAAATTACATTCATTATAGTCACATCTACACACACATTATGCTATATTACGATAAAATATTAGGTGAAGGCGTAAAAGCAACTTTAATTACTAAGGAATAAGGTCTATTTCTCTAATTTGTCTTTAGGCACTTACAATCTAGGACCTACCTTAACTATTAAAAATATAAAAGGTTATTGATATTAAAGTATGGTTATTACTATTGTTATTACAATTATTACTAATTCTGTTGACGTAAAATACATGTTGCCATGGTTACGTGTATGACTACAGTAATATGATATATTAAACACATAGATATACATATGTGTAATTTTTATTTTATTAATTAATTAAATTAAATTAAATAGCTTCACGCTATATCCCGCACACAGCAGGGTAGGCAGAGGGAACCTAGTGTTAAGACACTCCGTTCTATTAATAATAATCCGTTTTATCAATAATTATATCGATTGGATTATTTTCATTTCCCCGTTCTGTTCACAAGGCAACGCACGGCGTTAAGTTTCGATACGCAACACGCAATGTCTAGAAGAAGAACTACTAAAAAAAAATAAGAACTACTTTTTTTTATTTTTTATTAAAATTGTGCGCCTGGATCTAAGACCTGACCTGAACTTAACGCCGCGCATTGTCATGTCACCCGACCAAACAAATGACAATAATCCAAGCAAAATCATTATTTTGAGTTGAAATCGAATCTATAACTATCGCGTGTAACTACAGTCAGATGCTGCTATTTTGCACCATGATGGCCTTTAAAAAGAGATCTATCTTAATAATTTATTGTATAAATCAGTTAGTTGTTTATGTAGCGTCCGCGAGGGAAGCTATAAAATATCACTTGATTTACACCTTCCTCTAGTAAATGTTGCTAATAATTTTTCATTTTTCACATTTCTGTGAACACTAATAGGATCTTTTGATACGAGAATCAAGTTTTTCAAGTCAATATATCAATTCAATTATTACCTAATTAGCTATCGCTATCTTTGTGTCGTTAATTTGGCAAGCTATGCAAAACAAGTGAAAAATTAATGTCTTTTTTGAAAATTAAATAAAAATGTGAAATTAGGGAATGACAAAAGAAATAACTTAAAAAATAAAAAAAGAAATAACGTGATGGTTAAAATAGGAATACTTTAAAAAATAGAGAATTTGGGTTTCCAGATAAGTACATAACGCTATATATATCCTAACCAAAAAAAAATTGAGTAGAATTTTTTTTTAGCTTTTTAGGAACCCCAACTAACATGTACCCAAACTATACTGTACCTATGTGGGACGTCCTTGGTATATACTTAATCGTAGTTTATAATCCCAATAGTGAAAATAATTTTATTTTTTAAATATCTTCTTTTCTCCATTTTGATAGACACAGGCCGATAATGAATTTCGATAATCTTCTTCTTTAAATAAACATCCAACTGAATATTCAGTGACTTTTCACTAAATTTTCACTTCATTTTCAATTACAATTGAATCGACATATGCCCAAAATATACATTATATTTCAACATATTATTTTAAAAGTTCCATGAATCACCTATTTCTAATAATCATTCAGGAAGTTAATGCCAACTTGTGACATCTTAAATACTTAAGCCTCACAATAATTATGACGCTCTCGGGAAAGAAATAATTTCGTGCAAAAAATTAAGTAGATCATTGTTATTAGAATAGAATGGCTCGTGGTAAATACAATAAAGTATTGAGGTGAACACAATATATTAAGTGGCGAGGTGGTAGGGTGCGGTGGTCTCGCCTCCCGTGGAGACGTCGTGGACGTGCAAACATAGTCGACTTTGCTCGCTAAATTTCTTGTTAAGGTTCTGTTTCCTTGCTGATCTTAAAATATGTTTTTTTTTATAATATTTGTATGGGAAATGTATATTTTAATGTGAAAAATATGAATTTAAGACTGGCGTGTGTAGGCTAAATAATAATTATTTATAATGATTATTTAAAGTTACCTATTTTTTTATTTAACTAGTTACACATATTAAGTAAAACTATTTTCAATGTCTACGGAAAATGTATGCAGTAAAATCTTCCTTTTTTTTCGTTCCACAGAGCAATTTCGATTCTAGAGCGATTCTAGAGCGAGAGCGAATTTATTGTGACCAAACACTTTAAAATAATCTTTATTATTATTTTTAAATATTTAATTACATTATATATAAATACATACATTAATAATGATTAATATATTATTTTACCTAGTAACCGACACTTACCCATTGTTTTATAAATAAGAATCAACATATTATAAATACTAATAAAGATGAAAGCAGCATCAAGTAAAATACTACTAGTACTTTTTTAAAACATTTTATTTATTCTATTACATTCGGTTTCAACGAAACACCACCTTAACATTGTCCTCGTGACTCGCAGGAAAACGCTAACTGTCCCGCAGAGCATTGTTTCTTTCATTCGTAAGGCAAATATTGGGGCAGACTCTTTCACAGTTTGCAAACAGTGCGACTGGGTGGCGGACAACAAAACGTTTCTAAGAATATGCGTGACATCTTACCAAATATGGTGATTATGTGATTGTTCGAGCACCTGGGCTTATTTAGTCCTCAACACGAATGTCATGCTTAAGGCTGTTTAATTGATGACCACTCATTGTAGGTGTTGGACAAGTCGCGAACAATTTTTGTGATATACTCGTACACCTGGTTTTGCATGTGGTTCAAAACATAGGTAATGATTTATGTTGATTTTTTTTAACGTCACGCTTTTACCCGCATAGCACGGTAGTCAGGGAGAACCTAGTATTGGTACCAGAGCAAAAAATGAAAATTTAATTATAATCATTTCCCATGTGTAGGAATCGAACCTACAACCATTACGTTATAGTCAGACGCTGCCCCTGAGTCACAACGACCTCGGCGTAATATGTTGATTATACCTATACCTATATACACTCACTTGTGGTATATTTTTAAAAGAAAATTAAAAAGAATTCAAATAAACATAACATAAAACGCTTTACCCTTTTCGAGGATATATAATAATAATTAGAGGTGGGTAGTATAAGAATGTTAATGTGTAAAAGGGACTTACTATCCATCAGTTACCAAACGGACATTGAAGGACTGTGTAGGAGACTCTGAAAAAGAAGTTATAGACATGTTAGTGGTTTTAGTGGTGTTCGCAGACTCAGTGGTGGTTGCAGATTGAGGCGCAGCTTGTTCTCAAGAAAGTGGAATAATACTTACCATCAAAATGTATAATCTGTTAGTTTATAAATAATATTGTAAGCTATAAGCGCCGGAGAGCTGTATCAGGGGTAAATAAAGCAAGATCAGCAAAGTAAAACAGTGACATTAAGCTAGTAGTAGTAAGTTAGAACTAGCACATAATAGTATTAGATTAATACCTATTATATAGTATGAGGCTTGAGGACACTAAAGTGATAGTTCTCGTGTATACGAGGGGCTAGCCCTCGTATACACGAGAACAATTCGTGTACGTTGTATTAGTTTAAATGCAATGTAAACGATTATTGAGATGCAGATAATAGTCAACAGTTCTCTAACAGCTTCTCGATGTATGAAAACATGACATATATTTAATTATTGACTTTGACTTTGATTTCGACATTATTTAGGGGTTTATGAACGTATATGTTTGTACATTCGTCCAATACTTATAGAATTTGTGAATTTGGTCATACAAATCGTAGCCTTATGTAAGTAAAAACATGTTTTGGTTTCAAACTAAGCATTACATCTAAGATGTACTATATTAAATATTTTTGCTTCTTAAATATTAGATTCGCATAAATTAAGGGATGCAATGATACCTTAAGTGACAATTATAATTAAAGTGATATCACTTCTTACTATGTTATTTTATTCGTATATACTGAAATATTTTTAGGAGATTTTCCTTAGTAACTTAATTGTCTTGACCACAATAATTACGTACCTATATATAGCAACTTTTTCTATATTATTATTCTTAATTTAATAATTATTATTCAAATTTGTAAGTGTAAATGTAAATAATACTTTAAAAATGTTCTTCTAACTGGTCAAACCGATCAAACTGTTTAATATTTACCGAACCGAATTTTTTAGTTCCTTTAGAAAATCCTTCCAGAAGTCCTTCCGGTTCTGCTGATTTTCACAATAAATTTGTCACTCTGATTGAATATAAATATTACCCCAGTATTAAAGAACAGTGTGTATAACACTTTAGAATGTTGTCCCTACTGGTAAAAGCGAATAAACTGTTTAATATTTACCCTTCCATTTGAAAAGACGAGTGATAAATCTAAATATTTCCGTTTTGAAACACTTTCAAGTAAATATAAGTACTTTCAAAATGTCAATTAATATGACAATGTCCGTCTGTCCGTCCGTCAGTCACAAAAAAGTCCTTCTGGTTCTGTTGTTTTTTATAATAAATTTGTGAGAACGAAAACATATTACCCCAGTGTGTTAGCGCTGTTACTAAAACAAAATAAAACAAAAGCTCAGGCTTCTCCCACTTTTCCAGTAGGCATTCGAAAAATTACGTATTATTTAATTTCTGGTGATTATTACTTCTGCACTTAACAAGGTAGTGAGAGAGGACCTATACAGCGATATCAACAAAAATATATATTCAGTGTTTAATGAACATGTTACCTTGTTCTCTTTATACTAAGCTAAATACAATTTAAATAATACAACTCGAGAAAAAATATATTATTAATACTTTTTCTTGCATAATAGGGCAAGCACAGAAAGCTAAGGGTCAAGACGCTCCAATCACCACTTTCAGCCCGAACAATCATTTCTCCTTGTGAGGATCGAACCCCATCGAACCCACAGCCATTGCGGTTACCATCAGACGCTGTTCCATTGTTTAATTAGACACTAGTTAGATCAGTACCAAAAAAAGTCGAGGAGAGTGACTAATTCTATGCATTTTTTTGATTCTTTGTAAAAACATCTCAATCCTATGTAGGTAATCTAAACAGCCTTTTTATTGTACTGTTCTGTTAATCACGATTTATTATTTAATCATGATAAACTAACCGTTGATGACAAAATCAGTCGAAAAGCCATTATTACATGATATTTTTTTTTAAATATAGACTTTATTTATATAACATCGAATACATTATTTAATGAAATAATATTTAAAAGTCCTTGTAACAAAATCTAAACTAACCGTAATATTCATACATAATATTTGTTGCCTCTATTACAATGAACACAAACCTCTTCTATTCGTCTTATAGTAACAAGAAAGATTCCTTTATGGTTCCAAATCTCAACAATGACATCGGCCTATCCTTTTTGGCCAGTGTTTGGTTAGCTGCAGGCTTATTGTCGATTCGGAAATCAATTTACGATAATTGTCATTTATTATGAAATAAATATGATCCTTTATGCTGTACTATGCCTTTTGTCAATTTCTTCTTCAAAAGGAGATCACGTTTTCTTTACAATTTGAAGCATTCGGCGTAAATAATTTTTATATTTTGAAATATTCATGTATGCTTTCAATAATGGTTCGACTAAAATTTTATCAAGACTTTTGAAGTAAATTAGGCGGAATGTGAACATGGAGGTTGACGTCAAAGAATGTTTTCTCAGCTTATGAGCAGATGTAATGAGTGAGCATTTATTTTCAATTTAACGTAGTAAATTTGTGATGTAAAAACTCCTATTATCATAATTTTGTATGTATGCAAGTTGCAAGAAACCATGTACTTAATAATTTGCATATTAAAAATGAGATAATGAAGTGAATGAATAAAATAATTTTTAAATTTAAACAGAAACTTAATGTAAATTTGGTTCTATAACTATTAATTATTCTTAAAAACATGATAATGTTCTTCAATATAGGCAGGTCTCTGTTCGCCCAGGTCCACGGACAAGTTGGGACGGAGACCTGGGCTAATGGTGGAAGAAGAGCACTCCGGGCGGGTATCCGTAAGGGATTTTTTTTTTTCGTCAGGAAATCCGTTATGGATACCAGCCCGAGTGGGGACCCGGGACGTGGTTATGTGGGACTCCGGTGAGGCAAGATGGTAACGCCGCCGTTGCCCACTAAAACCTGACGGTGCTCCTTCTCGACCGCCACTAGCCGGGCCACGGGGACCGAATCAATCGTCCGAGGACACCGGCGGCGGGAGCCTGCAAGGCACGTCGCGGAGTCAAGGGTGGTGTAGGTCACCCTCGACGGCCTGCTCGGAGTAGCGCACGAGAGCATCCGCGTGCGCCTACTCGGGCCAGGTGAGTAGGCGGTCAGCTAGCCCCACGCTGACCGCCCTCTGGCCGGTTAGGGCGGAAGGCGACGATCATGTGCCGCCCTCCGGCGACCCGGTCGTTGGCGGCGGATGGCGAGGTTGGAGAAGACCTCCCTCGCCCGTTCCGCCGCCTCCTTCTCGAGCACCACCGCCTCGCAGAAGGCTACGACCGCGTCCCACGACCTCTCACTCTCCACCATAGCCTTCACCACGGCCGGAAGGGAGAGGTCGTCCCCAATGACGCCGCGCAGAGCGCGGCGTTGAGACACCCAAGCTGGGCACACCTCCAGCGTGTGCTGGGCCGTCTCCTCGAGACAGTCGTCACAGTGGTGGCAGCGAGCGTCGGGCTCCCTCCCAGCGATCCGACACAGGTACTTCCCGAAACAGGGTATCCGTAAGGGATATCCTAACGTTAAAAAAAAGGTATCTGTTATGATAATATTAATTATCATTTACTTATGTATTTATTTGTAAATTAGGACTTGACCGGACTGTCATATAAAAAAGTCTAAAATATAAACAAATTTTCCTAGTATATGCTAATTATTTTATAATTTTCTGATATATCGAATTTCATTTAACGTTGAAAGATATTGTTGTGCTCTTAGCATTTTATTCTCGCTTTACGCTAACTCTCGCATAGCAAGGTAGTCGGAGAAAATCTAGTATCAAAACACTCCGTTCTCCGTTTTCCGCTTGAATACAATCGCGTGCTGATTGATGTAATTGATGAATTGTACATCAAATCAGACAAATTAATATAACTAAATTATGACACCCCACCAAATGAGAATCGAAACCACAACCGACAGCAACTACAGTGAAACTCTATCCACTGAACCATGATGGCCTCTAAGCATTTATTACATCAACCTCCCAACATTTATTACATCTATTTATTAATTTCCAAGACACGTGCTTTTTATCGATCGCACAAAAGCACCAATACGTGTCATCCATTATTTAATATAATATAAAGAAATATGAAAACGCTCAATGAAATTCATCGCATGAATTGACAAACGTACGAATTGACTTTAAAGCGAATTTGTCTCCATTTAAAACGCTAAAAGGTCCATTAAATCGCTTTTTGTCCTCCATTGATTTGTAGTTGACTGCAACGATATGCTCTTATACAGAGTGTCTTTTATACGGCAAATGTGTTAGAATATTCTTTTAAGTTTATAAATTATACGTATATACTTTTAAATTAGATACAACATAATATCAAATAAAGAATAAAATCTATACTAATAATGTAAATGAAAAGTAAAAGAAGAAAAGGAATGTCAAACGTAAGCTATATTCTTTTAAAGATAGATTGAAACAGGACATTATAATTTGTATGAAAAATATCAATTTGATATTTTTCATACAAATTATATTTGATTTAAGCGATAACGCGGACGCGGTTCATACAGGCGAAGCCGCAAGCAGGTCGCTAATGTTATATTAAAAATAATGAAGATTTTTTACAAATAATTGCTTATATCCCTGTAGAATATGACTTACTTGACTTGACTTATTGTCCTATGTCCCCTAAGTGGGGCAGAGGGCTTCTACAGTGCTCCGCCATCGCGATCTGTTCTGGGCAATTCGCTTCGCCTCGGACCATGACAACCCAATTGCCTTCAGTTCCGTTATCACTGAACGCCTCCAAGTATGCTTAGGACGACCACGTTTCCTTTTGCCTTGGGGCGTCCATTCTAGGGCTTGTCTTGGAATGTAGGAAGACCACCTGATCATATTCCATTCCCCGTAGGATATAGTGAGAAAAAATTGACAACATAATAGTAGTAAAAGAAGAAAAAAATAAATCTCTATACAACCTTACACAGAAAAAGTACTTTACGCTAAGCTATTAATACCAAAATACCTAAAGAACTTAACTGAATTTAGATTACAGAACTTAAAGGAGATATAAATAATATTTACATTTTAGATCAACCTGTATAAAATTCATCATTTAGCGAGATTGTCGAACGATTAAAATAACAATACGTCTAACAACGTGAATGGCAGTCAACTCAGACTCATCATATATTCTGCTTGAGCAAATGCTTTCATTTATTTATATGTAGCATGAACATATAAAGCTGTTTCTATTAACTTATAATGACTACCATTATTGAACTAAATGACACCTTGAGTCGTCAAATAGGTTTATATTGTATACGGATTTATATGGATCTCGTATATGAGCTCTAACAATTTAATAAAAATTTTGTATGGTTTTTAAAATCCCATAAGTACATAAATTAACTATTCTGTTAACTGTTCTTAGAGGTATTTTAGTATATGTGTACAGGTTCAAGCATTTTCCCCCTTTAACAGAGTAGGCAGAAAGATCTAAAGACTAACCTGCGCTCTGTCTTGTCACCGACTTGTCAAAATGAAAATGATTTAATAATTACTCTTGGTAATAATCGAACTCACAATCATCGCGAAAACAGTCAGACGTTGTGACAACTGCGTCGAGACTATATCTATGTCTATCTTAAATGTGTTAATATGTGAAAAGCTTACAACGCCAGGTTGGGTTGACCCACATTTTGTAGCCTGACCTTTTCTAAATATCTTTTTCAATTTCCTACTTGAATAACACAAAATTTTGCACAAGTGTCCGGACCTCATGATAGTATAATGTTTTCATGAATCCTTTCCAGGGTGACCATAACACGCTTGCAGTCTATTGAAAAGACAATTCTAAAGATTTTCCTTTCAGTATTTTTTTAAAAATTATATTTTTTCATTGTTACACTTAGGTATTTGTAAAACACGCATATACGGGCATATGTGACATAAAAAGATAAGTAAATAAAACATATGTTGCCTTGTTGTAACTAAAACTATTCTATAAAAACGGCAGCAATCCTATTTATTTCTTTCACTAATTCTCATTAGATAAAAGAATAAGGATTATCATCTAAACTAAAACTACAAAAAAATAAACTTTAGTAAGCTGTCAATTTCTTTTAGTTTTTATTAAGTAAAAAATATGTATTTAGGTGGGAAGTAGAAGACGGAGTGTCTTGACACTAGGTCCTCTCTGAGTACCCCACTAAGCGGGAAAAAGAGTTAGGCTGCAATAATATTGGCACCCTATTGCCACGTCGTTTTTTTTTTATTAAATATTATTTTTATATAGGTTATAATCATGAAAATTGTTATAGTATAATTACAGAGTGTTAAAAAAAAGTGGATATATAAGTCCATAATCTTATTGTTTTTCGTTGAGTTCAAAGTAATTTTTCTTTTTTCTTTTTATATTGAAATATATCAGACATGTTTAAGAATAAGAGATAATAACTTACTGACTGATTATTCTTTATTTCATATTCTGTCTAGTTACAAATTTGATTAAGCATACTCGTGGATTAAAGTAAAATTGTTAACTTTTAAACATTTTTAAAGTGTCATTCCACACTTAGGAAAATTGAAAAAGACATTTAGAAAACGTATAAAAATTTGAGCGCAGCGGGATTCGAACCCGCGCCTCCTGTATACCGTTCAGGCGCTCTCACCACTGAGCCATGCGTTCTACTACACGCTGCGTCGAAATTCTTATACACTTTGTTACAACTTATTTTTGTGGTTAGCATATAACTTATAATTTTTATACGTTTTCTAAATGTCTTTTTTCAATTTTCCTAAGTGTGGAACAACAGTTTAAAAATGTTTAAAAGTATTTAATAAATAGCATTCTCTCTTGTCAAAAGATTGTTCGTAGAATAATCCTTGGGTAGCAGAAATTTGTAAAAATCTCTCTACAGAGATGCTAACAATTATTCAGTAGGTGCGGTATAAGTATTCAGGAGGCGCGGGTTCGAATTCCGCTGCGTTCAAATTTTTATACGTCTTCTAAATGTCTTTTTTAAAATTATTTATTCGAAATTAATTTCAACTAGCGACCCTTATACAATCAACCTCATTTCGAAAAAGTATTTTTTTTTGGGTATCATTCTTCGTCTATTCTCTATAAAACGTAACATTGACGAAATGAGTAGTGCTCTACTGGCACATTCGATTCGCCATTTTTAAAGAAATCATTCAGCAAAATTTTAGTATCCTTAAAATCTATTTTTTAAAATATATTTTAATATTTTCTCCACAATTTTACCTAAGCACATTATATTAAAATATCTCTTAAACCAGCTGAAATATACTAACAAGTAAACATCTTAAATATTTATACAAAAAACTTACTTGTAATGACCAATTTGAATGGCGTGAATGGCCACGTGTAGCATCGACTCGGTTCCATTGTGTCCATACTTATGGATTAGACCCTAGATCGCTGATAACATCTTACGCGAGATCAGATAAGGGCAGAGACTTATTGTCTAACAAACTAGAGGTCCCAATAGCATTGAGTGGTCCTTTTTTTATTGTTAGCGGAGACAGTATTTGAGTCGCTAAGTCTTTGTGTAAAGCGGTACTTCGTTCGGGAAAATACGAGCTTTTATTTATTTTTTGCAATCAATTTGTGTTGAAGTGTTAGGTTAATGCTGAGTCAGGGTGAAGCTACCGAAATCAGCTAGTGGTTAATTGTAAAAAAATATTAACTTTATATATATGATTAAAATGTGGTATGATTATACACATATACAGCTTCAGTGCACGGTGATAGGCTGAAAAAAAGTATATTGTAAATATTTGTGATTTCATGACTTTTAAGAAATTTCATCATGATGGTACTGTATTTTTATACAGTACCATCTGTATGAGAGAGCTGAACGTAAACGCTATACTCCGCCCTCCATTTTCCCAATTCGAGACATTATGGGTTAATGGTCAAATTGAACGCAGCCCCACGCACTACGCCGATCGGGTGTAATTTTATTGAAATTTAATTCTATTTGTCTAATTTTAATTTATATTATATATCTGGCTTGGAGCCATCGTGACTCAGTGGTATCATCATTTGGTACCAAAGACAAAACCAATCAACACGCAATGTCTCGGTTTCAGGGGGAAAGTGGAGAACGAAGTGTCTTGTCCTCTCTGACTACCTCGCTAATGTACATTACAAGTGTTTCAATACGATACATAACAAAGTACAATTTACAAATACGTGTTCATTTCAAGAGTAAAACATCTTCTCATTGTCAAATATTTTGTCTGACACCTTAAAGCTTCCTAGAAATGCGGCACTGTTTGAAAGGAAGTAATCTTGACCAAACAATTTAAGTATACCGCCTTTGGCTCTAACAATTTAACATAACTACATCACAGGCGTGATTGGGCGGAGCACTGGAAACCTAAGGCGGGGACGGGTATTTGGTTTGTAAAAATTTGCGTTATTAATTACGTAGGCGGACGTTTACACTTCAAAAGACAGGAAAATTTAAGGGGGCAGATGTAAAATATAATTTGTCGAATATATAACGTCATATTTGCTGTTTTCTATCTTTTTGTTGTTTTTTCTAGAAACATCCTTCTCTATGCCTATCTCGTGAATCTAACGTTGCGTAGATTTTATTAATCTAAGTAAAGTCATTTGTTAATGTTACACAGAATATAAAAAAATGGTTCAGTTCTAAATATTTTCTTATTGATCAGCATCATAGCAATAATGGATCTTTTTTACATTGTTAACAACAATTTTAAAATTAATAGCGATATTAAAATAATTTAAAATATTCCTTTTTTTCATGCCGACCATTAAACACCATTAATGAGCGAACCTTGCTAAATACTGCCTTTAACACCTGCCTAAAATAAATTTAGCTTTTAAAGTTATAATCGATTCCATGCAAGCAAACTAGCTAGGCGTGATAGGGCGGGGCGCTCGAAACCTAGGGCGGGTACGCATGCATATAAAATGAAAAAATCTTATAATTTGTTAGACTAACTATACTGAATTTGTTAGGCTAATTATACTGAATGAATTTGGTTATTTCAAATTGTAAAGTTTTAGTAAAATAATTTGTCAAGACAATAATAATTTGACAATCAAGGTTGCCAAATAAATTATTTTTACTTTCAGTTTGTCAGAAATAATATTTGTCTGATAAATTAATGTAGGGTTAAATACAACGAGATTTTGATTATACTTTAGTTTAAGAAAGTATGTTTTAGTAGTGTGGTTAATTATTTCAAACGTTATAACTCTTACACATTGTCAAAATCAAATATTTTTTTCAAAAATAAGAAGTTACGTGCTTCATTTTTTGAACGTCCTATAATTTACCACCGATTCACTAAAGTTAATGCCTCAGACATGATTATCAAGCAGTGGCATGATTATCAGACTTTATCTATCATTACTGTGTTCAGTTCTATACTTGAGAAAATTTATTTTATTACTAAACTAATATATACATTTCCTTTATAATTAATTATAATAACATAAGCACCCCACACTCAAAACTGATCGTCTAAATATTGAAAATGGTATTAAATGCATTAGTTTCATACAATAAGCACGGAACAAAATAAAAACGTATCACAAAAGCCTCTATTTATAGCAGCTCATATTATAAATGTGTAAAACCATTTAAATAGCAAAGTATCAATAGGAGAATGTTTCTTTATGTTATGGTGAACCAACTTGGCCGTGATGTTTCACGCGCATTTTACTTCAAAGCTTTGCTTTATTAAGGTACAATTTAACCTAAAATAAACCAAATTTCTACGATATAAAATCGAAAATACATTAACTAAATAAATATTGGTGTAAAATGTTACTAATAACAAAGTAGATCTTATTACTAACTGTTAAGATTAAATTTCTAATAACAAAAATATTTCTTTTAAATTCGCTTCTGTGTCATAAGAAGGCTTTTATAAGGCAGCTAAAGGTCCACGTATTGTTGATAATCATTGAAGCAAACACTTGTTATTTTAAGAGATCATCCACCCTTAAGGCTTTACATTGAGATTCTTTTGACGAATATAATGTATTATTTATAGCACACACTTGGGCAGATTTGGGGCCAATGCGAGTATTGTCGGGTATATGATTGGAGGGAAGTCCCTATCATCAATCAGTACAATTTATTTCTTGACAATTGCTTTCAATATTGTTCGCGTCGGAATGCGGGTGATGGCAATTTCGTAATCAAAATATTCATTACACTAGAGATTAGTTTATATATATTCCTGCATATGTAGCTAGTCAGTTAGATCATAGAACTAACCTTGTTCTTCATTTTTTGCTTGAATTCGAGATGTTATGTCTTAAGAGATAAAATTCAACATCTTCTTTTACCAGAGCGGAGAAATAAAAATAACTTTAGTCTTACGCTTATACAGTCCCACTAAACTATAAAGGCATTACACATGAAAACTTACTTTATATTGTAAATTCAGATCTTGTAATAAATATGATATGCCTTTTTTAAGGTTTTTTAAACAAATAAAGATATCTTAGTCCATCGACGCTATTCAAAAACGTTGATGTCTTTCTTATTTTTTTTTAAATCACCAACCTAACAATAAACAGAAGGCTATCAGACATTTTTATATATTTTTATTTAGTATACCTCTTGTACTGCAAAATCGACCAGTTTGTTTTTCAGATTCAGTGCATCAGAAATTTGAGTTGTCCTAATTACATTATAGTATAATCTATATTTGTTTTCTGGCACCTACTACTATTATGTGTAAAATTGCCTTTGGAATTCATGACAGACGCAATGTTTCGAGAATTGATTAGATAATAGAGAGGGGAGTGTCTTAATACTAATTATATGATATAATTATATATGATAGTTGTAAAGTTATAACCTCTGACCAAATATAATTAACAACATTTCGGTCAGAAAATGTAAAAGTTACAAATTTTATTTTTTATCTGATATATGTACCTACATAATATATATGTAAGTTCTTTTATAGATCTTCAGATTTACAATGCCCATATAAGTACCCCACTTTTAACGAAAGAGAATAAAATATATTTAATATTTCCAAAAAAAATCTCATTTAAAATTTTAAAATATACTTTTCAACCTGCTTATTAGGCAATTTGTTATTTATTAATGCCGTTGTCACAAACGCAACAAAGCGAAGTTTTTTCATACGTAAAAAATGACACGAACGCTAATCTGTCAGACCCGGGGGCTTTATAAGTCCACGTAACTAAGTAACCATTAAATAAATTTAGAAAAAAAAAGGTTTAAAAATGTCCGCAGGCGAACCACTTTTAAATATTTGTGCACATATGGTTTCCGGCTATTTCGAGTGGGTTATGCTAAAAAGAGACCCTTTTTTTGGAATATACCTATATTATAAAAGAAATGGTGATTTATGATTGATACAAAAGTAAGGATATGACACACCTTGAATTCATAATGACAGAGCCTAGGCAGGTAGGTTCTAGAAAAAAAGATTTCGTTTTTGTATATTTTTTATGCTAAACAGATTTGGCCTAATAATATTTTTTGAATTTACATTATGGGGCATAATGGTTTATAAATATGACAATCAAGGAGGGGTTACATATTATACTATTTTCTTTTGAGCTTGGGCGTAAGCTTATATATTTATGTACTTTTAATATACATACATACCCACATGAAATCTAAAACAGAGGGCTACCTTTAGTGTCATCTATAGTATGTTCTCGAAAGACAACATAGAAGTCTTACCTTTCACTTACCTTTATGTCATACATTTCATACAAGAAATGAGTATAATATAAAAAAAAATATTATAGCACTAAAACTCTAATCAACCTACCCAAAATTCTAATCTAACCGCGAAATTCCTTCCTTCTATATTGATTTTTTATTTTAAATACTGTTAGCTAATAAGGCGATACGTGAAGTCAGGTAGCTTATGAAATGTTATTTATTTTGGGCGTCACAAAAAATAAGTTCGTGAGGTAGCGTTTGTGTTTCATAGATGTTAATTAATGTGCTGGATATTAAATATTAAGGGTTTATTTATTGTTCAAAGCAAATAAATACCTGTAAAACTAAAAAAACACAGCTAAGGGTAGTCAGAGAGAAGCTAGACAAGGCGGTTTGTCCTCAACTTTTATTCCGAAATCGATATATTGATGAGTGTCATTAAAATATAATCGTTCCCTGAGTGGGAATCGAATCCACAATCATCGTATTTACAGCCAGACGTTGACACTGCGCCCCGAGGGCCACAAATATAGTGGTGAAAATAATTTATTTTATTTTATTTCTTATTTTTTTTACATGTATATAAAAAAGGAAAAATCAAACTGTAGTTCTAACCTAAGGTAAAAAAATACAATTTGTATAAGGGTTAAAATAAATATTAATGAAGCAAAACTCCACAAATACACGTTTCAACCATTCCTAGTAAACATAAAAAGTTAAGCCCAAACTGAAGAGCCTATAAGAGTTGCGGCAGAAATACAACGAAATTAGGTAGCGAAACTAATGCACGAATCGTAAACGCTTCGCAGTCTATTACCGATCTAAGACCATGGAATAGAAACAAGGCATTAAACGTGTTCTATCAAAGGATGGAAACCCATTTAAAAACCGTAAAATGGGCGATTCTCGTAAAGGACTCAGTTATATTGTAAGGAGTCTACGGTATTGTGTAGTGAGACGCTACACACAGCACAATACTGTGTTCCATCTATCACTGGTTCCGCAAACCCGACAAAGAAGTCTGTAAGCTGTAAAAACAATCCTTAAACTTTTGAATATAATCCTTTACAAAGAGTACCGCCATGCACGTTCTATTTTGAAAACAGTACGAAATCCTTTTTCGATACCAATTTGCCGCCTGAATTATTTCTTTCTATTCGTTTTATGTATTGGGCCTGTTTTATAAGGTTTTTAAAGGATTGCCACCTTTGCACATAAAACGACAGGGTATTTTTTAAAAAAAAGTTTTTTCAGCCATTGATTACTGTAGGTATGGTAGTGAAAGAGATTTTAGCAGGTAAGATGAAATTAAAAAAACTGAAATTCTAAATCAATAATGCTAAACCAATTGATTGTTGGATGTTTGAAATCTATAGGTTCACATAATAAACACGTAATTGGTCGCTGCCTGTACTTGAAAGATATATAAGAAAAAAATATTGAGGGCACTTATCAAAGTAACAGAACCCAAAACAATTATTTTTATTTTGTTTCTGTTTGCATGTTAATTTGTACACAGTAATCTCAGATACAACTTAACCGATTTAAATGGACTTTTGTGTTATGGTAATAGAATGTGTTATATTTTTTCAATCGATGTACAAATAAAAAAAACAAAACATTTTCAGTTTTTATTGACATTGTTATAAACAACTATTGTATTATAGTGCCTGAAACTTTTTACAGTTGAATCGTCGAGCGGGTCGCTAACAAATAAGAAAAATATACAAGCAGATACGCAAAAAAATTGAAGATGTTGCGTAACATGATATTTCATTAAATAGGTAGATATAAGAAATCTTAACTGTCTGACACCATTTTTTAAGGAACAATCGCATAGAACGTTTAGGGAACCCGTAGAATTCCAATGCACAATTGGACCACGCCCACAAGTGCACTATTCTAATACAAGTTTCATACAATCCTGGAATTCCGCATCTGGTCCTCCACAATGAATTTCCTGTTCGGATTACGATACAGATCTTATATCGCCGGAGGACATAGCCGTTATCTCGATGTTTCGCGCATTTTTTTTTGCAATTTGACGTTGATTGATGATATTTTATTATCCTTGTTACCTTAAATTTTATTTTATAAATAGTATAGATTATACTTAGGAGTACACAGAGTACAAATTGCACAATTATTGTTGAACGTATATTTTTCTAATAAGGATAAACAATTACTGTGAGTAGATACAACAAGCACATAATGACATGACAAATATAAAGGTAGCCACAAATAAACATTATTTGATTTTTTTAATACATCAAAAATAAGATTTCAACGAAAATACAAATAATATACTTGTAATAAGCTGTTATATAAGTATATTTCCTGGATCAAATGAATAGATACAATTTATAGGGTATAGATGTCAGTTAGTTACGTTTCAAATCGTAAGCGATCATGATTCTGAACTTGATTAACTTTCCAAAAAAAGAACAACTTTAAAAGAATTGAAGAAGCAATTTGGCTAAGACCACCCCATTAGTCCTTGTCAAGTACTCAAAGAATCCTCAAGAAACCTTCACGGCCTAATTATGAGAAATAAGACATATTTTGCAGTCCGCATATACGTTTAACACGTGCTCGAATAGTTTTTCTAAAACATTCCTGTAAATATTAATTTTGAACGAACTGAAATACAAGCAAAAAACGCTAATTGCTTTTTGTCCTCGCAAAGGTTTTTGCGGGACGGTTCATAGGTCTGTCGAGTAAATGTGGGCTTTGTCAAAGAAAAGTGTCAAATTACGTGGCACGAGATGGAAGATAAGGTTAGGGTTGGGAAGAATATATTTACTTAAAATTGTAGCAGTTGATTTTTTAGATTGATAAGATCCACTTGTTTTATTTTATTTTTTATTTGTGGAGCTTTTGCCAGATAAAGATATTATTATACGTGTTAAATATTTAATAAATTTATTATGAACATAATACTTAATATATTTATTATAAACAATATTAAAAAATGGATATATAATATAATATATAATATAATTTCTTCGCTGTGTTGACAAATCGCGGCGTTGTGTTCCGTCATGCAAAACTCAATGAATTAAATTATCTCTGTTTTTCCTAAGCGTAAAGTCTAAAAAAGTATAATATAGTTTAAATTGTAAATGAAATTTGGAAATACGTAAAGTTAACATATGCTTGAATGTTACATTTATAAATAATCTTTTAAATTACACTATTTACTATAACAAATAACTACAAGTAATAAAAATCACTATATTATTATTGCCTTTTTGACGTTAAAAAGGTTAGAAAAAAGTTTTAGGAGCAACATTTAATTTTAATTTGTATCCATAGAGCAAAATTAATATTTATTAAAATCAAATTATAATAACTATAATAAATTGAGATTTATATGACAGCCCTATCTCAGCGCAAAGATCATGTTTTTTGCGCGCATCCATTCTGAGTTTTTCGTGAAGATTTTGCTCTTAGATAATAAAGCGACTGTTAATTATAAAACGACGTAACTGCTACTTAGAAATATAGAAAAATGAACCTTATTTTCATATTAATTAAATAGAAATTAGATTGCTATTTTTTCTTGTTAAAACGTTTTAATATATTAAATAAAAAGCAATAGGCAACTAAACGGAAAGAAGCGGTAGATAAAACGGCGACAAGTTGTAGAAATATTTCCAAAATATTTGTAAGTGAGGATGCAACCCGCGGGCGGGCGGGGCGTGCAATATGTTGAATGCCTACTTTAGGCGTATTATGTTTTAAGGAAATAGTCTAATTAATAATTTAATTGAGTATCGAATATATATTAAAGAAAATATTTTAAATAATATATTGAATCAGATTTTGTTTTTAATGAACTTTGTATTCGTTATTAATATTTAATATGTATGTAAAAATCTGAATGAATAACTGTTATATAACGATTAACGTTTTGTAAGTACAAAATTGCATTTCTGGAAACTCTTTTGAACCCCCTTTATATATACGACACTTAGAGAAATGGTTATAAATAAATACAGCATTTACTTGCTCTACGAGAGCGTACATAAATCATAAAGTTGAGTACTGTCACTCAACATGTAATATCTCAAATCTTAGCGGAATGCATAAAACGAAGTGTCTTCACACTATGTTTTGTCTTCCTACAGTTAAAAAAATAATTTATGAAAGATCTCATTCTCCTGTAAATGATATTTAGAGTTTATCCTTTTTCAAAAACTCTTTCTCAATGATATGTTTGTTTTAAAATCTTGGATACAAAGACAACCGACAATTGCGTTCATTTATATTGTTACACTAACTTTGCATTACATTCTATATTCTTGTTTAACATTATCATATTATAGTTCACCATAAAAAAAACCATCTAAACTTATAAAGAAATTATTATGTCTTCATATACACCATAACACTGACACAAACCCTATTCGCAAAAAGTATCCATTATTAAAACATCGCAAAAGATTGTTTAACAAAAAAATTATATAAGAATTCAATTTTACCATCTCTCATTCTGAAGAAATTAAATCAGGCGTGAATTTTATATTCGTGGGTCAAATAAAAAGGTTTTTAAGGCTTACATTCAATTCCTTCCTTTTCTTAGTAGCTTGTACGTATTGTAACTCTACACTGGACGAAAGATCGCTAAGAGATAAGCGCTTAGCATCGCTTTTAATGTTTGTCATACACGCTGAATGGTAAAGGTGTCTGTTGCGAATTAAATAATAGGTATAGATGTGAATAGGAAGGCCAAATATTTATGAAACATGATTTGCGTTTTTCTTTTTAAAATGGCAGCTCATTTTGTATATTTTAAATGGTAATTTTGTGTCGTTAGCTATGTAGGTTTTCTGTTATGTTGGTTAGTAATAATAAATAGATAGGATCAAACTAATAACTCGAATATAGATAGAATAGAAACCGAAACGCTATGTAAGTGTAAACACAATTTCACAAAAAGATTGATATCATTTAAAGTTATTCAAATTTAATCTGGGCCTAAATTTTTGATTAAAAAATGATATATTGTACATTAAAGGATAAAAAAGGTATTCATAACAGTATTGTCCAAAAAGTGCCTATAATTTAATATAATTATAAATAAGATCAATCATAGCTATCTTTATATACTTATATAGGACTTATCTAAACTTGCTAGATTATTCAATACTGTTACAGGCAAGAATCAGAAGCACCTAACCGACCAAAACCCTACCAAAAAGAAGATAATCTAAATAACACGTCAAACAAGCATATAGAGTGTAACATAAAGTTAAAATTACAATACAAATATTATGTTATCATTGTATCAAGATGTTCCAACTTGCAACAAATAAGGAACATTAAAGAAGAATGTTTGCGAAAAGGAAATATTGATAAACATCGCGGTAATCCTTGATGAATGCATACGCGTCAAGTGTACCGTGACGAGATTATTATATTGTGCAAAATAATGTATAACATCTATAGACTTTGTGTTGCGTGTTGTTAAACCATATGTCACCAGATTAAGTTGTGGGTCCTTATCGGGTGTATGTATCTAAGAATGTTTGTTGTAATGAAAGAAAATGATTATAATGATCATTATGTAGATGTTAATGATACAATAATTAATTATTTTATTGAATTTGAATCGTGTTATAGCGAATTTTGTTTTTAATATTTTTGGTCAAATAGGTTTGGCATTTTGAAAATTTGTTACTTACTCAAATAAGTTGCGTGAAAATTACTAAAAAAATATATGTAACGTGTGTCCAATTCAATTCATAGCATAACAAAATATAACATATATTTTTGTTCAGTTGTTATTTTTTTCTTAATAACTTTTCTAAGATTCATACATTTTCCGGCAGCGTGTTGTATTTCCACTATCCACCCAAATTCGAGACATTGTTTTTTAAGTAGCGGAGCTTAACACTGCGCTTTATAAATCACTTGATCGGAGAATTGAAAATAATTGAAATAAATATTCCCCCAATTGGGAACTAAACCCACAACCATTTGAGTTCACAATCAATCATTGAACCACTGAGTCACGATGGCCCATAGACTGTTAACCATTAATTCCATGTGCAAATAAGATAGATTATCCTTGTTGTTTTTCAAACCTTAGGAGTTTCAATGGGATTGCATAAACTATGTCATTTACATTCGTGTCCATTATTCATTATGTCACTTAAGACACATACAGCGTTTTAAATCTGCCAAATATGGGATAATTGGACTCTTGCTTGCCAGTTAAAGAATTATTCCATTTTTTACGCTTCTATGTTGCTAATCATTTTTAAAACATGTAGTCGTTTGCCGTACATTGAATTAATTACATACAATTTAATAGTACACACTTATACTAGTACATTTATTACTGAATGAAATAAAAATTATATGCCAAGGTGACCTAAAAGAATCGCACTTCCTGCTTTAGACTTCGACTACATTAATAAAAGTAAATAAGCCTCATACACGCAGCCATTGCTAACTGCCTTTGAAAAATACATTGTAACATAACAAAAAAACAGCTTCTCGCTCCTTCTCCCATAGGTTAGTCAGAGAGCTTAGTGCCAAGTCACTCCGCCCTCTACATTCCACTTCAAATCTAGACATTGTCTTAAAAACATATTTTTTTTACCTTCACGCTGTATCCCGCACACAGCAGAGTAGGCAAAAGTAACCTACTGTTAAGACACTCCGTTCCCCACTTTTCACCGAATTACTTTACACCGCGCTTTGCCGTCTAGGCAAACCAGAGCGAAGAAAATGGAAATATTAAATATTTCTACTACTCGAGTGGGAATCGAACCCACAACCAGTCATTTACAGTCATACTTTGTGCCACTGCGTAACGACTGACCTCTAATAAATAATAATAATAACCTGGATTGGGAATTTAACCCACGACCACCATTGCGCCTACAGTCAATCACCCCATTCAGACACAACCGCTTATAAAACGTAAAGTACTTTAACTTATAACAAAAGAATTGTAAAATAAACTATTTAATACAATTTCGCATCAACACAAATAGCCCACACATCCGGAGCAAATGAACAAACAACTTAACGCGATTACTCTAACCCAATCAAAGAAGACACGCTCTAAGATAAAAGATAAAAGAAACCCATAAGTCGTCGACAAAGCGCCATCAGATAGCTATCACTGTCGCCGATACTGTGTAACTAACACCAGAGATGGAGATAACCGTGAAATAGTAGCGTTTAGTTTATATATGAGTATATACACCTTATCGAGTTTTGGTTTTGAAAGATTAACTCTTTTCAATAGCAATTTAGTGCAAAGTACTTCGCTTATCTTGTTTGGTTAAGGATATTTGTATAATTTAGGCGGGTATGTTATTGAATAGAACAGTTAGATGCTTTTCCCTGTATAGCAGGGTAGTCAAAACGAACCTAGTGTTAAAATTCAGGTCTCCACTTTTAATATATTTAAAAACTAGCGGCCCGCTCGCGGCTTTGCCACGTGATCTTCGTGACTGTTTCGGTATATTGCAACCCTCAGTGGTGGGTTTTTAGAAAAATAAAGTAGCTTATGTTTAAGCTTAGATTATCAACTATATTTATGCCAAAATTCAGTACAATTGGTCAAGCAGTTTAGATTTTTCATATAAATTTTCATCCCCTATTTCAACCCTTTAGAGGTTGATTTTTGTAAAAATAAGTAGCCTATGTTAGACCCAGTCATTTTTACTAATTTCATTCTAAATTTCATCCAAATCGGACCAGTAGATTAGCCTTGAAAACGTGGCAGACAAACACACAGACTTTCGCATTTATAATATAAGTATGGATGTATATAAATTTAATATATTTAAAAAAAAATATATAAGTGCTTCTTCGACGTTAATAATACTTCTTACTACAAAAAGCTAAATATAGATTCCTTATTTAAAAACACACAGATCCCAATCCCATAATGTTTGAAAAACGTCTTCAAATTTTGTAACAAATTTTAAAACTAATTAATTAATACTTAACATTCATTTAACACAGGCGTATCGTTCACACCAGGATTTAAACATTTGGCATATGGACATCCTTTCGTCGACAAATCTCCGAGGATCGTTAGAAATAAATTACAGAGCCCCGGAGACGTAACTAATCAAATTAAATTCAAATGTTTCTGTCGTCGCCGTACATGTTAGTTTCTTATGGGGATGATGTATTTTGTTAGTGAATCTACAATAATTATATATAATTATAATATAAGAAGTTAAGTAAATTTTATTTTAAGGTTCATTTAATTTCACGATTTTTCCCGCATAGTAATGTAAAGTGAACCTTGTGACAAGACACTTCGGTCTCCTACATTGTGCCTAAACCAGACATTTAGTGTTGAATGGTGAAACTCAACGTATGCCTTATCTTAGGTACTAGAGAAAAGAAATAAAAAAATGAGATATAACCATTCGCCCGAGTGCATTGTATATAATTATTATTTCATTACAATTATAATAAAACAGCCACTGACTGTAAGTGCTACGGCTACTCTAATGGTTGTGGGTTCGATCCTGACACAAGACTTGACATTATATTAAATTTATTTCGACTTTCCCACTCTTTATAATCTTTATATGTCCCGCTTTAGTTCCCCCATCCAATACTCAATGTCAATTGTCTCCATTTTGGACGGAATGTAGAGAATAGAGTGAATTCACGTTTGGTTCTCTTTAACTACCCTGCTGCAGAAAATAGTGTAGAAAAAAGCTGTATATATATATTTTTTTCTAACTCCATCTTCATATTCTGCATAATAAAAGGTAATTAAATAATAGATTTGTGATATAAGTTGTTAAAAATTTTAAATGACACAAGAATTAATTGAAATTTTAATTACTAAACTAAAAAAATAACTACGTTGGAAGTAATTTACACCCTCTCATTTCATTAGCTTCCAAGCCACGCTCTTGACATTGTGTTAACAAAATCTTAAGTCTATTGTCTATCCGGAATGTTGTATTGCAATGAGCTATCCACTTCAATGAAATTGTCTTGTCAAAGATTAGAACAATTGTAGAAAGGTGCTTACCTTCTTAAGTATCTATAATATGGAAAAAAATATTTCATTTTCTTATATCATATTATAAAAAGGTTTGTAAAAACCTTTATCTGAATTTAATTATAGTAATTTCAATTAAAATCGCTTAGTTTTCATCAAACACAATATTCTTTTCTATATAATAATAGAGAGACTAGTATTAAGTCACTCCGATGGGATCGAACCTATTACCTACTATAGAGTTTACCGCTTAGCCAAGTTATCCTCGAGTATTTATAATTATTAAAACTACTTGCAATAAATAAAGCAAGAACGTAAGCATTCTTTAAAGGTACTATGATATATAAAAATATAATATAATAACAATTGTAAGATGATACCTAAACTCAATCTCTCAATTTTAAAGTTAAATGTAGCTCAATGTTTCTTGATATTCATCATCCATACATTCTTTCAAAATTGTTATTGTATACTTTTTTAACTATATTGTATTCAGAAGAGAGTCTCAAATGAAAAATCTTCTTTGTAAAGACGAGGGCCTACTTTGTAAACAAAGGACGCCACGTGCCGATGCCGCGATAACATTGTTCCCCGTAGCGTTCATAATATATGCAATATAAGTTATGATCTTTATTGAATATATGCTTAAAATTGAATATTTAATATGTATTAACTTATACTTTTGTTGATGATGATTTATTTACTATTTTTTATTATAATATATGTATTAAAATTACTTTATTAATGTAATCTTGTTAAAATAACAAGATTAGAAGAGCTTGCTTAAGTTCCAGTTCTTAAAAATCTCTATTTCGTATGCAAATTGGAGAACGGAGTATCTTGACACTGTCTCTCCGCCTACCCTGCTAAGTGCAAAAAAGCATGACGCCTTAAAGATTATTCTGAATTTAAGTACCTACATGCTATTTCTAATCAATTATAAAGTCAAATAGAAATTTAAGGCAAATTAAGCAATAATGACATTTAAATCAGTAATTATCTGAGAAGTTATTTTAGGGTTTTTTATATTATCTTAGGACATATTTTGTGGTCTTGTAACCACACCACCACAGTAAACTAAAGGTCTTACGGTACGAAACAGAAGTTTCAGTATCATTCGGCTAAGGTTTTCATTTCTCTATTAGCGACCCGCTCGCGGCTTCGCCACGTGAACTACCACTTTCATCCTCTATTGCCTATTTGGGATTGGTTTTTTTTTTGTAAAAGGAGGGTAGTCTATATTTGACTATCGTCACTAATTATGTTCATGAGAAAATCATCGATACATTTAGTGCAATGTCTATATTATTTGATAACATATAGCGATAACTGTTCTAGTTAGAAAACGTACGAAATCTGCTATCATATGATAGTAGATTTCGTACACATGTACCATCTGGTATATAGTATTATAAACCGGTCATAATATCTTAAATAAACTTTAAGCTTTTTATTTTACAATTGTGTTACTTATTGATATTAAAAATAGCTTTACTTGCAAATAATCAATGCAATTTGACTTTGCCAGTTTTTTACTTTTCTGCGGGAACTGTTTTGAATACCAGGGTAATTTTTAAAAAAAGAGAGATGGCCTATGTTTGACCTTGCCTCATTAACTATTTTCCTGAGAAAATTCATTCATTTCAGTCAAGGAGTTTAGATCTTTCATTCTCACTATATACTAAACATACATAAGTTTCATCCACTGTTTCAACCTCCTAGGGTTTGATTTTTTATAAAGTAGCCTATATGACCCTGCATTTTCAACAATCTTCTTTACGAATTCCCGTCAAAACATAACAAATAGAAGAGATACAGATTTTTGCATTTTTATAATAATAATTTTAATGAGTGCGGATATGTCTAATACAATGTCAACTATATAATAACAAATGGCGCTACCCGTTGCAGAAAACGTAGTGACATCTGTTGTCATATAGATTATATAAATATATAGATTATATAAAGTTTTATAGACCGGTCAAATGTATATTTAATAAATGTTATGCATATTTTATTTTATAATTATTTTAATTAGTGATATGGAAACAAATTTAGCTTCACTCGTGAACTATCGACATAATTTGAATGTTTTTTTTTAATTTTATTTTTCTGCGGGAGCTATGTTGAATACCGGGATGAAAACTATCCCATATGTTGCTCTAACCTCTAAGCTAACTCTATACAAAAATTCATTAATTTCTACCCGGTAGATACCGATATACAAATGATTTACTTATATCGGTTTTTTATTTTTTCCAAAAAAACTACATAGGATACCGGGATAAAAACTATCCTATATGTACCTTTGGACTATAAGCTATCACTATACTAAAATTCATTCATTTCTATCCAGTAGTTTTTGCGTGATTGACGAACAAATTAACAGACAGACAGACAGACAGACAGACAGACAGACAAAAATTCTCCTGAGTGGATTTTTGGCCTCTGTTATCGATATATTAACGCACCCAATTAAAATTTTTCTGAAATTTTTCATGTACAGAATTGACTTTTCTACTCTTTTATTATATATAGAGAAGAGAAGAGATTATGGCTAGACTGGTTAGTTTAGCAGCTAGCTCTAGAGCTAGCCGAACAGAGCTACATAAAAAGTAATTAGTCTCATAACTACTAAAAATTAGGAATAATGAAATTTGAAATTAGGGAAATAAAAAATAATTATATTATAGGCAACAAAAAAATATCTTTTATATTTAACATTAAAATATCTACCAAAAACACAAAATTATGCAAGAATTTCCAAACCAACAGTGGTTGACACAAACAAGATGAACACGTCAAAAAGCATCACATTCCTACCAAAAATAATAGAAACTAAGTTTGTAATCATTAATTTAAAAATCTTTTCGCCTTGTCAAAAGTCAACGACTCACAAATATCTATCACGGAATCAAATCATCTTCAACACGCAACGTCTAAGGGCGTGTTATCTTGAAAGGCAGCTTATAAAAAAACGTACGCAACCCCAGCCCGACTATTATCTTTGGACACCGAAGTCATTTTAGCCATAATAAGATAACATTAAGGAACCAAAAATTTTGTGGTTCTCAAAGTTTGTGTGATTCAAAATTAACATTTATTTATATACAAGAACATTTTTATTTAATAAGTTACACAAACTTTTGTCAAGCTTGCTATTTATGCGACTAAATTAAAAAAAACTTATATACTTGTGAAATTATCTTAGTTGATTATTATTATTCTTGTAGAGTTTACTGTACTGTACTTATCCTTTTACTATAAATTCTATTTAAAATATATATTAAATAACTTTTATTAAAATTAAATTGTCCAAGCATTTTCAAATATTGTACATGTTTCTGAAGATAAATGAGTTCCCCCATAAAGTAAACATTCCTTTACCACACTCACGTAATTCAGTTTCACATGTATTTTCTAAATTACATTGACAAATCAAACTACTGTAATAATCATTCGGAAATATTACATAAAAAAAAATTAAACACAAATCATGAAAATATTAATTAATTAAAGTTATATTTAGTTACTTAACTACCACTAATATTAGTAACATTAACTTAAGTTTGAGCACCATCCCTCCCGTAGCGTCAGCGGACCTGTCGCACTCGAGTAGGGAACAGGTATAGTTTTTTCTGGTGCGTTTCTGCGCACGTGTGTCGCCGCCCCTTAATTACCGACCCATACCATAAACAGATATTTACGCTCCTTTAAATAAATCTTTGAGTCTATTTTTTTTAATGTTTTCTTAGGCATAACTGGTTGAGACTTATGGAACTCTCTCAACTTAAATTATTTATGAAAAATAGTTTAAAAAATAAGGATATAATGCAATATTTTCTTTAATAATATTAATTTCAAATACGTTAGTCTGTTTTTGTTATTGTCTAATTAGTAGATTATAAATTAAGTATATGTTTATAATTTAACTTTGACTTATACAAATTACAGTAAATAATTTTAAGTAACATATGTACCCATATAAGATTAAGCTATTCTTACTTACAATACGCATGACTAACTAAATGTGGGTTCCTTATTTATTAAATAAATATATATTTTCAATAATTCGTATTTTAAAATTCTTCATACATTTTAGCAAAATATAAAAAAAGTACTAAATAAATCTTACGAATTTAAACTTCATCGTTAAATACAATATAAAATTCATGATTACTGATACGTAAAACAATCCAAAAATAGGCTTTAAAGTAACTAATCTTTGTTCACACAAAAGGGTATACATTTGACATTTTTAAAAAGTTATCTTTCGAGTTGTAAGTTTGTACCGCGACCTCTGCCTCACTCCGCGCGAGATATGCAAGGTTTATTATGGTGTTAAGCGATATTTTATTATCAAAACGATAAACTTTCCGCCTATACATATTTATCTTTCGGGATCTTTTTTATTCGGCACTTTATCACTATTATTTAGGGTCGCGATAAAACGCTAAAAGTCCTTCGTTATTATCTTCCATTAATGTTGAGATTTGGAGTTTATGTAAAGAAGGGTTTGGGAGGCGTAAAAAATGAATACGATTCGATAAGATTATTTTTTTCTTGTTCCTTTGGTTTAAAAGTAAAATTTAGAAATACTTTTAATTTCGACGCCGCATTTTTCGTTAATAAAGCAAAAAGAACATATCGTAAAAGGAGCCCACAGAGATCGGAGCGAGTGTTATTACTGCGGCATCCAAGTTATATTAACAAACTGTTTGTAGGCTATAATTATAATTTGGTTGAAAAAAACTCAATAAAATTCATGGCTCCAAATAGACATACGTAATGAAGGATGCACGAAAAAAATATATTATAATGGAATTCAAGTTAGTGGGACGCACGGGCCGAGTTTACAACAGCAATTTGAAGTCATTAAGATAAATCAAGTAAAATGATGCCAATCATCGGTAATTAGATGCTCAGCGCCAAAAAGGTGTTACACTCGGGAATTTAAGTCTCCCCCATTAAAATCTCATATATGGTTAACTAAAGGCATCATTTACCACCAAAACTTAAGTTGATGTCGAATAATTTGCCTACCTATAGCGGAAGTCAGGTCTTTTGGTGTTTAAAGTGTATTTATGTTGTTTTCTCTTATGAATTGTATAACATAAATGAGAAACGAAGATTTTTTTTTATGTTAAATTATCAGCAATCAAGTAGAACATAATTTATTATATAGGTACCTAAGTACTTATTCGTTTTTTTAATAATAGACATTTTAGGAGCTCCTCGTTTTACTACCTTGCAAGAACTTACAAAGGAGACTGTCGCTTGAAATCCCTACATCGCGTGTTGAATGGGAAAACTACAAGGGTGGAAAAAAAAATAAAAAAAGGTTTATATATATTAATTTCACGAAGCTGGCATTAAGTCCAAAACCAATTGCATTTATAGTCGCTGCGCCAGTTAAGCCCGCACTGCGTCACAAGAACCACTGTAGTTTTTATTCACAAATGACATTAAATCTCGGAAAGATTCTAATTCTTATCTTCATATGTTATGATATTTAAAAAATAAATAACTACTTACTTTAGTTTTTAATAAGGAAATTGATGTCCTTGCCTTGTCCCTCGTAAAATGGATAATTGACGCTAAAACGTTTAAACTTTAAACAAAATCTGATAAGCGTTTTTAAACGAATGACACATATTAGGTTAAGATATATGCCGGTTATTTAGTGTCTTCTCTTACTACTGGAACGCAAAGTGTTTAGGTTTAAATTGGAGACATTGATATTAATAATGGATATTTTTAAAAATAATATTGTGTATAATGTAAAAATGTGTTTTATACGTTTCAGGCTTCTTACATAGTGAAAGCAGAAAGAAAATAGTATCAAGATACTCCATTCTTTGCTTTGCTCTAGAATTTGGCACATTGTGAATTAAAAAACGGTGCTAAACACTGTGTTCTGGCTTACCACATGAGAGAAACGATAAATATTATAATCACTTGGACATCGAGCCCGTAACTATCATGTTAACAGTCAGAAGCCTTAGATATTGCGATATTATCAAAAATTAAAAACGACAATTAACAAAAATTAATTACTAATAGCTACAAACCACGAATTTCCAACCCTTGTTTCCCAAAACAACCTGATCCCATGTATAATAGATTAACCACCGATCATATAATTCAACTCCTGATTGATTACAGGTTAAAGTGTTCGAAAAGGGTTAAATTGGTATCCCACCTCAATAACTATAGAAAAGGGTTGTTATAAACATCCCTTAACTGACGTGTTAATTCCGTAATAAATAAGCCTTTGTTATGGTCGAGATTGAAAACGATCGATTCGATTACAATATTTAGTAGGTACATAATTGATTGTAGAACGTGATGTTATGAGGACGTGGAAATATTTTGATAGAAAGCGAGATCGTGGGTTCGAATTCTTTTTATATAAGTAATATTTAATTTATTACATAAATATTTTATTAATCTTATTATTGATTGAAAAGTACGCAAAAAAGTTATTGGAAAATTCAATATCTTAGAAGGTACAACTCGCTCTTGCTCTAAGAAAGCTCAGTTAATACCCCTAAGTTTAACCTTTTTAAGCAGCACAAAGCCATTGTGGTGCAATCTCTGACGGAAATAACGATTGGTAGTGAATTCGATTTCCATTCGGAGTAATCATTACTTTATTTTTCTGCCCTGATAACAATACAAATGCGCGGCAATACGTGGTGTTGAGTTCCGCCAAACAACACACAGTGTCTCGGTCACGAGCGGAAACTAGCAGAGTGTTAAAACACTCTGTCTTGTTTTTACCGAGTTGGGAAAAACACGAACCTGTTCTTAACTTATACTCTGCAAACATCCTAACAAATTGTTTCAAAAGCTAAAATATTTTTATTTTAAAATAAAAAAAATGTACATCAGCGAATCAATAAGCTAATTAAAATAAAATATCACAAAAGTTATAACATTTATTAAGACAAATCAATATACTATTGCCTACATAATAACATATCTCTATATATAATAAAAGAGTAGAAAAGTCAATTCTGTACATGAAAAATTTCAGAAAAATTTTAATTGGGTGCGTTAATATATCGATAATAGAGGCCAAAAATCCACTCAGTAGAATTTTTGTCTGTCTGTCTGTCTGTCTGTTAATTTGTTCGTCAATCACGCAAAAACTACTGGATAGAAATGAATGAATTTTATTATGGTGATAGCTTATAGTCCAAAGGTACATATAGGATAGTTTTTATCCCGGATTTCCATGTAGTTTTTTTGAAAAAAATAAAAAACCGATATAAGTAAATTATTTGTATACTGATATCTACCAGGTAGAATTTAATGATTTTTTGTATGGAGTTAGCTAAGAGGTTAAAGCAACATATGGGATAGTTTTCACCCCGGTACAATACAACTCCCGCAGAAAAATAAAATTAAAAAAAAAAAAAAACATTAAAATTATGATAGTTCACGAGTGAAGCTAAATTTGTTTCAATATCACTAACTAAAATAATTATAAAATAAAATAAGCATAACGTTTATTAAATATAAATTTGACCGGTCTATAAAACTTTATATAATCTATATATTTATATAATCTATATGATAACAGATGTCACTACGTTTTCTGCAACGGGTAGCGCCATTTGTTATTATATAGTTGACATTGTATTAGACATATCCGCACTCATTAAAATTATTATTATAAAAATGCAAAAATCTGTATCTCTTCTATTTGTTATGTTTTGATGGGAATTCGTAAAGAACATTGTTGAAGATGCAGGGTCATATAGGCTACTTTATAAAATATCAAACCCTAGGAGGTTGAAACATTGGATGAAACTTATGTATGTTTAGTATATAGTGAGAACTAGCGGCCCGCTCGCGGCTTTGCCGCGTGAACTACATAACTGCTTCGTTATATTGCAACCCTCGGGAGTGGGTTTTTGAAAAATAAAGTAGCCTATGTTTAAGCTTAAATTATCAACTATATTTATGCCAAAATTCATTATAATCGGTCAAGCGGTTTAGAACTTTCATCCCCTATTTCAACCCTTTAGCGGTTGATTTTTGAAAAAATAAGTAGCCTATGTTAGACCCAGTAACTTTTACTACTTTCATTCTAAATTTCATCCAAATCGGACCGGTAGATTAGCCGTGAAAGCATGACAGACAAACACACAGACTTTCGCATTTATAATATAAGTGAGAATGATTGTTTGAAGTTTAGATCTTCTAAACTCCTTGACTGAAATGAATAAATTTTCTCAGGAAAATAGTTAATGAGGCAAGGTCAAACATAGGCTATCTCTCTTTTTTAAAAAATTACCCTGGTATTCAAAACAGTTCCCGCAGAAAAGTAATAAACTGGCAAAGTCAAATTGCATTGATTATTTGCAAGTAAAGCTATTTTTAAATATCAATAAGTAACACAATTGTAAAATAAAAAGCGTAAAATTTATTTATAATATTATATACCAGATGGTATATATATACGAAATCTGCTATCATATGATAGTATAAAAAGCGTAAAGTTTATTTAAGATATTATGACCGGTTTATAATATTATATACCAGATGGTATATATGTACGAAATCTACTATCATATGATAGCAGATTTCGTACGTTTTCTTACTAGAACAGTTATCGCTATATGTTATCAAATAATATAGACATTGCACTAAATGTATCGATGATTTTCTCATGAACATAATTAGTGACGATAGTCAAATATAGACTACCCTCCTTTTACAAAAAAAAAACCAATCCCAAAGAGGCAATAGAGGATGAAAGTGGTAGTTCACGTGGCGAAGCCGCGAGCGGGTCGCTAGTAGTACATATAAACATTATTATTATTTTTTTAGCTTCACGCTGTATCCCGCACACAGCAGGGTAGGCAGAGGGAACCTAGTGTTAAGACACTCCGTTCCCCACTTTCCGCCGAATTCGGAGGCATTGCGTGTTAAGTGGCGAAATTTAACGCCGCGCTTTACCTCGGCACCAGAGCGAAGAAAATGGAAATATTAAATATTTCCTCTCCTCGAGTGGGAATCGAACCCACAACCAGTCGTTTACAGTCACACGCTTGTGCCATTGGCCACGACTGGCCACTACTATAAACTATACTACATAACTACAGACTATAAACATAATCATAAACATAAACAAAGATCGCGTGCGAGTTGACCGCGCTCACGCCAGGACACTATTAGCTTCAATTACTGGGACGCGCAGGCACGCGTGCGGGACCCAACGGGTTTCCAAGTACCGATATCTACTTGTATGTCTGTCTATGTATGATTAATGTAACGATTTCTTTATAAACATGATTTGTATTCAATACTTATATGATTTTAATTTTAGATTGTTTATTGGTATATTTTCGTTTTGAAATGTTGTTTTTTTCTGGTGGAGTAAGTATATTAGTTTTTTGTCTATTATAGATAATTATATCTACTTTCTTTACTTTCGACCTAGAGGTATTATACCTAACCTTTATACCTAAGTAATACTTATTGTAAGTTATCGAATCAAAATATTTCTACTTAATGAAAATCGTTAAATTAGAATATGTATTAGAATTTATAATCTTCACTCGACTCGATCGATACTCGAGTATATAACTTCAAAAATGTAATGAAACGCAATTCAGAAAAAAATGTTTATGAAAAAATACGTAAATTTTTAAAAACTGTAATAAAACCAACAGGTTGTTGTTTTTTAATTCATTAATATCATTTAAAATCAGGAATTGTTTAAATTTATTACTTAGAATTCTGTAGTGCACTCAAAACTTTAGTAAAAAGTAGATCTACATATAACAAAAATAATACCTACTGCATTTCCATACAGCCGCTGCTTTCGTCTACAAAGTACTTTAAATTAATTGTTCGTGATGACTCTTGTTGGTGTTACATTTCCCTTGAACATCACATGACGAATCACTTAGTATAATTGTCTTTATCCAAAGTAGTAATAAAAGAGATGAACTTAACATGTGCGATGTTACACATAAGTACAATTTTACTTATGTAAATTGCACACACTAATGGCCAATATTAAATAATAATTAAAAAACTTAGGTAATTAATGTCCATTCAAACTATAATCAAAATTGATTTAATTACTTCGCATCGCAATACAAAACCTCTAATACTATTTAAATTTATCTGACTCTTAGGATAAGCAGCAAGATCTCAGTGAAAAAACACTCCGCTCCATACTTCCTAAATTCCAGACACCGCGAATTGAGTGACGGACCTCAACGCCATGGTTTCTCGAGTGAACAGAACGGAGAGAATGATATAATTAGATTATAATTTCTCAGAGTGGAAATCGAACCTCCAAGCACCGATATCCACTTTAAAATTAAAATTCCAACAAGACGTAACCTTATTTTTTCTTACAACGTGACCTCAGCTACTTTCATAACATTGAATCAAAACAATACACTCGTATACAGCATCCAAAAAAACCTTTTAAACACCAATCGAAATATAAACCAGTATTAAAACAATTTGATACAGATTCCATTAAGCGTCCTACCACGTAACTCCTTCAAATCACTGCCATAATCTAAAATAAAGTCGATGGTATCTCAGTAGAAAAAGCTATTTGATTTTTATTAGAGCGCTCAAACAGAGCGCATCGAATCCTTAATTAAAACCAGGGCATAATAACCTTTTTTTTGATATTGCTCCAAGTTTCAACGTTACTCCGAAACTCATTTCTGAGTTATTCAAAATAAAATAGAAGTTTAACGAGGAGGGAGGTTTCTTATCACCTCCTTTTACTTCTTCTAACGATCCTGCAGCTCATTAAGTGAAGCTTAGATTTGAAATATGATTAAAAATTTGATTATTTTACCGAAAAGTTATATGTTGACGTAATGTTGTAGCTTAATACTGATTTGTATGTATATATGTATATAATGTTATCTGATAATAAGATAAATAACGTCGCTTTTGTTTAAAATGACCTTTTCAAGTTGGAAATCACACTTCAAAAGGCGGTAAACATTTTTATGCCTATATTAGGCATAGACATTGTTAAACGAGTTTTTAAAAATTTAGATAATAGTGTAATATAATATTAAAATGAGGCTACTGTGGCGCAAAATGACAGTGTCAGAATAAAATCATGTCGGTTGTAGGTTCGATATCAACTCGAGAGAATGATTATATAAAAATATTTTAATCTCTTTGCTACCTAAGATAAAGCGAGTCATGGAGTTTCATCCACTCTACACGCAATGTCTTCGATTTCAGAAAAAGTGGAGAGCAGAGTGTCATGTCCCTAGGCTCTTTAACTACTTGCTAGCTGCTAAAGCTGCTAATACTAAATTAGATCTACGCGTTTATAATTTATTTACACATACTATTGATATATTTACTAAAGTGATATCAAACAATCATAGTAATTCAAAGTATATTTAAAAGAAATAAATAAAAACAATTTATTTTCCTCATAATATATTTAACATAACAATAGAAAAATTCAATACAAATAACTATCAATAATTTTAAAAATCTAATCACATCTATACAAATGCAAAATCATCTGACCTTTTTTTTTGTAATAAAATTAGTCTACCTGCGATTTGGTTAATTGTTCAAATACCCCTGAAATTCACCTCCCCTATATTCCTATCCCCTTAACAAAATAATTTATAACTTTACTAAACAGTATTAATTGAATTATGAGTCTTATTTCAATAGATATAAGATTCAATTTTTTGCTTTCGTAAAATATAACCGAAACATATAAGTTTGTTAAAGTATTATACTTGCGTGGGTGACGCAACAAGTGTACGAACCAAAAAAATAAACGATTAGGGGTGATTTATACATTCCTATTATTTTCCACCCTCGATTTTGTTCCATTAAATCACGTAACTGAAATTCCCACACTCCTTAACACAATAAGCAATGATTCCTTGCAAAGAAGCTTTAAAAATATCATTGTTTAAAATTCTTCAGGTATAATCTAATAAAAACAATAGTATGTAGGATATAAAATAATTGATTACTTATAAACTTTATGTATAACTAGCGACCCGCTCGCGGCTTCGCCACGTGAACTACCACTTTCATCCACTATTGCTTCTTTGGAATTGGTTTTTTTTTATAAAAGGGGGATGGTCTAAATTTAACCTTGCGTCACTAATTATATTCTTGCGAAAATCATCGATGCATCTAGTACAATGTCTATACTATTTGATAACGTATAGTGATAACTGATCTAGTAAGAAAACGTACGAAATCTGCTATCATATATCTATATGATAGCAGATTTCGATAGATACATATATACCATCAGGTATATAGTATTATAAACTGGTCATAATATCTTAAATAAATTTTAGACTTTTTATTTTATTTTACAATTGTGTTACTTACTGGTATTAAAAAAAATACCTTTACTTGCAAATAATCAATATAACTTGACTTTGGTACTTTTTATTTTTCTGCGGGAACTATATTGAATACCAGGGTAAACTAACGACCCGCTCGTGGCGTCGCTGGGTGAACTACTACTTTCATACCCTATTTTAGCACCTCTGGAATTATTTTTAAAAAAGAGAGGTAGCCTATATTTGACTTTGCCTTATCAACTATTTCCTGAGAAAATTAATCGAAATCAGTCAAAGAGTTTAGATCTTTCATTCTCACTATATTCTTAACATACATAAGTTTCATCCACTGTTTCAACCTCCTAGGGTTTGATTTTTTTTAAAAAGTAGCCTATAATTGACCCTACGACTTCTTCTTTTCGAATTTCATCTATAGCGGGCTAGTAGCGGGCTAGTAGCACTTACCCGTGAAAACAAAACCTATAGAAGAGATATAGGTTTTTGCATTTTTATAATAATATTAATGAGTACGAATATATCTAGTACAATGTCAACTATATAATAACAGATGGTGACAGAAAACGTAGTGACATTTGTTGTCATATAGATAATATAAAGTTTTGTAGACCGGTCAAATGTATTTTTAATAGCAAATTATCTTCAATAAATGTTGTGCTCAATTTATTTTATAATTATTTTAAGTAATATTAGTGATATTAAAACAAATTTAGTTTCACTCGTGAACTATCAACACAATTTAAATGTTTTTTTTTTATTTTATTTTTCTGCCGCAGTTGTATAGAATACCAGGATGAAAACTATCCCATATGTTGCTCTAACCTTTAAGCTAACTCCATACAAAAATTCATTAATTTCTACCCGGTAGATATCAGTATATAAATGATTTACTTATATCGGTTTTTATTTTTTCCAAAAAAACTACATGGAAAACCGGGATAAAAACTATCCTATATGTACCTTTGGACTATAAGCTATCACTATACCAAAATTCATTCATTTCTGTTCAGTAGTTTTTGCGTGATTGGCGAACAAATTAACAGACAGACAGACAGACAGACAAAAATTCTACTGAGTGGTTTTTTCGCCTCTGTTATCGATATATTAACATACCCAATTAAAATTTTTCTGAAATTTTTCATGTACAGAATTGACTTTTCTACTCTTTTATTATATATAGAGATAGAGATGTAATAGGTGTTAAAATATTTTGTGTTCACAGTCATTGATATTATGTGTTAAGAAGTTCGAGCTCAAATCCGCGCTTTACTAAGACAAAACGGGGAGTTAAGTTCTTTAAAAATAATTTTAAATATAATAATTTCTTCGAGTGGAAAAGAAATCCATAGCGAGCGTGCTTACAGTCAATCACATGTATATTATTCATATAATATAAATTATAAATTCATCAGTCGTGGCGCAGTGGCACGAACGTGTGACTGTAAACGACTGGTTGTGAGTTCGATTCCCACTCGAGGAGTGGAAATATTTAATATTTCCATTTTTTTCGCTCGAGGCAAAGCGCGGCGTTAAGTTCCGCCACTTAATGCCTAACACGCAATGCCTCAGAATTCGGCGGAAAGTAAGGAACGGTGTGCCTTAACACTAGGTTCCCTCTGCCTACTCTGCTGTGTGCGGGGTACAGAGTGAAGCTAAAAAAAAAACAATCATATAATATAAATTATAAGTATAGTGTATTGTACTATCGAATATTAGCGCTTTGCTATAAAAATCCAAGTAAATAAAGGAAAAAAGTTTAGCAACAAAGAAAAATAAAATCACGGTAAACCACCCCACTCTGATGTAACACGACAAGTGTAATCACAAACAAAGCGTATAATACGGGCACCCTCGACCCCTCAATCTCACACTTGTCACGCCGGGAGGTTATACATATCTTTTTAAATATGATGCAAAGTGCTTTTTCTATGAAATGCATTCTTTTCCATTCCGATGAACTTAGTTTTTGCATCTTGGAGTGTGGGAATGATATCTATAAGTATGCTTCAAGAACATGAAAGTACACATTAATATTTATAATGTAATAATATACAATATTTATGATTTCTTTTTTTTAATACATATTAACACTTAATACAAAGAGGTTTTAGTTCACATTACAAAAATAATAGTTAATTTTCTTAATCATTACAGCGCTGAGAGCAACATTAATGACGAAGCTTCCCCAAGCTCCAGTTATGAAACTCTAATTGGTATAATTACCAAAAAACTAAAAGAAATAACTCTACACAATCGGTCCTAATCATCTTAAAATGCCTCTAATAGACATTTAATTACAGCCCCGGTCGAGTTCCAGTGACCCCTTTTACACTTGTTTACATCTTCATCCCCCACCCCGACACAAACGCGCTGAACCATCTAAATGGAATGTTTAATTCCAATACCCATACAATTTATTATAACAAAGCAGAACGGGATCGATCGACCGCTTGCCATCTGTCGTTGTTCCGAATCTCGCATCACCGAAAAAAGCTCAATGTGCGAGCAACCCTGGGAACCTAAGATCGGAGAGTATTCCCACGAACAACCCCTCAATTTTCAATAACCAAATTAGCCTTTGCGTTACCCTATTTCGGATATGAAGGAGTCGTGAATCTATTCATGTCGATAAAAAATATTGGTTCTCTCGCTCGTTGGAGTGCATCATCCATATTTTCATCCCCTTCGGATGCACGTGTTCAGAGATCTTATATTTAAAGTGACGCGTATGTGTGCCCGGCTCGATCTCAGCACCTGCCGGCGCGCGCGCACCCTATTGGCTGAGCGCCCACTATCACCGCTATACTGATTTCTTTTAAATTTAATTTTTTTGTAATACTTCGGCATGCATAGAAAAAATCTTACATGTTTGGACCGGTACGAGCCGAATATTTTGTGCGTAGGTGGCATCGTATGTCTAATCTTTCTTATTGTAAAGAAAATGTTGATGAACTTTAATTTGAATAATTTATAAATAAAACTAAAACAAAAGGCCGTAGATAAATTGTCACAAATCTACATAATTTAAACATTTATATTTTTCGAATAGGTATATTTTGGTACGCGTGTTCGTAGAAAGCATTTAAACTATAGATATTGGAAAATTTGACATATTATCAAATTGTAGATCTGTTGAACCCTACCCTAAACACGATATGTTCATTGTAATATAATAAAGTTACCTTAAATCAAGTGCATCATTATCTGGCACCCTTGCGAGGGGATCGTCACCCTATGACCTTTACGAGTGGCCTCACGCCACGGTAATGAACAATGGCATCATTACGAAGGGCGCATGGACCGCACGTGGACACTACAAAAAGCTAATAGAATTAGATAAACTGATCCAATATTTGTGATACTTATTAATGAATATTAAGTAGTTCTCTTCCATTGAAATACTTAATAATAATTTCAAATAATGGAAACAATTATGATGAAAATAGTATTATAAATTGAATGTATTGAATAGTATTATAAATAGACATTTTTAAGCTTGCACTAGTTACAGGTCATATTTATTTTAATAAGAAAGTTTAATTACATATACAAAATATCTGCAACTCATAATTGATATTGATACACGCATAAACCTTAACTGTATAATAATAAATTGTATCTCCCAGTTAGAATTCATTACTTGTACACTATTCTTCAGATAGATCGTGAATAACAGTTTCTTGACAGATAAAAATAATAAGGGACTTCGTGTTTACGAAAAATACTATTATATCGAATAAACCACTTTACACCCACACATAGAGAGGGGAGCTTTTCACGCATGCGCAGCTTTTTATGTTGGGGGCGGCCGACCAGGTATAAATACGCGCGCGTTCCGATCAGCCCTACATTCCCGCTTGTAAACTCACTAGCAACACACGCTCTCTTCTCCACATTTACTTACCAAAATGTCTTACTACGCGAATAACGAATACATCATCGCGACTAACAACTCTATCAACGAGAACAAGTATAACAGTGAAAAAATGAAAAACAGTGGCTTGAAGGCTTTACTGAAGCCAATCATGAAAATGATTAAGAAAACCACCAAACGCGCTCCCGCTAAAACTATCGACACGTGCTACGAAGATGAACAGAACTCATGTAACGAGGCGCTGGAGCGCAAGATCTACAACGAGATGGACTCTTGCCAATCCGCAGCATTCCTGGTCAGCAACGAGGACAACTCATACGATCTCATGCCAATTTCCCGCGAGGATTTCTACATCCCAGTACACTTCGCTCGCACTGACGCCGGCACCTTCTTCTGGACTGCCATCTCCAAACCTGAAGCTGACTTCGCAACGGCTGACTGCTACTCTGAGTGCCAAACCGCTGAGCAGCAACACCCAGTGTTTCAAGACCGCTGGGTACAAGCCTAAATGAAGAATTGATACAACAATCAGTGTCTTCCAAGAAACCAATGACTGCCGCGTTGGTTTCAGCAACCGTCTGTGATGTTAGCTTTAAATATAGTTCTATGGTGCCATATAGATAGGTCTAGTAAAAGTTAGGATAAGTTACTTCGCTCAATGTTCGTGATAACTCCAGTAGAGCTTTAATTTTCATAATTACATAGTGTTGTGATATTTTGACATTGTATAAAATTATTAAGGTTAGGAATAGGGATCTTATCATTGTGATCATTCGTATCTCAGCTTTAATTGTATTAGGAATAGTAATTTATATATTTATATGTTACAATCGACTCGTCGAAAATGTTAGAAATAAAATAATGACTAAAACAAATTTACTCTCTTTCCTTTACCAAACCCACCTCACAAAACATGACATAACAATAAACACAATGAACAATAATTAAATATTTAAAGACTATAATTTAAAATTTGTTTTAAATGGCTTAGTTAAACCGCTTTAATATTTTAAAGCGGCTTTGGTATCCAATGCAGTCAAAAGTTGTTCGACCAGATATTAAAGAAGGCGAGGCGGCTCGCGCCAACATACTTATCTCTATTACATAGTACTAACCAACATCAACTCCAAGTTTTGAAAAATCCAAATATCTCTTAAGGCACTATAGCCTAAGATTCAGTATTGGTTAAAGCAATTCAGACACAATTGGCGCCAAGACTTGTACACTGATATAAGACTGACCAGTCCATACTCGGTGAACAACATTTCATGCGCGTGCGCACGTGTAGAGCTTGCGGCGGTCTTCGCTACTGGATTTTTAATGGTCATCTTTGAGTAGTAATTTTCTTTCTTTCAAATTAGACTTAATAATCATTTATTTTTTTTTCATTATCACATTTTTTATAAAATGAAGTTATGCTTTTAAAAATTATGTAAATTGAGTACCTAATTCACAAAATCTTACAAACATAAAAATGCATGCATAAATATAAAACAAATGTAAATATATATTTTATGTGTATAACTAATTAATTACTAGAAGAATATGAATAACATTCAATATTATTAATCTATTTTCCACGTTCCCGCTTTTTCCCGCGTAACAGAGTGGCCAGAAAGAAACTTGTATCAAGTCCTATATTATTTATTTACAAGTGTTATATTTTAAAAGTAAACTTTGTTACACTATTACTTAAATGAACTATATACTTACGTTAGTCAATTCAACAAAACTCAATATTGCATTCAGATAAGACAAAGGGAGTGCCGAAATAACTTAAATTTAGTTAAAAATTCGAGAAAAGAGATTAGGAAAACAGAATAATAGGTCGTCACTGCCTATTTAACTATACAGAATAATAAACGTATTAAAGTATTGTTAGATAATCACAATAACTATAAAAGCTTTACAGAACACGTAAAAGAAGTATAGAAGATTAGTTTGATTTCAATAGTTTCTATAATACAGTTTTATTATCATTAAATATTTTTTTTAAACAGTATAACCAAAAAGTGGAAAATTGATAGTCTTGACGTTAGTTTATTCTGTCTACTCTGCTATGTGGCAAAAGCGTGCAGCTAAATAAATACCTACACATAAGCACATTAATAAATCATTCAATAAAGCTGCACAATTCTGCACAAAGCTGCAAAAACTTAATAGGAACTATAATGAGAACGTAAAAACAACTACTAGTTGAAAAAAAACGTGAAAAAGTGAAAAACTGAAAACGCAGTGTCTTGTCACCAGCCTTTCCTTTTCTACGTACTGCATGCAATGTTTAAATGAAAAAGAAATAATTGCAAACATTAAAAAGCCAGAATACTAACTACAAGAATAACATTACCATAGCCTAGCTTGTACCTTTGCCAACTTATACCTAAATTTTAAAACAATATGAAAAAATAATTAAAAAATCAGCTATAATAATTAAAAAAACCAGGAATACATACTACAAGAATAATATTAGAATATCCTAGCTTGTATTTTTGCCAACTTAAGCCAAAACTTCAAAGTTATTAAAAAAACTCGAAAAGCTCCTGCACATAGTAGTTGCATCCAAAGTTGCAAGAAAGTAAAAACCGATTCCAGCACGTCTCGACAAGTCTCAACCTGTCGTGGAATCATCTAAAGACGACTTGCTTCATCCACAACTTTTACATGAAAAAACAACTTTGCACAATACTAGGGAAATAATGAACAACATCGTTTCTCTTTTACTATACATTCAGTGACAATATATTATTGTATACGCACGTGCAATTACAAAAGCTTAATTCTTATTCATAATTTAGTATGGCGATTCACTATTCATAATTTGGTCGTTAATTTTGCCTTAGAATGGAAGAAGTTAAAAATAACTGCTACTGATCCGTAACTAGAAGAATATATAGAGTTCCTACACTAAATGTCACACAATAATATACCTATATAAGTTTAGTTATTGCTTAAAATTATTTAAATAATTTGGTGTAATAATATTTATAAGAATGATCATAACTATTACTTAGTTATGGTATATTTTTTTATAATTTTCTTTAACACGCAATGTCTTGATTTCGAGCGGAGAGTGGAGGACGGAGTATCTTAAAACTAGGTCTGACTGTCTGGTATGATCTGGTCTGTCTGGTATGACTAACATGCTACGCGGGAAAAATCGAAGCTATATGAAGATTATTTTCTTTTATATGTGTATATTTATGGATGAAATCAAAAATGTACGTAAAACAATAGTACAAAAGATATTAATGTGACGTAAGAAAGTGTCTAATTTATTATAAAACATTGAGTACTTAGCAGTAGAGTGACATGACAATTTGCATATGGAATAGATTGCAGTAACTTTTTCCGTCTAAACGGCGTCAACGAAACCAAACCAGATATGCTAATCACGATATATTGATTAAAAGCAGTCGCTAAGTGTACCGCTAGGCGCCCAGTTGTCATAATCAGTAGACTCGAGCATGGAGATAGCGGAGTGGTCCGGTAATAATACCATACGCGGCGCTCACGATCGAGTCGTGAGAATTTCGGCAGATGTACAATTTCTTGATGCGGCACAACGAGGGAGCGCGTATCTTTTTTTTCTCTCTTAATAATACGCAGTCCGCTTCGGTATCGACGACGTTTTGGGCCGTTCGTGACTCATCGACGCATTGTTACCTACATACACGTGTTCGATGCGTCGGACGTTCGGGTTAGAAAGGATTTTTTTGCAACCCCTTAGTTATATCCTAAATTCCGCAACTCTTGCGATATTTGGGTTATTTTTTTTTTTTTCAAAGTAATCTCGAATGCGGCTCGCTCTGTACACGTGCAGGACAATTGTTGAAATACCAAAGTATTGAATGTGAAATTTTAATCGTACACGTAATATTTAATATTTCCATTTTCTTCGCTCTGGTGTCGGGGTAAAGCGCGGCGTTAAGTTCCGCCACTTAACACACAATGCCTCCGAATTCGGCGGAAAGTGGGGAACGGAGTATCGTAATACTAGGTTCCCTCTGCCTACCCCGCTGTGTGCGGGATACAGCGTGAAGCTAAAAAAAAAGAAATTTTTTAGCTAAAATTACATAATCCTAAGCAATTTTCTACCACACGCATTAATTAATGTTACGAGAGAGAATCACGGGTTATATGTAATTGAGGATTGTATAGACTATAGAATCGAGAGCTAATTAGTTTCCGATTACAATTAAATTGCTATAATGGTCCCGACGCCGATATGAACGCGATAAAAGCAATAAGAGCAACGTTAAAAAACAGAATACCGTGTGGCCTGCGCAGACCAAGAGTAATTACTGGCACTGCTTTCAACATAGTTTTTATTAGTTGGGTAGCGCCTAGAAGGTGTTTTATGTAACATAATCGATAAAGCAATTATCGCTATTTATTCATGAGAACATGTATAAAAAATTATGAAAGATAGATACTTTGTTCGGATTATAGTCTATATAAAAAATAAAATTGATTGAATGTAGTATGTAGGTGTAATATTTTTCTAATGTTATAAATAAAAAATCTAATGAAAACCTAATGAAACCAGATGAAAGTTTAAAGGTCTAATTAAAATTCAAAATTTTTATTATATTAGTATTAAAAATATCTTGGTCATAGACTTGAGTATTGTTACTATTTAGTTTACTATAAAAATAAATCATATAGCCTTCATTATTGATGTTAAAAACTTACGGGAGTTTTTGAAAAATATTTAGTAACAACCTAATAGCAGTTAGAAGTTATTTAATTAGACGCCATAGTAGTCAATAGAAGTCATATTAATGAATCATATAATTTTTTATTTTTAACACGAAGGAAGGTATGTTTATCAAATATACATGACACATTCCACAAATACTCAACACGTTACTTAGAAATATGACCAAAAGCACTTTTTCACCAAACCATCAAAGCGCGGGAACTGCGACAGTCAATTTTTTTCATTTAATTTCCGCATAGCATATTTTTTTGTTTATATCCGTTGCGAGGAATTTTTAAAGAGGATGTCGCAAGTCAGGAATTCGTTTTTCACTTTCCGACATTTTTGGAAGGCTTAACGATGATCAGTGTAATATAATACGCTATTATAAAATTTTATATGAATATTTTTTAAGACTGATATCTCTTACAGGTTTGTTATTTTGGCATTCTTAAAGCTCATGCTTGGCATTTAAGACAATGTTATGACATTTTTATGAACGCAATTAATACCAAAGCAGAAAAAATGAGGAATTAATTAAAATCTAAATTTTGTTATTTGAAAATATGATTAAAAATTCTGAATAATTACTTTTAATGCGGCCTTGTCGCTAGATACTTCATTCATAGGCATATTATATTGTTATTATTGCACCTGAGCAATTGTTTAGTAGTGGTGAGATCACCGTGTGTACTCAGATGATCGCTTTGATCGTCAACGGCGCGCGTCAACAGCATGAGCTGGCACGTACGCTGTTAAGGTCAATATGGTCATAAATTTTAATATTAATATTTTATTACAGATACACGGTTTTTCCCGCTTAGCATGGTAGTCAGAGGGAATTTAGTGTCTTGATACTCCGTTTTTCAATTTTCAACCAAAATCGAGATATCGTGTGGTAATAAGGAACTTAACGCCGCGCTTCATTTTAGTACTCTGGTACTTAGAATTCTTTTAGACTTCTTCTAAGTTAAACTAACTTTAAGTTTATAAGACCAGTGACCTTCGTTATGATTTGCCGCGATAATCCGATAATATATGTATTTTTTCTTTTACTTTTCGTATGTTTTAGTTATTGTTTTAGATCTTCAAATTCAAGCATAATTTCTAATATTAATTAGACGAATAATCTTTAAGCTCTACTCAGAGTAATTACACTTAAGCCATGTTTCAAAATCATTATGTGCAACAACAATTGAATTAACTTTAAATGAATGCAATGTTTTAATAAAACAAACTGATACGTTCGATACGAGTTCGTTTTACATTATTACGTAGAAAAAAGTGTTGACCCTTTAACGACACTGTAAAAGTATGACTCATTGCCACAACACTCAAAAGCCTCTCATTAAAGAATTCATAAAATTCAATTTTATACGTACATAAGTATATGATTCATACTAATTTGTTTAAATTTTATGATATTTCATATTTTTGACATTTTTAAATATGGTTTGATAATAACAATTTTACAGATGTGAAGACCACTGACATCAAAGACTAAAATTAATTGAAAATTAAATACACTTAAATACAATATGTTTTGCATTTTTTACATAACTGCATTTCGTTCCATTAATATCACTTTTACACCAATATATTTAGGCCACTAATAAAAGTTCTTAGATGTAAAAAAACACTAACACTAAACACTAGAATAAAAATTATCTCCACTTCAAGGCACTTCAAGACACTTCTTAGTATTGCACTATGCTCTACATAACTGCACTACATTACGTTACTTCCTGCTAGCGATCTAAATATTAACTGTATGCTCAGCTAACGGTAACTTCAATTTTATATAAGATTCACCCTAAAATTATTCGCAAATTTCCTTCCCACGGTCCCTAGTACCTTAAACTTTGACCCAAAGATGATATTGTTCTGTAAACAATTGAAGATTCATACTTCCGACTCCCCTTTCCTTATCACATCTTGTGCGTCAGTTCAGACTATACCCGCTAGATGGCAGAATTTCGAAAAATATAATTTTAATACTTTCCTGTGACTCAAAAAATATTTTCGGAAACAATAAAATAAGAAAATTAAATTAAATTACTTTATTGTTGAACATTCGTTAATGTTTGTGTAAATATTTATTATAGTTACCTTTAATTCGATTAAGAAACAACAAGTAAACGTGCTCCGTGGGGTAAATGGGTTTTTTAAAAACATATAAGTATTAATTTCCTTTACAATGTCTAAAAATATTGGAAAAGTGAGTAAAATCATATATTTAAACAATAAATGTCATATATATGTCATACATCAAGATATACAGACATACTGTATTCGGAAGTGTTCCACTAAAATTGTAAAACTCAATTACTTAAAAACAATATTATTTTTTTAACAATATAAAAATTCATAATTTACCTAAATAATAAAAATTTGCTCATTTCATCAATGATCTATTCAACATTCCTCTAACAATGGCTAGCGGTGCGCCGCGTCCCAACAATCATGACTCGTGCGCCGCACGCGTACACACTACAATGACAATTACTTAAACAATACTAGATAATAAACAACTTTTGTTTGGCAGTTTTACTAAATTTTAACTATTGGACCATTTTGAGTACGTATTCATCTTTTTATTGGGGGGTATTATTTCTTAATTGGTACTTTACACTCCAGATATTATTGTTTTTTGTGTAGCCATAAAAAATATGGAAGCATTGTAAATATATTACTACAGCATTATTGTGTGTTGTGAAAAAGTAAATTATAATGTCATACAATTGTACAGATAATCGTAAAAGAAATAATAATTACAATGTTAATAAAGTTCTTAACATTCACAACGCAATATGACTTTTGCAGTGAAGTTTTAATAACATGATAAAAAAAATAAAAAAAAACACAGTCAAATGTCAATGTCAAAAAAAAGCCCCGAGCAACAAAACAAGAAACATCCAAAGTTGATAATTCGAACAATTTCCAATTTCATAATTGGCATACGATGTATGGCGCGAACGCCCGGTGCTCGAGCCGTGGGAACGGCGACAGTTGCGCGCGCGCCACCTGCCTGCCCCCTTCTATAAAATAAGAAAATTCTAATTTACGTACGATTTATATGACCTTAATTTTTTGTTTGATTCACATACACATTGTTGTTTATGTTACGCTGGTGTTATGAAATCTGATCGGTTTAATTTTTAAGAATTTTGTTTGTATGCAAGTTGAGAGAGCGCGGTGTTGAGTTCCGTCACTTAACACGTAATGTCTCTTTTGGGCGGAAAGTCTAGAACGGAGTGTCCTGACACTAGGTTCTCTGTGATTACCCTGCTATGTGTGTGTAGCTAACTGTATGCAAATTTAATTTTTCCTTATCATTTTTTAGAGAAATAATATTTGTATTTTTACCTAACGTTTTCGCAAAACAGTTATACATGTTATAACCAAAACAAATTTACTCCTCCAACAGATTAAGAACTAAAGGTTAGTTAAGATACTCAACATATATAGAAAAAATAATACAAAATTTAGATATAAACTCGATCTTTACAATCATAACATAATAGTTTATCTATCACATCGCATTCATAGAGGTCTAAGTCCAGTATTTTTTGTGCACGCGTCGCCCCTCGCGCGTAAATGCTCCCGCTCGCGCCATATGTCGCGTGGATCGTGGGAACGCGTCGAGCACAACCGAACGCAATGTGCTTGTCTTTTCTCGATTGTCAACGGTAGACTGCCTCATCCCTGATTTTATATCCAACCTCTTTTATAATAAAGTTCGGTTTACAATTCCACACACCTTTGTTTATTATAATATAAAAGGAATAAATATAAAACCTCCGTCGCAAGGCTTAAGATTGAATTTCAGTTGGATGTAGGTACGTTGTGTGTATCTCATATCCGCACATGCCCCATTGATCGAATGAATTATGATTACTTAGGCCAAGTAACCGAGAAAACATTGTTTATCTGTGTAATGAATTGCTTAATAATCAACTGGATAATAATAAGTATATGGAATATTTGCTTTATAACCTGCTTTAGATAAACGACTATATTAAGTATAACATAACTGTTTTTAAGTAACAATATAAAGAAATTTTGAACAAGTTACTTTAATAAACAGAAATAATTTAATAAACTTCCTTAATTGAGAGCGTAACATTATGTGGTTGCTAAACAAACTAAACCATTACATAAGCAAAAGCAAAACTTTTACTACATTAAAAATAAAACGCTATAGAATTTAATGATACATATAAATATTGATATGGCAAGAAAAAGAAAAAAAAACAAGAAGGGGAGACGCGCAACTGGCGCGAGCGAGCGTGGGAACGCGACCAGTTCTCAAATAGGTAAAGAACGCCTTAGAAAAGGTGCAATTCTTTTTTTTGTCCACAGCTTTTTGTCTCTAATGGCAGCCGTATGGAGTAGTGGCGAGAAAATCGAAATCGGAACCGAGGAATGCGATATTAGAAGATTAAGATTAAATGTTAGTTTGGTTAATAGTATTGCAAAAAATTGCGTTACGTTTTATGCAATTATACCTATAGTTTTTGTGTGTTCTGTAGGAAAACAACTTTTACTGATAACATTTTATTTGTCAATTTTAAGAAATAATTTAAAAATGGAGGGAAAATAGGTTCGTATTATAAAACTTTTGGTCTAACTACTGATGCAATGATGAAATCAAAACAATTATCTTCAAATACACCAACAACAAATCAAAACATCCGAATAAAATCATACAAAACAATTGCACATTACAACAATTATCAATTATTTTCGTCACGGTCACGAAAAAACATTCCAAATCCAATACGATTTGCTAACAAAGTCGCGTCAATCAATTCATTTACTATTCCACACTTAACCCCAGAATGCATCTGCCGTTACAAAAGAAGCCCCCGCATTATGCCAGCACGTATTTTTTTCTGACCTCGTCCTTTATGCCCAGGGGGCGAATCGTGGGAACGATCTTGCACAATCCACCGTTTCCTTGGGCATATGCGGCAGAAAAAAGTGCAATTATTCCCCTCGAAGAAAAGGGGAGTTGTGAGAACGTGACCTAACAATGCGCTTCCTGGCTTTCGATACACAGTCTTAGTTGTGCCGAAACGTAATTTTAACTCTTAGCGTAACTACACAGAGATACCATTCCGATAACCTGTGGCTTGTGTTCGATGTTTAACAAATAATTTTAAATGGTTGTTACAATATTTTAATAAATTTTCGAATTTAAGTCTTATTACGAAGCATTAAAGTTGAAATTATTGTAGGAAAGGTATGCAGTGCAATATTTACGAGCTATAAATGGGATAGTTGCTTCAATATAAAGTGATGTAGTGGATGGCATACGCGTGACCTTTAGATATGGGTTATGTGAAAATATGATTGATCTCGTGTCAGTATGCATATGAGTGTTATAAATGTAATATTATAAATAATTTGCAACTGCAATATATACATACATAATTAAAGAAGAATAAGTATTTGAAGAAGAATAAATAAATACGAGAAAAAGATTTAATGTAATGAAATTTCTTCCCCGAATACAATTTGAACTCATAACCTTTGCATGATTACTTATTTATTCGAAAACTATTGTATACTTACTTACACATTATTATAATTATAATAAATAATAATTTTGAAGATGTTTTTTCACTTTTTACCGTATGTCTGCATTCAGGGGAAATATAGTGTCAAAACACTCCATTTTCCACTTTACGTCCTAAGCCGAGAGATTGCGTGTTACATGTCGGCAATTAATGCCGATCTTTCGTTTAATTGCCAGAGTGGGGGAATTAAAATAATATACAATCATTCCCCCTAGCAGAAATCGAAGCCACAACCATCGCGGTTACAGTCAGCGGCCAGACCCAGTCATACTGCGCAATCACAGCTTCTAAAATAATATATGCAATAGGTTCAAATTTCAAGAATATATTAAAAGATAATTAACAGTACACTTAAGATAAACTGTACAAGACAATGTAGGTACTATCTCGATTACACGAGACACTCTCAAGTGGGCAAAGTTGTATCAAATTGGGACACAGGCAGTAAATAACCATGCTATGTTATTCGTTAATTAACAGTAGCCCCATTAGCTCTCGTTAATTTCTATTCGCATACAAAACATGTTCAAGAAAGCTAAGTATCGCTTACATGTATTATAAATAACTTAACACTGCATGGAAATTGTTTAATATGTGTTTTTTTGTTTAAATTTCTTATTTATTATGTTATTATAGCAAAAGATATTCATAAATTACGTATTCTACTAGGCTTAGAAATTCATTAAACAAGCAATTTCTCCATTTCGGGAATGGAAAACGGAGTGTCTTGACACTAGGTTTTTTCTGATCTATCCGGAAAAAGACTGTGAAACTGCTTACAAGTTTTATTAAAGAAACGCGACATTATAATCTCAATTAATGTTAATTGTATTTAAATATTATTAAAGAGTTTTCACACATTTAGCATATGAAAAATATGTATATTAGAAAAGTGTATAAAAAATTAAATATAATTGGATTTGAAGCCGCGCCTTTAGGAAACTGTACAAACGATCTAGCCAAATTGCCATATACGCTCTTATCACGCTGCATTCGTCGTAATTCTTAAACAAACACTATTACAATCTTATTTATATTAGAACCTCTCTAGGATGACACTAACATATTTCCGTTATCCAAATTTCGTTTTACAGAAATAGTCGTCATGTCGGAAAAAGTCATTGAGTCATTTTTATATATTATAAATAAGTTAAATTTTAAATGTCTGCCATAACATTTACTCTCTACCAATTCAAATTAATATATTAAAATTTATTGCAACGAATCTAACAAGGCTTTAAAATATTTACTTGTTGCGTAGGAAGTGAACCAGTTTGCAGAAAGAACATTTGACTCAGTTACTTAACGTAATCAAAAACGCATTCGTACCAAAAAAGCGGTTTAGCCATAAAAAACTTATCGCCGTTTGAACAATAAAAACCGCGGAAACAGAGTTTAAGCAGAATCAAAACCAAAAAACGTCGAATGCAATCAGCCAGCGCTGTTTTTGTAAAGTTTTATCAATGAACAATTACGTTTAAAGACGTTTTACGATAACTGGTAGCAATGCCGAACGCCAGCGTTACCCAACCCGACTCAAAGAGCTATCATTTCCAACACTTTCATTACTAAGAAATCTTCAAGCAGCGTTTTGCAATTGGAACGTGCTGTGCGGGCACTGTGGTACTTTATTTCATTGGCACGAGTGTCCGGAGTGGAGTCACGCGCGGAGGGCGGGGGGCTGCGGGGGGCGGGCGGCGGCGGCGAGGCGCGAGCCCGCACCGTGGGAACGCTCTGCCTTTAACGTGTCGCACGTGCTCGAGACGCTACTACCAAACGAGTCAGAGCGAGACGAAACACACGAACCGCCTAAGAGAAACAAGGACGCAACAAAAGAAAAAATGACACGACAATAAAATAACAACAACCAACAATTATTTGTGAGCGCTCGAGACCGAATCCTTCGCTCGAGGACCGTGAAAGGAACCTAAATAATAAAACTATAATGGAGATGTTGATTTATCGCGGAGGTGTCCCTGGCGCGGCTCGTTGCTACTGTTTATGCGTTTATTATTTCGCAATCGCACCCGGGTATTGTAAATTAACGATTTATATGTAAGCCGTTTATTGATGTATCATAATCTGTATGAGATGTATTTTAAGGCTGAGTCAGCTTTGAAAATGTGGCAACGTAACGTAATCTTGAATTATGGTGACATAAACAAGGATGGTTATAAAAAATACCACCTCGGTCGACCTTTAGCGTGCCGTGTCCATGTGTCGCGAATCTCGGCGTCGGGATCGACTTTCACGGGTCGGGTTTCTTGTGAACGAGCACATTTGGCGACCACACTGACCCCGAAAGACGCCAAATGTCGCAAAAAGCCCGCCATTAAGGTCTAGAGCCAGTCCGCCGTGAAACCATCGACCTGGAAATCCTACACTTTTACGTGATTCATAATTGCGAGTAAATTGTGATTGTGATTAAGTTAAAAACAACGTAAATATGGACTAGTTAATATAACTATAAAGGTATTATGATATTGAAAAGACAAAATATTTTAAAAGAACGCTGCTTTCTAACGTTAAAGTATTGAACTTATCTATAATACAAAGTTTTGAAAAAGTAAATTAAGCTATGATATACTACATAACATAACATAGAAAATATTTAAATATGAATACGCAATAAAAAATCATTCCGAGCAAGTAAGCTCTTAAATTATAATGAAAGTTTGAAGTAAACAAGGTATAAGGTGACGTAACATAAGATTTAGTTTTTGTTAAATCTCTGAAACTTAATAACCTCATCCGGTCCTCGGCAACCCGATTAATAGACTGACCTACATGGTGGACAATCTCTTCGGACATATTTAACTTAGCAAAATGGACTCTATGTTTTTGTAATAAGAATTAAAATCATTTTTAATCATAAATGACGTATTGAAAGGCTGAGATGAGCAATTTTTATTGTTAATTCAGCTATAGCATCCATTGACTTGTACTAAACTAAATAGCGAACATCCGGGGTATCTATTCATGTATTGGCTACTTTTGTGTGCGTAACAGGAAAATACGTTTTGTACTAGCCTTATATGTAGAGACAAGCGCTCAATTATAATGCAAGTCTTATTGCGTATTTGAGCGATTATTTGCAGGCAGTAAAGCGTTAAACTAGAACAGAGATATTTAAATTTTTATATTAAAAGTCTAGCCTTGATGGAGGCAGCTTTATAATACGTAGTTAATATATTTACTAACTGTGACTTTATAAAGCTAAACTGTTTGTATGAGCTATGTTCAAGAGCTTTACAAATGTCACTCTAATACATTATTTAACATTTGCATGTGACAGTTTTAAGATGTAATCCCGCGGAAATATTAATATAAAAAATTAGGACTTTTTGATCTTAAAGTATGTAGGATGTTAAATTAGGCTATCTGCTAGATTTTTTTTAAATGAATGGTCCGAAACTTTCTTAGTTTAAAGTGTCAATTGCGGAATATATAAAAGAGGTTGGGATAGCGTCTGATTGTAAACGCAATGGTTATGGGTTTTTATATTTATTCATAAGATTTTCGCCAAGTAGGTATCAAGCCCATAATTCATATTATTAGTACATATATTAAAAAAAAACACGTTTCTTTTTCTAAATATAAACTGTAAGTTGTTCAAAAATTATTAAAAGTCCTCCACCTTAATATAACCAATTCTAAATTCATTAAATTATACTAAAATACACAAAAAAAACCAAACGTTATTTTTAGATCAAACGATCAAAACAATTTAAAAATAGACTTATCGAACAAGGTCATTATGAATAAATGTTACAACTATCCATATACATATTGTTTATTTATGTAGATTAACTTGTACTGGGTACTTGATAAATAACTTAACTGCTCATTTGATAAAGAAGATCTTGTATATAATTATTATACAGAAAGAATAATGCCCGATATCTAAATTAACATATTCATAAGGTATTCATTATTTTTTTATTATAATTAGTAATTACTATGTGATAAAATAGATACTATTCATCATGTAGGTACCTATAATAGTATCTCTTCATATTAAACATGTTAAAGTTAATCTAAGTTTAGAAGTTTGCTAAGTTACTGACGACTTTTTAATAAACAATAAATAACAATAAATTTTAAATTGCTAAAAATGTAATGATTTCAAATTGTTTTTAATTGTTTATTAACACCAAACTTTCGTTCACTAGACAATTTTACAACACAAATTAACTTACTACTAGTAACATTATAGTACTAGAAGTCTCTCCACAATAATCTAAAATCATTAAATTAAACAATAACACTAACTAAAATAACAAAATTAAATTAGCATGACGTCTCATTAGCCGACGGCGACGTTTTTCAGCGCTACGCAGCTACGCGCTACGCTATAGCCGCGCCGGTTGCGCACGCGCAGACCACGCGAGCGGTGCCTCTCGCTCGCACATCCTCAACAGTGTGGGAAAAGACGGCAGGTGTTATGCGGGATAGTGAACAACCATGCATTACCATTCACATTATTCAACAATAAATTATAATGTGAGACTCGTGGCGCGTTTGGACAGCGTCTGGTTGTGAACGATGGTCCCAGGTTCGATTTTTGCGAGGGGGAATGATTAAATCTTATTAGGATTACTTAGGTGAAGGATTGAATGATTTGGATTGCCTAGTAAGGCTTGAGAGTGGAACATTTTTGCGTTTTCTCGTTTTGGTAACTAGGACTAACCGCGGCGTTAAGTTTTATTAATTATTATTAATTATTACGCAATGTTCGATTTCTGGCGGAAAATAGAAAAGGGAGTGTCTTCACGTCTTCTCCCTAATTATCCTGCGGGAAAGAGCGTGAAGATGCAAGCGTGAAAAAATAACAATAATAAGCTGCGCAGCGAGTGTCAAGCACGCGCAAGGCTTTCTCCCATGTACGGGTAAATTTTATTTTGTGTGCGTAACTTGGACGATATTTTTTTACGGTCGTGTGGGCGGGCGCGCGTCAGGGATTTACGGGGGATTAAGTTTTCTTCATTGTTTTAACATATTTGGTACACGTGATTTATGAAGGGCTAAGCTACTTTGGTAGTCTGTTGACACATGGATTACGCGGTTTTACCTGCACTCTGTAAACATATCCAAATTTTATGTTAAATTCAAATTTATGCTAGAATTTTAACTTTGTCCGTCCGAGGACATCGTGGTACAGTCAGACAGCGACTGTAAAACGAGAAGTCTAGGTTTGATTCCCGCTCGGTGGAATGTTTATATTTAATTTTTGGTTTTTTCGCTCTGGTACCTATGATAAAGCGCGGCCTTGAGTACCACTACTCAACACGCAATGTTTCAATTTTGGACGGACTGTCCTGACATGTCCCCTTAGAGAAAAAAGACGTCATCTATCACTGTACTAATTAAAGCAATTACTACTAATAATAATATGTGACACTCATTAGAGCGACGTTTGACAATAATTTGAATATTTGGTAGTGAATGAACATCTGACAGCGTCCATCCATTCACATGCATCAAATAATAATAAATTAGGTTATATCACATTAAAATTCAATGAAATACCTCAGGTGACATGTGTGTACTGTGAGAAAAGCGTGGGAGTCACATTTCCTATACTGCGATTGAAAGGTGTAAGAAAAATATTTAGATAAATTTATAGATAAGCTTCGTTTAAAAATTGTTAAGTGAACGATATACAATTATTCGAACGATGTAAATAAATAATTGGCTTTATAATGGTATCATAACTTGAGAATTAATATAAGTATTGCAAGTTGAAATCAATGTTTTTGATTTTAAACCGACGAGTTGAACTGAAAAATGGAGAAAGGAGTCAAGACACTCCGTTCTCTACTCTACACGCTAGAGTCTATCTGATTATTCTGCTTTGCGGAAAATAAGCCTTTAATTAAGAGGAAATCAATTAAGACATTAACTTAAATTTAAATAAGCCAAAAATATTTTTAAGGTCGTTTTATCAAACACATTATAATTAGTATAATAAATATATCAAAAGTGAGCCACATTTAAAGGATTTATGGTATTACAATACAACTTCAAAATACATATAAATTACTCAATTAAAAGTATAAAAAATATTTTTTTTACCGTTTATTTACAATGTATTAGCATTTTTATTATTAAACCTTTTAAATTGATTGCTTGATTAATGGGTAAATGAGTACTTGTTAATAATAAAATTATCATTTGTATATATAATTTAAACAAATTATATGAAGCATTTAGAGATTATATTCTCCTCTCTTCTTCCTTCTTCTGCTCTGTTTTACCAAAACCGGGAAGCAAGTAAAGAAATGATTCCTCCAAATGGGAATCGAACCCACAACCAGTTGTTTACAGTCAAAAGCTTTCCCGATACATAATGATGACTTTAATTATATCCTTGAAGGTTAATTTACATTTATCTAATAATAAACGTATCTAATAAGGAAAAATGAAAATTTATATTATATAAAGACATCATTTGCTTACTTTTCCTTAAAAATTATAATAGTCGTTAGCATTATTGCCACAATATAAATCTTCTCAAGGGAAACTTGTTCAACGCCAACCTATTAACACTGAAAAGCCTTTTATATTTAAAAGGTATTTCAATCAAACTCATTAATTTACATATTTTTATAATAAAATTAAATATAAAATATTACATGCCATTAAGCTTTGATTCTATTAGCACGTGCAAGAATGTTATAGAGGTAACCGGTTTTTTGGCAACTTCAAGAGTGCGTACTTTAATTTATCGTAAATTTTTGTTTACGCAACTTGCGTAAAGTATGTTTTATTGAGAGTTAGCTAAAGAGAAAATAGTAAAGTAGCTTCACACTGTATCCCGCACACAGCAAGGTAGGCAGAGGGAACCTAGTGTTAAGACACTCCGTTCCCCACTTTCAGCCGAAATTGGAGGCATTGTGTGTTAAGTGGGGAAACTTAACGCCGCGCTTAAATAGTAAAGTAGTCTTCACATTTTGCAATGTCGATGCTTAACTAATGTGCTTTAAACCAGATAGTGAAAATAAAACAATTCTTCGTAAATATGAATTTTATAATATTCTCCTCAGTGAGATCTGCCCACAATTGTCATGTTTAGTCAAGCTTAATTTTAAAAATTTCGTTCAACGTGACATTGGCGAAATGATTTGTGTGACACGCTTGAAATGCAGTGGCTTAAAAGTAAATTAAACTACATTTTTTACATTTTATTTTAAAGTTATTCGTATACTTAAGAAATTGATGAAAATCATTGTAAAAAGTTAACAAGAGGTGCGAGTTTGAATCCCGATGCGTTAAAATTTTTTATACGTTAAACTAAACCTAAACAAACTGTACAGCTTATAAATTTTGAAAATTTCCTTCTCTGAAAATTATGATATTTTTTATTCAGATTTAATAATCTTTTTTAAGAAAATCACGTGTCTTGTAAACTCATTCGTTCATTCATTATACAGTTTTCTCGTGATTATAACACTTGAGTAAATAATGACGCATCCGTCAGAATAGCGAATACTTAAAAATGCGTAACCGTCGAACGTTGAAAAAGTGGTCAGAAACCTACTATAGTCAATATAATACGTGTTTTTATACACAAAATCTTACAACACTTTTTAATGGTAAAAAACAACGAGTATGTAATCTGTAGTATCTATTATAAATTAAAAAAAATATTATGAAAATACTATTGAGGCCGTCGTGGCGCAGTGCAGTGGCAATGACAGCGTCTGACTGTAGGGCGATGATAGTGTGTTCAATTTCCTCTCAGAGAATGGATTCTATTTAAATTTTACATTTTTACACTTACCTAAGAGAAAGCGCGGCGTTGAGTTCCACCAATCAACATGCAATGTTTCAATTTCCGTCGAAAAGTAGAGAATGGACTGCCCTTGACACTTTGGTCTTCTCTGATTACCCCACTATGCGGAAGAATCGAAAAGAACTGAAAAAAAATAGAAGATGCTACTGCTTTATAAAGTTAAAAGATTTTTAAGTTTTTATTTCAAAATATATATTTTCGCATTTCTTGAAAAAACAACTGTTATCAGGTAGATAAGACGGAAAAATACTATCAACCCTAAGAAATATACACTTAAGTAAATCTAGAATATTATTCTGGAATTGGACTCGGTTTTACCTACAACTAACACATAAACACAAGCCCATACTTAATAAACATAGTGACTCCTGTGAAATTTCTTTGTATCATTTTAAAAATTATACTTTATTTTTAGTTATTAACATAGCTGATATCGTGAATTTTTAAACTTGCATTCCTTTTGTATGATTATATACGACGTGGGGCCTCAAGATATAAAAGATCAAGAATAAATAAACGATACCTAGTCACGAAGATCTACAGATGGATTGATGTGTAGCCATTTAAAAATAATATAGGGTACTTTTGCAATATATCTTTGAAAACCTTCATAAAGTTCATTAAAAAACTCTTCCTTTTTATACTCGTATTTATAAGTGTCTCTGTCACGTATAACATGTTCTATAATATAAATTTTAATAATACAATATTTTGTTGCTGGCATATAAAACATCCATTTCTTCACTGGAAACTGATTTCTAGATATTTTAAGGGAACTCAATGCTAAAAGGCGATTACCACAGGGTGAAATGAAAATAATTTTAATATAATCATCCCCTAGATTGGAAACGAACTCATAACCATCATTACATAAACTAACTACTCTACGAGGCTCTCTATCACTAATTTTAAATTTATTTACTTAAAAAGATTCTTAAGATTTTTTTTATAGCTTCACGCTATATCCCGCACACAGCAGGGTAAGCAGAGGGAACCTAGTGTTAAGACACTCCGTTCCCCACTTTCCGCCGAATTCGGAGGCATTGCGTGTTAAGTGGCGGAACTTAACGCCGCGCTTTACCTCGGCACCAGAGCGAAGAAAATGGAAATATTAAATATTTCCACTCCTCGAGTGGGAATCGAACCTACAACCAGTCGTTTACAGTCACACGCTTGTGCCACTGGACCACGACTGGCCACAAATTAAGATATATATAAATTAAATACAATATTAACAGCTATATTATTACCATACTAACTGTATCGAAGTAATATATAAATAAGTAGAGCAAAAGAGCAAAGGTTTTAGCAAAAACTAATAAACACAAGGTAAACTGAACCTAGTAGTAATAGTTACTATAAACTAATCAACGTTAACCATCTAGGATCTTCATTACTTCAAACAGTCAATCTATTTTTTATCCCGCGAGAGGAAATGAGAAAAATAATGAGCAATCAAAGCAACATGCGCCACTACTTGTTATAATTAAAGTACGACGCTTCTTTTAAACTTAGTTTAAGTGTAGGTTTAATTTATTGGGACATTATTTGAAATTATCGTTTCGTAAAATTTGGTTTTAATGAGTTATTTTATTTTGTTTGTATTTGTCTTATTACACTAAAATTAAGAAAGACATGTCAAACATGTCAATTTTAAAAAAAATATTATTTATTTATTCTTTTTTAGCTTCACGTATGTATCACTTTAGTATCCCGCACACAGCAGGTTAGGCAGAGGGAACCTAGTGTTACGACACTCCGTTCTCTACTTTTCGCCGAATTCGGAGGCATTGCGTGTTAAGTGGCAGAACTTAACGCCGCGCTTTGCCTCAACACCAGAGGGGAAAAAAATGGAAATATAAAATATTTCAACTCCTAGTGTGGGAATCGAACCCACAGCCAGTCACTTTACAGTCACATTTTGTGCCTCTGCACCATGACTGGTCTACGTATGACTGGCCTAAAAATTATTTAATTAATTATTACTACTTATAAAATCTTAATTATTATTAGAACGTTTTGTTTTGTTCTAGTTTGGATTCAAATCTCACATAGAATATATTTTAATATTATTAAAGGGCCAGACAGTAGTAGCCCTAAGTAAAACCATTTGTACCCAAATACTTAGGAAAGGAAATAAGGGCCCTAAATAGTAGGAAAATTCAGCATGAAGTTATTTATTCTGTCTGTTGTGCTTTCTTCATGCTCCATGCTATATTTTTTTTTATTATAATTTATCTTCTTTGAGATATTCAGTATCTTGGCTTAAAATTGCTGTAGTTGACACTCTCTATCTACAACTTAGTACCTATGTCATATCCTCTAAATTAAGGTTCTTTTTATTGCCTGGATTTCATCAGAAAATAAATAAATCTTTTAAGGAACCATTTATATGTTAAAAATGAAAAAAAAATATTTTTTTACACAAAGTATATAAAAAATAGTATCTGTGACGTAAAATTATACGGAGTATGTGAAAGGTGTTACGTAATTGAAATCATGATATTTGCTTCCTTAATAATGAGTTTTAATAAAGTATTCATAAAAGCTCAATAGTCTGTTAAAGCAGTATAACGAGCTTTGCCCTACTATTCAATTACATCACTCAAATTGTATATCTTCGCGTGAAAACACAACGAAATATATTATTTAAGTCGAGGTTGAATGAAATCCACATAGAATATATCTTTAGAATTGGCAGGAAAAAATATTTTTCTTTTTTTTTAGCTTCACGATGTATCTCGCGCACAGCAGGGTAGGCAAAGAGAACATAGGGTTACAACGCTCTGTTTCCCACTTTCCACCGAATTAACGCCACCCTCGACACCAGGGTGAAGTGTATGTCAAATATTTCCACTCCTCGAGTAGGTCGAACCCACAACCAGTCGCTTTATAGTCACACTTTGTGCCTCTGCACCACGACTGCATGTACATATAATAGGCATTTTTAGTTTTTTTTTTTAGGATGGCTATAGTATAATAAATAAAAAAGAGTACGTTTTGTACGTGTACGTGTGTGTGATATGTATAGTTTTATAATTATATAGGTGCAAGTCTTGTTTATTATACCTAAGTATGTTGAAATTTTTAGGATATTTCCAGTTTCGGCCCACAAAATGAAACGACTTAATCTGGTATGGATTCGCTTCATCCTTAACTTGATTTTATCTTAGTCGCCTACTTCCTACTATACATGTATAACATAAAAGACAACTATTCGTCGGAAGACATCGAGGCAGTCATGACACCTATGATGGTTGCCTCTCGTGGAATGGATTTTATTTAAACTATTTTCTTTTATAGCTCTGGCACCTAAGACAATTCGCTAAATAATACCGCCACTCTACATGCAACGTTTCGATTTCGGGCGGAAAGGAAAGAACGGAGTGTTTTGACACTACTTTCTCTCTGAGTACCCTGCTATGCGGGAAAAGCCGTGAAGCTGCTTTTTATTACGTATATGGTACATCTTTTCCTTCTTTATAGCCCTTATAATCTTTATGGCATTCATTTATATTTATTTACAGTTACCAAACACATTACATTATCACACAACACCTATATAAGTTTAACGAGCAGTAATATTAAATGTAGAGAATTTTATAACTTTCATAATGAAGTTGAAAGTACTCGGTAGGTCGTAATGAGCGTGTAAATGAATAGCGTAATTAATAAATAATATTTATTTTTATATTACATATTGACTCCTTACTGACTTTGTTTTTATTTAAAATATACTATACTAAAGTGTGAGTATGTTTTTCAACATCAACCTTTCTCCTGCATGAGTTCAGCGATCTTAGCGCCAAGACACCCCGTTCTCCACTTAACAACTAAATTTGAGATAGAGAGTTGCGTTTCGTATATTGTAACTCTTTTAATGTAGTGGAATTGTCTTACCAGAAAGCCCTTAGAAATACCAATAATTTTATAATTATTTTATAATTATTCCATTGAGTAGAAATCGAACCCACAGTCAATGGCGTCAACAGTTAGACGCTGTCATAAAGTAACGACGGGCCCTTAGTAAACGCTATGTGGAAAACAGTTTTTATAAATTTTTCTATACTTATACTAAATAGAGACTAAAATTATTATTTTACCATTTTTCATAAAATATAACGCTATATAAGATTCGAACCTACAATCTCTGCGAGCAATATGATAAGAATATTCTCTGAACGGATGTTCTAAAACATGTTATAAATGAATAATGCATCACATTCCTGCTTTATCAGGCAATCATCGCTATCATTATAAATATAACCACCTAATTTAGTATTAACGAGTAATGACAGTGACGGAAGTGGTGCAGGAATTAGATCTTTAATATAACTGGTTGCACCTGCCTCTCAATTAAACAGATCATTTTAAGAAAAATTGATAAGATTTTAATGTTACTATCGTCAAATTGCTGGTGGTATCTTGTTACATGTAACAAGTATAAGTAAAAAATGTCAGCACATTATAATTTTTAATAAATTCTTAGATGATAATATAAAATTCTTTAAATTTTTATTCAAATGAGTGTTAGAAGTAATTTAATTAATAATGATATAGAGTAAGTAGAAAAATAATTGTCTAAATTGATAGAAATATCATTTTCTAATAATTACATTGATTTACTATCTTAATATTAAGGTTTTTACGAAAATTATGTGGACAAGAGAGTATGACTTATATAAATTTAACTAAAAAATTGTACAGAAAGATAATATTTTGTTCATAATAATGCATTAGAAATACATTAAATCAAGAAAATAAATATTACACGCAAAATATCAGGGCTTTGATGTAATCCTCTGCATAAATAAATAGAGGCAACATATATTTGATACAAGAATATTCAAATAAATGAATTCATACATAAAGATTATAAATAGTAGAAAAACCATTTTTAAAAAACCTATAAAAATTTGAACGAAGCAGATTTTTTATATATTTTATAAAAATATTTATCAATTTCCTAATTAAATGAATAACACTTTAAAAATCTTAAAAAAAGCATACTAAGAACATATCAGAGAAACCATGTGGATACGTACATGGCTGCCTATTTCGAAACTAAATAAACATGCTATCGATACATTACAAGTTGAGTTATTATCTCTGTAGAGAATGACCGGTAGTGATTAAAGATTGAGATAAGTTGCGGCGGGCGGTGGTGTAGCTACCACCCTAGATATAAGATTTAAATCGTAAGTACTAAGGCGATAACCGGCTTGGACATAGCTTTTGTTATTTTGATTAACTGCTAGCAAAGCTGATGTTTTGTCTACTTACTATTGTATCATTTCGTCTTAATGCTTTGTTATTAGATGTATTAATTAGTTTTATATTAGTAGATGTAATTATTTAGACTTTCAAAGTGTTGTGTTGAGTTTCACCTCTTGCAATATCTTGAATTTGAAGAACGGAGTGTTTCATAACTTTTTGCTTACTGTGCTATGTTGAATAAAGTGCGTAAAGTGTGAAGCTACAAATAATAAACTTTACATAAAAAAATTGGTATCCAGTGGTTCAATGTTGTGATTTTTGTTACACTTACTCAACGTGTGTGAATAACACACTTTGGAAATTGAAAAATATTTTAATAAAACGTATAAAAATTTGGACGAATGACATTCATACCTGCGCCTCTTGAAAGCCGCTCAAACTTACCTTAAACTTATTATTGGTATAAGCAAGTTCAAAACAAGCTGCCTTTAATTTTTTTTGCATTTTTTTAAATGGTTTTCTTACTTTTAATGCGTGAATAACGTTTCAAAAACATTATTAACCATATTATAAAATTTGTTATTGACAGCCGCCATTTGTAAAACATTGCAAAACATACATCACTTTAACACCAAAAATAAATTTAAATTTGCCTAATTAAGTTATGCTTTAACCAGAATCACGCCCTAATCTAGTTCATTTAATATTCATTTCTAATACTTTATTATGAGCGGAAACATATATCAAGATATGAGCACATTATCTCACAGTTAACACCTCGGAACATGTGGACACTGCATATATGTAAATATTAATTAAATTTAATCATAACGGAATATATTAGTGGATAAAATATACCCATCCATATTATTGACTTACAGCTTCATGTTTTTTTCCGCATATCACGGTAGGCAGAGAGAATCTAGTGTTAAGACACTCTGTTCCCCACTTTTCGCCACAATTCAAAACAAGTTAGGTAAGTGGCGGAACTTAATGCTGTGTTTTTTCTTACCAAAGCGGAGAAATAAAAGTATTAATGAATATAGATATAAGATTAATATGTAATGTCTAAATTTGTTATAGACAATATAAATATTGTAATAATATAAATTGTAACATTAATTATTTTGAGAATAAAGTAATTTGAATCAAGTTTAATTCTCACATTTTTTGATGTTTTTTCTATGATCTTATTTTTCTAAAGCGGTAACTAAGCAATTAATTTAATATTGTTTAATAATAGAGTGTTAGAATTATTTACAACAATCATTCACATCAAAATTATAATATTAAAACACGTGTCAAACAAAACCATACCATAAGGAAAATTCTTTAATACATAAATTACATATTTCACCTACAAGTTCAAAGTCAATGGCCTCAAAAACATTATAAACGTACAATTCAAGTCGATTAACCAATTACTAAATAGCTATTTGTCGTCTGCTTCCCACCCTGTTGCGTGGTAGCCAGCAATTTATCCAAGATAACATCAACATCAGCTACCGTTCCCGGAGGCGAGCCATATTATATAGTACCTGGCATGCCTTATTCTATGCTCAATTTATAATCGACTTATCTTGCCTAGTTGTTGACTTTGGAGCGAAAAATAAACAGTGTTTTTAACGTGACATTTATGTATTTTTAATTTTTATTTTTGATTTTTATTCGTAGTGAAAAACATGTGTAGACATGTTTAATATAAAAGTTTGGTTTATCAAGACTTATCTATATTATTTAACAAGACTTAAGATATGAATTTAATAAAATAACAAGAATCCTCATCTCCTTTTAATAACTCCTTAACCAAAATGCCCAAAATCAATTGTTTAGTGACTTATAATTTTATTTAGCAAATATTTAGTTAATCGTAAAAAAAATAATTATTAATTAATGTAATGGTAGGTACTATATTTTCAAACTACGCAGTATCAAATGTCGAAATATACATTCCATACATTAATACATTTCGAGTAGGTAGTTAGAAGGAAAAATTACAAGTGTAGAGAAAAAAACATATTGTTATTTCCCATATACATTTCCTTAATAATTATCTAAATAACCGTAAAATCTCGGTGACACAACAAAGGAGTCATTATACCTTTAAAATAGGAACCTCGAATATAATATAAAACTTGAAAATCATAAAATTACAAGAGCGACCATAAAATTTAGGCAACAATAAAATATGACTTTTAAAATGTTAGAGATCATAGTGTATTCAGCGAGAAGCGGCTCCTTTGACTTGAGGCATTTTATTATTTCTAGTGCGTCCTTCATAAACCAGAAAGGCCTTCTTTGTTAAGAGACTGAGTCCTGCTTGTCGGCACGTGATATTAGCAAACATTTTACTAGAAAAGGGTTTTAATTTTACACCGTTCTCGGAATTTGTATGGTCATTTAGAACAAAAAAATCACTTCAAGTTTAACTCCGTTATGGTCAATGGTAAGTAATTTACGAAAGGCGGAATTTGTTTTACAATAGTTTTTAAGTTCAAAATTATGCGCTTCCTTAAGTGGTGTTTGTATGAGTGACTTGTTTCAGTAGCCTGTTTGTGTCAATGTTTAATTTTTGTTACAAATTTAAAAATGGAAATGAAATACATACTTAATTTATTTTATATATACATGTATACAGTGTAAATTTTTATTTTTTGTCATTGTCTAATCATAACCAAAGGTAATAATTTATTAACTGAATTATTTTCTTTTATTTGTTTTAGGTCAACAAGCAAGCTTAAAATTAAAGGTAGATACATAAATTATATACATTTTTTCAATAAATACCCATTAAAATGAAATTTCCGTAACTTAAAATATCAATAATTATTAGCATTTAGCATTTCAAGTGTTCTGTCGTCCTCCTGACACTTGACGGTTAATACAAAAAGCAGACATTTCACGTCGTTTGTCCCGTCACCTCCCCAAGTAAATGTAATCTCTAGAGAAACAAGTGGCAAAAAATTGGCGCCGCATTGTATTATCTCAGCCCTCGGGATTTGTAACTGTTTCAAGAGCGACTTTTTGTTTACGCTCCGCACTTGCACTTGCTGTACCTACCTGTTTTAACATCGTTTCCTATTGTCTATTTATTTCTTAGAAAGAAATAGACAAAAGATGCCACGAACACGTGTCATTTGAGCAGTTTTGTGGCCTATTGTCTTCCTCGAATGGGCTTAAAAGATGCCGATGAGATAACCTTAATAATGTACAGAAACAAGTTATGGCGGCAGTTATGACTTTATGGCCGAAGTCCGTTAATTGTTAACACTTCATTTATTACCTAACAGGACTTGTGCTGATGGTTCATGCGATAATGCTTTAGTGGAAATTCAAAAAGTCGTTTTGCCGGCGAAAACTAAAAGAGAAAAAATATCGCACACATGTACTCATTAGTTAGGCCTGGCATCTTGAGCTCAAATATTTGAAGTTGCTAGCAAATCTCGGCGCCACCGCGACGATAGAGAGGCCGCTGCCTTTGTGAGTGCCGACTGGGGACACTTTGTGACGGCAGCTAAAATAATATTTAAAGAGACGCCAATGAACACAAATGACCATGAGATTAGGTATCGAAACTAAACTAATAGGCGACTAACTAACGGGTAAGAAACCAGTAACAGCTGCTAGTAGTTTGCAAAACCGATAACATATCGAATAATTAACATAAAAATGATATAAATGTAACGGTATAAAGAGTTTGCAATGAAAAGGTAGCCATTTCATGCATATTAGAATATTTTTACAATTTTATTCTAGAAAGTCAATTCATATGTCTATTAATAAATCATTTCCTTAAATTAAAAGGATTTTCTAAATAAAAAAGTATACATTCCTTCATAAGTATAATGTAGTAAGAATAAATAATTTTATTCTTCGTTAAAAAAATATACAACGATATCATTAACCTCATAGATATTATTATTAAGAGAATGACGCAATTTTACGTCAAAACGTGTAAAAGGCAAATCAAGGAAAGTATAATCACTGGTATTTTTGCGTGAGTAGCAAATGACGTCAAAGAGGCAATGCCACTGTTTAAGGCGCGTCACACAAACGCCCTGAGGCGACCTCCGTTGGATTAACCATCATAACTGAGAACCGGTCCGCCATGAATATTAAAACGTCATACAATCCGGAACCTTAGATGGTTATCATGTATTTATCAGTATATAAACTGTAAAGTAATTCCAGTAGCAATCTGAAATTTTTCCTATCTTTAATTTATCTTATGTAAATGTTAGTCACAAAACGTTAAGTTTAAGACTTTAATATATATAAATATTATATTTCTCGAAGTTTCTAATTAAAAAGTGTAGATATTAAATATCTCCTTAATAATTATATTTATTTATCTAATACGCGGCACTAACAACCGAACACAAAGTTTATATTAAATATTCTTTATTGCATTTGACAAAACATACATAAGTATGTTACAAAAATAACATTATAGAAATTATTCCCTCTTCCAGCCAATATGTGAAAATAGTATATAGTGAAAAAACAATACATGCAATATTCAATCAAGCAAAAATGAAATTTTATGTGTCATCTGACCTATTTCTACCTCTTAGCCAACCACAAGTACGTATTAGATTTAGCTCCATAGCAGGGTAGTCAGAAAGATCATACTGTTAAGACACATTTTCCAATTTCAGCCCAAAATCCAGACATTGTTTATTTGTCTTAGAAATGAAAATAATAACTACTTAATCATTCCTCCAAATGTGAATCGAACCTATAACCATCATATAACAGTCAAACATATCCCACTGTGCCACGACGGTCTTAACAAGTAAATTTCAACTAAGTTATAACAAAAATATTAATAAATATTAAACCATATAGTACCGCGACCCGCGCACGCGCAGGCCATGAGTCACGAGACGCGTGGCAACCTCCGTATGTCCCTAATATCACGTATGCCTCGCTAACACTTTACCCTGCGCTGTGTATACGTGACTTTAACTCTGATGACAATTGAGGAAAACCGCTTATTGTCGGCGTCGTTAACATTATCTATTAAATGTGCCAACTTTGTACTACTCGTAGAGTCTACAGTCTAGAACAATGTTACGTTGAATATTGTTTATTAAGCAATTACAATGTTGTTGTAATTATTGTTATCAATTTTGTTTTAATATGGACAAATTAATATAATTTGTTTGAATAAAGTTAATATTATGCTAGAATATATTCTAAGTATACTTAATTCCCTAATTTTGATTATATTTAGTATTCTAGTATTCTTCACGTCTACGTTCTGGTACTTAAAATAAAGAGTGGCGTTAAGTCCCGCCACTTAACACGCAATGCCTCGGTTTCGAGCGAAAGATGGAGAACGAAGTGTCTTGACACTGCGTTTTCTTTGACTACTTTATTATATAGAATAAAGTTAAGCTAAAAAAACCTTTAATAACATTAATATAACCCAAGTTACTACTAAGATACTAATTACTAAGATACAATATATACAATAAATAAAAGTCACTATAAATCTTATGTGAATAAGATTCAAGTAATTAATATACTGTCGAAATGCGTTGTGGACATCCTGTTAAACATTTGTTTAATTATCGGAAATAGTAATTAAGCGTCCCCAAAACACTAATCATGAGACAAAATATTATATGACGATATTTAACATTTAAATTTGCAAGGAAATAAGTACTTATAACGTGAGTTAGAAATGACGATAGAACGTATCAAGAGGACAGCTCCAGAAGCGGCGGTGATTGATGTAGCACTGTATCTCGTGTATAAATGGAACATGCGAGATATCTTATCTGATACGATGACTACTTAATATCGGTGAGCAATTACTTGCGCGTGCGCATGTTGACACCACAAATAACTACATTAATAATAAATAGGAAAATTCCTATAATTACTATCAAGTGCAAGTCAATTGTGGAATGAGCATGACCAACCATTAACCCGAATGCGTTTTAGATAACATGTGTCGCAAATAGACTTTAAATCGTTTCATTCATTAACTGCTAATTATAGAAAGGAAAATTTAGCGAAATCTATATTAATAGTATTTAAAATATTCCCAATAATAAGCGGAATGTTGGAAATCCGCGGCAGGTCATCGTGATTTTTGACGAAATTTCGAGAAATCAGGAAGTGGTGTATAATGAGTGTGTTGACGTATCTGCGACATTCCGTGTGAAAAAAATCGTTGCGTCAATCGCGATTAGCATAATTTATGTTAAATGCAAGTGTGGTGAAGTAAACAGATTACAACATTGTTCAGAATTTATAGTTAAGCAAATAATGGACCGAAATTACTTAAAAAATAAAGCTATAAAAATAGTTTTATGTAACTTCAGTTATTTTGTAAAAGAATAACTAGAATATTTTTTCTTGTTGGTTTATTCCGCACACAGCAGGGTAGGCAGAGGGAACCTAGTGTTAAGACACTCCGTTCCCCACTTTCCGCCAAATTCGGAGGCATTACGTGTTAAGTGGCGGAACTTAACGCCGCGCTTTGCCTCGATACCAGAGCGAAGAAAATGGATATGTTAAATATTATCACTCCTCCTCCATTCGAGTGGGAATAGAACCCACAACCAGTCGTCTACAGCCACACTTGTGCCACTGCGCCACGACTAGCCCTGACTGGAAGAATAATGTATATCTATAAATTATTTATCTACTTTCAATCCGTCCGTCAGTCAATCGAGCTGAGTTACGAACTCAACAGCACACTTTAATGAACAGTAATCTCACACTTTTTCTCGAATGACGCATTCGTCGCGTTTTTATACTAACACTAAAACAGTGGGATTTTTCTTCCATTAAATATATTTTACAATAACTGTAATTATTAAGAAAATAAAAACTTTTCACAGATTATTAATGATTACGAAACTTAATTGGTTTAAACAAATTAATCAATACTTATTAATTATATGTTATATGTCTTTTTATATATATTTTGATATCAATCGATACGATCATGTGATTTTTAATTATTTTATCTATTGAAGATATAAAGGGTTCATGATGAGTATTACCATTCATTTCTGTTTTGATATCGTTATCAAATCGAATGTTTCTGTAACTGTTAACGAATCGAACGTTACAAACGTTCGGAGACAGACAACCTAGTGTCAAGTCAAAGTCAAAGTCAAATAATTTTATTCAAAATAAGAAGTTACATGCTTCATTTTTTGAACGTCAAACAATTTACCACTAAACTTAATGCCTCAGTTCACTAAAGTTAATGCCTCAGACCTGAGAAGAACCGGCGCAAAACACTCAACGGGAGGATTTTTTTTTATTTTTTTATATAAGTCAAGCATTTACAGATATTATATAATTATATATTGACAATGATACCTTTGGAATAGCATGGAGACAAGACATTTCGTTCTGCACCTTCCGCCAGAAATAGAGACATTATGTGTAAAGTTGCGCAACTCAACGCCGCGCTTAAGCTTAGGTACAAGAGTGGACCGTGGATGATTGGGGCAGTGCCCGAGACCTGGGCTAGTGGCGGGTAAGGAGCACCGTCAGGTTTTTAGTGGGTAAACGGAGGAACGATCCTAAGGAAAATAAATAAATGTACAAGAGTGGAGAAATAAAAATAAAAAAATAATATAAAATCATTACCACGAATGAGAATCGTATCTACGAGACGAACCTGTCCTACTGCGCCGCGACAAAATGTTAATAATGACAATTTTACTTGCACCCATTTATTCTCTTTGACCTTACTCGTCCGGTATGCATTTTAATATTACTAATAAACTTATATTAAAATACAATGGAAAATTAAAATTTCATGTCATCAAATTCACTCGATTTTATAACTAAGTTTTACAATTTAGTAGTTATAACGTAAGTTAGAAATGACTGTATATATCGTGTGTGATAATATTTTATATGGTGTAAATATTCATAGAAGCCGTTGTGTCACTGTAGGCGACGTTCGATTCCCACTCGGTAGAATTATTGTATTTAAAAACAAAACACCACCACTTAAAACGCAATGTCTCATATTCAGGCGAAAAGTAGAGGACGTAGTGTCTTGACACTAGCTTTACTAGTGGTACGCGGGAAAAAACTTCAACCTCATTTAAAAAAAAAGATCATATGTAGGTGTATTTTAGAGAAAGTAGGTGTGTAAAGAAGATAATTTGAACTGTATGTACGTAGGATGTGTCGGCATCGGTCGACAAGTCGAGTGGACAATTTCTCAGCGCTGACAGTGGCGTGGGTGACCGCCCACGCGCCTGAGTAATGCGCCCATCCCTGGAACAGCTACCGACGGTCCACTCATGCGGATCTTATACTCAATATCCTATATTCAATATTACTCAAAATATTTCACATTATTTCAAAATGTTTTAATAAATATTGTGACATACATTAAATATAAGTTATAGTAGAGCTAATCTTCTCTAATTAATGGGTTTATTCGTAACAATAGAGAATAGTAATAAATTATGCATCAAAATACGTATTTAATTACGTGACTTTATTAAAACTACAGTGTGTAGTGACCTAAAAGTACCCAACTCGACCAGGCATCTTAGAATAATTATTCCAATTTCATAGTCATTAAAAATTTGCATTTTAGTCATTATCGCATCCTCGCAAAACGCATCCTTACTTACGATGACTGCTTTATTTCGATCGCCTGCACATTAACGGATACTCCGACTGTATAGTAATGCAACATCATCTGTAATTCTATCTGTCAATAATTATTACTTCGCATAATCCATGATTGATGAACGCCAACAGTAGCAAGTTATAATTGACGCCGGCCATTGTGCGCGGCGCCCGTCGGTTGATTGATCGACTTGTGGCACCAATCTCATGTTACGATTTACAACATACAAACTATACGTATTATAAATCTGAACTCCTAATTAAATGCAAGTTTAATTACACACGTAAGTTGTGAAATGATCTCTGATACCAGTACTGTGAGAACCGATAAGTTGTGAGTGCGCGGATCACCGACGCTAATCGTGATAAACGACTCTACTACGAAATCAACAAATTAAAGTTTATTTAAAATATTGTTGTGTGATATAGTCAATACAATGCATATTTGGTTTTACTTAAGCCCAAAAACTTATAATAGTTAAGTTTTAGCTTAGCACTTACTAAACCTCATTGACTCTACATGTAGAGACCCCACTTGTTGACTCATATCAGTATCCATAGCAATGCGACTTACGCAAGTCAGAGATGATATTTAGATAGGAAACAAAATAGCATTTAGTAGATCTATGGGAGCGAGAGCAATGAGCAACAATTAGTGGGGCCAGGCGTCGGGCGTCGGGCGTCGGGCGTCGCGGCGTGCGCTCGCGCCGGCGATTGTTTACGGCGAGCACGCGCGGCGCGGCGCGTGGCCCCCCGCGCCCCGCGCCGGCGGCAGCTGCTCCGCACAGGTGGCGCGTGTGGGAACTCGACGGCTCTGCGCGTTCCCACGATCGCTCGCCCTCACCTCCCTATATAAGCCCCCGCTCTGCCGTCTCGCCACATTCCGCGTTCAACGCTCAGCGCTAACGCAGCTCACTACTCACTAACACACACAATGTCTACCATGTCTTACGATATCGCGTATCCGCTCACAGACGACGGCCCGCAGCCAGTCTCGCGCACTTATCAATACAGAAAAGTGATGAAGCCGATGCTCGAGCGCAAAAGGCGCGCTCGCATCAACCGTTGCCTCGACGAACTCAAGGAGCTGATGGTCAGCGCTCTCCAGTCGGAGGGTGAAAATGTGGCCAAATTGGAAAAAGCTGATATTTTGGAATTGACTGTTCGCCATCTTCACAAGCTTCGCCGCCAGCGTCGCCTGTCTCTGAACCCATCAGTGGACGCTGACCGCTTCCGTGCTGGATTTACCCACGCCGCCAACGAAGTTTCACGGTGCTTGGCTTCCATCCCTGGAGTGGATGTGAGGCTCGGCACGCAGCTCATGACGCATCTCGGACACAAGTTGAATGACATCCAGCGCGCAGCGGCTGGCAGTGACACACCTCCAGCCAGCCCACCCAGCCCGGCGCTCTCGACCGTGTCCTCCTCATCTGGTTACGTGACTCCCTCGCCACCAGCCTCACCAGTCCCAGTGCACACCGCCGTGCCCCTGGACTGCAGTACAACAAGCTACCCCAAGTCCTCACCAGTGTGGCGGCCGTGGTAAAGAGCGGTGCTCGGAGCGGGCGGACCCGGCTCCGCGGTTACATCTGTTCCAAGACCGCTCGGAGTCGCACGCCCCTTCAAGTGTCCGCCCTGATCCATGCTAAAGTGTTATCAAGAAACTGTAGATCTCACAACTTATTAGTGTAGGTTTAAAAATTTAGTTGATAAGTTTAAACCGAAAGCTTTAATCAAAATAGTTGTTAAGTATATTTGTGATATTAAAGAATAATATTATTGTAAAGAGATATCGAGCCTTGCCGACTTTGAGTGGGTTCTATTTGTTATTTTATTATCGTTAAAAAGATTTCACAGAATTGTGAACAAATACAAAAGAATAATTTAATAAAACAATATTATTATAAATTTTATTTCTGCATTTTATTCTAAACACCCCTATTTAATATTCTTAACTTATGATTGATCAATATATTAATATTTTTTTAAACAACAAACATGAATTTAAAATAAATTTTCAATTAACGTCAATAACAAGAATAATTAATAAGTTATTTCATATTTTTTTGAGAAATAAAAGTGTTATTAGTGATCCGTTAGAAACAATACTACAGTATACAAACAATACAAAGTAGACGTAAATATTAAAGAGGTTAAGGTCGCGGACCTCTGACACCGTAGCCTCCGCGCGTGCTCAGTAACTTTCCTGTTTACAGTATACAAGTACACTGAATACGCTACGAAATCTGTATTTGTGATTGCAAAATACTATTTGTTACTAAATATATTGTTTGAAAAATAATCTTTAAGGTACAATAGTAGAGCGAGTTAGAATGAAAATGTAAAATATATTATACTATTACGCGCGGCGTTGAGTTCCGCCACTTAATAATAGGAAATTGAAAGCGGAGTGTCTTAACACTAAGTTCTCTCTGACTATCCTACGAGATTTTATTATAGTCACAAACGTCACGTGAATTGTATTAAAAATGTTATTATTTTCTTAATTTAGTGTAATAATCTTTGGGGTTTTGCCACACTTCGCAAAGATGTGTGAAGATATAGTGATTAAAAGATAGTGACTTAATCACTATGTTCTCCAAAATTTCCACGCCCATTAGATGTGGAAATTTTGATCGATGTAATACCTACGTTATCATCTCAAATTATACTATAATCGTTACAGATATCAGTTTAGATTGTTTACTTCGAAATATATTGATAGCTAATAGTCAACATAATCAAATTCTTACTAGACATAATGGAAAACAAAACTAAAACATTAATAGAACAGCTAATTTAGTAAGCAATTATTGATATTATTTGCATAGTGTAGCCGGTTCTGGATTTTTTATTCGATTATAAATTTATATTTAGGCTTCTTAAAATTCGTAAACTAAAAGGCACGTGTTTTTTTGCAATTTGCATTATATATGCCTTGATCTGCATAACTTAGAAAGTTCACAAAAATTTACGTTTTAATGTTTTGAAAAACAACAATAGCCTGTTGCCAAAATATTCCTTACGTGTTATATATGTAGCAAATAATTATTAAAACATATTTTTCTTTATTACGTTTATTATTATTGTTGATAATAAAAAAATATTTAAAACAATAATAAATATTAAAGTGCTTTTCTGTAAGATCTATCCATAACATTAACGTTGCAAAACGTTGTACCTAACGCCATCTATGTCTTACAAAGTACAAAGTTGAACCAACGAAAGCTCAAAGCTCCAGTGCCATCTCCCGTAAAGCTCTAGAACTTTTTATAAGCTTACTAATTACTAATAACAGCGTGTTTAAGCTTTGTTTCAATAGAAACTGATATAGAGAAATATCGACTTCTATAAGTGTAATATTTATATTATCAGCAACTTACCGGTGAACCGGTGGTAAATTGTTTGACATTCAAAAAATGAAGCATGTAACTTCTTACTTTGAATAAAATTATTTGACTTTGACTTATAAATAAATTGTAAAAATATTTCATATCTACAAAATATATAAATAGAACCACGGCAGCTTTGTGATATTAATGTGATTGTCGTGGGTTTGATAAATTCTCGAGGAAATAATTATTTTTAAATCATATCCAATTTTGGACGTTGGCCGCAACTTAACACGGAATGACTTCGAAATTTGGTAGAGAATGGAGTGTCTTAACTAGGTTTCCTCTGCCTACCCGGCTTGTATGCTGGATACAGCGTGGAGCTATAAAAAAAACCTTTTTTGTGCTGCTTTAGTGTGCAGTGGCACAAACATGTGAATGTAAACGACTGGTTGTGGGTTCGATTCCCACTCGAGGAGTGGAAATGCTTATTATTTCCATTTTCTTCGCTCTAGTATCAAGGCAAAGCGCGTTGTTAAGTTCCGCCACTTAACACGTTTAATTCGGCGGTAAGTGGGGAACGGAGTATCTTTACACTAGGTTCTCTCTGCCTACCCTGCTGTGTGCGGGATACAGCGTGAAGCTAAAAAAAAATGAAATCATCTCAACCATTTCAAGTTTTAAAACTTCTTACTCAGTATGAATTTCACAAGATGATAAAATAAAACACATTTGAGGTCACCAGTCACACGCCAATAGCCATTGATCCCTGGCAAGCGATAACGCGCTGAGTCAGGATTCTTTTCTGTTGCATCATTACTGATATAATAATAGTATGGTATTTAAAAATATCTTACATATTTTGTAATAATTATAATTATTTTGTCATAACGCAATTTACAGTTATTTTTAATCATATTTTTAAAGTAGGTTGGTTTGTCAGTTTTCTTTTTAAATGCATTAGAAGGAAAAAGATTAATGAAATGGCTTGAAGTATCCTTTAATATGACTTAGTATGTCTATGAAAGTGTATTATCTGTTCTTTTCTGCTTAATATCGGAAAGTTCCCTTAATATCTGAAAGTTCCAGTACTCCTCGAGAAGGAGCTCCGTCATGTTTTAGTGGGTAAACGACGGTGTTATCATCTTGCCTCACCGGAGTCCTACATAACCACGTCCCGAGTCCCCACTTGCGCTGGTATTCGTAACGGATTTCCTGACATTAAAAAAAAATATGACGTAGCAATTATTGGTAAATACCGAAAATCCCAACATTCTTATTTTCACCAAAACATCGTTTTATTTAGTTTATTAATAAAAACTTACTTATACATTGTTTTTTATTTTATTTTTTTATATTATTATTTTAATATACTTTTAGGTATAAAATATACGTAAGCATAAAACAACACAGTAATTCAAATGTGTAATAATTAATAATTTTGTAATAATATAATATTTATACGGGGAACGGAGTGTCTTAACACTAGGTTCCCTCTGCCTACCCTGCTGTGTGCGGGATATAGCGTGAAGCTATTTATTTTTTTTATAATATTTAACAACATTTTATATTTTCGAAGTGTGGTAAGTTGTTCTGTTGATTTCGATAGAATCTATTAGGAAAAATTATATGCCCTATAAGTGAACAAAAAACAACTAGTAGGTAATTTGATGGTAATTATTGGAACAATAATTCTCAAAAATAAATTTCAACTGCCTTTAAATATTACAATTGAAACCGCTTTCATAAAATCAAATTTTAAATTAGAGCTATGATAATTAAACTATTCTAGAAAACAATATTAATATAAAACAAAGTCAAGGCCATTGATTTGAATAACAACTTAACAAGTGATAAGGTTAAAATAATGTCAATAAGCTGTTAGCTAGTATCCGATTGTGGGTAAATGTAAGTTGAATTTTATTTCGCAATGTAATCAACTAGAGATTTTTTATGTACATTATGGGCTCATGGTTTACGTCTACCGTGCGCACCTCGAGGTCTTTTTTACCCCGCACATGCAAGCTGTGGAATGACCTACCTGCTCTAGTTTTCCCTGAGCGCTATGATCTGGGAACTTTCAAGCGTCGTGTGTACAGACACCTCCGCCCCCAAGGCCGGCAACGCATCCATAACTCTAACGTTGTGGATGTCCATGGGCGAAGGCAACCATTTACCAACAGATGGTCGTTCCGCTCGCTTACGCTTTTTTCAAACAAAGAAAAACATAGATACGTTGTTATTGTTCAGAACCTTAATTTTTATAACTTTATACTTTTTCCCACATAGCAAGGTAATCAGAAAGAACCTAATGTAAAGACACTTTGTTCTCCACTTTCCGCCAAAAATCAAGTCATTGTGTGTTAGGTTAGAATTCACTGCCGCGATTTTTCTTGGGTCTCGAAGCGAAGAAGTGAAAATACATTAAATACAATCATTTTTCCAAGTGGAAATCGAATCCACAGGCAATCGTTTAATGCCATACTGACCCAGCTGTATGTGCCACGATAGCCTAAATATATAGTTAATATTTTGCGACGAATTTTGTAATCCATATGATTGATATGATTTGGATAAAATTTAGAATGAAAGTAGTAAAAAGCCCAGGGTCAAACATAGGCTAAATGTACTTATTTCAAAAACTTTGATTAAGCGCTATACATCTACCATACGAGTATTTTCATATCTGTCAAGGAAATAAAGACGTTTATCACATATAGGAATATTGCAATTATCTGAACATAGCCTCTGCTTATTAAATTAATATCATTTAGTATCAATTATAATTATCGACATGTATAATAAACCGTTCAATTATACAGTCACGCCCTAGCACGAGTACTTAATCCTTATCGTCATATCACCACGCGACCCCGTGGTGGTAGATCGATTACGGTAATCAAATTTTCACTTAATCGCTTGTCTTCCTATCTATACATAGAGTAGCTTATATAGTAACGTGGAATGAAATACGTTTTTTTTGAGTCGTCATCATCAGGGTTTTTTTTTTACTTTTTTAAACATAATTATTGATGATTGTGTAAAAAATCATCTGAAAAATCATGAGACGTATATTTTAAATCGTGAATTGGAATTCTTATATTTAAAATTAATTTATTTTAAATAAATCGTACTCTTGTTTCTTTATGTAACAAAATCATACATTTTTAAGAATTGCATTTATCTTGTATATGCGTTGTATTGTATTTATATAACTGGCGGTAAAATAAGTTCAAGTTCAATTTTACTTAGATTTTTTTATTTGTTTTATTGTTTAATAATAAAAGATTTTACAAACATATTTGATCTTGCCATGCTGTTAGGCTTAAGGGCGAGATCTATAGATCAAAACTATACCTATAGGCATAATTTTAACTTTATAAATAGTGGAAAGAAAGTCCTTACCACTTCTAGCTTCTAACGCCATTCTATTAAATTATAGCGTTGGTGCCGAACTTATCGCTTTGCAGAAAAAAGAGTTCGAAACAACGGTTTGGTTTTGTCACCCAAGTACATTACCGTTCGCCTACACTATCTGAGCTCCTCTTTTTACCTAACCAAATTAGAATCTTTAATTAAATTTCACTATTTAAATACGTGCTAGTAATGTTCTGATGTCAGTTTTTGATAGGCTAAGATCGTTTAGTAGACTATAGAGAGATATCGCTGTTGCAACCTTTCATGCATATTTTTACGTTTTACATGCATATTGCGTGGAAGAGTGAAGAATAACATACCTATCATAAATATTATTAAATAATATTAAATAAAAGATTTAATATAAACAGTTATATTTCCTCTAACATATGTAAATGCAACCTTCCGGGTTGACACAAGGTTGTTTGTATTTTGCACTAAGTACGTCACGTAATACGTTATCAATGTATAATCACAAACAATAAATGGGCTCGTGTCCACTGTGTGACTCTTATCACTCACGAATGGGAATTATAATATCGTCACAGTACACACCTGCTATACTTATTATGTTTTTTCTTTTATTTCAAATGATAACATATATTAATTTATTATATTGATACGCAAAAAATACTAATCATTCTGCGGTGTAGTCGATTGAAATGAAATGACTTGGTTTATATGGCAGATGTAGAAATTTCTTTAAGTTTACTCAAAATTATAGGTATCTTTAATACTCTAAGACATTATATGAGTCAAAATGTTAATATATGAGGAATAAACGATTAATTTATAATTTAAAAACCCTCTATTACCTGTACTAAAAAAGTCCTAGTCACCAGAAGAAATAATTAACGCCACGGTTTTACTTATGCAGGACATGCCAGTGTTTCGCACCATCTCGCACCTTCTTAGACTGCATTCTTTCAGGTTGCATCGTTAGAACAGCCAGATATATACCTAATCTACGTACAATTACTAAGTATCATAATGAAAAAAGAATAAGAAACGGCAGTAATAAAGTTTTTTGTTACATATAAACAGATTTGCCTCATAATTACTCAGTAAAAATATATTTTGTTGAATAATAGACGATTATCATATGTTCGAGTACGTACTTCTGCTAAAGCACATAACGGTAGCTTTTTTCAGTGTCATGTTTTTTTACATAGCATAGACAGAGAGTTCCAGGCAGTCAAAGAGAGAGAGAGAGAGAGTATAAGTCAAGACATTCCATTTCTAACTTATCACTTAAATTCAGGACATTGCGTGTTAAGTGTCGGAAATCAACGCGGCGCTTTTTCTTAGGTACCACTGCGCCACAAGGGATCTTGAACACGATAAATATGACTATTTTATTGCATTAAAAAGCAATATAAGAAGCTATTAATCGACACTTATAAAAAAAATTAAATAAATAGCTTCACGCTATATCCTGCACACAGCAGGGTAGGCAGAGGGAACCTAGTGTTAAGACACTGCGTTCCCCACTTTCCGCCGAATTCGGAGGCTTGCGTGTTAAGTAAGTGGCGGAACTTAACGCCGCGCTTCACCTCGACACCAGAGCGAAGAAAATGGAAATATAATTTCCACTCCTCGAGTGGGAATCGAACCCACAACCAGTCGTTTACAGTTACATTCTTGTGCCACTGGGCCACGACTGGCCACAACACTGACTGACACTTATAAGAATTATGTAATTAAAAAGAGGAAGTATTCCATAAATCCTAGTATGGTGTCTGTATAAAAAAATACGACTAATTTAAAAAAGAAAGAAAAGACAAACATATTAGTGGTAATTAAGTGGTATCAATTACAGCCCTTTCTCGGCTACACGTCAGCATGTGGCTGACCCCAAGATTGCTGTGAGAAAACAACTGACGCACTATCTCATACTTACTTACTGCGTTTTTAATTTTGTTTTTGTTTTTTTATCTTCTTTTTTTTTATAATAATAAATTAGTAGTCACGTGTATTTTAATTACTTAAATAACGGAACTTTAACGTGTGCTTCATTTTTTAAATTATTTATATGTTTTTATAGATATATCATCTGAGATCAGGTAAAGCTTGAAAATTATTAAACATTGAGCCTATTGCGGCACAGTGGGACAACGTATGACTGGAAACGACTGTTTTAGGTTCGATTTTCACGCGATGGAATTTTATAACTTACTAATTAATTCATTTGATTTCACATTTTCTCTAAAGTAAGTCAACATAACTAGTCATAATAAACATTCTTTTTACAATTTGTCACTTTAGCAGGGAAATCAGAGAGAGTACAGTGCCAAAACACTCCGAATTTTTGGTCACCAATTTTTTGGTCGTATTCGAGTATTTATGTGTTGTGTGGCAAAACTCTAACGTTGCGTTTTGTCCCATCACCGTTTCTGGAGCCTTGGAATTACTGGAAACTCCTGGAAATCAAACCCACATACGTAGTGTTTACAGTCAGACACTACCGCATGATTTTCTCACTGATTAACATAAATAAATAAATATAAGTTTATTATAAGTTTTACATGTTTATTTTTTTCAGGTAGGTAGTATATAAAACTCGTTACCAAATGATTGGACAAACAGCTGAGGAAAGCATTGGGCGTATATAGGTAGATAAATAAAATATTGCATTGCAATCAGATTACTGATATATATTAATTTATCAATGCAATCAGATTGTAAGTTCCAGGAAAGTAAGATAACATCTAGGTTAGAATACTTTTTGAAGATGTCAAATTTTCCTTCTACAAATTTAGTTCCTTGGGGGATTTTTAATAAGCAAAATAAATGTTTATTATACTTACATGATATGGTACATTTATATTATATATTTATTCAAATAACTATTGTGGTAGTTAATTACTATATTGCATCAAATGATAAGTATCTCTACCAATCGCCTTTACGCTTGGTTGTGAGACCGATTCTTATTCGGAAGAATGATTATTAGGTATGTTTAAAATATTTTCATATCTCCGCTCCGGTATATAAGACGCTTGTCTTATATAAGCGATAATTTCCATCACTAAACACGCTATGTTTAAATTTACTGAAAAGTAAAAAAGTAAAGAAGGATGTCTTACACTAGATTCTCTCTAATTTCCTGCAATGCAGCAAAGGCGTGATGCTAAACGATAAAAATTTTAAATTAAAAAATTACACTTTATTACGAGCTGGAATTTGCAATAGATATGGGTATATTATTTGCTATTACAGGGGCAAAGTACAATGACGTCCAATTAATATACATACATATGACTAATATAGAGCGGTTATGATGAGTAAGTAAATTTAATTAATATTTCTGAGCGCAAAGTCCAGTCTATGACGATACAGTCCATAGGTTCTTTTTTATCACTACTGATAGTCCTCACAATTGGCTTTCGTTTACTCTTCTAATGTTTTCTTTCGACTTACTTTTTCAAGTAACACTACGACACACGCTTCTTTTTAAATTTAAATTAAAAATATATTCGAATATATTTCGGTAATGTAAAGTTTTTTCGGAACATCGTTCTTCCTATCTTGGACTCAGCGTTTCTCTATTAGCCGTTTTTATCAAGCAATATCTGCCACTAGGCTTGTCAGTGTCCTCTATAAAATCCTACAATAAGTTATAGTTTTTAGCATTGCCCAGAAATTAAAAAATAATTAAAACAAATAAATATTTGATCATTTTACATAGACAAATATTTACACGTAGGAGATTTACAGCTATCCGTACTGTAGCGTTTGCCGCTCAGTTCTTTATAACTATACTTATATTATAAATGCGAATGTCTGTGTGTTTGTCTGTCACGCTTTCACGGCTAATCTAACGGTCTGATTTGGATGAAATTTAAAATAAAAGTAGTAAAAATGACTGGGTCTAACATAGGCTACTTAGTTTTTCAAAAATCAACCTCTTAAGGGTTGAAATAGGTGATGAAAGTTTATGTGAAAATCTACACCGCTTGACCGATAGTAACCAATTTTGGCATATATATAGTTGATAATCCAAGTTAAACATAGGCTACTTTATTTTTCCGCACGCAAAAATCCACCACCGAGGGTTGCAATATACTGAAACAGGCACATAGCCGCGAGCGGGCCGCTAGTAAAAATATATAATTAACGATGTATTTCGTAATATTGTTATACCTAAACGTAATTCAATATCAAATGAAATCCACAATTAATACGCACATTACCTCTAATCTACGTACTGAGGTAAAAGAAAGGAAAATTGTTTAGGTTACATAACAAAAGATAGCACTTTTAGCGTTGTTTAAAAAAAACAATCAAACAGAATTATCTGTTTCGATAGAAGAGGTCACGAGTGGAGACATTGGCGCTATATATTTTTTTTAATAAACCATTACTTGACTCTGATAGTGAGAATTCAGTTGATATTAGGCCAATAGGTGACATAACGACAGCGTTCTATCTTCTGTTTTCGACACACATTTTTAAAAAGTCGCGTGACATTTATGTGGACAGCGAGCGATATAAAATTAAATCGTTTCAATGCAAGTATGCTTGGGCGTATTTGTGTATTTTTTATATATTTTCCTGTATTGCAGTGAGAGAGAACCTAATGTGAAGACACTCCGTCCTTCACATGCCTTCTGAAATTGAGACATTGCGTGTTGAGTGGTGGAACTCAACTCCGCAACATATCTTAGGTGTAGCGAAAGAAAATATTTAATGTAATGTAAATGTAATTTTTTCTTCGAGTAGTAATAGAACCGTCACGTTTACTATCAGAAGCTGTCCCGTTTTTTTATATTTCACATTTTAAAAATGCAATTTTTTACTAATAACCTACCTCACCTTTCACCTCACTCCTTTGACCAGCACCTTTGACCATGTTGAGCTTCTTGGGCTGACTCTCTCATCAACTCTTAGCTTTGATCCTTATATAGAATCCAGAGCTCAATTGACTGCAAAGAAGCTTGGCATCCACTCTAAGATGAGACAGTTATTTACACCTCAGCATTTTCTTACTTTATACACTGAACGGCGGAATACCGCGCTTTTAAAAAAGAACGAGGGAACCAAATATAATTAATCGTTTTCCCAAGCAAGACTCGTAGCCTCAACCACCATGTATTCTATAAGACACTGTCTAATTCCACGCCGATGAGCTATATAGACACATAATATAAAAATATTCCCCCGAATGACATTTGAATCCACACTCATCGCAATCAGACACGATCTAACTAGATTCACAACAATTGCGAAATGTGATGTAATTTATACTATAGTAATTAATATTGAAGTTTCACAATAAAACGATAATTGCTCAACAATTACAAGAATATCATGTAGTAGTTTAAATGAATATGAAATAGCTGCAAATATTTAATCATATTTTTATCTTAAGCTGAAGCAAGAAAGAATCTACTACATGCTAAGAGTATGTATCATGTATGTATGTAATTTATGTAGGCACTGATAAGAGCTTATAAGGTTACATTTTATACTGACTATTTATTTATATTATGGTATTTAATGTTATTTATTTAGTAATAAAAAAACAGCTTTATGCCTTTTCCCGTATAACAGAAAAGTCACAGAGAACTTAGACACAACTTTTCTTCGATGCATGTTAAGTGGCGGTACTTAACACCACCCTACGTTACAGGTAGCAGAGCTGAGAAATCGTTTCCCGAGTGGTCATCGAACTTACGATCGTTTACAGACAAACGCTGTTCAACTGCGCCACGATGAAACAAAACTAGAGATTTTGTCTTTTTTCAGCTTCACGCTGTATCCCGCATACGGCAGGGTAGGCAGAGGGAACCTAGTATTATGACGCTCCGTTCCCCATTTTCCGAGGGCCAGTCATGGCGCAGTGGCACAAACGTGTGACTGTTCTATTGGATCAACGATATCTTCTACTCCTACTCTAGTGTACTCGCGAAATTATAAAAAATAGATTATTACAAGTCAAAGTGACACTGTCAAGCGACTGGTTGTGGGATCCCACCCGAGGAGCAGAAATATTTAATATTTCCATTTTCTTCGCTCTGGTGTCGAGACAAAGCGCGGCGTTAAGTTCCGCCACTTAACACGCAATGAGAGAAATTCTATATTAGCAAAAAATCGAATCAACGCAAAATTGCATCGTAAAATCACGTTAACACCTACACGCTGTAAGTACCTGCCAATCTAGTTAAGATTTTAAAGCTGCTTGTCTTACTAGCTGACGTGAATGTTTATTTAGACCTCGTATATCTTTTTATTTACAATTTAAATTAATATTTAAAGAAGATGATAATTCATCTTTTTAAGATTTTATTTGTCCCTCGAAAATTACTTATTTTTTTCGATTTTCACGATAGTCCGAAAATTACTAGAGTCGAGACACTCCGTCCTCCACTTTCCGTCCGAATTCAAGACATCTCGTATTTTGTCTATTTGCAACAAGATTTATTAAACCTTACAAGTTTTATTTAGTAACCCGCTAACAAAATTTAATATTTAAAAGAAATATTATTTTTAAAAATATGTACAACGTATAACCTATAACGAAATTTGGAAAATTTAATTTCATAAAAAATGTGTGTGGAAATTGAATCAAAATCTATGAATTGGATCTTTTAATAAAACTGATAACTGTTGATATTGACGAAAATAGTTGTACTATCTACTATCTAAGTACATTAATATATGCCTACAACAGCATTTTTACTATCTAAGAGGAAATATATAATTATAAATAAACTTTGCAAGACTATCAGTGGTATTTTATAATAATCTATATTTTTTAGCTTTACGCATGCAGTAGGGTAGGCAGAGGCAACCTAGTGTTAAGACACTCCGTTTCCCAATTTCCGCCGAATTCGGATGCATTGTGTGTTGAATGGCGGAACTTAGCGCCGCGCTTTGCCTCGACAGCAGAGCGGAAAAAATGAAGATATTAAATATTTTCACTCCTCTAGTGGGAATCGAACCCACAACAAATCATTTTTTTTTTGAAAAAACAATTAAAAGGTAATTACGTCATTGTTCTATTTGATGAGCGATATCATTTCCGTACGAGGCGTGTATAAGTTAATATATCGAAAATGTATTTTTATTAGGGCAGGCATTTTTAAACTTATTTAACATTAGCATTTTTTATGTTAAATTTTTACGTTAAATTGTTAAAAAAAAATAGCTTCACGCTATATCCCGCACACAGCAGGGTAGGCAGAGGGAACCTAGTGTTAAGACACTCCGTTCCCCACTTTCCGCCGAATTCGGAGGCTTGCGTGTTAAGTGGCGGAACTTAACGCCGCACTTTACCTCGACACCAGAGCGAAGAAAATGGAAATATAATTTTCACTCCTCGAGTGGGAATCGAACCCACAACCAGTCGTTTACAGTCACACTCTTGTGCCACTGGGCCACGACTGGCCACAAAATAAATTGTTTATTTGCTTATATTTATTTCATTAATCATCTCACGACATGTAGTAAATAAATAGTAATACCATTCTAATTATTTATTACTTGACATCGATAGACGTATTGGCCAAACAAAGAGAAACATATTAGGATAATGGAACACATCTCTGACGTTAAGAATGGGCGTGTATTTAAGTCAGTTGTTCGTGAGCATACAAGGGATAAACCCTGGCTGGGTACTGGCTACTTGCAGTTAAATAAACCTCATGTTCTCCTAAGAATATTATATATTCCTAGAATGATCCGCAAGGCTAAAGAAAAACAAAAACATCATAATTTCAATACAGAAGATAGTTGGAAATTTTTCACCAAATGGGACCCAATCCTAAGAGCTTTGAAGTCCACTTTGAAATCTAGTCTACTACAGACCTGTGACCACGGACTACTGTATAGTGTTCGAAACATCGAATTTTCTAAAATGTATTTTCGAATACCAAAAACATGTCTGGCTTTAATCTGGTTAAAGTATTTAAATTTCAAAATCACAAAAACAAAAGTTCTTAGTAGATATTAGGTATATAGCCTCATAAATAAACATAACACAATAAGAATATCAAGTTCCAAACAGACCAAAAAAAATACTTAGGAAATCAAGTATCAACAGATCAAATGTCACGATTTTCTTTCAATTAACATTTCTAACATTGAAAATATTTTGATTTTCATCTCCGTATCTAAGGTCGTCGCTAACCAGCGTATACAAACACTGGGAGCACTTTGTTTGCGGTGGAATCTTCCCGCAAGATAACCCCAGTATCGGAGGCGCCCGCACGAGACGCACTGAGTTATTTATAATTTCGATGATACAATTATTATTGACACATGCTATCTCAGGATGGTAGAACACGTGCCTAGTTATCTGCTCGGAATTCTCCATTGAGACCTTAATTGCCATAAACATTACTTGTAACTGTATGTAACATTCCACTACGTAGCTGGAAATGGGTGAAATTAATCAACGCCTTGCTTCTTTCTTTAGCAATGTTTATTTACTTTGTCGTATTTTTGAAAAGGACTCGCTAGTTTTAATTTATTTTTGATAGTTTATATATTCATTTGTAAAATACATTGTATAATTTGTACAAGACATTAGATTTCACACTAATGTTGTTTGTATTTTTTTTGCTTTTATGCATAGAAACTAGTAAAATGGTGCCTAACAAAGGAGGAAAAATTATATATTTTTTTAAATTTCTTACTAAAGCGTTAAGCGCTCTATTTAACATAAATATTACTGATAATTAAAAATACTTTGACGATTATAAGTGTTATCATCGTTTTTTTATGTCGACACGACGTAACAATAAAGCTCTTTACGTCACCCATTACAAAGTGAGGCGGCGTAATATGTCAAACAAAAATACCTATCCAGATAAAATATGACAGTGTTTACATGTTATTCTAATAGAAATAAACTTTCCATTGCTTATTTGTTATAATTTATTACTATAGTACTTACGTTTATATATCTCGTCTTAATGTGTAGGTTAGGTTAGTTATTATGATTTGTTTTGTCCATGGAGATGCTGTTATCTTTATTCTTGAGGTTGAGCTTCTATGATGCAATAGGGATGCAAACTAACTCCATCAGAAGTCGTGGGAAAGAGGAAGGCGGTACGCTTATCTCTAAATGTTTTTAGCGTTGAGAGGAAACAAAGCGTGAGCTGGGTGTCTGTTCTCATTTAAATTATATATTATATGTACATATATTTACTATATACAGCTAGACAAAGCTTTAAGAAAAATAGTTCACACTTGGCAGTGATGGACATCACCACTAGATAATAAGATTTAATATAAGTCTTAGTGGTTTTGAATTGTCACACTGTATACAAATTAGTAATAACTAATACATGGGCACCTGTGAGCCCATGGACCGAGTTCCTTTATTAAAAAAAGTGTCTTTAGCGTAGAAGAACTACTGCAGAAGAGTCATAAACATCTTCCTGTAAATAGTCGAGGCTTGAGGGTGATCTAAAATAAACCCTGGGACCCTTCAGCATATGTGAATTGAAAAAAGAGTCTAGTAGTAAAGTAAAACAACTTATACGAAATTGTGTACAAATGTAGGTTTTACACGTTATTTGAGACGTGGACGACTAGGCCCGTGTATTTTTACGGTAATGACGAAATACATTTTAAAGTAAATTCGATTGTCCCACAACGATAAATATAAAGATAGTAAATAGATCGTAGACAGATAGTACCTACTGTCTAAAACGCTGAGATACTTAGAAAATTGAACTTGAAATACTTATGACATTATCTCATAGTAGATTATTTGTGCACCCAACAAGTGTCTGGATTCATTTTATCTAGATATCGATATTTCTAATTTTAGCTCAGACAGATAAGAGTAAGTCTTCTTAAGTAATTCTTAGACCACTCTGCTCGAGTTAGCCGATTATTATCATCGATGATACATCAACAATATGTCACGTGCTAAGTCCATGTGTTAGTGGATCGATTATTCTGCAGAATTTAAGCACAAAGTTTAATAATTCGTAGAAAAAAGCCCGGGTTTTGTTTAATTACTTACTAGCCGTTAGATAATTTTTCAAGTACACAAATTTAAACAACTTCAAGTTCAGGCGATGCTATATCTGAACCATACGCATGCATTTGTTGGATACTCCACCAAATAAATAAAATATAAATTAAGGACTGTTTCAATTTTAGCACATTTCTAATAATAATAGTTTAGGTTATGATATAGGTTAATTACAGTATCTTCGATTTGTAATCTTTAGATTTTCTAATTTCATAAAATAAAATACATTTGGTGGATATTTCGTTATCTTAAAAGGTTGGAAAGTCCCTGGTGTTGATCACGTTAAAACATGCCCAATATGTTTTATTTACCTATATTTTTTTCCTTAATAACAAACAACCTCGCGGCACAATAGATAAGAGTGTCACTCGCAAGGGTTGTAAGTTCGATATCCATTCGGGAACTATTTAAATTAAAACAGAGAAAATAAAAGAAACATTTTCCTCGGCTATATATAGGTATATTGTTATACAATGCGTGACGTTATATTCCGCATAACATATGGATAATGTCAATTATTTTTTTTATAAACATTTTATGGGCATTGACAGGAATGTGGAACCATTCTCTCTGGTTTTCTCTCTTTCTCTCCCTATCTATGTTTCACCCTGCTTAATGAAAAATGTTAGTGAACATAAAAATCATTAATCATTCATCAAATATGTATGTAGATTGTAGGTAAATTACCTTCAAGTTCTAGTAAATCTGTATCTGAAAATCTTTATCGAACTTATATTTCGATAAATTCAGTAATATCATATCCAAAAATATTGGTATTACATATAGGTACTATGCAGGTGACTACCTATCATCTATTTATAAAGATATCTTTATTATCTTTACGGTTTCTGCAATCACCTAATTTAATTAGTAATTAGTAGTTTCAGTTTTTTTTTTTTATGGAATAAAGGAGGCAAACGAGCTGAAGGCCCACCTGGTGTTAAGTGGTTACCTTCGCCCATAGACATCCATAACATTCAAGTTATGGATGCGTTGCCAGCCTTGGGAATGTAGGACAGAAGGAGGGAGGAAGGATGGGAATGGTGGGAAAGGGAGAGCTGGCTTACATGCCATCGAACCGGAACACATCATAAGATATTTGGCGGTTCGTCTTTGACATGATAGTGGTCGCGAGCCAGTCGGAGAACGAATCTCCTACCACCAAACTACTGGGTTACCCGCCTTTTACGGGACGCTACCCAGCGGCGGGGGGGAATTGTATTCTTAACCCGTCCCCCCACGGGACAAAATTTAAATATATAGTTACGGGATATAGTTTAAAAGATACATGTACTTAATGGCCTTTTTTCATCTAAATCTCAAATTTTACACGAAACATTATATCTTTTATGTAAATTTTGACCTTTGGAGCCGTCGTGGCGCAATGGAACGTCTGACTGTAAGCACGGTGATTGTGGATTCGATGCCCACTCTAGGGAATGTAACCATTCCCTAAATATAACTATTTAAATTTTCATTTCTTCACTCTGATAAAAAATACAAAGTGCGGCGTTGAGTTCCACCACTCAACACGCAATGTCATGATTTAGGGCGATTCAGGGCGCTTGATTATGGCGCTTCATGATTTAGTGAACGACGGAGTGTCTTGGCACTAGGTCCTCTTTGACGACCCTGTTATTCGGGGAAAAGCGTAAAGCTACAAAAAAATAATATATATACCTACTTTCTTTTTCGGTATGAACGTATCGATCATAAAGCGATATAGGCTTCAAGAACTTAGTTTTACGACAGTAAACTCTCTACTTTTCATAGATATCTAATAGCATTAAACATTGAATGACGAAAATTAACTCAGCCACTTAGTCTTAGAATAAGCAAAATAATTTAGATTAAAAAATCCCAGAGAGACCATTTGGCTTATATGGCACAGTGAGACAGAATCTGACTGTAAACGCGATTGGTTGTAGTTTTCTTTCAAATACATAATTTTCAATTTTACAAATTTACACTTATATGAATTTGTACTTATTCTCTGTTTAATTACACTGTGTGATCGTTTAGATGGATTTTCAAAACTAGCTTCTCGATCTATCCCGTACACGGCAGGGTAGGCAGAGAGAGGCAACTAGGCAGAGGTAGGCTAGAGGGAACCTAGTGTTAAGACACTCCGTTTCCCATTTTCCGCCGAATTCGGATGCCGCCGCCTGGGTATCAGAGCGAAGAAAATATTTTCACTCCTCGAGTGGAAATCGTACCCAAAACCAGTCGCTTTACAGTCGCACTTTGTGCCACTACACCACGATTGGCCCCAATTATTTTTTTATCTAATTCTCGTATATAACATTACTAACGCCCGCTCAGGGCTTCCCCGCGTGAACTACACGATTGTTTCGTTATATTGCAAGCCTCGGGGGATGTATTTTTGTAAAATATTAGCCTATGTTTGACACAAGATTTTTTACTACTTTCATTCTAAATTTCATCCAAATCAGACCGGTAGATTAGCCGTGAAAGCGTGATAGACGAACAGACAGACTTTTGCATTTATAATATTACTATACCTTTGCAACTTAGTTTACTTTTATTAACGAGGGGAAATAGATTTTCAAGACCAAGTATTGTTATACAGGAAATGTTTCAAATTTTATTCTTGTCCTTAAATAGTTTGTCTTTGTCAAAATTAAAATAAGATTATACACAGAAGTTATACATATGTATGTTTCTGTAGCTAGATAGAACTACGAAGCACATTTCGAATAACTTATATAAACTATGAACTCAAAAAAATAAATAAAGATTTATCCCAAATTTATACCATTAATTACTTATTTTAATTTAAGTTATAAACAACATCCATATAATATTCATGAACGTTCTTTTAAATATATAATTTTGAATTTAAAAACACTAAATGCAAATTATATAGGATAATAAAAGTTAATTATATAGATTGTTATTATAATATACTATTTCCAGGCTTACTTATAATAATTTATGAGACAAAACCAAAAGGCATATTCGTTGCCACAGATCATGTGGTGAGTTGAAATCTGTAGTTTCTTCTTCTTTAATAAGTAGAATTATTTCTGATTTAGCTTCAGCGATTTTTATTAAATAATTTTGGATTTTAGAGCAATACACGCAATTATATAAAAAATAAAGGATATTTAGATAATTGTTATAATACATGATTCCTAGACCTTATTTGTAATAATTTATGAAATAAAAATGCATTACTAGAAGAAAGTGTTTACCACCAAAATTATAAAAAGAACGTCCATTTTAAATAAAATAAATAAAAGCAAAGCAGCTTTTTCCTATATAGCAGAGTAGTCATAGAAATTATTGTAAAGACACTCCCTTTTCCACTTTCCTCTTGAAATTGAGTCATTGCCTGCTGAGTCGCGGGACGCAACGCAGCCCGTTATCAGATATACCATATAAATACTAACGAGAGCGAAGAAAATAAAAAGAATGGAAATCGAACCCACAACTATAATTTTATAATCGTCTTTATTAAAAATAGGGTAAATAAAAACACAATAGTATGAAAGATGCGTCAAACTATAATATATTTTGCATACATTAAATAACTTTATATCTAGCTTTGTTGATCATGTGGTGAGCTGAAGTCTGTAGTTTCAGTAGTTCTTCTTTAATAAGTCGAGTTATTTCCGATTTTGCTTTAGCCACCGCTAATTCTTGAGAACTTTCTATTGCCAGGTATAATTTTCTTTCGCCTTCAGGTGGTGCCTTCCCTGGAGGTACGTAGGTACCTCTGACTGTTATACCGGCTTCGGAATACTCGCTTATTAAAGCTAACGCCTCCTGTAATACAAAATAATAAGTTAATTACGAATAATATGCAGTAAAAACAATGCTAAATGTACTTATAACTAAATTTAAAAAATAATTAAGGCTAAAATGGATGGAGTGGAGTGACTTTACACTTTTTTTTTAGCTTCACACTGTATCCTCCGCACAGCAAGGTAGTCAAAGGGAACCTAGTGTTAAGACACTCCGTTTCTAACTTTCCGCCGAATTCGCCGGATTTTCACTCGGGCGAATATTTTCAATTGCCTGCGATTCTATTAAGAAAGCCTGGGGTTAAGTTCCGCCACTCGTCATATAACGTTTTGAATTTGCGGGAAAGTAGAGAACTGTGTGTCTTGATACTGAAATTGACTTGACACTGCTATAGAGTGAAAACCGTAAAGTTAAAGTTGTAATATATAATAAAATCATAATAAATAGTGCTATTTACTAAAATTAAAATAAATATATTTAGTATACAACTAGAAAAAAAATCACACATTGCCCAATTTCACAGTCTACAAAATCAAATCCGTCACCTACCACAAAACTCATAATGTGAAACAGTAACAATACGTTTAAAAGTATAACAATATAATTCCACAAACAAAATTATATAAAGTTGCCGTGGCTTATTATTTTCATTTCCCAGTACCTAGAGCGGCGTTAAGATCCGCCACTTAAACCCCAATGAATGTCTCGATTTTCGAAGGTAAAGCAGAAAATAATGTTTTGACTCAAAAAAACGTGAAGTTTATAAAAAATAACTAATACTTTAGGAAAAATAGAAAAAAAAACCTACTTTAATTACAATAAAAGCATCTTCGCCTGTTAATAAGTTTAACACAAAAGAATATAATAGCACCGAGTATGGCTAACTTGAGCAACATTTTGCACTGTTCACTTCGATATTAGGAAATGTACTGGTGATGAAATGTTCCTAGATGCATAAATACATTTAACAAGAGGTTATCTTAATTATTGTGAACTTATTGCAATATATATAATATATAGGGTTACGGACTTAAGGGCAATAAAACGAACAGTCATTCGTAAATAAGGTTATGAGGAGAAAAATATTTACGTCTAGTTACATTGTAAGGAGTTTATATATAGAATAGTTAACGTTTAAAATTAATATATGAAAAAAATTAAGTTAATTTAAAGTATTAAACTTAAATAAAAAAATAAATTTAGGGAGAGAAAAGCTAGTCACTAGAAGATTCTCTTTCCATTTTTTGCATGTAATCGTGATATTGTCAACGCCGCACTGTGTTTTTTCCTACCAGAACAGGGATCTTTTTACTTATACTATATCCTTGTTTTTGTCAATTGAATATAATAATTTTTTCAAATGATAAAATGATAGCATCTGACTAAAAACGCAACGGTTTTTAATATCGATGGACTAGACTAGACTATGGAATAGTTAACTCTATTGTAAAAATATATTTTTTTATTCTATTATACTAACATATATATACATTCACAATAACAAATGAATGAGGGAAATATTAAAAAACAACATCCCTTATCGGGAAGAATCTCGAAGCAAGCACTCGAAACACCTAAGGATATAAAATCGTGTGATGTTTTTAAGTACTATATGACACACAAAATACTTATTTACGAAACGGAAATGCGTGACAGATCGATGGTTTATCAGTAATTTCGATATTTTTAGGTGATCTTTGACGTCAGAGTCGTGTATATTGGAAAATATTTGTATACATTTATATATTTATGTATATAATATAAAAACATTCGTTCACTATAAAAAAAATAAAGAGCTAAATGTCAAAAAACCAGCCAATCCTTAACAATCGAGAACAATCTCGCAAGCACTCGAAATACCTGAGAATCTAAAACCGTGCGATATTTGTAAGTACGACACCACAAGTCTTAGATACAAAATACTTATTTATGAACGAGTATATTATAAAAATATTTATAGATTTTTATATAATATACGAATATTCATTCACAATAACAAATGAATGAACCAAATATCAAAAGACCAGCCATTCCTTATCGAGAACAATCTCGCAAGCACTCGAAATACCTAATAATCTAAACCCGTGCCATATTTTTAAGTACGATATGACAAATCTTAGACACATAATACTTATTTGTGAAACGGAAATCCGTGACATATCGATGGTCTATCAGCAATTTCATTATTTTCAGGTGATTTTTATCGTGTGTCATGTATGTTGTAAAAATATTTATATATTTTTATATAATAGGTATACGAAAATCCATTTACAATAATAAAATGAATGAATGAACCAAATATGAAAAAGTAACCAATTTAGACATTTCTAGTGTTATATGTTCCACACTTAAGAAAATTGATTTTGATTGATTTTTTTAATTGATTCGAACCAGCGCCTTCTCGAAACCGTCCAGACGCTCTGACCGCTAGGCCATGCGTTCTGGAAATGTGTTTTCTAATTTTTATGCGTTTTCTAAATGTCTTTTTTTAACCAATTCTTATCAACCGAGAATCATCGCGCAAGCACTCGAAGCACCTAAGAATCTAAACCCGTGCGATATTTTTAAGTACGAGACACATACAAGTTTTTTTTTATATACTTTTTATACTACTTATTTGTGAAACGGAAATCCGTGACAGATCGATGGTTTATTAGCAATTTTCAGGTGATTTTTGACGTCAAGGTCATGTATATTGTAGGAAATATTTGTATATATTTATATCCATTCACAAAAACCAAATATTAAAAAAATAACTAATTCTTCTCAACCGAGAACAATCTCGCAAGCACTCGAAGCACCTAAGACTCTAAAACCCGTGCTATATTTTTAAGAAACGGAAATGCGTGACAGATCGATGGTTTATCAGCAATTTTGCTATTTTCAGGTGATTTTTGACGTCAGAGTCGTGTCTGTGTTTACCACATGACATGATTGTCTTATCGAAAATCATAAACATTATGTTATATCTATGGATAATAAACAGAACTAATATGTACTTTAATGTACACGCCTTCAACATGCGATTAGGGTTATGACGCAAAACGTAAAAATGCAATGAAATACATAATTTATTTTATTTTTGTTATCAATTAACCTGTGAGTGAACATTTTAATTTCCTGAACTTTCATTGGTGCTGAAAATACGCGATTTTGTCAAAGTACGAAATAATGTCTACAAGTATATTAAAATTTTAAATGTGATGACAACTTTTTATGAAAATGCAACACAAATTAAGTTTATTTGTAACAGCTTCCAGCTTACATGCTAGTTCCCCATGCCAGGGTAGTCAAATAGAACCTAGTGTCAAGACACTCTGTTCTCCACTTTCGTCGAAATCGAGATATCGTGTGTTTAATGACGAAACTAAAAAATCTTTTTTTTGGGATCATAAACTAAAACAAAATTTATACATACTATAATAAAACAGTAAAAAAAAGAATATTTGTACGCACATATTTCGAACTACTGGAATGATTTCAATGCAACCTTTTTTGTTGGACAGCTTTTAAACTAAGGCAGGTCAAGCTACAATAGATTTTAAAGAGAGTAAAACACCCGATATAAAACTATAACTATAACCTAAATAGCTGATGTAATAAAACAAGGAAGTGGCTTCTTTACATAAAAAAACAGCAATCTTTTCATAGGTATTTTGGTCATTAAGTCCACGCAAACAAATCTGCGGGCAGCTACTAGTATATGATACATACGGCATTGAGATAGTATATGCACCCACATACACTAACATGTACATGTATTAAGATTTAATATCACCATAATTAACGCTTTAAATGATAACCGCTGACCCGATTTACATAATTTATTTTATTTTAAGATAACCTATCCATTAGCTATCCAGGTTTCAAAACATTATTTAGTGTCTAATTAAAATAGTATTACCTAATCTCTGGAAGTTAACATGTCGTACAAATTAAATAATATTTTTTTATAAATAATAATAATTGTGTAATTTACCAAATAAAAGTAATAAAATAATTCAATAAATAAATTATAATGGGAATTATTTTATTAATAAATTAATGCATTTATTAATAACTAGCGGCCCGCTCGCGGCTTCGCCGCGTAACTACATACATAGCTGTTGCGGTGTATTGCAACCCTAGGGGATAGATTTTTGAGAAATAAAGTAGCCTATGTTTAAGCTTGGATTATCAACTATATTTATGCCAAATTTCATTACAATTGGTCAAGCGGTGTAAATTTTTCATACAAACTTTCATCCCTTATTTCAACCCTTTAGAGATTGATTTTTGAGAAAATAGCCTATGTTAGACCCAGTGATTGTCACTACTTTCATTCTTAATTTCATCCAAATCGGTCCGGTAGATTAGCCGTGAAAGCGTGACAGACAAACACACAGACTTTCGCATTTATAATATAAGTATGGATAATAAATTAATCTCTTAGAAACAAAAATAAAATATATAATACTTTATTTTTGTTTCTAAAACATTCACTATATTTATATATGTTTCATTTATCAACATTATTATCGATACGTATCTAAGATTATATACTGATATTGTATTTACAACCAACGAAATATTGCGAAATATACAAAGTAAAAAAGACTAGAAATTTTCATTAGGTCATTTTTTCATTGACAATATAATAAATCCAACAATTATTACAATCATAATTAAATATATTTTCATATTAACTGTTTTTACTGCAATTTTTGTCTTATTACGAGTAATAGAAAAAAAAAACAGTTTTTACTTCACGCAGTACAATCTGACCTAAGCATAATGATTTTCGATAACACAATAATGTGTTATCGAAAATCGTGTGTTCGGCGTTAAGTTCCGCCACTTAACGCGCAAGCCTCCAAATTCGGCGGAAAGTGGGGAACGGAGTGTCGTAACACCAGGTTCCCTCTGCCTACCCTGCTATGTACGGGATACAGCGTGAAGCTATATAAAAATAATACCACGCAGTAAACACAGACAAGATTCTGACGTCAAAAATCACCTGAAGACAGCAACATTACTAATAAACCATCGATCTGTCACGTATTTCCGTTTCGTTAACTAATATTGTATGTCTTAAATTTGTAATACATTTATTTTATTTTTAGATTCACACTGTATCCCGCACAAAGCAGGGTAGGCAGAGAAAACTTAAGATGTAAGACACTATGTTTTGCAGACGCAAAGGCCAGACGGCCTGGTGATGTATGATCGATTGATTGACTGATTGATTGATACATACGTAAGTGTGCATCTCCTACAGGGACAAAACGACCACGAAAACTCACAATTAACTTAACTAATTCAAAAGAAAAAAGGCATAAAAATACATTTCAAAAGTATTAAAAATACAATAAAAAAATCTATTAATGTATTAATAAAAGTACCTTGCTAGTAACCCGCCAACGAGCTTGTTGTGGGAAGTCGTTGATTTCCAATTCTGTCTCATACTTCCTGAACACTTCCTCCGCCGGTTCTGAAGAACTCTCGTCTCTGGGCTGGTAGTTCAGACGCGTGTTGAGTTTCGCCGCCAATTGTTCTGCTACTGTTTTTGCCTGTAGAAAAAGATAATTATATTAGCGATAAAATTAGGTGTGTCTGTTTGTAATAATAAAATACCGCTTTATACTTAACGCATACTTATGTAATAAAAAGGTATGTAATTTAGTTTGAAAGGGATAATCTTCGGAAATACTGAACCGATTATGAAAAATCTTTCACAATCAGAAAGTTATATTCAAGAGTGCTATAGATTTATTTTATTATGATTGACATAGAAAGTTCAGAAAATCCTAAATGGGCACAAATAGAGTATAAAAAGTGTAGGCGACCCTAATGCTTACCGTACCCGTACTTTTTATAATAATTATCACACATAATACAAGGGAAATTGTAATTTATTCAAAAGCGATAGAACCTAAAAGCTTCAACTTCCCCCTACTACTTTGTCAGCCTGGAATTTAACATTTAAATAATAGTATAGTGGGGAACGGAGTGTCTTAATACTAGGTTCCCTCTGCCTACCCTGCTGTGTGCGGGACACTACAGCGTGAAGCAAAAAAAAATGTACCTTATTATATATTATAGTACCTATAACTCTTTACAGATCAGGGAACTATTTTTTTTTTTTTATATATTAAGATTTTTGGTATTCGCGATTCTTATATATTATGCAATGAAATCATTTAAATGTATTATTCTCGTATATTATCTGCCTTCGAAATTGTTAAGATTCTCATTTATATTTATTAGCGAGAATTATTTATTAGCAATAATGCCTTTAAAAGGTACTTGCAAACACACAGAAAATTATTACAAAGCTAATAAGCTACAATTGATGCAAACAATTATTTTTAGTACGATAATAAAATTATGACAATAAAAGGTACTAACGTACCAAATTACAGTCACAAGTCATTTATTTACATATTATATCGATATTTGCTGTTTAATTCTCACATTACAAATGCTATTTACTTATTCACGTGATGGGCGACCGTCTTGTGACTGATGGTGGAATATTTTTTTTTATTTTTTTTACTTCTCGTTTTTCCCTTAGTGTCAAGATACTCCGTTCTTCATTTTGCTTTATCTTGCTTGACTTCTCAAGCAAGATAAAGCTTAAAGAAGAGAAATGAAAATAGATTCAATATGATCATAGCTACATGTAGGCATCAAACCCACAACTAATCATAGTTATTTTTTTAATTATTAATACAAATACAAGACGCATGGATAAAAGTGATACGTCACATTTTTATATTATGCAGACATAACCATAAATTAAGATAAGTGCTTATAAATGCAACTTAATGCAACAGTTAAGAACCGTAGATTTTGATATATTTATTGTTCAAATTTTATTCACGAAAGACGAAATTGTATTCAAATACATAGAAAAAGCAAATATTTTAGAAATATATAAAAAAATAACATATCGTTTATTTAACTAGAACTTCCACTGTCTAATAAACGAATTCCACATATCTCATCCAAAATTCTAAAACAATAAAATACTCACAGTAATAAGCGTATGGGCGGATGGAGCGCCCTTCAATATCGCCTCAGCTGCTTGTTGCGTTGCGCCCTTTTGTTCCACACCGAGTCCCTTAGCCAGGTTGATTCTGGACGCGAGACGCCTTGCTAGTTCTAGTTTACCATCAGCACCGGTAGTGGTTGGTGGTGGAGCTGCTGATGCTACGCCGGGCTGTGGAAAGTTGATTACATTAATAAAATAAACATATAAGGTCATAAAAGATATTTCTAGTAAACATATAAAAATTTTGAACGCAGCGGGTTCGAACCCGCGTCTTTTGGAAACCGCCCGAGTGCTCTGATCGCTAAGCCATGCGTTCTACTACCAGCTGCGTCGAATTTCTTATACGCTTTATTACAACTTATTTTTGTTGTTAGCATCTCTGTAGGGAAATTTTACAAATTTCTGCTACGTAAAGATTATTGTACGAACAATCGTTTGGCAAGAGAGAATGCTATTTATTGAATACTTTTTACATATCAATTTTTTAAGTGTATAAATAACACTTTAACGTAAACATTTCTGTAGACTGGTACAAGTGTTGGAAACTCAACTCTAGAGAAGAACTATTAAAGATTCTTAAATTCAATATGACAATTATTACGCAGAAGTTATTAAAATGTTCGAATACTGAATATATTGTGATTTTTGGATAGTTTAATTTGGCGAAACATTTTGTTTTTGTCTCAACAGATCAAAGTAATAAAAAAAATTGAAATACAAATAAAAAATATGATGATAGGTTTAATAGTTGATGTTTGAATATCCGCCCAGATTTTAGATATAATAATATGCTTTAAGCCGTCGTTGCGTAGCTAATACGCCCCTACTGGTCTTCAAATACTATTGGGGGAAAATGACATATAAAATAGCTTTATATTTACTTCCCTTCAGAACTTGAAGTAAAGAAGTAACACAAAGTTTGTTAACACAAACGCTTTTTCCATATAAAATATCAAAATATCAATCGATAAAAAATCGAAAGTAAAGAACACAAGAAATCAGCTGTTTTACGCAAAAAAAACACAAAAGAAAAAAAAAAACCTATTATCGTACGCCTACTATCATTACATATTTTAAATTCACGAAGTTTCGACACAGCGATATTATGTAATTTATAGATAAGTGTATTAATTATTAATATATACGATATTAATAAATATCTGTTACTCATAGTCATATTGACGTATGTAATATGTATAACATTATCATGAGCACTTTAAAAATTTAATTAAAATATATTTAAACAATAAATACATTGTTGCATTCAAGAAATAAGATTAAGACTGAAGAAAAGTTGTTTTTTTCTTCAAAAAAATTATATAATTTTCAATCAAGCAAGTCTACATATGTTAATGCTTACACTATTTCAATTAATCAATATTAAAACTTATATTTCAATAAAGATAACTTGTATTACCGAATTATTAGTAGTTTTCTTTTTTTCAAATTTTAAAAAATATAGATAAACGGTAATTATAAGCTTTTCTATTTTTATAATAATAAGCATAGTTGATAAATAAAACATTTTACTATATTACAATATGCAGGCAACAACGACATCTATAAACGTAAATAGTATTTATTCGTTTCTAAGAAATAATTCGTGAATTAATTCGTGTTCAAGAACAATCCTACTGAGACATTATTTTAAAATGATCCTCAAAAAAATTATATGACTGTTTCATCTAGTATATATATATCAATTAATATGTGGCCAGTCGTGGCCCAGTGGCACAAGCGTGTGACTGTAAACGACTGGTTGTGGGTTCGATTCCCACTCGAGGAGTGGAAATATTTAATATTTCCATATTCTTCGCTCTGTTATCGAGGTAAAGCGTGGCGTTAAGTTCCGCCACTTAACACGCAATGCCTCCGAATCCGGCGGAAAGTGGGGAACGGAGTGTCTTAATACTAGGTTCCCTCTGCCTACCCTGGTGTGTGCGGGATACAGCGTGAAGGTAAAATTAATATACTCTTAAATAAATAAAAAAAATATACATATATACCTTAATTTCTTTAACAATCTTCTTAGCAGCCAGCATAGTTTCGATTTGCTGGTCGAGGTCGCCTTCCACGTCCTCATCATCAGAGTCTTGTAAACCGAGGGCCGCTTTCTGGTACTTCTTCCTTTCTGTAGCCGCTTGTGCCTCGGACTCGTCGAATTTGAATCCTGTTAAACGGTTCAAAAATGTTTTACTTTTTTTTTTAAACTTTCATAAATGTTAATATATTTTGAGAATTACTTAAGAATCTTTAAATCATACTCCGGTAATGTTGTGTTTTTGTACTTGTATCAGCATAGGAAAAACCTGGTGTCAAGGCAATACGGCAAGGCGTCTGCGTATTCATAAATGTTAATATATTTTGACTAATTAGGTAAACCTGTGAGTGAATATAGTTTCTATTTTTTAGATTAGGAAAAGCATTCAACATACAAAATTTAAATATTTCATTAAGTTCCAAACTAATTTAAGCATTAATCCAATTAACACAAAAAAACTGCAAAACATAATTTCCCTTAGCCCACGAGATAAAAAAATAAAAAGCAACTACTATAAAATTTACATTTACTTATGTATATGAAATAAGCCTAACTAAATTATCACTCTTTCAACTAAATTCATCCTCTTGAACTTTCATAATATTCTTTTACTGCTCGGCCTACCGAATTCGATGTATACAATATGTTAAAAACGCCCATACTTAACCCTTGTTACCTACTTGATCTATACAACCGATGTAATTCAATCTTAACGCCTGGTAAAAACATCCACAAGTAACCTGTTACCTGCTCGGTCTTTAAGACCTATCGAAACCACCCTTAACGACTGCAATTACCATCTAAGAAACAACCCACCTTTCCCACTAAACCCTCCACCGGTGTGCACCTTCTTGCCCTCCTTCTCCTGCGCCTCCTTATAAGTGTCCCACAGTTGTTTGAGCTCGGTCGGGGGCGGGGTGCCCGCGAGGTCGAACGCTCGCAGGACGTCCCCCGCGTACCTCCCTTGTTCTGGGGTTAGGAACGTCCACGCGTAACCCTTGTTACCCGCCCGGCCTGTGCGACCGCATCTGGTTGAAAAAAATATATAAGCCATACTTTACTTTAAAAGTAACCTAGGAGCATCCTTAAACTTTTGTCTTTGAGAAAACCTCGAAAGGTTGTTTCTATGAAACCAAGCAGTTAGAAAACTGACTCAATCTTTTTCTTTTTTTTTCAACTAATTCGTATCTATATACTTGAAATACACAATCATGCTTGTTTTTTTCTAATAATCAATAGACATTCATCCTTTAGGATGTGGTATTAAAAGAGTGATCTTAAAGTATCATACACTATATATCTATAAGTTTTACTCCACTAGTTTTAATTCCAACCTTAAATAACGAGTGAAAACGTTACGCTTGCTTGTCTTGATTATATATACAGTTTAAATATTTTGAACATAACACAGGAACACAAAAAAAAAATATATAATAACTCCTTAGTTTACATTAAAGAAGTGCCTTACTATATGTAATGATTTTAAGTTTGATCGCAACATACTATTATGTATGTTTACATTTCCAAGATCTGTTGGACAAAGTGGGCCTAGTGGTACACCACTAGGTACACAGAACAAAAATAATGAGCACAAAACAAAAAACAGAGTGACGCGACACTAAAACCTCCCTCAACCTCAACCGAAAACTCACCTATGAACATAATCCTCATAATGATTAGGACAATCGTAGTTCACGACCAACACAAGCTGCTTCACATCGAGACCTCGCGCCGCCACGCTCGTAGCCACCAGTAGCTTCACCTTACCCGACTTGAAGTCAACAATAGTGGAGTCCCTGTCGAATTGATCAATACCTGTAACAGGCGGTATTAATATATTTGTCGCTTTGGAGACGGTTTCCGCGTACTGTCCCTATTTGTGTAAACTAGTAGCCTTGGTGATGCGTAAAATAAGCGTTGCTTAGGAACGTGTATGAGGGACATGGTAGTGCGTGTAATGTTTATTTTATTTGGGGTATTTCTAATCTATTATTTGTTATTGAACAAATTCTATATTCTTTCTCCATATTAACTGGGTGTAAATTAATGTATTAAATTTCAGTCACGTTATTTTTGTAAATAGATTTCAAAAGATTTTCGTTTGTTTGTAAAATCTAAGAAATCACTAGTATGTATTAAGCCCATAACCTAAAGCCACGCTTACTTGCTAATTTCTATAGTAATTAGTTAGGAGTCTGAAATGTTAAGCAAAAATAATGTAACTTGTAGTCCATTACACATTTTTTTTCGACATTTTCAAAATCATTGTTACTTTCACTATATCAGTAAAGTAAACCAAAAACTTCGCGCAAAAAGTTTTTATTACGTCAGTATTTTATTTATAAAAATGAGCTAATCATGTAAAAACGTAATTTTGATTACACTACCGTGAGTAATAATGAAATGTATTTATGCAAAGAAAATGCTATCATCCACACTAATTTTAAATTTCCAAACACGGAAATTTTATATAAATTCCAACCATTTGCCGTTATTTAAAATTCTCACAATAAATCTACATATAATAAAAAATGGGGAATTACGGAGTGCCTTATCACTTACTACTTTGAAAACACTAAATATTGAACACTAAAACATGATAACACTATTTCCAGGGGCCAGTTTGACTGTAAAGCGACTGATTGTGGGTTTGGTTCCCACCTGAGGAGTGGAAATATTTATTATTTCCATTTTCTTTGCTCTGGTGTCGAGGCAAAGCGCGGCCTTAATTTCCACCACTTAACACGCAATGCATCCGAATTCAGCGGAAGGGGAAACAGAGTGTCTTAACACTTGTTGTTCCTTTTGCCTACACTGCTGTGTGCAGGATACCAACGTGAAGCTAAAATAAAAAAATAAAAATAGACTATTTACTTTGATGTTTTTTTTAAAACTTCACTCTTTTTACCGCATAGAAGAGAATTCATTTTAGGCCCGAAATTGAAGCATTGCGTATTGAATGGTGGAACTCAAAGAGAAGAAATGAAAATAATATATAATCATCCCCGCGATTGAAAATCGAACCCACAACCACGCTTTACAATCAGACGCTGTCCCACTGCGCCACGGTAGCCTTTACCTTGTTACTTTGATATACTGATATCATTAATATATGTATGTGCATAATTAATGAATGCGTCACTGGTATTTATTATTATCAATTAACAAAAACATTTAACACTTAGTGCTCATCACGACTTGATAATTATAAAGCATTGACGTAAAACTTTCATAGCAAACGATAAAATAACTTGAAATAAAACTAAATACAGTGGATAAACGTGATTTAAAAAACATATATTTGTGCTATATCCCGCACACAATATACTTTACCTCAACACTAGAGCAAAGAAAATGAAGTATTAAATATTGCAATTCCTGGCGTGGGAATCGAACCCACAACCAATTATTATGTTGCATATGAAGAATATTTTATAAAAGAACCGCCCTAAATCGAGACGTAGCGCGTTACGTTACGGGAATTAACGTACTCATATTTTACAAGAATACTAAATTAGTTAACGAATATACATAAAACGGATATACAATATAAAACATCGTCTATTTAAATAGAGTAACTTATAAATAAGGAAAGGTCACTGCGGACAGATAAGGAGCATTAAGTTAAGTTATTTCCAGCGTCGAGTCGCTGGATAAGAGAGTATAGCTTAATTATGTAGACCTTGGATGGTTTATATGGGGTGTGGGTTCAAATATTTATAAAATTTTATTCAAATATTAAGCATTAAAAATAAAATTATATTTTAAATATTACCATCGACTATTACTATTATACATTTCATACATTTATCCTAGAAAGAAAAAAATATTATTTTTTGTTTAGCATTTTTCCCGCAAAGAGAGCCTGGTGCGAAGATACTCCGTTTCCCATTTTCCGTCTCAATTCGAGATACTGCTGATTTATATCTTAAATTATTCAGCCATTCGCTATTCGTTGAATTAAGTAAAATAACAATAGATTAACAATTTTAAATCATTCTAAAGCGTAAAACAAAAAAAATGTTCGTTACTATTTTTTTTTAATTTAAACAGAACTCGGGGTATATTTAGGGAGTACAAATGATCAAAATAATCGCATGGGTTCACGATATATATTCACGATTTCCTAATATATTATAAGCGTAGTTTCTAGTGTTTTATATACCATACTAAATATAATAGATGCATCACCATGTCTACAAAGACGTCACATATTATATATTTTATTATTAGCCTAAGGGACAGTACGCAAAAACTTATAATATAAAATATAAACAATTGTTTATATAAAAAAAAAAATCCTCAGAAGTGTACATCAGGAACTCAAGCTGAAATAGGAATAGATACATATTAACAATATTGTGTATAATATATGGACATACATCCATACCTCGGTTTGCGTCGGGGTTACGTTCCAAAAAAACACGACGCAAAGTGAAAATAGATTTTCTATAGCAAAGTATCGAATGATCGAAGATAGATTCCACTCTTACGAAAATACTACCTCTTAAAAATAAAATTGAACAAAGTAAATTTTTCAAACAAAAATAATCTAAAAATACGTATTCAATTAAACAAAATAAACTATATATTCATTTAATTTATGAAAGTTTATTTAAATATTGTATATTGTTTTGTTTTTCATTGTATTTGTGTGCAATAAAGCATATCTATCTATCTAAAATTAATCACTGTCTGATGAGTCCATAGTGGCTGTTGTCGTAAGTCGGCATTCATTCACAAAAAATGAAAAAATGGTAAAATGTTTGTTGAACAGCTTTTTTTTTCAACGTAAGATAAATTTCCTTGAATCAATTGATATTCGTAGCTACCGCCTAGGACACTTTTAAACTCCTTCCGCTGTAAGATCGTTTTTTTTTTAAATCTCCATAGCTTCATCAAATAAACACATCCCTTTAGAAATTTGTTTGGAGGTAAAATTTTGTTCTTTTGGAGATTTCTATTAAACGGTCACCGTCAGTTGCAATAGTTCTTCATTAGAGAATTAAAAAAAAAATTAAGACTCGAATCCAAAACAACGCAACTTCGAAAATCTAACGACGCACAGTGAAAATCAGTAAAAATTAAGCAGCGACGCAACTTCGAAAACAACGCAAAACGAAACGACGCAAAGCGAGGTATTGGTGTATGTAAATTATGCTTATTTAAATTATGCTTATAAGTATAAAAGGTAACTAAATGGTACTGTATATTATCACTATTTAAAAGAATCTATTACTGTACAAAGTCGCATGTTAAGGTTTTAACTTGTGTTGTTTGTTGTATACAACAAGACGCTACAAATATTTAGGGTGACAGATTCTGTAACCTTTTTATCTTAATTTTTATAATAACAATATTTAAAAAGTACATTTCATAAATAACAATCATAGATTACATTCATAAGGCTTACTTTGAAAATATCTGATTTTTTTTATAACTCTTTCATTTTTCATGAAACAAAATTGAATCTTAATAAATCCTTAAAAATAGTATAAAACTGGTTTAGTTTATTTTTTAAAGCAAGCTAAGACACTATCAAAAGGTCACAGATTCATCTGTCTTATGTAAAGACAAAAATCATTAAACTATTGCAATTATAAGTTTTATGCAAGATAACCCCTGGCTTCTTTATTGAATTATGTAAAACTTTGACTAGATTAAATTAAAGGTGCAGTTTGCACCTTCGAAGATCAAAACTAAATATTTATGATTCACTTCAATAATAAATGTGTAATATTTAATCAAAACAATACTTATTATTAGAATAAAAATTAAAAAGAAACAAAATGGCTTATTAACTACAATACCTACATAATAACAGAAACATCAAAGCCTTGTTCAGTTAAAAAATAACTAGAACAAAAACTTAACTAAATCTAAAAAACATACTATTATATAAAAAAAGAAGTTCTTTCTATTATTAAGAAACGATATAAAAATTTTACTTAAAAAAATATATTTAACAATAAAATACAAAACAATACATATACACTATACATATAATGATATCTACTAAGACTCACCCCCATGCAAACTCATACAGGAGTACGATGCTTTCATTAAGTCCTTCAACAGGCTGTCAGCATTTTCTTGTTTGTCTACAAACACTATAATACTGCCCATTTGGCTGTAAAGTCCTAGTAATTCTAGAAGTTTGAAGAATTTCGCCTCTTCTTCTAGTATGGCGACGTGTTGTTCCACTTCTTTGCACACTACACTACGTCCTCCCACCTTTAGAAATACATTTAATTAAATGAATATTATATTTTTTTTTTAGCTTCACGTTGTATCCCGCACACAGCAGGGTAGGCAGAGAGAACCTAGTCTTAAGCCACTCCGTTCCCCACTTTCCGCCGAATTCGGAGGCTTGCGTGTTAAGTGGCGGAACTTAACGCCACGCTTTACCTCGACACCAGAGCGAATAAAATGGAAATATAATTTCCACTTCTCGAGTGGGAATCGAACCCACAACCAGTCGTTTACAGTCACACGTTTGTGCCACTAAGCCACGACTGGCCACAAATTATAATTAATTAATTTAATATTATATACTTATGTTTTAATATTAGGGCCAGATGTGGCACAGAGGAACAAAGTGTGACTGTAAAGCGACTGGTTGTGGCTTCAATTATCACTTAAGGAGTGGAAACATTTAATATTTCTATTTTCATCGCTTTGATGTCGAAGTAAAGCACGGCGTTAAGTTCCGCCACTTAACACGCAACGCCTCCAATTTTCGACGCAAAGTGGGGAACGGAGTGTCTTAACACTAGGTTCCCTCTGCCTTTACAACGTGAAGTTATTACATTACACTTAATATAGTGAAGCTATTATTACATTACATTTAATATAGCTTCAAGCTTCTTCCCGCATAACGTGGTAGAAGACCTAGTGTCTAGACACTCCGCCCTCCACTTTCCATCCGAAAATCGAGACATTGCGTGTTGAGCGGCAGAACTGAACGCTGCGCTTCGTCTTTGTTACCAGAGCGAAGAAATGAAAATTTGAAAACAATCACTCCCCTGAGTGTGATACCTCAATATTTAATATTAAATATAAATATTTATATGAAATGTTTTAAAATTTTGCGAGTCATAAAAACATTTTTAAGCAAATGAATATGTATGTATAAAGTCTAATAACATAAATTTAACTAAACTCGAAAAAATGAACACGATTGCAGAGACAACATAGTGTCAAGGCACTCCGTTTTCCTTTCAGTCCAAATAAAGAACAGAAAATAAGAATATTCATATAAAGTTAATAAAAATAAAATCAATATATCATTTTAAAAAGATTAAAATGTTTTGGTCATCATAGAATGTTGAGGGTTTGATCCCTACTTAGAGGAATGATTATTTTGTTTCCTTTGACAAAACAGAAAGTGGAGAGCCAACTGTCTCTACTAGATTGTTTTTGACAAAAGTTTAAAGCGGTTAAATATTAATTTATAAGTAGAAATACTATAAGAATATTACCTGAACTTCTATAGGTTTTTGCAATATGCGTCGCGCTAGCGCTTCCATCTGTCGGGGGAAAGTCGCACTGAACATCACCGTTTGACGATCCGGACGCACGTTGTCGATTATTTTCATCACCTGTTATCATATCATTTGTAATAAATTATTAATCAATATCAGAAGTAAAAAATAATTGCAGTATTCCATTCAAACATACCATAACTATGTTGATAATCTTATATTCTCTTATCAAGAACTGTTTAGCTAACAACAAAGAATACATGAATTGTACAAAAAGTTACTCATAATTTTTTGTGCATTATAACCATTAGCCAACAGAATTATATTATTAGTGTGGGAATATCAATTAATTTTATAGTTGGTGAATTGACTTGTGAAGTGTTTATAGATTGTCAATTGATTATTACAGGCCAAAATTAATATTTTTAAAATAGTATGTCATTTGAATTATCATATAAAAAGGATTGCCGCCAGTTTTGTTTATCTCCAGACATTAACTCTACCAAATGAAGGCAAAATATATTTTTACTTGTCTTCAAACATTACTCTTATTAATACAGTTATTAGTAAATAAGTCAATAAATAAGAGAAAACATACATTTTTTTCAAATCTCCACTTAATTTAAATTAATCTAAAACTCAGGTTAAAAATATTATACAAAAAATACAAAATACACACTAAATACTAAATACACACTATTAAATACTAACCTGCGGCTCAAAGCCCATATCGAACATGCGATCAGCTTCATCCAACACTATGTAAGTGACTCGTCGCAAGTTGGTGACACGACCGGAGTTGGCCGCCAACATGTCTATCATACGGCCTGGAGTACACACTATCATTTCCGCACCTCGTTTTAGTTCTGCTATCTGTTAATAATAGAATAAAGTTATAAAATATTTTAATATTTTTAAAATAGCAAAAATATTTATATACTTTTTTTGTTTTTTTTTAGCTTCACGCTGTATCCCTTGCGGGGTAGTCAGAGAGAACGGAGCGCCAAACGCTACGGTCCCTGCATACTTCTTTCGCCTCGTCCACAGTCATCAACCTCTTCATACACGCCCTCCGGGGGGTCCTCATGCTTTTTACGTGACCTTCCTCCAGTATCATCGATACTGTGTTTTCGAAGGTCAACCGAGGTCTCCCCCTGCCTCTCTTACCACTCACCTTTGCTTCATAAATCTTTCTTACCATTCTTCCATCACTCATCCTCTCGACGTGCCCAAACCACCTGAGCACGCCCTTCTTCATTCTTACTATGACGTTCTCGCTAATATCTGCCATTCTGTGTATCTCTTCATTGCGGATTCGGTCAGCTAAGCTGACTCCGCACATCTTTCGAAGAGATCTCATCTCCACAGCATTCATCTTTCTTTCATTCTTCTTCTGCAATACCCACGTTTCGCTGCCGTATAGCAGCGTCGGTACCAGCACTGCATTGTGCACAGCTAAACGTGCGGCTATGCTCACGTTCCGCCGTCGCATCAACGCAGCGAGGGCACCGTTAACCCTGTTACCGGCAGCAATACGCCTTTCAACATCCATATCATACCTTCCATCTCTGCTAAACATACTTCCCAAATATACCACCTCATTCACTTGTTCTAATTTCTTTCTGTTAACCATGATCTTACATTCTGTTCTTTCTTCGTCTCTTTCAAACACCAGAATCTTAGTTTTACTCGCATTCAGGCTTAGACCATTATTTTCACACCCATCTTTCAGGATGGTGACCAATGCCTGCAACTCGCATTCTGATGATGCAATAAGCACTGCATCATCTGCGTACAACAGGCAGTTTACCTTCAAGTCACCCACTTTCACTCCCATATCGCTTTGTTTTTATATTTATATACATATAAAATAAATTAATAATGTGGCCAGTCGTGGCCCAGTGGCACAAGCGTGTGACTGTAAACGACTGGTTGTGGGTTCGATTCCCACTCGAGGGGTGGAAATTATATTTCCATTTTCTTCGCTCTGGTGTCGAAGTAAAGCGCGGCGTTAAGTTCCGCCACTTAACACGCAAGCCTCCGAATTCGGCGGAAAGTGGGGAACGGAGTGTCTTAACACTAGGTTCCCCCTGCCTACCCTGCTGTGTGCGGGATATAGCTTGAAGCTATTTATTTTTATTTAAATTAATAATTATAGTGTAGTGAGACAGCATCTCTATGTAAACGTGATTGGTTGTGAGTTCAATTCTCACTTAAAGAAAAGATTATATTTAAAATATTTTCATTACTATGCTTTGGTAAGACAAAAGACCATATTGAATTTCACTTAAAAAATAATGCCTCGATTTCGGGTACAGACTAACGCTAGAAACATGTTTCTGTAAGTCACCTTATACAAAAATATATGTTAATGACATTATAGTGTGTATGCTATTTATTTAACTATTATAAATATTTTTAGAGATGCATTAATTATTTACACATTTTGAATATACTTTTTATTTAAAATGCGTAAATAATTATATTATAACTTTTTTTAGACATAAAATATAGTAATCGTTTATTTAAATAAAAAAAATATACAACAGGGCCATTTGTGGCACAGATGCTCAAAGTATGGCTGTAAAATGAGTAATTGTTGGGTTCGATTCCCACTCAAGGAGTAGAAATATTTTATATTTCTATTTTCTTCAATCTGGTGTCGAGACAAAGCGCGGCATTAAGTTCCGCCACTTAACATGCAATAACTCCAGAATTCGGCGGATGGTGGGGAATAGAGTGTCTCAACATTAGGTTTCCCTCTGTCTCTTCCCTCTGTTTGCGGGATACAACGTGAAGCTAAAAAAATAATTAAGAAAAATAATAATACCTGTTCAGAAATCCCAGTACCACCATATACACAGACCACTCTAAGCCCTAAAGACTTGGCAAATTTCTTAATATCCTTGCCTATTTGCATACAAAGTTCTCTAGTGGGAGTCATTATTAACGATATTGGTCCATCTGTATCCTCTAATGGAGGTTGGTCCAAAACGTGGCGGAACATTGGTAGAATGAAGGCCAATGTTTTACCCGAACCAGTTTTTGCAATTCCTATTAAATCTCTGTAATTAAAAAAGATGTATATATTTCCATGTACTTGTCATTAATTTAATATGTTTTAAAAACACCATTACGGTACAGTGGGGCAGCATCTAATTCTAACCGTGACTGGTCGTGGGTTCGATTCCCACTTAGGGAAACGATAATAATTTTAATTTCAATGCTTAGGTGAATAAAACAAAAGCACTGCCACCTAACTCAAGTCTTTAAATCGGGCGGAAAGAGAATGAAATGTCTTGACACTTAAATAATAGATCATAGTATCCAATATATTAACATACAACTGTTTATGTTTATGAATATAGTATTACATCTGCGTAACTACAAAATTTGTCTTTGATTTAAATAAAAAGCAGACTATGTTTGACCTAAGTTTTCAACTATTTTTATGTCAAGTTATGGAACTCGTTTTAGATAGCTAAAATGGGCCAGTAGCCGTAAAAGCGTAATTAATATACAGATAGATTTCCACATTTATAATATTAGTATGGATAGTGCAACTTAGAAACAAACAAAATATTTAATATATTACCTTCCAGACATAATAGCTGGTATAGCCTGAGCCTGAATTGGTGTGGGTTTCTCAAAACCTAATTTCTTTAGAATGTCTAATTCCTTCTTGCTAATACCGCAATGGGCCCAGGTTTTGATTGGTTTAGGACACCCTTTTCCTTTAACCCTTATACCCTCTAATTCAGTTCTATATGCTTCTACCTCTTCTGGCGTCATTCTTGCTAATTCACTTACCTAAAAAAATATCATAGAAAATTATTAAATATATATTTTTAAACTTCATTCTGTATCCTGCACACAGCAAGGGTACGTAGGCAGAGGGAACCATTAGGTTAGACATTCCATTCCCCATGTAAATATTAAATATTTTTAAACATAATATAACCTAGAAGCTATAGTAGTACAGTAGACAACAGTTGAAAGTAAATGAGAGTGGGTCTCTATCACTGTGGTGAATGATTTTAAATAAATCAATTTTATATACCCGCTCTGGCCCTACATACGCATTTTAGGAACTTAAATATTTTTCACTTTCACAAACTTCACATAGCACAATTGTCATAGAGAACTTAGTGTTGGAAACACCCCATCCTCCACTTTTACCAAAACCAAGAAATAGGTTTATCATCGTTTTTTTTTATTTAAATAGGCTTTCCTAACTTATAAAAAAGTTAATATAAAAGTAAAAGGTATATAAAGCTAACCTCAGTATAAAAAGCTTTTCTAAAAGTCATATAATCTAAGCTAGCGTGGTCCACTTTGGCTAATTCTTTTCTTTGCTTCGATGCCAGATTTGCTGCAGCATCTTTAATATCTTCAGTTTCTTCTTCAGATGAATATTCTAGACCATCTTGGTTCTGCTCAATAAGTTCACCTGTAAAAAAGAATACATACTTATTGCATAGCAAGCCAATTCTATTTTCAGATTATGAATATTATTTACAGTTGATCAATAATTCATTCAATTTTCACAGTAAAAAATATATGTAATATTTATGCAAAACTGCAACATACTAAATATTTAAATAATTACTTTCTTTTATAATAAGGTTCCATGTCCAGGTAGACATGAGTGGAAGTAGATGATTCTCATGTAAAATTTTACAATTTCAAATTGATTAAAAACCTTAAGTAAATAAATACAAGGAAATATTAAGTTACTAGTTAAATAAATTAAGTACTGAAAATAAACATTTTTTTAAACATATTTATTTTTAGTACTTAATTTATTTAACAAGTAACTACATAGCTTTTTTTTATAACAATACAAAAAAAAAATTCAATTTATACAGCTTTTATGACTATGACAAAGAAACTAATATTGATACATATATTCTCCATACATATAGTTTATTGCAAAATTACCTTTGTTTTTCTGTTCAGTAACCTTCTTTTTAGCAGTTCCAGTTAATATCATGACACCAGTTCCTCCAGTAGTTGGTACACTAATTATACCTCTAGATTGGTCAATTTGGTTCACTTTACGAACTTCCTAAGAATTGAAAAAAAAAATGAAATACTTGAAAGATTATCTAGTATTTAAAACAATGAGTATAAAAAAATGTGCAGAAAATAATAAATAAAGAATATTATAATATTTTTAAGGGTTGAAGTTTTTTCATGTTTAGCAAAGTAGGCAGAGAAAACACTAGCATCATGACAATTCATCCTTTCCCTCCACTTTCTGTCCAAATTTGATTCAATTATCATTTTTTTAATCTATCTATCTAAACCCGTGAAACCTTTCTACATGGGTGATGAAATTAAATTAAAAAAATTCTGTATGAAGGAGTCTAAATTGTATTATTTTAAATAATTAAAATATTTTAAAGATAGAAAAATATGTATCTTACCTGTTGTACTTCTTGCATATAAGCATCAAGTGGATCAATTTCATCCTCTTCCACTTTTTTTTCTTCAACTGGCTGTTTTTCTTTCGATTCACCATCTTCACCTTAATAAAAATAACAATATTAACGTAATTACAAATTAAAAATGGAATCTTAAAAGACAAAAACCATCTTCAGGTCAAGCAACTATAAATATTTATTACAAACCTGTAAATAATACTATGTTGGTGTTACAGGGTTGAAATCAGGAACAAAGTCTGCTATATGTCTTATATTATTATTAAACATTATTCTAATTAAACAGCAAATTATACTACTTATTATTCAATTATTATTAATTCAAAGCCCTTCATTATAGAATAATTTATAATTAATTGTTTAAGTTAGTAAGCATACCCTCATCACCAGAGTCATCTTCCAAAGACCATTTCTTGGCTGCCGGTACTTGTATATTTGTGACAATACTTCCTTTTTGTACTTCTTTCTTGGCAGATTCCAGTTCCTTGCGTTTTCTCTCAGCTCTCCATCTTTCAATGCGATCACGCCTCTTCTGCATTTCAGCTTCTAAGCGACTTTGCTCTTCTTCCTGTATTATTAAATAATAGAAATTTAGAAATCAAAAGAATATTTAAGTAATCGAATTAAATATAATATATTTAGAAATCATATAAAAAGAAGAAATCGAATTAAATATATTTATTTAGACAAAAAAATTGTCAAAAACTGTTTTTTTTTATTAATAATTTCTTTGCCAATCATTATTTAAGAAAGTCTTTAAGTAAAATAAAACAGATTTAACTATAAAAAAAAATTAAAAATACCATCTCTGAAGATAAATGTTTTTGATTTATCAACTCAGCCATGCCTGGCCTGTGTCTATCGAAAATTATTCTATACATAAATTCTAAATTTACATTAATAAATATAAATTAAACATTATCTGTAAAAGTTAAATATTAACTCTTATTAGTAAAAGAAGCTAATAGCTTACCTTGTCAACAGTTCCAGGGTTGTACTCTCCAGACTCAGATTTAATAGGCTTTTCCTTAGATTTAGATCTTTCTCTATCTTTGTCCCTATCTGGAGATTTCTTCCTAGACTTACTAGAACCATTTCTCTTATCATCCCTTTTATCACTGTAATAAAAAAAAATATATATTTACAATAGCATTTAACATTAAGCAAAATAATATGAAATCATCAATCATAGACACAATTTCTGAGCATATGCCAGACAATTTACGATTTTTACCTTTTCCGATCTCTATCACGATCTCTGCTACGATCTCGTTTAGAATCTCTGTCTCTACTACGACTACGCTTCCTCTTCGATGACTTAGAACTGCGATCTCTGCTTCTTGATCGGGAACGCCGACGCTTCCGCTCTGGAGTCACAGACCGGCTGTGTGAACGTCGACGATCTCGATCCCTATCACGCCTATATAAAAACAACACCATATATTATACGCACCTTATGATAAATAAGTAATAATTTCATAAAAATGTTTGTTTAAACATCAAACTCACCCACTCCTAACCATTATTACACTAGTGACAATTGAAGAAAATCAAGATGAAATAAACAGATGGATAACACTCTTTAAGAGTACTGTTACTGGCATTATTTGCTTGGTAAAAAAATCCTTATTCACTATAAATACCAAAATTCTATACTTATACAATTATAAAACAACATTAAATTCGACTCCATCCAATTAAACTCGAAGTTTACGAAAACACATTTCTTGTCAGACAGTCATAGACAACATTAAATTACAGGTAAAATATAAATTAAATACAATATATAATTTAAAAGATGCTTTGCGTAATTTTATAAAATTATTAGTAATCATAATCAATAATAACTTAATATTGCTTGATTTGATATGACATTAGTACAATATTATGGGACCTTTTATTTTTTTTTACTGTAGTCAGAATATCGATTTTTAGTAGTTTTTCTGTAAAGTCAAATTTTTAAATTATGTAATGTGTATGTATTTAATTTAAATAATAAAATCAATCGAAAACATACTTTTGTCTTATAAATTATTTCCTTTTGGAATACAGAACAATTTTTATCTGTTAAGAATGCTTGTCACTTGTATTATGAAAATTTTAACAGACCTAAAATATTTATGTAAATTGTAACTTTGTAAGCATTAATATAACCTAAAATTTTAAATAAAGCGGTTTGTTATACTTCAATGTAGCAATATTCTTCTTTTTCAATTTCATTATTACAAAATAAGCATAGCAATATTATAATGGCTGACGACGGCGATAATGTAAGTATATTGTTTCCAAGTCTTCTAAACGAAATACGAAAAACTTAGCCATTTATTGCTCTTAATAAATATATTTATTGTAGGTAGCTGTAATGACAGTAAAAGAACCCCTTGACTTAATTAGACTAAGTCTTGATGAAAGAATATATGTTAAAATGCGCAATGAACGTGAACTTCGCGGAAAACTTCATGTAAGTATTTTTGCTATTAAATTTTATATTTCACATAAATATATACATTTGTTAACTTTGTGTAATGAAATAAGTTGACAATCATGTTCACACAAGGCAGTATTAATATAGAATGAAGTATGAAATATTTTGGTACTAAGGAGTTTTACAAAAGTATTTGTAATGTTCTTTGTATTACAATTTAATTCAGATCCTAAAATGACAGTGGTGCTATAATAAATCCTAGACACTTAGTCTGTTTTATTTTCAATTAAAGTGTTTTTATTCTAGGCATATGATCAACATTTAAATATGGTTTTGGGGGATGCTGAAGAAACCATTACTACAGTAGAAATAGATGAAGAAACATATGAAGAAGTATATCGGACTACGAAAAGAAATATTCCAATGTTATTTGTCAGAGGAGATGGAGTAATATTAGTATCTCCACCAATTCGTGTTGGTGTATAATTTTAAGAATAATAAAATAATAAATTGCAACATTTATTTTATTTTTTAGCTAATAGTTTAATGACAGACTCATTTTTAAATGTAAGATTCCTTTTCACTAATAATTCATCTTCATCCATTGGATCAATTATTGTACCAGCTTTAGTTATTACACTAGGCCTTATAAGTTTTTTATGAGCAGTTTCTGGAATAAAGGTATTACCAAGAGGAGTTCTTATACTGGCTTCATACTCTTTGACACTGGTAAAGGGGAAGGGTACATCAGATACCTTATGTACACTAAGTTTGGGATTTTTTATTTCATTTATTATTATATCTCCTTTATTTTCATCACGTCTAGGCATTTTTGGTGGAGCATTTGTTATGAATCTGTTCTTTTTACGTTTTGTAGGTTTTACTCCCTTACCACCCCAGCTGCCCCAACCAGGTAAAGTCAAGTCTATATCCTGTGGGGTGTCTTTGTTAATTTCATCTTCTTTTTCTTGTCTGAAACTGGCAACAACATCATCTTCCTCAAACACTTCTTCAATATCAACTTTTGGAACTACTTGCTCCTCATCATCCAAATCATCTATGCCATTTTCTTCCTTTGATACAGTAGTATTTAAAAATTTTGGCTTAACTTCAATAAATCTGCTTGGATCAATATTCATATTATTAGTGTCTTCAGATGGAATCTCATTTATGTCTAAATTTTTATTAGATATTGGTGCTTCATCATTAGCTGTTTCCCCATTGTGTGTTTCTATTAATTCTTCATCAATGACAGGTTTAGCATTTATTTTCTTGAATTTTAAATATTCTAAATTATCTGTATCTTTGCTTTTCTTGTCCCTTTTAAACCTTTTCTCATTTGGTTGTTTTTCTAATTCAGATATTTGTTTCTTTAATATTTCTATTTTCTTTTCCACTTTTCCAGCAACTTTACTTTCAAAATTATCAAATGCTAAATCAACTGATTTAGTCACTTCATTTTTGTTTATTGACTGGCTGTTAATGGATTCAACTACCCAGTCTGAAGTAGCAACAGGTTTGTTTTTTTTCTTTGTTTTTGCTCCAGCTGATTTTTCCTTCTGAGTAGGTTCTTCCGTTTTATTTTTTTTGCTGTTACTGTTGACTGGAATTTCTTCAGCTACAGATTCAATACTATCCGGATTACTTAGTTTTTTAACACTTTCTTTGAGGTTTGCTAAAGAAATGGGTGCTTCTTCATTTACATCTTTACTTTCTTCACCTGATTCAGAATCTGTATTTTCTTTGCGTTTATACATTTTATCTTTTAGATATTTTTTATACCCAAAGTCAAATTCTGAGTCAATATTTGATTTATCAGATCTCTTCATCATCCATGGGTTCATAGGGTCTTGGTTTAATGTAATATCTGGTATATTTTCATCATCAGCTTCATCATCTGAACTTTCCACATCTTTAACTTTTTGTGTTAATCCCTTGCTTACAGATAATTGTTCTGCCAATTGCTGTCGTACCTGAAATAAATAATTTGCATGGTCTAAAAATTGAAGGAAATTCTTAATAAATCAAGTTAAATTTCAAATACTGATTTAATAGTATTCTATTGAAACACATTATACAAGATTTTAGTTTCATATCATTATACTTTTATAACTTATTATTATAAATAAAATGTATACCTCCTTATCATATTTGGCTCTGACTAATTTACTTCTTGCCCATTTTCCTGTATTCTTGTGCCTAAGTGTGTGCCTTTCTAATGCACGGGCTTTCTCAAGTTCCTCTAATTTTTTGAGAGCCTGTTCTGGATCTTTGCTTTGTAATTCTTCAAATTCTTTTAGCTGTTGTTTCAGTCTTTCTTTTTTGAGTATTCTGGAGAAACAAAATAGTAGTCAGCCTCTATATTTAATAATTAGTAAGGCATGCTTCATATTTAAACATACTATGAGTATATATCAATTTATGTCTAACCTAGGCACACTGCCTTGGTTAGACATAAATTGATAATGTTTCATTCAGGAAGAAATATGGATACAATGATTATATAATGTATACTCAAATATTATGCTATTAAATTAAAAATTACACATGTAGGAAATACAAATGCACAAATAAGACAGTAAAATATTAGTCCAATTTACCTGTGATATTTTTTACTTTTTATTTTGCTTTGTCTCTTAGCTTTTGCAGCTTTGTAAGATTGCTGTGCTCGAAATTTTGCCAAATTCTGTCTATGTTCTAACATTTCTTCATAACTCATTGGATATATTTGTTCATCTTCATCCTGTTCTGCCACTTCTGGTTGAGGATCAATTTCTTCTAACTCCTTTTCTAAAGGTGATTTAAGCTTTAATTTGGATAAAAAATCATCAGTAGGTTGTAATTTAGTTGAGAAAGTTTTTATAGGAAATGAAACAAAATCAACAGTGCGATTACGGGCCACTACTGAATCCCATCTTCCCACTTTCTTTTTTGTCTGTTCATAACCTGTTGCTCTTTTAATACGCTCTGCTTGGGGTTTTTCTAATGGTTTAGGAAGGACTTTCTTTGCGTCTTGAGATTTTTTCAGTTTTTTACCAATTTTTACATTATTTGCTGTATCTTCTAAAACTTTAATCACATTGTCAAGTTTTAGCTTATTCGACCATTTAATTAAATTAAACTCAGAATTTTGGTTTGTTGGCTCATTCCTGGTAGGCTCCGTTATGTGTTGTGTTTTATCTAACTTTGTTATAGCACTTACTAAGCGATCATGTTCAGATGCCACAAATTCACTATCATCGTGATCTTCCATTGTTATTTATGTAATATTTTAAAATAATTCTTTGCATATAACACTATAATTATTTTAACTTAGTTTTAGGTTAGAAAATGCTTTCGTGACATTTACTATGAAAATTAACACCTGACTGTCAAATAGACACAGACAGCAATAATAAGTGACAAATACGTTCAGTGTAGCAAGATGTAAATATTATTTTGAGACCAAATTTTACTTATATTTAATTAAATAATATTTAACAAAAATCCCAGTATTATACAAGAAAAACTTCTCTTTTTGAGTTGACTCTCTTTGGTGGGTTAATTTTTTCCTTAATCCTTTTCAGACTATTTTCAGTTTTTCAAAGACTTGGAAATGGAATTTATTAAAAACACCTAAAAATACCTTGGCGAGTTACCGAGGTACATCGCAAATTCGGTGGCCAAGGTACAAGCACCCTAAATTTAGTAGGATTTAGAAGGATTTGACACTCATACCACCAAGTAGCTAGATAAACTAGGATTACATTTTATATAAGACAGTTTTCGTAAATATGCAACACTTTAAATAAATTAGAATAAAGTAAAGCACAAAATTTTTGTGGCCAGTCGTGGCCCAGTGGCACAAGAGTGTGACTGTAAACGACTGGTTGTGGGTTCGATTCCCACTCGAGGAGTGGAAATTATATTTCCATTTTCTTCGCTCTGGTGTCGAGGTAAAGCGCGGCGTTAAGTTCCGCCACTTAACACGCAAGCCTCCGAGTTCGGCGGAAAGTGGGGAACGGAGTGTCTTATCACTAGGTTCCCTCTGCCTACCCTGCTGTGTGCGGGATATAGCGTGAAGCTATTTAATTTAATTTTAATTTAACAAAAAATTTTTTTTTGAGGGAAAAACAAAAAATTACCTTTTTTTTATTATGCTCACACGGCTCCGACGAAACGCACCTAACTTCACATTAATACGTATAAAAAAATGTTAACAATTGTTCTAAAATGCGTAAACTTTTTGAAAAAAATAAGATTGTCCTAGGTACAACTCTGTCCAAGGTACAACAGGTTCCCCTATATAACATGGACAAAATCATATTTCTTACTAAAATTATTTAAAAAAACAAGTATTCTTGATTGATCCCTGATGGAAATTATTTCCAACACTTAAAAGCTCTTAATAAGACTTATTGAAAATCTTGATATATGAGACATTTAGAAAAAATAAAAATTTAAACGCAGCGGGATTCGAGCCCACACAACTTGGAAACCGTCTAAGCGCTTTAACTACTAAGCCGTGCGTTCGCGTGCGTACCCACTGCGTCAAAATTCTTATACGCTTATTACAATTTACTTATGTCTGTCGAAACACTTCAAATTTGTGCTACCCAAAGACTACGAACAATCACTTGGCAAGAGAGGGTGCTATTTTTTCTCGATTATTTTACTTGTTTCTACTATTATTTATGGTTTACATAAATTCAATAATGCTTACACAGTAAATCTCAACTGCTAATGCAGTTCAAATTTACTCTGTAAAGTGATACACTTTACATAAAAAAAACATTAAAAAATCAATAAAACTAATACATCTTCAGAATCATTTTATTAAAAGTACATGTCAGATACTACAAGTATCGCTAAAAAGCATTTATTACATTTTTGATTGTATAATTGAAATATTACTAATACTTTTATTTAAATATCAGTAGTCAATAATAAATTTACGTAACTGAGTGGTGTATTTGTGATGAAGTTTGTTTTTAACGTTATAGGTAAGTAACAGCAATAACTATAAGAATAATTTATAAAAGTAGGTATCTCTAGTTAAGTACATTTTCTATTGACTACTAAAACATAATAGTAACAGATACAATTTATGTAATAAAACACGAATTTAATATATTTAATTGTCATCCCCAAGATTAGTGGACTCGGATGATCCTGAAGATGGGGGCAAGTTCTCTTGATTTTGTTCTTCGCGCATTTTCTTGAAACGCTGACGATTACGATATAATTTGGCCTCGTCAGTGCATTTAGTTGTTATTGAAGCTCTGTAAAATATATATTTTATTCAAAGGAACTATACATATACTCCTTACAGTTTGAAATGAAAAAGTTAATAGTTGAGAATGCACTAGTTAAATTTACGATTCACATTAAAATATGATAAAAAAACAAAACTTAGATTCTCTAGAATACATATAACCGAATCGTAGTTAATCCTTATTCGGTTTGCTATAGTTAGTTGGTTAGTTCAAAAACTAGCATTATCAGAGAGGTGCTTTTACCTAAGTTTATTTATCTTACCAGACCGAGGAAATAAATGATAATGTATGTCTAAATTTTTCTAGCGAGTATATCCCCTGAGTGGGAATCGAACCCACAAACATCGCGTACCAGTCAGAAGCTGTTACGCTGGGCTACTATTCTACTCAATAGGTATTGTTAAATAAGAGTAAGAACATTTATACTACGTTCGGAATATAAGAAAACAAATTATAACATATAATAATAATGTGTTAGGTACATCTTATGAAGTCAAGTATTAAATGACGTGAAAATACGCGTTGCTATAGCAACTTAAAGTTATATAACTTTTTTCAAAGGAGTAGATCATTGAGGTTAAGAAGATTACAGTGCGTACCTCACAATTCGTTGTGGGACGCCACATCTCTCGGAAACAGTATCAACAATATCTTCAACCAGCTTTGGGTCCAGCTGTTTCTTTGGCGGTTTGTTGACAAAAGCAGGCGATTGTTTTCCGGTTAATGAATGAGTAGCCAAGACCCTGAAATTTAAAACATTTGTTAACTATAAATTATGGCCAGTCGTGGCCCAGTGTCACAAGAGTGTCACTGTAAACGACTGGTTGTGGGTTCAATTTCCACTCGAGGAGTGGAAATTATATTTCCATTTTCTTCGCTCTGGTGTCGAGGTAAAGCGCGGCGTTAAGTTCCGCCACTTAACACGCAAGCCTCCGAAATTAGCAGAAAGTGGGGAACGGAGTGTCTTAACACTAGGTTCTCTCTGCCTACCCTGCTGTGTGCGGGATATAGCGTGAAGCTATTTTATTTTTTTGTTAACTATAAATTTAACCGGAACCCATTTGTTTTTATAATAGACAGACTTTATTTAATTAATGTCTGAGAGAACCTCGAGAGAATGTTAGAAATCAAAACATTGAATGTTAAATAACGAAAATTAACGCCACAGAGTGGAGATAACGACAACAATATATAATAATTCAACCGAGTAGGGATCGATCCCGCAACCATTGCCTTCACGTTCAGTGACTGTCCCACTGCCCCACAACGGTCCCGTTAAATATATTACTTTCTTTTAATATTAAGATAATTATTATTCCATAAAACGACTTTTTTACACATACCTTCTTGGAAAAACAGCTTGTAACAGCTGTCTTGTTGCTGTTGTATGAGAAGACCAGTCAATTTCTTCTAAAATTCTTGCTGGAATTGTAACATTGCCACTTCCGATCGACACCTTTAAATTAAATGTTATGATAACCTTTAAATTAAATTTTAATTAGCGGAGAAATGAAAATAATGTAAAAATGTAATGATTTTTTGTGAAAGATCGCACCTACAATCGCAATATTGGGACCTATTTACTTATTATTATTATTAATTAGATATTTATAAACATCTAAATAAAACTATTTATTTAATAAAAAAAACATCTTAATTTTAAGAAGTTAAAAAAATAATCAAACTATTCTTTTTTTTTAGCTTCACGCTGTATACCACTGTGTGTGGGACAACACAGTGGTATACGTGTAGGGTAGGCAGAGTGAAGTTAGTGTTAAAACACTTCACTCCCCACTTTCCAACGAATTTGGGAGCCTTGCGTGTTAAGTGGCGGAACTTAACGCCGCGCTTTGCTTCGACACCACGATTTACGACCTATTTTTTAATAAATACACGCATTACAAAAATACAAACCGAATCGCTATTATCCGCCGGCATAACATTGTTAGTAGTCTGTGCCGATACCCTCCTAATTTTGATTTCACTAGGCCTACTATCCTCTTCAACGTTTTGATCTTGAGGTTCAACGTAATCAGTTATTTCATGTGCATACGAGTTTCTCTCTGTGCGAGAACGGTTCTCCAATTCCTCTTTTTCAGCTACTAAAGCTACAAATTGACTGTACAACTTTCTAAGGACAAAATTGACTTTTTGAAGTTTTTCCAACTGGGCGTCTGAAGCATCCGGTTCAATTGGATCAGTTTGGGTGGCCTTGTCGCATTTCGTTTTAATTTTTTCAATCATTCTATTTGGTAATGGTAATGGTGTACTGCTGAATGGTCTACATTTAAAAGATAACGATTTGTCTTTCAATATTTTACTCATTCGCTCGTCGAGCTTCAGTTCGGTGCGCCGCATTGGATTACCGTGTCTGATAGTAGATCTCGTTAGATTAAGATCATGGCTAATCTGTGAATTTAATAAATATTTTTATTATGAAATTATTCTAATTAGCATAATCAGCTTTAAGCATAAATTATTTATTTCATTATTTTGATTCTGTGACATATAAAAAGGTACCTAATAGAGTACAACTTATAATGACACGTACATATATTGTTCTTCTAATTAAATTGTTTAATAAATATTATATTTATTATAATATAATGCTAAAAGTCGATAGGTTGCTCTTACTTCTGTCTCAATATTACTATCACTAGTGTCACTATCATCACCGGCGTGCAACATTTTTGGTGTAGTCGAAAATGCCTTTTGTTGATTTGCACCAAAGAACTGAAAAAGATATAGTACAGATCAGCACATGTAGAACACGAATAGCGATATTATATAACGATATACATATAATATATTTATATCGGTATGTAATATATGTTATAACAGATGTCGAAAAGCGTTTCGACATCTGTTATAACTACGATTTTACAGGAATATCCACGGACTTACTGATTGATAGTATTCTTTACGCGAAAGATAGTTAGTTAATTAACTATTCAAAGAAGTATAATTAATAATAAAATTAGTAAAAATATGATGAGAAATTGGCGTAGGTATACAAAGTATTGATGCATGTGTAAAAAATATATAATAGATTTAATTATTTTACTTTACAAATATTAAGCGGGTAGAATTATTCTGTAAATATTCTTATTCGTTAGCAGCATTGTTTTTATAATACAAGTTATACAACGTCTCAGATAGTTGTGGGTTCACTGCGTACGTGAGGGAGTGATTATAAGTAAGACAATGCGGCGTCGAGTTCTGCCACTCGACACGCAATGCCCCCGATTTCGGTCAGAAAGTTGAGAACGGAATATCTTAACTAAAGGCTTTTTCTGACTACGCTGCTATTGGGAATAATGTGAAGCGACAAGATCTACTTATTATGCTTATTTACGTTCAACAAAAATTATGAAAATGATTCCTACCATTGGCCCTGTCTTCATCTCCTTTATCGTGTTCATACATAGGGACAAAACATTCTTAACTTGATTGTCCTGCCTCTCAAGCATTACTCTTAATTCCTTTACATATCGCTTATTATCTGCAATACAAAATAAACCTTTACTTATTTTTTAAATTGTAAAAATTATGAATAATATACAGTGCATTTAATACTACTTTATATAATTACAATATTATTTGTAAATTATATACTTCAAGCTGAATTTTCTCGCATAGTAAAGAAGTCAGAGAGCACCTATTGTCAAGATAAGCCTTTTTTCGCCCGATTTCGAAATATTAAGTGTTAAGTGATGAGCGTCAAAGCGCGGCTTTGTCATATTAATTAGGGCGGAGGAATCAAAATAATCATAATACGATAATTCCATCGATTTTCTAGATGTCTCAGTATTATTTAGTATAAATATTTGGAAGTAATTTTAAAAACCACTCATTATTCTTATGTCAAAAAAGAATCTCTGTCTTAGATATTAGTTATAATATTATTCAACATCTTCCCTTTTCGTATCCTCAAATAAAAAACACCCCTCCTTTAAAGCACGGTCACACAAATGCAATTTATTGCATCAAGTTTCATACACATGCAACGTTTTAAACTTACCTACTAAAAATATAATTATATATTTAATAATAAATTGTAAGATTGATTAAAATATAAGGATTCTTAAAGTATAAGGAATTAACATACCTGATAAACGTAGAATTTGAGCTTTACGAGGGTTGTTGTGTTTATCACGGAGAAAAACTACTTTCCCCGTATGCAAATCCCCATCGTTATGCAATAAACAATCCGAATTCACTATAGCGTAATTAGAAAAAATATTTTGCTCAAAATTATCCATCCACTCAACAAGAAGCCATAAATTTTGATCCATTTTTAAATTTATTTAAAATTTTATAACAATCTTCCAAACGCGGCGAAGAACAAAATCGAAATGAACGGTAAATGCGTAATGCAAGACTCAGGTACGTGAATGACAATAGCGTTCGAGCTTCTGTCCCCTAGCATGGGCTTCGAGAAAATACTCAATAGAAAAAGTATTTTTTTTATGAATATAACATCTTTATATCAATATTTGTAACGTCGTTTATTAACTATACCCTAGTTTATGTTTCTTGATTTATTTTGCTAAATTTTAGAGTTGTGTTTTAAAAATTGGGTTTGTGTATTAAAAATGTATTAGTGATCATGTGTAAATATCTAAAGAAAAATAAATTATGGAAGTATGGGTTGTTCTATATATACTATATAAGATTGCGACCCTATCTCGGCTTTGCCTGCGTTAACACGACTATTATCGTTTTATATTTAGTTTTTTCGCCCGCCCGCGTTCTCACTAAAATCTTGCTTAAATTTATAATTTAAATGCTGTAACTTTTTTATTTATGAAACGATTAAAATATTCTAAAATTTTAAATTTTAAGACATGTCTACCATAATTGCATTTAAATTTAAATTTATTAAGCCGTTTTAGAGATTAGCTCGCATAAAAGCACAGACAAACAGAAAATTAATTTAAAAATTATTGTTTTGGGTCATATCATATTATACATGAAAGATATTTGTAACAGCATTTACATTTTTAGTATATGTAGGTATATATTATATATAAGCTTAAATACATAAAATATTTTGAATCTGAATACATTCACGTATACCTTATAGAAGAATAACTACATCGACGTTAGCGTAAAAGTCTCGAAAAAGCGAGGCTATGACATTTTCACCATATAAAAAAGTAAATGGAGACAAAATAGAAAAAGAGTGGCAAAAAATAAAGAAGATCAAACAGAAATATATAAACGGAATAATAACTAAGGGCCACAACGAGAATTAACGAAATGGGTCGAAAAATAGACTCAATGCATTATATGCGGTGAAACATTTGATGAGCCCTGAATTTAGTGTCAAGAATGCGAAAACTGGGCCCATGAAGATTGTGTTCATATAGACGTATCGGATATTTATTATAACTGAGATCTTCAAAGCCAAAAAGTAGTTAGGTCATCATTTATTACTGTGTCAGGGGCTACCCACCACTTTTTGATATGACAAAAACACTACCTTCTAGCTGCCCGATTATCCCTTATATATAATTTTTTATTTCATGCGACTTGGATCCTAGGAGATGTTATTGACAGACACTAACTCTGTCCATATCCGATATTATTCTAAACATAATATCACATAATATGATCTTTTGTTTTCGCGATTACTACACATTTTGATATGAAATTATTTTTAACCGGATTAATCGCGTATATTTTTGGTATTCGAAAATACATTTTTAGAAACCCGACGTTTCAAACACTTTACAGTAGTCCGTGGTCACAGGTAGGTCTACCTAATCTGGTTGAAAATAGTTTCATTTCAAAATAATATCACATGTTGGTTTTTGGTGTCACATTATTGATCACATCACATTATTGGTGTATTTCTAAAATGCTTTATAGAATTTTTATTAAGTTCTCAAAAAGTTTTTTTAAAGCAAAAGACTTCAACGCACTATGTAAAGTCCGAGGTATTTTTTCTTATATTTCTAATGCGAATTTCTTGATTTTTTTTTATTACAAAACAGTTAAAATGAGAACCATAATTGAGCTATAAAAAAATAATTAGTAAATGTCATGTACGGGCAATAGCGTGAGCTAAAAAAAATACATTACATTTTAAAAATCTTTAAATAATGAGATAAGATTGAATCTCAGATACAAGGGCTAAGTAATGGATTTCATTGGTGGAAACTATTGTTAGTAATTGATGTTTATTCAGATTACATTGCTTCTTCATTGTTTATTTATGTTTCATTCATATGTATTTACATACCTGCATGTATTGATTACAGTAAAATAAAATAAAATAAAATAAAATAAAATGTCATATTTTCCTTATTTATCGTTTAATATATAAGTAAATGTATATTAATTAAATATAATAAATACTTGTATTTAGTTCATAATATGGAAAGCCAGTTGTCAGTCATTATATTTCCTACCGCCTTGTCGACAAATCTTGCCAGTAAATACTCAACTTACGATACACTTCAAGGCATTATTGTCACTGTTTCGTTTTTTTATCATCTTTCTTATTTTAATATTAATTAATAATCGTGGTGTGGACTGTTTTAATAATGCTTTGCTCGTTTAATCATTTATTGTGTAGTTCTGTGTCTTTTTTTTTTTTTTTTTTGTGACTTTTATAAAGTGTTGGTGTTGAAGTATAATTTACATCTCACGTAAGTTGACTTTTAAACTAATATTCATTTCTTAGTCTGGATATAATAAAAAGGCGCGCCATTGAGTTCGCCACTTAATGCGTAATGTCTTAATTTTCGGGCTGAAAGTGGAGGACAGAGTGGGTTGACACCGGTTTTCTCTGACTACTATTATGTGAGAAAAAACTTGAAGCGTATATGTAAAAAACAACATCGAAGATTTTTAGATATAATATATATATGGGAACACGCTTAAAATTTAAAATAAATACACATTTATCAACTCGGTTCGAACCCTGCTGTGTTTAAGTTAATAAACGGTTTCTAAAAAGTATTTTTTCATTTTGAAATGAAAGTACATATTTCTAACCGGATTAATCGTATATAGATATTTTTGGTATTCAGACTACTTGTGACCACGGACTATTGAAAAGTGTTCGAAATGTCGGGTTTTCTAAAAATGTATTTTCGAACACCAAAAATATACGTAATTAATCCGAATTAAGTATTTTTCAAATACGTAAAAGTGTATAACACATTAAATAATACATACATGTAAATAATACATTAAAAGTAAAAAGTATTTTAGAAATAGCATTCTTTCTTGAAAACCTTTGTTCGTGAAATAATTTTTGGCCAGCAGAAATTCATAAATATCGCTCTACAGAGATGCTGACAACAAAAATAAATCGTATTACAGGCGTATAAGAAACTTAACACAGCCGGTATTAGAATGCAGATGTACGGTGTAACGATACATATTATGTATTAATACGAGGAATAATATAAGACGTTGGAATGTAAAATATTTTATTTAAAGAATTTAATTTCATAATAGGAAAAAAATATATTTTATAAAATAATTTAAACAAAAGAAATATAATTAATATTTTCAGAAAACGCAACGCTGGCTGTATGAGTTGCTGGCCGATTATACTCGTAGTTTAGGATTCTTAAAAAAAGAAAAACAAAATGGAGGATGGCGGGAGCGCGGCGTCGGTAAAAGTGACGCTCAGAAAATTATTGATATTAAATTGCAAATAATGTACATTGAATACAAGGAAATGAATATTTAATTAATAAATTTAACATATTAAATGCAAAGTGATTGAAGTATAATAATTTTATAACATTCTAGTTTGGTAAGATGCATATTTGTTAATTATGAAGAATTTCTTGGTGAGTTCTTATTACATTAACAATATTAAAATAACATAAAGCGAATATTTAAATGCATATAAATGAATAACAACTAAATAATATAATAGTATTAAAGGCAATAAATATTTAAAATATTAGATCTATGAAATAGAAAACGTAAAATTTTAAAACAAATTACTTAAGCATTTGGTGTGCCGTGCCGCCATTTTTGAATAGTGTTGTATGAACACTATAGTTTATATTTTCCTAAATATTACAAATTTATAAATTAATTGTATGTTGCGAGTGTAAATAATATTTCCAATAATAATAATGATTAATGCTTTGGATTTAATTATCCATTATATTTTATGGCAAATGATCTCGTACACAAGTGTGAAATTTAAAATAACATAAATATGTACTACATGTGTATAGGGGCGATACATGTAGTGTTTTAAATAATAAAAATAAGATATTAATATATAAGGCATTGGATGATTAAATATTTTATGACAATGATTGGCACCATCTCATACGAATGTGTGAAACTTAAAATAAATATTTACTACATGTATAGAGGCGATACATGTACTGTCTCTAGACTTTCAAGATTCGGGGAGCTTAGAGCTTACTGATAAGCGATGTTGGTGACACAGCCAATGTCGCTTAGCATCACTGAAGCTGATATATTTGGTAAAGTGAACAGCTATGCGATGTTGGTCTGTTGTATCTTCTGATGCTGTCTTGCGGATAACAGTAGTTGTAAATGTGAGATTAATGGGACGATCGACGATCCTAGGGCTAGTCCGCGGACGAGCTCAGGGAGATTGCAACGGATAGTTTGTGTTACAATGTCTAAAATTCTTCTGATGGCTTATTAATATATAAATGAGTCTATACCTTCTGATGGCTAATTTATATAAATCGAGTCTATGCCTTCTGATGTCATATTTACAATTAAGAAACAAAATCTTCTGATGACTAATTAATATATAATTGAGAAAGATTACCTTCTGATGGCTTATTATATGTATTAAATATATTACACGTAGAATTTCTTAACACTTAACCTCTGAATCTAAAAAGAACTTAGGTTACTAACAATAGATTTGAAATTAATATACTTTCAAACATTTTTCAGGTGGATACCAGTTACAAAGCGGTCAGTGTGCTTTCCACGCAGTCGCCATTTGGCGCAACTAAGAAGTGTGAGACTGCACACAGGTAAGTGTGGGTTAGATTTATTCTTGAAAAACATTTAATGTAACTATAATAGTTAAAATATACGTAAGTTTTATTTTAAGTATTATAGTTACATTAAATGATTAAAGATTTCGTTGTTCTGTTTAACTTATACTTTATAAATTCTTAATAATAAATAAGTATTGCCCTACGTCGCGTTTGTAATATTTTAACCGAACACTTATTATCCATTAACCTTTGTTAGACAGTAGTTTAGTAGTTTGTAAGACAATATAACAAAAAAAATGAAATTGATACATAATATATGAAACAAAACAAATATGTATATTACATGATATTTAATTAAAAATAAATAAGGCCTTAATTGATACAAATAAAACTAGGTAATATTTATTATTATTAACTAAACAAAACTTATTATAAGAAATATGAATAAATTGCACTGTTCATCGCTTGTCCGTTTTGCCTCTGCGATAAGCCAATGTTGCGCATTGCCTGAAAATGCACAGATTCGATATATAATACAAATTGATTTTATTTATTATTTGTTAGTCAAATATATACATTTTTTTAATGAAATAATGATTTACAAGAGCTATTTTAAAACGTTTACATTTCAAAAAAATCAAATATGCCTGTATTACCTTAAAATGTAGGAAATGGTCTTCATGCGTTTCATATATTTCAATGTCACAAAAAGGTCAATTACTTGTTAAAAAATATAAAAGTGACTGTTTTTACTTTACCTCACTAAATTCTCTGGTACGCCACATTTCTCAGCGACTGTTTAGACAATGTCGTTTACTAAGGCAACGTCCAGTTTTCTTTTGGCAGGCTTCGCTTCTCAGTTAACGAATGTTGCTAAAACGAATACCTGGTATGGCATTGTAATAACTAGTGTCCGACCGAAACTGGATTTTCAGCCGAAACCGAAACCGAAACCGAACCTTCGGCACTGGCTTCAGTTTCGGCCGAAACCGAAACCGAAACCGAAACTGCTGATGACGTCATAAAATTAGTATAACATGTAAAAAAATAGTACATTTTTTACGTTTTATTGTGATTATATGGAATTTATTACAGTATTTTTTTACATTTTCAATTATATTTAATACTATACATTTTCATAGTTTCACGCTCCGCTTTTAAGGGCTCTGCTTTTACCCGCATAGCAGGGTAGTCAGAGAGAAACTAGGGTAAAGACATTCCGTTGCCGCCATTGGCCTTTTCAATTTCCCCGGTTTGGTAGTGGTAGGTTAAGTTTTAATTATTTTTTTTTTATTGTTTTCACAAGATTATCATTATGTAGATAGATATACGATGTCCATGATTACGGCACAGCTCACTAAAAGGGATTTTAATACTAGGTATATCAGATCAATTGCCACCGATGATAATCGAGCGATCCCACGACAGCAAGGCATAGCTTTGTCCTCTACCTTCATGTCCACAAACTGCCTTTTCCAAGAGCAACTTTTAATATATACGTATAATTTTAGCTACTTGTTTGCGTCTATTCAAATAGCTCGCAACAATTACGTCAAAAATGAACCACCAAATATGTCATAATATAGTTCGATGACATGTTAACCAACTCTCTCTGCCCATCCTTGCTTCTTCTTAACCGTCAAGGCGGGCAACACATCCACAATTCCTCTAATATTGTAGATGTCCATGAGCGAACATAACCTTCGCTCTTACAATCAGATAGATGGTCCTTCTGTTCGTTTGGTGCCTTATTAGAAATAATAAAAAGGTGGTAAGTACTATACCAGTTCTCTTTGCCCAGGCACCTGGGGTGGATTTACATAGAGGCTTTTTGAGCTGTAGTGCAGGGACCTGTGAGTTTTGAAGACCCTCAGTCCCCATTAAGGATTTAGTAAATTTATTAGGCATTTGGTAAATTGGTATTGCGACGATATGTTTATATTGTGGCAACTGCGTCTTTCTTACAGGTAAATTTATGTGCTAGTTTGTGATAAGATTTATTGATAATTAATTAGACTATATTGTATAGTTATTTAAATAACAACTAATTAGGTTGGCCTCTAATGTAATAATTAGCCCAGGGTCCCCCAAAATTAATAGTCAGCCCCTGAAAGGAGCCACACTTACGAGAACAAACACAGTGTCGTTCACACAATGTCACACATTATTCTTAACATACATTTATAATTCATTAAAATCGTTTACCATATCTTGAGATTAAGTACACAAGCTATAAAAACACTCAAATGTAGCTAAACGACGTGTGAAAATTTATGAGTACAGAGTTTCGGCATTGCCGAAGGTTCGGCAGCTTTTTTGCCGAAACCGAAACTACGGCCGAAACTACATTTTTATGCCGAAATCGAAACCGAAACCGAACCTTCGGTCGGACACTAGTAATAAGCAATATAGTGCATTGATAAAAAGTTAAAATTTTCTTACTTTCGAGCAAATACAGCCGTTAACAGCTTCCGGGTTGCATTCGAATGACATCCCCAATCTATATTCTTAAGGAGACGAGCCGGAACCGTCGCATTACCTTCTCCAAGCTTAACCTAAAGCACATTATATACTATAAAATATCATTTTTATAAAGACATTGTATTTAAATTACTGTTTTTAAACTACGCTTACCATATCAGAACTTGTAGTAGTGTTGCTTTTAAACTTTTTTGGAGTATTGCCTCTAGTATCATTATGCTCTTCACTGTCTGTTGTATCGTTCTAAAATGGGAAATAAAATAATGATTGTTTTAATTCGAAACCAAGTATATATTTATAGTATATAAAACTACTAGGAATAATACTTACTAAGACTTTGTAATCAACTAAAGGCTTCCTACGAGTTTTTCTTGCCAGCGTTGTTTCAGATAACGTATTTAGAGAAACACTTACTGCACTTCGTTCGGTACTCGATTCCATAACTGAACTTGATTCTTCATGCTTTCTTAATTCTTTTCTCAAGTATGTGTTCTCATACGTAAGCTGTTTTATGAGTTTTTCATATGACGTTATTTTTGTTGTTTCAGAGGTTTGCTCCATATCTGTCTGCGTTTCCATATCAGACCTTGTCACTTTCGTTCCTACAGTTTCATTTGCATTGACGGTATCATTTCATTTGGATAAGAATATTTGCTTTTTCGTTAAATTGGCTTGTATAATATTTGTTACTTATAAAATAGAAACAAAAGTCAGTGTACTAATATTAATCATAAAAAATGAAAAAATATACGTAGTATTAAATCTACTAAGCCATTGTACCTGAGAACTAATAATAGTGCCAAATCCCATATTCGGTGTAGTCGGACTAGCCGCCTCAGCTGAAATAAAACGAAGACATTACTTTCAAAACACAGAATATAAGAACACATAGAATAATTCGTGTAACTATGTAATAAAAACTTACAAGGATTATATTCCCGACCGCTCGCCTGGAGAGCTAAGAGAGAATGTACAGTTTCCATCTCTGATTTCATTAGTGGCATGTATGTAGTCATTTTGAAACTAGAAAAATTAAAAATTAGGTAAATTGTTAGGTACTTACTTTTTCATAAATAAAATATTAGAGACATTTTTTTTAAATATATTACTACAACTGAGACATAATTCACCCGTGGGGGGACGGGTTAGAATACAATTCCCCTCCGCCGCTGGGTAGCGTCCCGTAAAAGGCGGGTAACCCAGTAGCTTGGTGGTAGGAGATTCGTTCTCCGACTGGCTCGCGACCACTATTATGTCAAAGACGAACCGCCAAACATCTGATGATGTGTTCCGGTTCGATGGCATGTAAGCCAGCTCTCTCTTCCTACTCCCACCATCCCCATTCTTCTTTCCTCCTTTCCTCCACCGCCCCTTAAGGTCGGCAACGCATCCACAACCTTTCTAATGTTGTGGATGTCCATGGGCAAAGGTAACTACTTACCATCAGGTAGTCTTTCTGTTCGTTCCCCCCTTTCTTCAATAAAAAAAAAAATAACTTACTGGATGAATAGAAAATTGCACTTGTTTCTAAGATGATGACTGGTGCTGAGTAAATTCTGTTCAAGAACGAGTGCTTAACTTATAATGATTTAGCACAGAACCAGGATTTCAAAAATATACTAATGATCCCCACCACAAAGTAGTCGGGTCTTGAGTCGTACAATCTTCTATTGTTTTCCATTTCAGGCCCTTTTCTATTATCTGCTTTGTTTTGTATACGTTGTACACCAGATTATCTTATTACCCCCAATAACCTTCAAACAGAGCTGTTTCTTATCCCAATAAGTTTCATTCTCTCCTGTAAATAATCAATGCTAAGTACTGAACATAATTTCTTCTTGGTAATATTATGAATACGAAAATTTATTTTAAAAGCCCTCTTTTCGATGAGATCAATCAAATGGTGCAAGAATGTAGTTAAATGAGATAGCATATAAATTTTACATTTTTTAACGTAAGTTATATGTTTTCACTAATCTTTAGGTTCGGACACTGAGTTTATTATCCTTATAAAATAATACGGTGTTTATTTTCATATCCCTGTTTAAAAACAAATATGTATATTATATAAAAAATCTTATTCGTTGATTTAAGATACAATTTAGATAGCAAAATCAACTTTCTTCTTGCATTCATTATACTTTTTTTTTTTTTTTTTATGGAATAAAGGCGGCAAACGAGCTGAAGGCCCACCTGGTGTTAAGTGGTTACCCTCGCCCATAGACATCCACAACATTCAAGCTATGGATGCGTTGCCAGCCTTGGGAATGTAGGACAGAAGGAGGGAGGAAGGATGGGAATGGTGGGAATAGGGAGAGCTGGCTTACATGCCATCGAACCGGAACACATCATAAGATATTTGGCGGTTCGTCTTTGGCATGATAGTGGTCGCGAGCCAGTCGGAGAACGAATCTCCTACCACCAAACTACTGGGTTACCCGCCTTTTACGGGACGCTACCCAGCGGCGGGGGGGAATTGTATTCTTAACCCGTCCCCCCACGGGAGAAATTCGTTAACGTTCCTACAGGTCTGAAACCTAGATGGAATATTTTTGTGGGTTCTTATTTTAAAAGATGAACACTAAAATAAAATAAATAATTACTATGAAATAAAATTAACATCATGACACAATTACTACTTTACTTTACGTTGAGATGTTTAAGATATATTTTACTTTATAGATATACATACAGGAATTGTGTTTGATTATTGTAGTATAGATAAGTATCATCATGTGTGAGATTGTTAAAAAGTATTTTGTTTAATAAAATATCAAGTGTGAGTAACACGCCATCCATGCCATGCCATAAATAAGCATGCCATGTGGTTTCTACATGGCCTCTATCTCACAATCAGTTGTTTTGCTAATTTATCAACGCCACTGGTTAAGCGTATTTGTTGAACAAAACAAACTGTTTGGGAGTATTTAATAGATATTATTAATTGGCACTAGTTTACTTATATCGACTGTAATTGGACAGTTATACGTGTAGTAGAAATTTTCGATAATCCTGTTGTTACGCGCAGTCGAGTAGTTACGAGCAAATAAAGAAGTTAATGAGGAAAAATTACATAACATTTACCTTCTCTCGGTAACACTTAAAAAAAAATGATATGTCATTTATTACACCTAGTTTACCTTATATGTAGCTTTTTACCATTACGAATTAGACGTTTACAACTAGAAAATAAGCAGCTTATAATGGTAGCATTATCTATTTTAAAATGCTATTACTCAGTTAAAAGTATGTATCTTGAAAAATTTAAGCATTTTTAAATAACTTAGCTTTTATTATCCCTATTAGAATAAGAATATATAAGAATAAAGAAAAGTTTCTTAGTGCAACGCTATTGTTTTCATACATTACTGTTCTTAGTATTACTAATCTTTTAACTATTTTGTTATATCAAAGAAATATTCAAGAAAGCCGCTCTAGACCTATTAGATCAAAGTTTTTTATAAACAATATTGAATGTATTATGTAGCTATTCACCAGTTGTTAAGCAACCTTTGCGGAGAATCGGGTAATAATTATGAAATCACAATAATAATGGACGTCGAGTGTGAGATTAAAGTCACAACATTTAAAGTAAAATCAAAATTTCCCAGGACATATCCTGCCAAGTTCATTTAAGCTCCCGCTTATGCATTATAGTCTCCCATTAGGATGATGTAATTTCTGGTATTATTTTTTATTGTAAGAGATAAGGTTCCATAAAAGTGTCCTAGCTTGGCCAATTCAGATTGTTCCCTTGAAGCGTGCTTTTGAATTATAGCCCATGGCTTCTCTTATTCTGGGATGTTAATATTTAGTACTATTATCCTATCCAAAATTCTAATAAATTCTTTAATATTATGTTTAAGTAACTCTTTTATAAAAAAATCGTCAATTTTTTGGTGAGTAATTCCTCCTCTGTTATAAATAATAAAATTTTCACGTTTTTCTAACCTTTTACCATATTTTTTTTTATTTCACTAATGCCCAAGATGTCAAATTTAATGTACTACTGAAAAGCATCAAGTTTTTTCACTTTGGCTTCCTTATTTACATCACTTAGAGCGCTTTAGGGACTTGGGATTTCCGATCTTTTTCTTTTTGCAATGTCTTTTTATAGACGATCTTTTTTTGTTTGTTTTTTATATATGCATCCTTTGGCAAATCATGGATGATATAAGCACCACCTTTCATTCTGTCTTTGTTTTCCAGTATGTGATTTTTTTTCTCTGGAGTTGTAGTTATGAGGAGGCCTGGTCTGATCTTACTGCCTTCCATGTTTTTTCTACCTAATCTTCAACTATATCAATTTATCTCGAGGTAATCTGAATTTCTATTTCAGTTTTACCAACGTTTACAAACTTTTATATTATTATATAATACATATATCAAACAAATAAAAGTCATTTGTTGTATTATCAATTAATCACATGTGATATCAATCCAATTTTGAGAATTTTGGTACAACTACTAAAATTAAATCACATTTCTCCCTTTACTTACAGTTAATTCAATTAATAAAATTCTTAACAATAATATTTTCATTAATCATTTCTTTAGGCCAGTATCACAATTTTTTTAGCCACTGAAATATTTGTTAAATTCGGTCATTAGAAAAAATAGACGAAATTTCGTAAGGTCCTTTAAGTTTTAACGCTAATTTATAGTTTCGCCTGACCTAACCAATCATCCCATCATCATCATCATCTGCTACGATAAATTCTAAATTATTACGGCGAGTAGAATCAAAACATTTTTTAAATTTTTCTGCTGTTTTCAGAAGCTGCTGTCTCGCTAACTCTCTATCTGCTTGTACGTTAATCGGATTTTGCGTAAGCTTATTGTCAAGTACATCATCTAATCGAGCTTGAACGCGAGGTATATTGGCTTCTACGCCGATAAGTAAACGTAAGGAAGAAAATCCTATCGAATACTGTATCGTAGTATTGAAGACTTTCCACAATTCATTCGGTCAGTCTGACGGGTCATCATTCATAAACATATCTGTTACCGTGAATATATATCGTTCCACTTGACTGTTACATCTCGGACTGCCTGTACCAACTCGGTGATGTTCTAAATGTAACTATGGAGAACTAAATAAGGCTATCTCGTAGCAATGATAATAACTCAGAAGCGTTAAGTATTTTTAGTGGTTTCAGTAAAAAAATTGTAGACCCATGTACAATTATTTAATATGTTTAAACCATTCACTGGACTGTCTGAACGGCCCAGTGCAATCTAAGTGTGATGTATGAAACGGTATAGCAATGTTCCGAATTGGATGAAGGAAACCTTGTTAAGGGTCGTTGTGTTCCTTACGTTTAATACAAATCAAACAATAACGCAACTATTTCCCAACAAAAGCTGCTATTTCTAGAAACCAAAAGTATTCACGTGTTTTACCTATAGTTTTAACAAACTCAGTATGACAATTTCCATCGTGAAATAATCCTAAAATACTTAGTCTAGTACATTTTGGAATATATCATTTTAACTCATGGGACTTTACCTATACTAATAATATAAAGCAAAAAAGTTTGTTTGTTTGAAAGCGCTAAACTCAGAAACTACTGGCCCGAACTGAAAAAGTCTCTTATTAGTATTAAATATTCCATTTATCGAGGAAGGCTATAGGCTTATATATCATCACGCTATATCTAATAGGAGCGGAGCAGCAATAAAAAATAATGTGAAAAGGAGATAATTTATATACCTTTAATAGGGTGGGCTAAAATATATTTTTATTTTTTTTTCTATTGATACAATGAAAATATCATAAATTACGATAAAAATCATGGTAAAGTTTGAGCTATTAATATGAATAGGTGGTTATTTGTAATTTTTGTATATAGCACAGGTATATACTTTTTAATTTTCATTTGATTTTTTATGCGGATAACTGTCGAATAGAAACAAAAACTTATTCTTGTAGAGAATTTGACGATCTACAGAAAAAGGTCTGCTATGTTTTTTTGCTAGATTCACTCCTTTAAAAGTTATTCGAAGTTTAATTCCAACTCATAATTGTAAAAAATCGTACTTACAATTTTTTGACCTTTATTATTTTAAATAACACCTTAAATTCTTAAAGTATGTAACATTTCATAAAATATAATTAAATTTTAATAAAACATAATCAAAAAAGTATATTGTCTCTCACTTAATCAAAAAAATCAAATCTTCACTTTACCTGAATATTGACTTGAAGAAAACAATTATTTCCTGAAACATAATGGCTACTTTTTTCGCACTTGACCATTTTCCATTCGATTCTATTGTTTACGCAGTTTACAGCATATCTATCTTTTTACTGAGTGAATTAACTTGGATAGTTATGTTTTTATATGAAAGCTAATATTTGCCGTATAGTGGCATTTTAATTTAAACTACATCTGACTAGTAATTTTTAAGCGACATCGTAAAAAGTACAACATTTTTAATTGGGTTTATTTTACTACTCTTTAATATATTTTCACGCAAATTGTGGACATTGAGCATTGCCACCATATTGCGTCTGAATTATTTTAATCTAATTTTTATTATCCTTATCATGACTTTGTTTGACAAAAGTTTGATAGATACTTAATATATAAATAAGACAAAACACATATTGTATGATATTTATTCAAAAATAAATACGGCCCTTAATTTATAAAAATAGAACTAATATGTACTACTAACTACACTAAACTTATTACTACACTTAAAAATAAATTGCACTGTTTATGTCTTGTCTGCTCTGCCTCTGCGATACACCAATCGCACATTAACAATGGCACATTACCTAAAAATGCACAGATTTGATACTCAATTCAAATTGTAATATTTTTTTTTAATGCTAAAATTAATCAAATGCAAACACTTTAAAAAACTTAAAATCTGCTTTGATAATTACCTTAAAATGCAAAATGGTCTTCATGCATTTCATATATTTGACAAATACACTTAAAAATTATCTAGACGGAAAAGATTCATCTGACTCGTCTGATGGTGGCGTATTCTCCTTACGAGATGTCTTCTTTTGTAGCTGACGAGTTCTCAACATTTTACTCTCGTCAGCGCATTTAGTGGTAATGCTTGTTCTGAAAGTATAATTAAATGTCACAAAAAGGTCAATTACTTGTTAAAAAATATAATAGTGACTGTTTTTACTTTACCTCATGTGTCAAATATATGAAATATTTGACAAAAACAATTAAAAACTATCTAGACGGAAAAGATTCATCTGACTCGTCTGATGGTGGCGTATTCTCCTTACGAGAAGATGTCTTCTTTTGTAGCTGACGAGTTCTTAACATTTTACTCTCGTCAGCGCATTTAGTGGTAATGCTTGTTCTGAAAGTATAATTAAATGTCACGAAATGGTTCTCAGTTACTTGCTAAGAAATAAAAAAGTGACTGTTTTTACTTTACCTCACTAAATTCTCTGGTACGCCACATTTTTCAGCGACTGTTTGGACTATGTCGCTTACTAATGCAGCGTCCAGTTTTCTTTTTGCAGGCTTATTGGGGAAAGCCGGAGAACGCTTACCAGTTAACGAATGCGTTGCTATAACTCTGCAAAATAATATATATATCAATAACATATATTTAAACAGTGCAATGTAAACATTTTTTTTAAAAAGTTAAAATTTTCTTACTGTCGAGAGAATACAGCCGTTAACAGCTTTCGGGTTGCATTCGAATGACATCCCCAATCTATATTCTTAAGGAGACGAGCCGGAACCGTCGCATTACCTTCTCCAAGCTTAACCTAAAGCACATAATTATATTCTATAAAATATATTTTTTGTAAAGTCATTGTATTTAAATGACTGTTTTTAAACTACGCTTACCATATCAGAACTTGTAGTAGTGTTGCTTTTAAACTTTTTTGGAGTATTGCCTCTAGGATTGTTATGCTCTTCACTATCTGTTGTATCCAGATCATCGTTCTAAAATGGGGAATAAAATAATATTTTTTTTAGTTTGATCCCAAATTTATACTACATAAACTACTAGGAAAAATACTTACTAAAGCTTTATAATCAACTAAAGGCTTCCTACGTGTTTTTCTCGACAGCGGTGTTTCAGATAATGTACTACGAGAAACACTTACTGCACTTCGTTCGGTACTCGATTCCATAACAGAACTAGATTCTTCATACTTTTTTAATTCTTTCCTCAAGTATGTGTTCTCATCCGTAAGCTGTTTTATAAGTTTTTCATATGACGTTATTTTTGTTGTTTCAGAGTTTTGCTCCATGTCTGTCTGCGTTTCCACATCAGACATTGTCACTTTCGTAGCTACAGTGTCATTTGCATTGATGGTACCATTCCATTTGGATAAGAATATTTGCTTTTTCGATATATTGGCTTGTATAATATTTGTTACCTGTAAAATAAAAACAAAGGTCAGCGTACTAATTTTAATCATAAAAAATGATTAAAAAATATACGTAGTATTAAATCTACTAAGCCATCGTACCTGAGAACTAATAATAGTGCCAAATCCCATATTCGGTGTAGTCGGACTAGCCGCCTCAGCTGAAATAAAACGAAGACATTAGTTTCGGAAAACAGAATATTACACTAGAATATGTGAACACATCGAATAAAATAATTAAAATAATTCGTGTAAGTAACTATGCAATAAAAACTTACAAGGATTATATTCCCGACCGCTCGCCTGGAGGGCTAAGAGAGAATGTACAGCTTCCATCTCTGATTTCATTAGCGGCATGTACGTAGTCATTTTGAAACTAGAAAAAGAAAAAATAAGGTAAATTGTTACTTACTTTTACATAAATAAAACATTTAAGAATCTTATTTTTTAAAATATATTACTATAACTGAGACAAAACTTACTGGAAGAATTTAAATTTATATTTTGAACACAGTACACTTTACTTCTAAGTTTCTAGGGTCTTGACTGGTGCTTACTGATTAGTAATTTTATTATCCCAATAAGTTTGATTCTCTCCTGTAAATAATCAATGCTAAGATATTGAATATAATTTCTTTCTGCTGGAATTATGTATGCGAAACTTTATTTTTCATGATGTTTCTTTTTCTAATTGCAGAAACGGCTGAAAGGTCCAAAGTCCTCTTTTCGCTGAGATCAAGCAAGTAAATGCCAAAGTGTGGGTATATGAAGTGAATATTAAAATTTAACATATTATACTGTATTTGTTATGCTTTCATTATTCTTTAGGAGCGGACACTGAGAATATAATTCTTATAAAATGATATATTGGTTATTTTCATATACCTGTTTAAAGACAAATATGTATATTATATATAAATTCTAGTTCGTTGATTTTAGATTCAGTTTTGATAGTGAAATCAACTTTCTTCTTGCATACTTCGGTAACGTTATTACAGGTCTGAAAGTTTTAACTCTGCCTGTATAGAGTACTTTTGTGGGTTGTTATTTTGAGATGAACGCTAAATAATTATCACTATGAAATAAAATAAACACATTGTCACAGACAATTACTACTTTAATTTTGCGACGGTAAGATTTTTAATATATATTTTACCTTACAGAGATATATATATATATATATATATATATATATATATATATATATATATATATATATATATATATATATATATATATATATATATATATATATATATATATATATATATATATATATATATATATATATAGTAATTGTGTTCTATTATTGCAGTATAGATATGCATCACTATATTTAAAATTGTTAATAAGTATATTAATTAATAAAATATCAAGTGTGAGTAACAACATTGGTTTCTATATAGTCTCTATCTCGCAATCGGTTGTTTTGCAAATTTATTAAAGTCACTGATTACTACTAAAATTACCAAGTGTATTTGTTAAAAAAAACTGTTTGGGAATATTTAATAGAAATTTTTAATCTGTACCACTTAATTCTGTATCGATTAAAATTTTCGAAACTTTCGTAGAAATTTTCGAAAATTCTTTCACATAGGGTTTTCCTACGCTCCCCAAAATATATCAAGTAGTTACGCTCAGTCGAGTAGGTACGATCAAATAAAGAAACTAGTTAGAAAAGTTTTTCTAGGTAGGTAGGTATATAACGTTTTTTAACATTTCGAATTTAAAGGTTACAACCAAAAAATTAGCAGCCCATATTGGTAGCATTATCTATTTTAAAATACTATTGCTAAGTAATAAGTATATATCATGAAAAATTTAAGCTTCTCTAAATAACTTAGCTTTTATTATCCCTATTAGAATAGAACAAGAATAAAGAAAAGTTTATTAGTGCAACGCTATTGTTTTCATACATTACTGTTCTTGGTATTACTAATCGTTTAACTATTTTGTTATATCAAAGCAATATTCAAGAAAGCCGTGCTAGACCTATAAGAGCAAAGTTTTGTATGTACCAGTTGTTAAGCAAGCTTTTGCAGACAATAGTGACGAAATCATAATAATAATGGACATCGAGTGTGAGCTTATAGTCATAACATTTAAAGTAAAACCTAAACCTACTAGGCCATATTCTGCTCCCACTTGTACATCATAGTCTCCCATTAGGATGATGTAATTTCTGCAATTATTTTTTATTGTAAGAGACAATGTTCCATGGCAATTCCAAAGTCACCGCAAAAGTCACCAAAGTCAATTTTCAATTGCGGCAAATTTGTAGGCCGATCTTTTTATTACTTTATTAGCGACATACAGAATGTTATTTTATTAAATTGAAAAAAAAAAATAGAATTATTCACCAAGTTTTGCTTATGATTTAAGAGCGTCTTACTTATCTTTTATACATTCTACGGTGAAGCAAGCTTTCATATTTTACAGTTACAGCTAGTTTGCCGCCAATCAGCCAGTACTTGGGCTTTACAAGATTTTTTTAATGAAAAAAATCGAGTAGAAGTTGGGAATTAGAGGTTAAATACTAAAAATCACAATAACAATTTATTTCATTAAACATATTAATAACTTCATCTCTAGTTTGATTAAGACGGGCTTAGCAAGTAAAACTACTGCCCTAACTAGTTTTATTTTGTAATGAAGGATGTCATAGATGACGTTGTAAACGTTCATGAAAAGTATAAATGTAGAAGCAAGCCAGGGAAGGCAACAAGTTAAGCACGACTGCCTAAGTTGTAACTCATTCAGATTAATTCCACGCATTTTTATGCTTTATATACTCTTCTACAGAGTAATAAGTCTTACTTATTAATGAATTTTTTACAATGATTTTAATTTTTTCCAGTGGTAAATCTAAAACAAGCTGTGAAATTTTATTATATATGCGTATACTCCGACCGGCGTTACAAGTTTATCTTTATTTCTTGGCATGGCATGGCACTGTTTTAGCAAAGCACTGAACATGTTGTCGGATAAATAAAATATCATTATCGTATATATACTGTGAGGCAACTGTAAGTATACCTATATGTTTAAAAACATCTTCCAAAAAATATTTAGCTCTAAGACTATAAACGCAAGTTATCTGTAAGTTTATAAGGTGAGAGTTCCACTGGAGTTTATAATCAATATTTAAACCTAAGAAAACTGTTTCCTCTGTCATGGGGAGTTCCTCCTTAATTGTTAAACTAAAATCTCGTCTTCTAACGTTGGGCAGAGTCAATACGATACATTTAGTTTTTTTGGCATTTAACATAAGATTATTAACGTCAAATTAACGAAGAATTTGCGATAGTAACGCACCTAATATTTGAAATATTTAAATCTAAATCTTATTATCCATTGGACTTAGTTAGACCTAAGTTAAGTCAGTAAAACAATAAATATGATAGATACATAATATATAAAATGAAACAAAAAAAAATATTGCATAATATTTAATCAAAAATAAATAAGATCCTTAGTTATTAAAAATAGATCTAATAAGAATTACTACTAACTACACTAAACTTATTACTAGACTTAAAAATAAATTGCACTGTTCATATGTCTTCCGCTCTACCTCAGCGATACACTAATCGTCAATAGAAAATAACCTGCAAATGCAAAATGCACAGATTTGATAATGAATTCAAATGTTAATATATTTTAATATCTAAAATTAATCAAATACAAACATTCAAAGACCTTAAAATATACTTTCATAATTACCTTAAAATGGAAATAATCTTCGTGTGTTTCATATATTCGACAAAAACATTTAAAAATTATCTAGACGGAAAAGATTCATCTGACTCGTCTGATGGTGGCGTATTCTCCTTACGAGAAGATGTCTTCTTTTGTAGCTGACGAGTTCTTAACATTTTACTCTCGTCAGCGCATTTAGTGGTAATGCTTGTTCTGAAAGTATAATTAAATGTCACGAAATGGTTCTCAGTTACTTGCTAAGAAATAAAAAAGGTAACTGTTTTTACTTTACCTCACTAAATTCTCTGGTACGCCACATTTTTCAGCGACTGTTTGGACTATGTCGCTTACTAATGCAGCGTCCAGTTTTCTTTTTGCAGGCTTATTGGGGAAAGCCGGAGAACGCTTACCAGTTAACGAATGCGTTGCTAAAACTCTGAAAAATGTTATTTTAAATCAATAACACAAAGTGTACCTATTTAAACTACATTTGACATTGTAATTCACGTTGCATTGTGAAACAAGTTAAAATTTTCTTACTGTCGAGAAAACACAGCCGTTAACAGCTTCCGGGTTGCATTCGAATGACATCCCCAATCTATATTCTTAAGGAGACGAGCCGGAACCGTCGCATTACCTTCTCCAAGCTTAACCTAAAGCACATAATTATATACTATAAAATATCATTATTATAAAGACATTGTATTTAAATTACTGTTTTTAAACTACGCTTACCATATCAGAACTTGTAGTAGTGTTGCTTTTAAACTTTTTTGGAGTATTGCCTCTAGGATTGTTATGCTCTTCACTATCTGTTGTATCCAGATCATCGTTCTAAAATGGGGAATAAAATATTTTTTTTTTTAGTTTGATCCCAAATTTATACTACATAAACTACTAGGAAAAATACTTACTAAAGCTTTATAATCAACTAAAGGCTTCCTACGAGTTTTTCTCGACAGCGGTGTTTCAGATAATGTACTACGAGAAACACTTACTGCACTTCGTTCGGTACTCGATTCCATAACAGAATTAGATTCCTCATACTTTTTTAATTCTTTTTTCAAGTATGTATTCTCATCCGTAAGCTGTTTTATAAGTGTTTCATATGACGTTATTTTTGTTGTTTCAGAGTTTTGCTCCATATCTGTCTGCGTTCCCACATCAGACATTGTCACTTTCGTAGCTACAGTGTCGTTTGCATTGATAGTACCATTCCATTTGGATAAGAATATTTGCTTTTTCGATATATTGGCTTGTATAATATTTGTTACCTGTAAAAATAAAAACAAAAGTCAGCGTACTAATTTTAATCTTAAAAAAATAAAAAATATACGTAATATTAAATCTACTAAGCCATCGTACCTGAGAACTAATAATAGTGCCAAATCCCATATTCGGTGTAGTCGGACTAGCCGCCTCAGCTGAAATAAAACGAAGACATTAGTTTCGGAAAACAGAATATTACACTAGAATATGTGAACACATCGAATAAAACAATTAAAATAATAAAAACTTACAAGGATTACATTGTTGACCGCTCGCTTGAAGGGCTAAGAGAGAATGTACAGCTTCTATCTCTGATTTCATAGCGGCATGTACGTAGTCATTTTGAAACTAGAAAAAAAAATAAGGTAAATTGTTACTTACTTTTACATAAATAAAACATTCAAGAATCTTATTTTTTTAAATATATTATTATAACTGAGACAAAACTTACTGGAATAATTTAAACTTATATTTTGAACACAGTACACTTTACTTCTAAGTTTCTAAGGTCTTGACTGGTGCTTACTAATTAGTAATTACTGTTGAAGACACGAGTGCTTAACTTGTAATGATTTCGCATAGAACCAGGATTGCAAAAATATACTAATGATCCCCACCACAAAGTAGTCGGCTTTTGAGTCGTACAATCTTCTATTGTTTTCCATTTCAGGCCCTTTTCTATTATCTGTTTTGTTTTGTATACGTTGTACACCAGATTATCTTATTACCCCCAATAAATTTCAAAAAGAGCTGTTTATTATCCCAATAAGTTTCATTCCCTCCTGTAAATAATCAATGCTAAGATATTGAATATAATTTCTTCTTGCTAGTGTTATGTATGCGAAACTCATCCTCAACGCATCCTCAACCTCTATAGTGCTGCGGATGTTTATGGGCGAAGGTAACCACTTACCATCAGGTGGTCCTTCTGCTCGTTTGCCTCCTTTATTCAATAAAAAAAAAAAAAAAAAAACTTTATTTTTCGTGATGTTTCTTTTTCTAAATGCAGAAACGGCTGAAAGGTCCAAAGTCCTCTTTTCGCTGAGATCAAGCAAGTAGATGCCAAAATGTGGGAATATGAAGTAAACATTTAAATTTAACTTATATTACTGTATTTGTTATGTTTTCATTAATCTTTAGGATCGGACACTGACAATATAATTCTTATAAAATGATATATTGGTCATTTTCATATACCTATTTAAAAACTAATATGTATATTATATAAAAATTCTAGTTCGTTGATTTTAGATTCAGTTTTGATAGTAAAATACTACTTACTACTACTTTCTTCTTGCATACTTCGGTAACGTTATTACAAGTCTGAAACTTTTAACTCTGCCTGGATAGAGTACTTTTGTGGGTTCTTATTTTGAGATGAACGCTAAATAATTATCACTATGAAATAAAATTAACATCCTGTGACAATTACTACATAAATTTTGCGACGGTAAGATTTTTAATATATATTTTACTTTACAGAGATATATATAGTAATTGTGTTTTATTATTGCAGTATAGATATGCATCACTATATTTAAGATTGTTAATGAGTATGTTAATTAATAAAATAGTGTGAGTAACATGCCATCCATGCCATGCCATAATTAAACATGCTATTTGGTATTGAATATAGTCTCTATCTCGTAATCGGTTGTTTTGCAAATTTATTAAAGTCACTGATTACTACTAAAATTACTAAGATTATTTGTTAAATAAAACTGTTTGGGAATATTTAATAGATATTTGTAATCTGTACCACTTAATTCTGTATCGATTGCAATAAGACAGTCGTTTATTTAATAACTTTCATTTCCTCGATCCCGTAGAAATTTTCGAAAATTCTTTCACATAGGGTTTTCCCACACTCCCCAAAATATATCAAGTAGTTACGCTCAGTCGAGTAGGTACGATCAAATAAAGAAATTAATAAGAAAAGTTAACATAACATTTTTCCTCCTCTAGGTAACACTTTTAAAAATAACGACATGTCGTCAATTACACCTAGTTTATCTAGTAGGTATATAACGTTTTTTTAACATTTCGAATTCGACGTTTACGACCAAAAAATTAGCAGCCCATATTGGTAGCATTGTCTATTTTAAAATACTATTGCTAAGTAATAAGTATATATCACGAAAAATTTAAGCTTCTCTAAATAACTTAGCTTTTATTATCCCTATTAGAATAGAACAAGAATAAAGAAAAGTTTATTAGTGCAACGCTATTGTCTTCATACATTATTTGTTCTTGGTATTACTAATCTTTTAACTATTTTGTTATATCAAAGAAATATTTAAGAAAGCCGCACTAAAACTATTTCGCTTTGGCTTCCTTATTTACATCACTTAGAGCGCTTTGGGGACTAGGAGTATCCGATCTTTTTATTTTCTCAATGTCTTTTTTGTATGTGATGGTTGTTTATTTTTTATATATACATCCCTTTGGCAAATCATGCATGATATAAGCACACCACCTTTCATTCTATTTTTGTTTGCAGTATGTGATTTTTTTTCTCTTGTACTTATGACGAAGCTTGGTCTCATTTTACTGCTTTCCATATCTTTTTTACCTAATCTTTTAACTACATCGATTTATCCCGGGGTAACTGAACTTCTATTTCCGTTGGCGTTGGTTTAAGCAAGTTGCTCAAGTCGCTTCTTTTTTCATTCACGTCTTTTGGAACATCATAAAGTACCTAATACATTGTTCCGTTTACCGTTCATCTCAAAAAATTCAACGTTTCTGTTTCATTTTTCTATTTCACTTCTCAACTTATTGTTTTCTTCGATTACAGAATTTATTTTTTTATAAACTTTTTCTAGTACTTTTGCTTAGGCTTTTAGGATAGTATGGTTATAATATTCGTTTGAGTATTTAGTTGTTCTTTTCAGATAGATGTCACTTTTGTCGACAAAGTGACATCTCTGGTAAATTATTCGGAAGCCATTTTTTTATATAGAACTTTAATGTCACTGTTTATATCCAAACGTGTTAGTTTAATTAAATTAATATACCAATAAGATGAAACACTACAATATTACATTAAGTCACAAAATATTGCACGTTCAAAACGTTAATAATTAAGTAGGGGCTAAAATAAAATATAATATTAACAATAAAACATTTATTCCGAATACCCCCAATTTTTACAATTATTGCATTGACTCGTATTACTAGGAACTTAGCAATGGGGAAAATATTAATTTCACCTCCTTTTGCCTAGAGTCCTCTTTACCCACTGCTGGCCAGATAGAGGAGCACCAAGCAACACTCGAATACAAGTTCCATTCACCCGCCGGAAATAGACAAGCATCAAGCAAACAGACGACCAGCACAATTTATGTCCTTTAAATTTCGGCGCTAATTTATCGTTTTACCTATGGTCCGAGATAAAGTAGATCTGTCACGATAAATTCTAAATTGTTACGGCGAGTAGAATCAAAACGTTTTTTAATTTTTTCTGCTGTTTTCGCTAACTCTCTTTCTGCTGCTTGTACGTTAATCGGATTTTGCGTAAGCTTATTGTCAAGTAAATCATCTAATCGAGCTTAAATGGGAGTTATATTGGCTTCTACGCCGATAAGTAAACGTAAGGGAGAAAATCTTATCAAATTTTATACCGTAGTATTGATGAACTGTGGGACTTTCCACAATACATTCGGTCAATCTGACGGGTCACTAGTCATAAACTTAACGGTTACCGTGAATATATATCGTTCCACTTAAGCAAATAGGTAAATAAAATAAGGTTCTAAATGTAACTCTAGAGTTCTAAATAAGGTAATGGTGTCTTGTAGCAAAGATAATAACTCAGAGGCGTTAAGTGTTTTTAGTGGTTTCAGTAAAAAAAAATTGTAAACCCATCTACAATTAATGAAATATGTTTAAACCCTTCTCTGGACTGCCTTAACGGCCCAGTGCAAACCGAGTGTATTGTATGAAACGGTATAGTTACTTTCTCAATTGGGTGAAGGAAACCTTGTTTAGTGTCGTGATGTCCCCTTTGTTTAATACAAATCAATTAATGACGCAAATATTTCCGAACAAGAGCCGCTCTGGAAATCAAAAATGTTCAGGTATTTTAGCTATAGTTATTTCAAACTCAGTATGACAATTTTCATCGTGAAATAATCGTAAAATACTAAGTATAGTACCTTTTGGAATATATAATTTTAACTCATTGGACTTTATCTATACTAATTATATAAAGCGGAAGAATTTGTTTGTTTGAACGCACTAATCTCAGAAACTACTGGCCCGAACTGAAAAAATCTTTGATAAGCATTAAATATTCCATTTATTGAGGAAGGCTATCCATACTTATATTATAAATGGGAATGTCTGTGTGTTTGTCTGTCATGCTTTCACGGCTAATCTACTGTTCCGATTTGAATGAAATTTAGAATGAAAGTAGTAACAATAACTGGGTCTAACATAGGCTACTTATTTTTCAAAAATCAACCTCTAAAGGGTTGAAGTAGGGGATGAAAGTTTGTATGAAAAATCTACACCGCTTGACCAATTATTATGAAATTTGGCATAAATATAGTTGATAATCCAAGGATAAACGTAGGCTACTTTATTTTTCAAAAATCCATCCCCTAGGGTTACAATACACCGCAACAGTTGTGTACATAGTTACGCGGCAAAGCCGCGAGCGGGTCGCTAGTTACTATATATATCATCACGCTATCTATATATATAATAAAAGAGTAGAAAAGTCAATTCTGTACATGAAAAATTTCAGAAAAAATTTAATTGGGTATGTTAATATATCGATAACAGAGGCGAAAAAACCACTCAGTAGAATTTTTGTCTGTCTGTCTGTCTGTCTGTCTGTTAATTTGTTCGCCAATCACGCAAAAACTACAGGACAGAAATGAATGAATTTTGGTATGGTGATAGCTTATAGTCCAAAGGTACATATAGGATAGTTTTTATCCCGGATTTCCATGTAGTTTTTTTTGGAAAAAATAAAAAACCAATATAAGTAAATGATTTATATACTGATATCTACCGAGTAGAAATTAATGAATTTTTGTATGGAGTTAGCTTAAAGGTTAGAGCAACATATGAGATAGTTTTCATCCTGGTATTCTATACAACTGCGGCAGAAAAATAAAATAAAAAAAAACATTTAAATTGTGTTGATAGTTCACGAGTGAAACTAAATTTGTTTTAATATCACTAATATAACTTAAAATAATTATAAAATAAATTGAGCACAACATTTATTGAAGATAATTTGCTATTAAAAATACATTTGACCGGTCTACAAAACTTTATATTATCTATATGACAACAAATGTCACTACGTTTTCTGTCACCATCTGTTATTATATAGTTGACATTGTACTAGATATATTCGTACTCATTAATATTATTATAAAAATGCAAAAATCTGTATCTCTTCTATAGGTTATGTTTTCACGAGTAATCTACTAGCCCGCTTTAGATGAAATTCGAAAAGAAGAAGTCGTAGGGTCAAATATAGGCTACTTTTAAAAAAAATCAAACCCTAGGAGGTTGAAACAGTGGATGAAACTTATGTATGTTAAGAATATAGTGAGAATGAAAAATCTAAACTCCTTGACTGATTTTGATTAATTTTCTTCTTTATTTTAAGATTGTTGATGTTGATTATTTGTCCTTGCGTGCGCTGAGTAAACAATGAAATATACGAAGAAATCGTATACTACAAAATTGTTCCCCTCTAAAAGTTCTCAAAAAAAAACTGCGAAAGCATAATGTAATTGTAATTAATTTTTTTTCAGCTTCACGCTGTATCCCGCACACAGCAGGGTATCTACCTACCCTGCTGTGTGCGGGATACAGCGGGAACCTAGTGTTAAGATACGACGTTCCCCATTGCATGTTTGCCCATTGCACGCCACGCTTTACCTCGACACCAAAGCCAAGAAAATGGAAATATTAAATATTTCCACTCCTCGAGTGGGAATCGAACCCACAACCAGTCGTTTACAGTCACACGCTTGTGCCACTGGGCCACGACTGGCCACACAAATTGTAATTTAGTTTACGAACTCCATAAGAAATGGAAAATTTACAACTCGACTGCACTTTTATTTTACGTATCATGCCACATAACTTTTTACTGAGTGAATCAATTTTTATGATTTTTTTTTATATGAAAGCTAATACTTGCTATGTAGTCGCATTTAAATTTAGTTAAGATCTGACCAGTAGTTTTTAACATACCGGCTTGTGAAAAAGTTGAAGGTTTTTATACGATTCTGTTGTTTACGCACTTTACAGCGTATCTTTTGCACTGAGTGAATTAATTTTGATAAATTCATTTTTATATGAAAGCGAATATTTGCTGTATAGTGACATTTTAATTTAAACTGCATCTGACTAGTACTTTTTAAGCGACATCGTAAAAAGTACAAGATTTTCAATTGTGTCAATTGACTTTTCTACTCTTAATTATATATTAAGGCAAACTGTGGACAATGAGTATTAACACCACATTCCGTTGAAATATTTTAACTCTTATAACTAACTCTTATTATCCTTATTATGACTTTGTTTGACAAAAGTTTGATAGATACATAATATATAAATAAAACAAAAAATGTATTGTATGATATTTATTAAAAAATAAAGAAGGCTCTTACTTAATAAAACAGAACTAATAATACTACTAACTATACTAAACTAATTATTAAACTTATAAATATATTGCGCTGTTCATGCTCTGCTTCTGCGATACAACAATCTTCAATGGCACATTACCTGTAATTCCACAGATTTGATAATTTAAAAATTAATCAAATACAAACATTTTAAAGACCTTTAAATACACTTTCATTATTACCTTAGAATGAAAATAATCTTCATGTGTCAAATATATGAAATATTTGACAAAAACAATTGAAAACTGTCTAGACGGAAAAGATTCATCTGACTCGTCTGATGGTGGCGTATTCTCCTTACGAGAAGATGTCTTCTTTTGTAGCTGACGAGTTCTCAACATTTTACTCTCGTCAGCGCATTTAGTGGTAATGCTTGTTCTGAAAGTATAATTAAATGTCACGAAATAGTTCTCAGTTACTTGCTAAGAAATAAAAAAGTGACTGTTTTTACTTTACCTCACTAAATTCTCTGGTACGCCACATTTTTCAGCGACTGTTTGGACTATGTCGCTTACTAATGCAGCGTCCAGTTTTCTTTTTGCAGGTTTATTGGGGAAAGCCGGAGAACGCTTCCCAGTTAACGAATGCGTTGCTAAAACTCTGAAAAATGTTATTTTTAATCAATAACACATAAAGAGTACCTATTTAAACTACATTTGACATTGTAATTCACGTTGCATTGTGAAACAAGTTAAAATTTTCTTACTGTCGAGAAAACACAGCCGTTAACAGCTTCCGGGTTGCATTCGAATGACATCCCCAATCTATATTCTTAAGGAGACGAGCCGGAACCGTCGCATTACCTTCTCCAAGCTTAACCTAAAGCACATAATTATATACTATAAAATATAATTATTATAAAGACATTGTATTTAAATGACTGTTTCTAAACTACTGTCTGTCTTTGTGGCCAGTCGTGGCCCAGTGGCACAAGAGTGTGACTGTAAACGACTGGTTGTGGGTTCGATTCCCACTCGAGGAGTGGAAATTATATTTCCATTTTCTTCGCTCTGGTGCCGATACAGCGTGAAGCTAAAAAAAAAAAAATAACTTTTAAACAGAGCTGTTTATTATCCCAATAAGTTTCATTCTCTCCTGTAAATAATCAATGCTAAGATATTGAATATAATTTCTTCTTGCTAGTGTTATGTATGCGAAACTTTATTTTTCATGATGTTTCTTTTTCTAAATGCAGAAACGGCTGAAAGGTCCAAAGTCCTCTTTTCGCTGAGATCAAACAAGTAGATGCAGGAGTATGGGTATATGAGGTTAAAATTTCATTTAAATTTAACATATATTACTGTATTTATCATGTTTTCATTAATCTTTAGGATCGGACACTGAGAATATAATTCTTATAAAATGAAATATTGGTTATTTTCATATACCTGTTTAAAAACAAATATGTATATTATATAAAAAATCTAGTTCGTTGATTTTAGATTCAGTTTTGATAGTAAAATACTACTTTCTTCTTGCATACTTCAGTAACGTTATTACAGGTCTGAAACTTTTAACTCTGCCTGGACAGAGTATTTTTGTTGGGTCTTATTTTGAGATGAACGCTAAATAATTATCACTATGAAATAAAATTATCATCCTGTGACAATTACTACATAAATTTTGCGACGGTAAAATTTTTAATATATATTTTACTTTACAGAGATATATATAGTAATTGTGTTCTATTATTGCAGTATAGATATGCATCACTATATTTAAGATTGTTAATGAGTATGTTAATTAATAAAATAGTGTGAGTAACATGCCATCCATGCCATGCCATAATTAAACATGCTATTTGGTTTTTATATAATCTCTATCTTGCAATCGGTTGTTTTGCAAATTTATTAAAGTCACTAATTACTATTAAAATTACTAAGTTTATTTATTAAATAAAACTGTTTGGGAATATTTAATAGATATTTGTAATCTGTACCACTTAATTCTGTATCGATTGCAATTAGACAGTCGTTTTTTTAATTACTTTCATTTCCTCGATCCCGTAGAAATTTTCGAAAATTCTTTCGTATAGGGTTTTCCCACACTCCCCAAAATATATTAAGTAGTTACGCTCAGTCGAGTAGGTACGATCAAATAAAGAAATTAATTAGAAAAGTTAACATAACATTTTTCCTCCTCTAGGTAACACTTTTAAAAATAACGACATGTCGAAATGAAACTATGTTTAACCGGATTGATCGCGTATATTATTGGTATTCGAAAATCACAGGTAGACTACCTGTGACCACGGACTACTGTAAAGTGTTCGAAACGTCGGGTTTCTAAAAATGTATTTTCGAATACCAATAATATACGCGATTAATCCGGTTAAACATAGTTTCATTTCAAAATGTGTAGTAATCGCGAAAACAAAAGATCATATTGTCAATATTGGTAGCATTGTCTATGTTAAAATACTATTGCTAAGTAATAAGTATATATCACGAAAAATTTAAGCTTCTCTAAATAACTTAGCTTTTATTATCCCTATTAGAATAGAACAAGAATAAAGAAAAGTTTATTAGTGCAACGCTATTGTTTTCATACATTATTTGTTCTTGGTATTACTAATCTTTTAACTATTTTGTTATATCAAAGAAATATTTAAGAAAGCTGCACTAAAACTATAAGAGCAAATTTTTTTTATGAACTATATTGAATGTATTATATAGCTATTCACCAGTTCTGAAGCAAGCTTTTGTAGATAATCAGGTAATAATGATGAAACCACAATAATAATGGACGTCGAGTGTGAGATTAAAGTCACAACATTTAAAGTAAAATCAAAATCTCCTAGGACATGTTCTGCTGACTTCATTTTAGCTCCCACTTGTGCATTATAGTCTCCCATTAGGATGATATAATTTTTGCTATTATATTTTATTGTAAGAGACAAGGTTCCATAAAAGTGTTCCGGCTTGGTCAATTCAGATTGTTCTTTTAGAGAATACACATGAATTACAACCCATGGCTTCTTCATTCAGTACCGCTATCCTATCCAAAATTCTAATAAATTCTTTAATACTATGTTTAAGGTACTTTTTTGTCAATAAATCGATTTTTTTTTTGGTGAGTCATTCCGCCTCTGATATAAATAATAAAATTTTCATGTTCATCTATCCTTTCACCATATCTTTTTATTTCACTAATGCCCAAGATGTCAAATTATTAAATTATAGTACATTAGTACTACTGAAAAGCACCAAGTTTTTTTACTGTGGCTTCCTTATTTACATCACTTAGAGCGCTTTGGGGACTAGGGTCGTCCAACCTTTTTCTTTTCTGTATGTCTTTTTTATAGATGATCTTTTTTTCTTTATTTTTTATGTATACATATTTTGGCAAATCATGCATGATATAAGCACCACCTTTCTTTCCATTTTTGTTTTCAGTATGTGATTTTTTTTCTCTGGAGTTGTACTTATGACGAGGCCTGATCTGATCTTACTGCCTTCCATATCTTTTTTACCTAATCTTTAACTACATCGATTTATCCCGAGGTAACTGAACTTCTATTTCTGTTAGCGTTGATATAAACAAGTTGCTCAGGTCGCTTTGTTTTTCATCCACATCTTTTCGAAAATCATAGAGTAATACGTTGTTCCGTTTACCGTTCATCTCAAAAAATTCAACGTTTCTATTTAATTTTTCTATTTCACTTCTCAATTTCGATAACAGAATTTATTTTTTTATAAACTTTTTCTAGTACTTTTGCTTAGGCTTTTAGGATAGTATGGTTATAATATTCTTTTGAGTATTTAGTTGTTCTGTCACTTTTTCTTCTTTTTTGACAAAAGTGACATCTCTGGTAAATTATTCGGAAGCCATTTTTTATATAGAATTTTAATGTCACTGTTTATATCCGAACGTGTTAGTTTAATTAAATCAATATACCAATAAGATGAAACACTACAATATTACATTAAGTCACAAAATATTGCACGTTCAAAATGTGTTATAATTAAATAGGGGCTAAAATAAAATATTATGTGAACAATAAAACATTTATTCCGAATACCCCCAATTTTTACAATTATTACATTGACTCGTATTACTAGGAACTTAGCAATGGGGAAAATATTAATATCACCTCCTTTTGCCTAGACATGACAAGCCCTCTTCACCGACTGCTGGCCAGATAGACGAGCACCAAGTAACACTCGAATACAAGTTCCATTCACCCGCTGCTGGTGAAACAGACAAGCATCAAGCAAACAGACGACCAGCGTAATTTAAGTCCTTTAAATTTCGGCGCTAATTTATCGTTTCACCTATGGTCCGAGATAAAGTAGATCTGTCACGATAAATTCTAAATTGTTACGGCGAGTAAAATCAAAACGTTTTTTAATTTTTTCTGCTGTTTTCGCTAACTCTCTTTCTGCTGCTTATACGTTAATCGGATTTTGCGTAAGCTTATTGTCAAGTAAATCATCTAATCGAGCTTAAATGGGAGTTATATTGGCTTCTACGCCGATAAGTAAATGTAAGGGAGCAAATCTTATCAAATTTTATACCGTAGTATTGATGAACTGTGGGACTTTCCACAATACATTCGGTCAATCTGACGGGTCATTAGTCATAAACGTATCGGTTACCGTGAATATATATCGTTTTTATTTTATATTTTAACTCATTGGACTTTATCTATACTAATAATAATATAATATAATGCGGAAGAATTTGTTTGTTTGAACGCACTAACCTCAGAAACTACTCGCCCGAACTGAAAAAGTCTCTTATTAGTATTAAATAATCCATTTATCGAGGAAGGCTTATATATCATCACGCTATATCCAATAGGAGAAGAGCAGCAATAAAAAATAATGTGAAAACGGGATAATTTATATACCTTTATTTTAAGATTGTTGATGTTGATTATTTGTCCTTGCGTGCGCTGAGTAAACAATGAAAGATACGAAGAAATCGTATACTACAAAATTGTTCCCCTCTAAAAGTTCTCAAAAAAGCTGTGACAACATAATGTAATTGTAATTTAGGAAAATGATATTAACGGTGCAGATACTACATTTTTAGTACACAATTTCTTGCAATGTCTTGTTCCAGGCAAGCGGTAGGTATTGCAAAATTTGGTATAACGTTTCAAAAAAATTATGCCATGCCCGTAAATTGTCGAACATGCTTATCGCATCGCGGAATGGGTGAATTTACTAGGGCTGAAACCTTAGTCGAGGTTGGTCTAAACACTTCTTGAGATACATTTATGTATATGTCTTCCTAAATACTTGATAGAATCAACAAATAACATTTTTTAAATTTATCTGCGGCAAACGAGCAGAAGGACTACCTGACGGTAAGTGGTTACCTTCGCCCATGGACATCCACAACGTCAGAGGAGTTGTGGATGCGTTGCCGACCTTAAGGGTGTAAAAGAGGAAAGAAAAAGGAAGGAAGGATGGGGATGGTGGGAATGGGGAAAGCTGGCTTACATGTCATCGAACCAGTCGGAGAACGAATCTCCTAACACTAAGCTACTGGGTTACCCGCCTTTTACGGGACACTACCCAGCGGCGGAGGAGAATTGTATTTTAAACCCCCACAGGTGATATTCCGCTGATTTTGATGGTTATTTTTTTAAATGATATTAAGTGGTTACACCGTAGTTTCATTTTAATTTCCATTCGATGTTACTAAGTAGTTTTTTACGAACTCCATAAAAAATGGAAAATTTACAACTCGACTGCACTTTTATTTTATGTATCAAGCCACATAACTTTTTACTGACTGAATCAATTTTTATGTTTTTTTTATATAAAAGCTAATAATTGCTATGAAGTCGCATTTAAATTTAGTTAAGATCTGTCCAGTAGTTTTTAACATACCGGCTTGTGAAAAAGTTGAAGGTTTTTATACGATTCTGTTGTTTATGCAGCGTATCTTTTGCACTGAGTGAATTAATTTTGATAAATTCATTTTTATATGAAAGCGAATATTTGCTGTATAGTGACATTTTAATTTAAACTGCGTCTGACTAGTACTTTTTAAGCGACATCGAAAAAAGTACAACATTTTCACTTGTGTCAATTGACTTTTCTACTCTTAATTATATATTAAGGCAAACTGTGGACAATGAGTACTATAACACCACATTCCGTTGAAATATTTTAATCTAACTCTTATTATCCTTATTATGACTTTGTTTGACAAAAGTTTGATAGATACATAATATATAAATAAAACAAAAAATATATTGTATGATATTTATTAAAAAATAAATAAGGCCCTTAGTTAATAAAACAGAACTAATAATACTACTATCTATACTAAACTAATTACTAAACTTAAAAATAAATTGCGCTGTTTATGCTCTGCTTCTGCGATACAACGATCGTCAATGGCACATTACCTGTAATTCCACAGATTTGATAATTAATTCAAATTGTAATATTTCTTAATTACTAAAATTAATCAAATACAAACATTTCAAAAAACTTAAAATATTATTTGATAAATACCTTAAAATGGAAATAATCTTCATGTGTTTCATAATGACGAATACAATTAAAAATTATCTAGACGGAAAAGATTCATCTGACTCGTCTGATGGTGGCGTATTCTCCTTACGAGAAGATGTCTTCTTTTGTAGCTGACGAGTTCTCAACATTTTACTCTCGTCAGCGCATTTAGTGGTAATGCTTGTTCTGAAAGTATAATTAAATGTCACGAAATGGTTCTCAGTTACTTGCTAAGAAATAAAAAAAATGACTGTTTTTACTTTACCTCACTAAATTCTCTGGTACGCCACATTTTTCAGCGACTGTTTGGACTATGTCGCTTACTAATGCAGCATCCAGTTTTCTTTTTGCGGGCTTATTAGGGAAAGCCGGAGAACGCTTCCCAGTTAACGAATGCGTTGCTAAAACTCTGAAAAATGTTATTTTTTAATCAATAACACATAAAGACTGCCTATTTAAACAATATTTGGCATTGCAATAAGCGTATAGTGCAGTTAAAATTTTCTTACTGTCGAGAAAATACAGCCGTCAGCAGCTTCCGGGTTGCATTCGAATGACATCCCCAGTCTATATTCTTAAAGAGACGAGCCGGAACCGTTGCATTACCTTCTCCAAGCCTAACCTAAAGTACATAATAATATTCGATAAAATACAATTTTGTAAAGACATTGTATTTAAAATACTGTTTTTAAGCTACGCTTACCATATCAGAGCTTGTAGTAGTGTTGCTTTTAAATTTTTTTGGAGTAATGTCTCTAGTATTGTCATGCTCTTCACTGTCTGTTGTATCCAGGTCATCGTTCTAAAATGGGGAAGTAATAATTTTTAATTTGAATCCAAGTATATATCTATACTTTATAAAACTACTGCGAAAAATACTTACTAAGGCTTTATAATCAACTAAAGGCTTCCTACGAGTTTTTCTCGACAGCGGTGTTTCAGATAATGTACTACGAGAAACACTTACTGCACTTCGTTCGGTACTCGATTCCATAACAGAACTAGATTCTTCATACTTTCTTAACTCTTTCCTCAAGTATGTGTTCTCATCCGTAAGCTGTTTTATAAGTGTTTCATATGACGTTATTTTTGTTGTTTCACAGCTTTCCTCCATATCTGTCTGCGTTTCCACATCAGACATTGTCACTTTCGTAGCTACAGTGTCATTTGCATTGATGGTACCATTCCATTTGGATAAGAATATTTGCTTTTTCGATATATTGGCTTGTATAATATTTGTTACCTGTAAAATAAAAACAAAAGTCAGCGTACTAATTTTAATCATAAAAAATGAAAAAATATACGTAGTATTAAATCTACTAAGCCATCGTAATTGAGAACTAATAATAGTGCCAAATCCCATATTCGGTGTAGTCGGACTAGCCGCCTCAGCTGAAATAAAACGAAGACATTAGTTTCAGAAAACAGTATATTACACTAGAATATGTGAACACATAGAATAAAATAATTAAAATAATTCGTGTAAGTAACTATGCAATAAAAACTTACAAGGATTATATTCCCGACCGCTCGCCTGGAGGGCTAAGAGAGAATGTACAGCTTCCATCTCTGACTTCATTAGCGGCATGTACGTAGTCATTTTGGAACTAGAAAAAGAAAAAATAAGGTAAATTGTTACTTACTTTTACATAAATAAAACATTACAGGTCATTATTTTAAAGATATATTACTATAACTGAGACAAAACTTACTGGAAGAATGTGAACTTATATTTTGAACACAGTACACTATACTTCTAAGTTTCTAGGGTCTTGACTGGTGCTTACTAATTAGTAATTACTGTTGAAGACACGAGTGCTTAACTTGTAATGATTTCGCATAGAACCAGGATTGCAAAAATATACTAATGATCCCCACCACAAAGTAGTCGGGTCTTGAGTCGTACAATCTTCTATTGTTTTCCATTTCAGGCCCTTTTCTATTATCTTCTTTGTTTTGTATACGTTGTACACCACATTATCTTATTACCGCCAAGAACTTTTAAACAGACCTGTTTATTATCCCAATAAGTTTCATTCTCTCCTGTAAATAGTCAATGCTAAGATATTGAATATAATTAATTTTTTGTTTTATGTATGCGAAACTTTATTGCTAGTGTTATGTATGCGAAACTTTATTTTTCGTGATGTTTCTTTTTCTAAATGCAGAAACGGCTGAAAGGTCCAAAGTCAGAGCAAGTCAAGATCAAGCAAGTAGATGCCAAAGTGTGGGAATATGAAGTAAACATTTAAATTTAACATATATTACTGTATTTGTTATGTTTTCATTAATCTTTAGGATCGGACACTGACAATATAATTCTTATAAAATGATATATTGGTCATTTTCATATACCTATTTAAAAACAAATATGTATATTATATAAAAAATCTAGTTCGTTGATTTTAGATTCAGTTTTGATAGTAAAATCAACTTTCTTCTTGCATACTTCGGTAACGTTATTACAGGTCTGAAACTTTTAACTCTGCCTGGATAGAGTAGTTTTGTTGGTTCTTATTTTGAGATGAACGCTAAATAATTATCACTATGAAATGAAATTAACATCCTGTGACAATTACTACTGTAATTTTGCGACGGTAAGGTTTTTAATATATACTTTACATTATATATATATATATATATATATATATATATATATATATATATATATATATATATATATATATATATATATATATATATAGATATATATATATATATATATATATATATATATATATATATATATATATATATATATATATATATATATATATATATATATATATATATATATATATATATATATATATATATATATACATTGTTAATTAATAAAATAGTGTGAGTAACATGCCATCCATGCCATGCCATAATTAAACATGCTATTTGGTATTGAATATAGTCTCTGTCTCGCAATCGGTTGTTTTGCAAATTTATTAAAGTCACTGATTACTACTAAAATTACTAAGATTATTTGTTAAATAAAACTGTTTGGGAATATTTAATAGATATTTGTAATCTGTACCACTTTATTCTGTATCGATTGCAATTAGACAGTCGTTTATTTAATAAGTTTCATTTCCTCGATCCCGTAGAAATTTTCGAAAATTCTTTCACATAGGGTTTTCCCACACCCCGCAAAATATATCAAGTAGTTACGCTCAGTCGAGTAGGAACGATCAAATAAAGAAATTAATTAGAAAAGTTTACATAACATTTTTCCTCCTCTAGGTAACACTTTTAAAAATAACGACATGTCATCAATTACACCTAGTTTATCTAGTAGGTATATAACGTTTTTTTAACATTTCGAATTCGACGTTTACGACCAGAAAATTAGCAGCCCATATTGGTAGCATTATCTATTTTAAAATATTATTGCTAAGTAATAAGTATATATCACGAAAAATTTAAGCTTCTCTAAATAACTTAGCTTGTATTATCCCTATTAGAATAGAACAAGAATAAAGAAAAGCTTATTAGTGCAACGCTATTGTCTTCATACATTATTTGTTCTTGGTATTACTAATCTTTTAACTATTTTGTTATATCAAAGAAATATTTAAGAAAGCCGCACTAAAACTATAAGAGCAAATTTTTTTTATGAACTATATTGAATGTATTATATAGCTATTCACCAGTTCTGAAGCAAGCTTTTGTAGATAATCAGGTAATAATGATGAAACCACAATAATAATGGACGTCGAGTGTGAGATTAAAGTCACAACATTTAAAGTAAAATCAAAATCTCCTAGGGCATGTTCTGCTGACTTCATTTTAGCTCCCACTTGTGCATTATAGTCTCCCATTAGGAAGATGTAATTTTTGCTATTATATTTTATTGTATGTTCTTTTGTGTATTGTTCTTTTAGAGAGTACACATGAATTACAACCCATGGCTTCTTCATTCAGTACCGCTATCCTATCCAAAATTGTAATAAATTCTTTAATACTATGTTTAAGGTACTTTTTTGTCAATAAATCGATTTTTTTTGGTGAGTCATTCCGCCTCTGCTATAAATAAAATTTTCACGTTCATCTATCCTTTCACCATAGCTTTTTATTTCACTAATGCCCAAGATGTCAAATTTAATGTACTACTGAAAAGCACCAAGTTTTTTCACTTTGGCTTCCTTATTTACATCACTTAGAGCGCTATGGGGACTAGGGGTATCCGACCTTTTTCTTTTCGCAATGTCTTTTTTATAGATTATATTTTTTTGTTTATTTTTTATGTATACATCCTTTGGCAAATCGGGCATGATATAAGCACCACCTTTCATTCTATTTTTGTTTTCAATATGTGATTTTTTTTCTCTGGAGTTGTACTTGTGACGAGGCCTGCTCTGATCTTACTGCCTTCCTTATCTTTTTTACCTAATCCTTAACTACATAGATTTCTCCCAAGGTAACTGAACTTCTATTTCTGTTAGCGTTGATATAAGCAAGTTGCTCAAGTCGCTTGGTTTTTCATCCACATCTTTTCGAAAATCATAGAGTAATACTTTGTTCCGTTTACCGTTCATCTCAAAAAATTCAACGTTTCTATTTAATTTTTCTATTTCACTTCTCAACTTATTACTTAAAGTAAACTTTTTCTAGGACTTTTGCTTAGGCTTTTAGGATAGTATGGTTATAATATTCGCTTGAGTATTTAGTTGTTCTGAGTATTTACTTGTTTGACAAAAGTGACATCTCTGGTAAATTATTCGGAAGCCATATTTTATATATAGAATTTTAATGTCACTGTTTATATCCGAACGTGTTAGTTTTATTAAATCAAGATACCAATAAGATGAAACACTACAATATTACATTAAGTCACAAAATATTGCACATTCAAAACGTTAAGAATTAAATATGGTCTTAAATAAAATATAATATTAACAATAAAACATTTATTCCGAATACCTCCAATTTTTACAATTATTACATTGACTCGTATTACAAGGAATTTAGCAATGGGGAAAATATTAATTTTACCTCCTTTTGCCTACACATGACAAGCCCTCTTCACTCACTGCTGGCCAGATAGCGAGCACCAAGTAACACTCGAATAGAGTAATACAAATTATCGATACGTTTCTGCTGTTTTCAGAAGCTGCTGTCTCGCCAACTCACTATCTGCTTGTACGTTAATCGGATTTTGCGTAAGCTTATTTTCAAGTACATCATCTAGTCGAGTTTGAACGGTAGGTATATTGGCTTCTACGCCGAAAAGCATACGTCAGAGAGAAAATCCTATCGAATTTTGTACCGTAGTATTGATGGACTGTGAGACTTTCCACAGTACATTCGGTCAATCTGACGGGTTACCGTGAACACATATCGTTCCACTTGACCGTTACATCTCGGAGTGCCTGTAGCAACCAGATGATGTTTTAAATGTAACTCTGGAGTTCTAAATAAGGTAATGGTATGTTGTAGCAATGATAATAACTCAGAGGCGTTAAGCGTTTTTAGTGGTTTCATTAAAAGAAAATTGTAAACCCATCTACAATTAATGAAATATGTTTAAATCCTTCACTGGAATGTCTGAACGGCCCAATGCAATCCAAGTGCATTGTATGAAACTGTATAGCAATTTTTTCAATTGGATGAAGGAAACCTTGTTAAGGGTCGTTGTGTCCCTTATGTTTAATACAAATCAAACAATGACACAAATATTTCCGAACAAGAGCCGCTATTTCTGGAAACCAAAAATGTTCACGTATAAGTTCACGCTATAGTTCTTAAAACTCAGTATGACAATTTCCATCGTGAAATAATCGTAAAATACTAAGTCTAGTACGTTTTGGAATATATAATTTTAACTCATGGGACTTTATCTATACTAATAATATAAAGCAAAAGAGTTTGTTTGTTTGAACGCGCTAACCTCAGAAACTACTCGCCCGAACTGAAAAAGTCTCTTATTAGTATTAAATAATCCATTTATCGAGGAAGGCTATAGGCTTATATAACATCCCGCTATAACTAATAGGAGCGGAGCAGCAATAAAAAATAATGTGAAAAGGGGATAATTTATATACGTTTAATAGGGTGGGCCAAAATACATTTTTAATTATTTTTTCTATTGATACCATGAAAATATCTTAAATTAGGAAAAAAATCATGGTAAAGTTTGAGCTATTAAGAGGTGGTGATTTGTAATTTTTGTAAATAGCACAGGGAAATTTGTTTTTATTTTCATTAGATTTTTTATGCGGATAAGTGTCGAATAAAAACAAAAACTTATTCTTGTAGAGAATTTGACGATCTATAGAAAAGATCTGCTATGATTTTTTGCTAGATTCAAGATTGACTCCTTTAAAAGTTATTCGAAGTTTAATTCCAACTCATAATTGTAAAAATCGTACATTCCAACTCATAATTGTAAAAACAATTTTTTGACCTTTGTTATTAAATAATGCCTTAAAATCATAAAGTATGAAACATTTCATAAAATATAATTAAATTTTAAAAAATCATAATCCGATAAATATCTTTTCTCTCACTTAATCGAAAAAAATCAAATCTTCACTTTACCTGAATAATGACTTGAAGAAAACAATTATTTCCTGAAACATAATGGCTACTTTTTTCGCACTTGACCATTATCCATTCGATTCTATTGTTTACGCACTTTACAGCATATCTTTTTACTGAATGAATTAACTTGGATAGTTATGTTTTTATATGAAAGCTAATATTGCCGTATAGTGGCATTTTAATTTAAACTACTTGTGACTAGAAATTTTTAAGCGACATCATAAAAAGTACATCATTTTCAATTGTTGTTATTTTACTACTCTTTAATATATATTGGGGAACGGAGTTTCTTAACACTAGGTTCCTTCTGCCTACCCTGCTATGTGCGGGATACAGCAAATATAATAAAATAATAATATATATTCACGCAAATTGTGGACAATGAGTATTGCCACCATATTGCGTCTGAATTATTTTAATCTAATATTTAGTATCCTTATTATGACTTTGTTTGACAAAAGTTTGATAGATATTTAATATATAAATAAAACAAAACATGTATTGTATGATATTTATTCAAAAATAAATAAGGCCTTTAATTTATAAAAATAGAACTAATATGTACTACTAACTACACTAAACTTATTTTATTACTACACTTAAAAATAAATTGCACTGTTCATGTCTTGCCTGCTCAGCCTCTGCGATACACCAATCGTCAATGATACATACCTGAAAAGGCACAGATTTGATACTCAATTCAAATTGTAATATTTTTTTTAATGCTAAAATTAATCAAATGCAAACACTTCAAAAAACTTAGAATATGCTTTGATAATTACCTTAAAATGGAAAATGGTCTTCATGCATTTCATATATTTGACAAATACACTTAAAAATTATCTAGACGGAAAACATTCATCTGACTCGTCTGATGGTGGCGTATTCTCCTTACGAGAAGATGTCTTCTTTTGTAGCTGACGAGTTCTCAACATTTTACTCTCGTCAGCGCATTTAGTGGTAATGCTTGTTCTGAAAGTATAATTAAATGTCACAAAAAGGTCAATTATTTGTTAAAAAATATAAAAGTGACTGTTTTTACTTTACCTCACTAAATTCTCTGGTACGCCACATTTTTCAGCGACTGTTTGGACTATGTCGCTTACTAATGCAGCGTCCAGTTTTCTTTTTGCAGGCTTATTGGGGAAAGCCGGAGAACGCTTACCAGTTAACGAATGCGTTGCTATAACTCTGCAAAATAATATATATATCAATAACATATATTTAAACAGTGCAATATAAACATTTTTTTTTAAAAAGTTACAATTTTCTTACTGTCGAGAGAATACAGCCGTTAACAGCTTTCGGGTTGCATTCGAATGACATCCCCAATCTATATTCTTAAGGAGACGAGCCGGAACCGTCGCATTACCTTCTCCAAGCTTAACCTAAAGTACATAATTATATTCTATAAAATATATTTTTTATAAGGACATTGTATTCTGATTTTAGCTACGCTTACCATATCAGAACTTGTAGTAGTGTTGCTTTTAAACTTTTTTGGAGTATTGCTTCTAGTGTTGTCACCCTCTTCATTGTCTGTTGTATCCAGGTCATCGTTCTATAATGGGGAATAAAATAATGAAATTTTTAGTTCGAAACCAAGTATATATTTATACTATATAAAACTACTAGAACAAATACTTACTAAGGCTTTATAATCAACTAAAGGCCTCCTACGAGTTATTCTCGACAGCGGTGTTTCAGATAATGTACTACGAGAAACACTTACTGCACTTCGTTCGGTACTCGATTCCATAACAGAACTAGATTCTTCATACTTTTTTAATTCTTTTCTCAAGTATGTGTTCTCATCCGTAAGCTGTTTTATAAGTTTTTCATTTGACATCATTTTTGCTGTTTCACAGCTTTCCTCCATATCTGTCTGCGTTCCCACATCAGACATTGTCACTTTCGTAGCTACAGTGTTATTTGCATTGATGGTATCATTCCATTTGGATAAAAATATTTGCTTTTTCGATATATTGGCTTGTATAATATTTGTTACCTGTAAAATAAAACCAAAAGTCAGCGTACTAATTTTAATCATAAAAAAATAAAAAATATACGTAGTATTAAATCTACTAAGCCATCGTACCTGAGATCTAATAATAGTGCCAAATCCCATATTCGGTGTAGTCGGACTAGCCGCCTCAGCTGAAATAAAACGAAGACATTAGTTTCAGAAAACAGAATATTACACTAGAATATATAAACACATCGAATAACATAATTAAAATAATAAAAACTTACAAGGATTATATTGTTGACCGCTCGCTTGAAGGGCTAAGAGAGAATGTACAGCTTCCATCTCTGATTTCATTAGTGGCATGTACGTAGTCATTTTGAAACTAGAAAAAGAAAAAATAAGGTAAATTGTTACTTACTTTTACATAAATAAAACATTCAAGAATCTTATTTTTTTAAATATATTACTATAACTGAGACAAAACTTACTGGAAGAATTTAAACTTATATTTTGAACACAGTACACTTTACTTCTAGGTTTCTAAGGTCGACTGGTGCTTACTAATTAGTAATTACTGTTGAAGACACGAGTGCTTAACTTGTAATGATTTCGCATAGAACCAGGATTGCAAACATATACTAATGATCCCCACCTCAAAGTAGTCGGGTCTTGAGTCGTACAATCTTCTATTGTTTTCCATTTCAGGCCCTTTTCTATTGTCTGCTTTGTTTTGTATACGTTGTACACCAGATTATCTTATTACCCCCAAGAACTTCCAAGCGGAGCCGTTTATTATGCCAATAAGTTTCATTCTCTCCAAGAAATTGAAAATAATTTCTTTTAGGTAATATTATGAATACAAAAATTTATTTTTAACAATGTTTGTTTGTGTAGAAACCGCCGAATGGTTTCAAGCCCTCTTGTCGCTAAAATTAAGCAAAAAGCTGCAAGAATGTGGGTATATAAGGTATGCAAGTAAATTTTACATTTCTTAATGTAAATAATATGGTGCCAATAATCTTTAGGATCGGCCACTAAGTCTATTGTTCTCATAAAATGAAACATTGTTTATTTTCGTATACATGTTTAAAACCAAACATGTATAAATGTATATAAGTTCTAGTACGTTGATTTGAGATTCAATTTTAATAGTAAAATCAACTTTCTACTTGCCTTCATTATACTTCGTTAACGTTATTACAGGTCTGAAACTTTTTATTTATATATACGTCGTTGTCATATCGTAAAATTGACAACTTCATGAAATCGTTGACTATACGACTATACTATACGCAGTTCAAGAAAAGACCAATTATCGTTTGCCCACATCATGATGTCGTTTGACGGAATCAATGACAGCCTAACGTTTAACGATATGGTCAACTAAACGCGTGGCTATTTCATGAATTCGTCGATATTGAGTGGCCAAATCGTCAAATAAATACTTAAGCAACCGATAGATGCGCTAGGACCGCTTTTTGTATATCAGCTGTTCGTAACAAAGTCAAAATTTTAGTTTTAAATATGTTTTTTTTATTAAAAGCAAAATTCGTTATTCCTTTATTTTAAGTAACAACAATGTTCTTAATAAAATATTCTTATTTATATAAAATCATTTTAATTTTTTTCGAGTCAATGTGCAATATAATAATAATAAATTTAAGAAATTATATAGTAAAAACTACTTTAATATACTAAAGAATCTGTTAAATAGAAAAAGTTTAACCTAACCTATCTTGATCGATTTTAAGTATCTTCATACAAAATAAATCTAATTACGTAAAATATTTTTTAGGTTAGGTTAGGTTAAACTTTTTTTAATAAATTGATATTCTACAGATTGAAAGTTTTTTTGTCTAAAAACATCGTCATTATATATAATGAGATCGTTTTACGCACATATTCTAAATTTATATTAAATTTCGTTAAATAAGGACACCTTATTTAACGATATGACCAAACGTCGATGACGAAATCATTAAACGTTAACGAATCAACGATGTCGTCAAATTCAGTTGGTCATTTCATGAACTGCAACCATTTCATGATATTGTCAACGATATCATGAAGTCGTCGATTCAACGATATGTCCACGACATATACATATTTTTGAGGGCTTTCATTTTGAGATGAACGCTAAATCAATCATTCATATGAAATAAAATGAAGATCCTGTGACAATTACTATTTTAATTTTGCGACGTTGAGATTTTTATGACGTATTTTACTTTATATAGGAATTTAAAAAAAGAATTGTATTTCATCTTTATATGTGAGATGGTTCATAAGTATATCTCTTATTTAACAAAATATCAAATGTGAGTAACATGCCATCCATACCATGCCAAAAAAAAAACATCGCTATCGCTATCTGGTTTCTATATGGGCTCTACCTGACAGTCAGTTGTTTTGCAAATTTATTAAACTCACTGATTAATTAATTACTAACGGCTTTTTTGAATATAACTGTTTGGGAGTATTTAATAGATTATTTATGTGTAATCGTTCATATTATATCCACTATAATCATTTTCGAATATCCTGTCATAGGGTTTTCTCACATTCCCCAAAATATGTCAAGCAGTTACGCGCAGTCAAAAAGTACGATGAAAAACATTTTCGTCGTTTGTTGTCGTACTGAGCAGACGTGTACAAGTATTTTTATAATTGTGATTAATAAATTTTACTTCAAATTCATCTTTATAGTAAAACAATTAAAACTTTAAATTGTGTGTAAGCTGTCAACCTAATGTGATTGCCACAAGCCATCCTCACCCCCGCGAGACACGCACAACTGCTATTTTTTGACTCGCTTACTCATAAAGCAGCATTGAAGAACCGGTTGACTTGACGTAAACATCATGAGCGTTCAGAGATCGCCAATCGGAGGGTCGCAACCCGATTTATCGAAGATGACTAATGTAAGTTCTGAACCATTAATAACATTACGGAAGCGAAAAGTCCCTCATGATATCGAGTGTTCATGTTCAGATGATTTAAGAGAAATTAGGTCAGAAATGTCTCGTATCGGCTCTCTATTAGAAAAATATATTGGGTCTAATGAGCTAATATTGAGAAACATGCAAGAGGATATTATTGATATGAAAAAGCAAATGACTGATATTAAGTCGTCGAACGAGCGAACACTTAATGCAATGCAAGTTAAAATAGAATCTCTGGAAGCCGATTTCAATAGTATAAAACTTAATTCAAAAAGATCACCTACTACCGTTGAAAATGAATTATTGCTCAGCGAGCAAATTATACAAGAGATGCAAAATCGTAGCAACAGAGAAAAAAATATCATACTAGTCGGCTTACCCGAACAAATAGTCTCTTCCCCTATTGAAAGATCATCGAAGGACGAAGCTGATGTACTTAAAACAATCTCTCTGGTAAGCACAACTATTTCTAATCCATCCAAAGTCTTTAGAATCGGTAAACTCCAACCAGGCAAAAGCCGTAGTATTAAAGTGTGCTTTGAAGCTAAAGAACCTGTTAAAGAAATACTTCGCAACAGAAATAAAGTACAAGGCGGCTTAAAAATTTTCTCAGATCAAACACCTTGTCAACAAAACTACATGAAAACCCTAAGAGAAGAGTTAAAGTGTCGTCAAGAAAAAGGAGAGACTAACCTCACTATCAAATATATTAATGGCACACCGACAATCACGACAATGACAAAAAACTACACACAGTAAATAATACAACCTATACTAATAATGTTAACAGCAATACTTATGAACTACTTAATACGTACAATAATATCCCAATTAATAAATCAAGATTTACCTTCCTATACCTTAATGCCCGTAGTATACGAAAAGCTGGAAAATTCGACGAACTGAAATGTATTCTTCAAGCAATACCGAATAAAGTGCATATTATTCTACTGACTGAGACGTGGATTCGTAATGAGGACCAAGTACTACAATTACAACTACCAAACTATATTCACCATTATAACTACAGAACTGATACAGTTGGAGGCGGAGTATCCGCATACATTCATAATACCCTCAAACATACCGTGTCAGAATCAGTGTATATAGGAGGTAATAATTATCTGTGGATACAATTAGACAAATATGCACTCGAAGTGGGAGTTGTTTATAACCCAGGACATACAAATTTCAAACAATTTCTCGAGGTTTATGAATCACAATTGCAAGAGAGAAAAAGAGCAATCGTTTTTGGTGATTTCAATATTGACTTACTTACGAAAGATACCAAAGCTAACCAGTATAATCAGCTGTTAAATCAAACAGGGCACAAAATTATCAATAAAATTTCCAATAAATACTGCACAAGGGAAGGATCAATTAAAAAATCCACAAGGATCCATATTGGGCCCTCTGCTCTTTTTAATTTATATTAATAATATTCACGAACTAGGCTTAAAAGGGAATATCACACTTTATGCTGACGACACATGCCTCTTTTACTTTGGTTCATCAGTTCATGATTTAATTTCTCAAGCCCAACATGATCTTGACATTCTCAACGAGTGGTATCAATATAACCTACTTACTATCAACATATCTAAAACTAGCTACATACTTTTCAAAGCTAAAAACAAACCAATACCCAACTACTCGCCTCTCACAATAAATAATAGCCCCTTACGGGAAAAAACTCATGAAAGATATCTTGGCCTACACATGGATACCTACTTAACGTGGAATGTGCACACCAAATATTTAATGACCAAGTTAACATCACTTCTTGCTTCTTTGCGGACTAATGTTCGGTGCATACCACGTAAGCTACGTTTCACAATTTATAATTCACTAATAAAATCACATTTGCTATATTTAATCGAAATCTGGGGATGTGCTGCAAAAACACGGTTAAACAAATTACAAATTCTACAAAATAGAGTAATAAAAAAATTATTTAATTACAAATTTCGAACATCGACAGAAAAAATTTACCGCGAAACTAAATTAATGAGCATTAAGCAATTATATGTTTACAGTATTTGCATTCTCGTAAGAAAAATCATTAAAAAAAACATTCATATCGACCTACACTTCGAAAAGGGCAAAAGAGTTGGGCGCCCCTGCACTCGACGCGCTAGTCTTGTAATCTTACCTAAAACAAGAACTAAGTGCGGGCAGTCCGCTATAACATACGACGGTGCGCGTCTTTATAATCAACTACCCTCGGAGATCAAAAATATTGACTCACTCGTTCTATTCAAAAAAAAACTATCCCAATACATAATTACACAAATATCTATTTAAATATCTATTTGAATATAAAAAAATGTATTGGAAATTGTGCTAAATTGCGAACTCGTTAAGTAATTGTTTATTATTATTATTTTTCTAATTTACTAACATTTATGTTTACATTTATTTACTGTTAAATATATATATGTTTATTTTTTACTAAGTAGCCTTAACAAAGTTAATTGTTTTTGCTTATGTTTATGTTTCTGTTTATGTTCTTTATCCACTATATGTGTACGGCAACGAATGTATGTAACCTAAAATTATTTTTATATCTATGTTCTCATGTAAGTGATGTACATGTATGTCTTTATGAGAATAAATGTCTTTAAACCTAAAAAAGAAATTAATGAGAAAAATTTACTACTCTAAGAAACACTTTTAATAATAACCAAATTTCATTAATTACACTTAGTTTACCTTTTCAACATTTCTAATACGACGTTTACGACAAGAAAATAAGCAGCCCATATTGGTAGCATTATCTATTTTGAAATTCTATTGGTAAGTAATAAGTATATATCAGGAAAAATTTAAGCTTTTCTACATAACTTAGCTTTTATTATCCCTATTAGAATAGAACCAGAATAAAGAAAAGTTTCTTAGTGCAACGCTATTGTTTTCTTACATTACTGTTCTTGGTATTACTAATCTTTTAACTATTTTGTTTTATCAAAGAAATATTCAAGAAAGCCGCACCAGAACTATAAGACCAAAGTTTTATTTGGACAATATTTAATGTATTATATAGCTATTCACCAGTTGTAAAGCAAGCTTTTGCTAAGACAAATAGGTAATAATGATGAAATCACAACAACAATGGACACCGGGTGTGATATTATAGTCATAACATCCATACTTATATTATAAATGCGAAAGTCTGTGTGTTTGTCTGTCACGCTTTCACGGCTAATCTATAGGTCCGATTTGGATGAAATTTAGAATGAAAGTAGTAAATAACCATGAGTCTAACATAGGCTACTTATTTTTTCAAAAACTAACCGCTAAAGGGTTGTAATAGAGGATGAAAGTTTATATGAAAAACTAAATCGCTTGACCGATTGTAATTTATTTTTTTTTTTTTTTTTTTTATGGAATAAAGGAGGCAAACGAGCTGAAGGCCCACCAGGTGTTAAGTGGTTACCTTCGCCCATAGACATCCACAACTTTCAAGTTATGGATGCGTTGCCAGCCTCGGGGATGTAGGACAGAAGGAGGGAGGAAGGATGAGAATGGTGGGAATAGGGAGAGCTGGCTTACATGCCATCGAACCGGAACACATCATAAGATATTTGGCGGTTCGTCTTTGACATGATAGTGGTCGCGAGCCAGTCGGAGAACGAATCTCCTACCACCAAACTACTGGGTTACCCGCCTTTTACGGGACGCTACCCAGCGGCGGGGGGGAATTGTATTCTTAACCCGTCCCCCCACGGGAAGTAATGAATATATACAAATACTGAGGGTTGCAACATAACGAAACAATTAGGCAGTCCACGCGGCGAAGCAGCTAGCGGGCCGCTAGTTTAAAATAAAATCAAAATCTCCTAGGACATATCCTGCTGAGTTCATTTTAGCTCCCACTTGTGCATTATTGTCTCCCATTAGGATGATGTAATTGCTGCTATTATTTTTATTGTAAGAGACAAGGGTCCATAAAAGTGTTCCAGTTCGATCAATTCGGCTTGTTCTGTTTTAGCGTACACTTGTATTCTGGGATGTTAATATTTAGTATAGCTATCCTTTTTTTTATATAAAATTATGCTAAATATTTCAACTTAATAATGAACAATAGTATTTTTACAAATAGGAGACTATAAGATTACCGCAATGCTATTTTACGCGTACCAAAGTTAATTTTCAATTGCGGCAAATTTGTAGGCCGATCTTTTTATTACTTTTTTAGCGACATACAGAATGTTATATTATTAAATAAAAAAAAGTCAACAATTTTTTCTTATGATTTAAGCGCGTCTTACGTATCTTTTATAAATTCTACGGTGAAGCAAGCTTTCGTATTGTACAGTAATAGCTAGTTTGCCGCCCATCAACCAGTAGGTACTTGGTCTTTATAAGATTTTTTTAACGAAAAAAAAAATGAATGAATAATATGAATGAATAAATAAAAAAATGAAAAAAAAATGAATGAATAATGAATAATAACAATTTATTTTATTAATCATAATAATAGCTTCATCTTTATTGTTATTAAGACGGGCTTAGCAAGTAAAACTACTGCCCTAACTAGTTTTATTTTGTAATGAAGGATGTCATAGATGACGTTGTAATAAAAATCGTACAGGAAGGTCATATCTCCAACATTTTCTGATGGCTTGTTCAGGAAAACTATAAATGTAGAAGCCTAGCCATTGTAGGCAATAAGTTAACCACGGCTGCCTAAGTTGTAACTCTCCTCTTCTTCTGTCACACTTGCCTGTACATGTGTTTGACTACTTCATTGTATGATTCACAAGCTTAATAATCTGAATACATTTTTGAAAAGAGACTTCCAGAATTACTTTCTTATGTTTTCCTAATAAGAAGAGGAACAAAGAGTGGCTTATTGTAGGTGCAATAAATATTATGTAGCGAATATCTGTTCTAAGAATAGTTAATCTAATAAAAGTTATTTACATAAAAAATGGAAAAGGCTTTGTTGACTTCATTACAGACTACGAGACAACTCTTACCCCAAATACAAATACAGTCGCCGTACCGTCGCGGATTAATAAAAAAAGATGAAATTAAATTTAAATAATTCGTGTTATCCGTTTAAACGAATTCATTTGTGTACTAATGGATTTTTGCAAAGTATGCTAAAAATGATATAGGGTTATGAATATTTAAATATATTGAAAAAAATCTGTTAAAATAATATTTCTACAAAATAAAACATTACCGTGACGCAAACTTATCTACTTTCCTTACCTACTTGAGCATACCTAAGTTCGAACTCTCCTCGTCTTCTGTATCGTACATGTACGAGTGGTTAATTTTCACATGCCTAATATTCTATTTTTTTACTGAGTATTACCACACTAAAATTATTTTATTTGTATTCGGTAGTTTTTGTGTAATTGACGAAAAAATTAAAAGACACAGACAGACAGACAAAAATTCAACTAAGAGGATATTTCTTCACTGTTTTCGATATTCTAACTCAAATTCAAAATATCTTTATTCAAAAACTCTTGTAAGCACTTTTGAATCGTCGACTGTACATAAAACTACCACTGACTCCGAAGGCAGTTCTGCTGAGAAGAGCCGGCCAGAAACTTAACAATTGCTCTTTTTAAATATAAAAATTACTATTTTATTATTTGATACAATGGTAGCTAACCGGCATTGGACTCATTCAGATTAATTCCACACATTTTTATCCTTTAAATACTCTTCTACAGTGTAATACCTAAGCCTTACTTATTATTGTATTTTTTACAATGATATTTAAATTTCTCCAGTAGTAAATCTAAACCAAGCTGTGAAATTTTATATATGCGTATACTCCGACCCATAATAGATTTATTTACCTTTTGGAGGCGATAACGTGGCTTTACAAGTTTATCTTTATTTCTTGGCATGGCACTGTTTTAGCAAAGCACTGAACATATTGTCGGATAAATAAAATACTATTATAGTATATATACTGTGAGGCATAAGTATACCTATAGGTATGTTTAAAATAATCGCAAATAATCTCAAGCTCTTAGGATTATAAATGGATCTCACGGCTCGTTTTTGAAGAATAAATTTTGAATTTACTTCTGCCACTTCCATAAGATAAAATGCTATGAAAATAACATTCCATAAGAGCATTCCATAAGATAAAATGCTATGAAAATAACTGAAATAATCTACGCGGCAGAGCTGAGTTTATCTGCAAGTGTATATGGTGAGAATTCCACTGAGTTTATGATCAGTATTTAAACCTAAGAAAACTGTTTCCTCTGTCGTGGGGAGTGTTTCTCCTTTAATTAAAATCTCGCCTTCTAACATTGGGCAGAGTAAATACGATACATTTAGTTTTTTTGGCACTTAACAAAAGATTATTAAACATCAAATTGAGGAAGAATTTGCGATAGTAACGCACCTAATATTTGAAATATTTAAATCTAACCCTTATTATCGATTGGACTTTGTTAGACAAAAGTTAAGTCAGTAAGACAATAAATATGATAGATACTTAATATAAATTAAATTAAATTAAATAGCTTCACGCTATATCCCGCACACAGCAGGGTAGGCAGAGGGAACCTAGTGTTAAGACACTCCGTTCCCCACTTTCCGCCGAGTTCGGAGGCTTGCGTGTTTAGTGGCGGAACTCAACGCCGCGCTTTACCTCGACACCAGAGCGAAGAAAATGGAAATAAAATTTCCACTCCTCGAGTGGGAATCGAACCCACAACCAGTCGTTTACAGTCACACTCTTGTGCCACTGGGCCACGACTGGCCACAACTAAACTAATATATAAAATGAAACAAAAAATATATTGTATAATATTTAATCAAAAATAAATAAGGCTCTTAGTTAATAAAAATAGAACTAATAAGAATTACTACTAACTACACTAAACTTATATGACTTAATTTTTAAATTGCACTGTTCATGTGTCGTCCGCTCTACCTCAGCGATACACTAATCCTCAATGGAACATTACCTGAAAATGCACAGATTTAATAATTAATTCAAATTTTAATATTTTTTTAATGTCTAAAATTAATCAAATACAAACATTTCAATGACTTTACAATATACTTTTGTAGTTCGTTGATTTTAGATTCAGTTTTGATAGTAAAATCAACTTTCTTCTTGCATACTTCGGTAACGTTATTACAGGTCTGAAACTTTTAACTCTGCCTGGATAGAGTATTTTTGTTGGTTCTTATTTTGAGATGAACGCTAAATAATTATCACTATGAAATAAATTAACATCCTGTGACAATTACTACTGTAATTTTGCGACGGTAAGATTTTTAATATATATTTTACATTATATATTACAGAGATATACATATATAGTAATTGTTTTCTGTTATTGCAGTATAGATATGCATCACTATATGTGAGATTGTTAATAAGTATATTAATTAACAAAATATCAAGTGTGTGTAACATGCCATCCATGCCATGCCATAAATAAACATGCTATTTGGTTTTTATATAATCTCTATCTCGCAATCGGTTGTTTTGCAAATTTATTAAAGTCACTGATTACTACTAAAATTACTAGGTGTATTTGTTAAATAAAACTGTTTGAGAATGATGTTTTTCAATTTTCCTAGGTGTGGGATAACACTTTAAAAATGTTTGAGAACATTTAATAGATATTTTTAATCTGTACCAGTTAATTTTATATCGATTGCAATTAAACAGTCATTAGAAAAGTGTACATAACATTTTTCCTCCTCTAGGTAACATTTTTAAAAATAACGACATGTCATTAATTATACCTAGCTTACCTAGTAGGTATATAACGTTTTTAACATTTCGAATTCGACGTTTACGACCAGAAAATTAGCAGCCCATATTGGTAGCATTATCTATTTTAAAATACTATTGCTAAGTAATAAATATATATTACGAAAAATTTAAGCTTCTCTAAATAACTTAGCTTTTATTATCCCTATTAGAATAGAACAAGAATAAAGAAAAGTTTATTAGTGCAACGCTATTGTTTTCATACATTACTGTTCTTGGTATTACTAATCTTTCAACTATTTTGTTATATCAAAGCAATATTCAAGAAAGCCGTACTAGAGCTATGAGAGCAAAGTTTTGTATGAACAATATTGAATGTTTTATATAGCTATTCACCAGTTGTTAAGCAAGCTTTTGCAGACAATAGTGACGAAATCATAATAATAATGGACATCGAGTGTGAGATTATAGTCATAACATTTAAAGTAAAACCTAAACCTACTAGGCCATATTCTGCTCCCACTTGTGCATCATATTCTCCTATTAGGATGATGTCATTTCTGCAATTATTTTTTATTGTAAGAGACAAGGTTCCATGGAAGTGTTCCAGCTCGGTTTACCGTGAGATGTCATTTTACGCGCACCAAAGTCAATTTTCAATTGCGGCAAATTTGTAGGCCGATCTTTTTATTACTTTATTAGCGACCCGCTCGCGGCTTCGCCACGTGAACTGCCACTTTCATCCTCTATTGCTCTGTGAGATTGTTTTTTCATAAAAGGGGGGGTAGTCTATATTTGACCTTGCGTCACTAATTGTTCTTGAGAAAATCATCGGTACATCTAGTACAATGTCTATACTATTTGATATAGCAATAACTGTTATAGTAAGAAAACGTACGAAATCTGCTATCATAGTATATCTATATGATAGCAGGTTTAGTACATATATACCATCTGGTATATATGTACGAAATCAGTAGATTACCCGTTAAAACATAAAAGATATAGATATAGATTTTTGCATTTTTTTAATAATAATATTAATGAGTACGCATATATCTAATACAATATCAACTATATAATAACAGATGGCGCTACCCGTTCCAGAAAACGTAGTTACATCTGCTGTCATATAGATTATATAAAGTTTTATAGACCGGTCAAATGTATCTTTAATAAATGTTATGCTTATTTTATTTTATAATTATTTTAATTAGTGATATTGAAACAAATTTAGCTTCACTCGTGAACTATCGACATAATTTGAATGTTTTTTTTTTTAATTTTATTTTTCTACGGGAGTTGTATTGAATACCAGGATGAAAACTATCCCATATGTTGCTCTAACCTCTTAGCTAACTCCATACAAAAATTCATTAATTTCTACCTGGTAGATATCAGTATACAAATAATTTACTTATATCAGTTTTTTATTTTTTCCAAAAAAAATACATGGAAAACCGGGATAAAAACTATCCTATATGTACCTTTGGACTATAAGCTATCACCATACCAAAATTCATCCATTTCTATCCAGTAGTTTTTGCGTGATTGGCGAACAAATTAACAGACAGACAGACAGACAGACAGACAAAAATTCTACTGAGTGGATTTTTGGCCTCTGTTATCGATATATTAACGCACCCAATTAAAATTTTTCTGAAATTTTTCATGTACAGAATTGACTTTTCTACTCTTTTATTATATATATAGATATAGATTAGCGACATACAGAATTTTATTTTATTAAATTGAAAAAAAAAAATAGAATTACTCACCAAGTTTTGCTTATAATTTAAAAGCGTCTTATGTATCTTTTATACATTCTACGGTGAAGACGGTCTACTGGTTGATGGGCGGCAAACTAGCTGTAACTGTAAAGCTTTCATATTTTATAGTTACAGCTAGTTTGCCGCCCATCAACCAGTACTTGGGCTTTATAAGATTTTTTTAATGAAAAAAATCGAGTGAAATTGCGAAATAAAGGTTAGAAACTAAAAATCACAATAACAATTTATTTTGTTAATCATAATAATAACTTCATCTCTATTTTGATTAAGACGGGCTTAGCAAGTAAAACTACTGCCCTAACTAGTTTTATTTTGTAATGAAGGATGTCATAGATGACGTTGTAATAAAAATCGTACAGGAAGGTAATATCTCAAACATTTTCTGATGGCTTGTTCATGAAAAGTATAAATGTAGAAGCAAGCCAGGGTAGGCAACAAGTTAACCACGACTGCAACTTATTGTAACTCATTCAGATTAATTCCACGCATTTTTATCCTTTATATACTCTTCTACAGAGTAATAAGTCTTACTTATTAATGAATTTTTTACAATGATTTTAATTTTTTCCAGTGGTAAATCTAAAACAAGCTGTGAAATTTTATTATATATGCGTATACATTACACATACTCCGACCGGCGTTACAAGTTTATCTTTATTTCTTGGCATGGCATGGCACTGTTTTAGCAAAGCACTGAACATGTTGTCGGATAAATAAATATCATTATCGTATACATATACTGTGAGGCAACTGTAAGTATACCTATATGTTTAAAAACATCTTCCAAAAAATATTTAGCTCTAAGACTATAAACGCAAGTTATCTGTAAGTTTATAAGGTGAGAATTCCACTGGAGTTTATAATCAATATTTAAACCTAAGAAAACTGTTTCCTCTGTCATGGGGAGTTTCTCCTTTAATTGTTAAATTAAAATCTCGCCTTCTAACATTGGGCAGAGTAAATACGATACATTTAGTTTTTTTGACATTTAACATAAGATTATTAACGTCAAATTAACGAAGAATTTGCGATAGTAACGCACCTAATATTTGAAATATTTAAATCTAACTCTTATTATCCATTGGACTTAGTTAGACCTAAGTTAAGTCAGTAAAACAATAAATATGATAGATACATAATATATAAAATGAAACAAAAAAATATATTGTATAATATTTATTCACAAATAAATAAGGCTCTTAGTTAATAAAAATAGAATTACTAAAAATTACTACTAACTACACTAAACTTGTTAATAGACTTAAAAATAAATTGCACTGTTCATGTGTCGTCCGCTCTACCTCAGCGATACACTAATCGTCAATGGAACATTACCTGAAGATGCACAGATTTGATAGTTAATTCAAATTTTAATATTTTTTTAATGTCTAAAATTAATCAAATACAAACATTTTAAAGACCTTAAAATATACTTTCATAATTACCTTAAAGTAGAAAAACTCTTCATGTGCTTCATATATTTGACAAAAACAATTAAAAACTATCTAGACGGAAAAGATTCATCTGACTCGTCTGATGGTGGCGTATTCTCCTTACGAGAAGATGTCTTCTTTTGTAGCTGCCGAGTTCTTAACATTTTACTCTCGTCAGCGCATTTAGTGGTAATGCTTGTTCTGAAAGTATAATTAAATGTCACAAAATGGTTCTCAGTTACTTGCTTAAAAAATATAAGTGACTGTTTTTACTTTACCTTACTAAATTCTCTGGTACGCCACATTTTTCAGCGACTGTTTGGACTATGTCGCTTACTAATGCAGCGTCCAGTTTTCTATTTGCAGGCTTATTGGGGAAAGCCGGAGAACGCTTCCCTGTTAATGAATGGGTTGCTAAGACTCTGAAAAATATTATTTTTTAATCAATAACACATAAAGACTGTCTATTTAAACAATATTTGGCATTGCAATAAGCGTATGGTGCAGTTAAAATTTTCTTACTGTCGAGAAAACACAGCCGTCAACAGCTTCCGGGTTGCATTCGAATGACATCCCCAATCTATATTCTTAAGGAGACGAGCCGGAACCGTCGCATTACCTTCTCCAAGCTTAACCTAAAGTACATAATTATATTCTATAAAATATCATTTTTATAAAGACACTGTATTTAAATTAATGTTTTTAAACTACGTTTACCATATCAGAACTTGCAGTAGTGTTGCTTTTGAATTTTTTTGGAGTAATGTCTCTAGTTTTGTCATGCTCTTCACTGTCTGTTGTATTTAGGTCATCGTTCTAAAATGGGGAATTAATAATTTTTAATTTGAATCCAAGTATATATTTATACTTTATAAAACTACTACGAAAAATACTTACTAAGGCTTTATAATCAACTAAAGGCTTCCTACGAGTTTTTCTCGACAGCGGTGTTTCAGATAATGTACTACGAGAAACACTTACTGCACTTCGTTCGGTACTCGATTCCATAACAGAACTAGATTCTTCATACTTTCTTAACTCTTTCCTCAAGTATGTGTTCTCATCCGTAAGCTGTTTTATGAGTTTTTCATATGACGTTATTTTTGTTGTTTCAAAGTTTTGCTCCATGTCTGTCTGCGTTTCCATATCAGACATTGTCACTTTCGTAGCTACAGTGTCATTTGCATTGATGGTACCATTCCATTTGGATAAGAATATTTGCTTTTTCGATATATTGGCTTGTATAATATTTGTTACCTGTAAAATAAAAACAAAAGTCAGCGTACTAATTTTAATCATAAAAAATGAAAAAATATACGTAGTATTAAATCTACTAAGCCATCGTACCTGAGAACTAATAATAGTGCCAAATCCCATATTCGGTGTAGTCGGACTAGCCGCCTCAGCTGAAATAAAACGAAGACATTAGTTTCAGAAAACAGAATATTACACTAGAATATGTGAACACATAGAATAAAATAATTAAAATAATTCGTGTAAGTAACTATGCAATAAAAACTTACAAGGATTATATTCCCGACCGCTCGCCTGGAGGGCTAAGAGAGAATGTACAGCTTCCATCTCTGACTTCATTAGTGGCATGTACGTAGTCATTTTGAAACTAGAAAAGATAAGGTAAATTGTTACTTACTTTTACATAAATAAAACATTCAAGAATCTTATTTTTTAAAATATATTACTATAACTGAGACAAAACTTACTGGAAGAATTTAAACTTATATTTTGAACACAGTACACTTTACTTCTAAGTGTCTAAGGTCTTGACTGGTGCTTACTAATTAGTAATTACTGTTGAAGACGCGAGTGCTTAACTTGTAATGATTTCGCATAGAACCAGGATTGCAAAAATATACTAATGATCCCCACCACAAAGTAGTCGGGTCTTGAGTCGTACAATCTTCTATTGTTTTCCATTTCAGGCCCTTTTCTATTATCTGCTTTGTTTTGTATACGTTGTACACCAGATTATCTTATTACCCCCAATAACTTTCAAACAGAGCTGTTTATTATCCCAATAAGTTTCATTCTCTCCTGTAAATAATCAATGCTAAGATATTGAATATAATTTCTTCTTGCTAGTGTTATGTATGCGAAACTTTATTTTTCATGATGTTTCTTTTTCTAAATGCAGAAACGGCTGAAAGGTCCAAAGTCCTCTTTTCGCTGAGATCAAACAAGTAGATGCCAAAGTGTGGGAATATGAGGTAAACATTTAAATTTAACATATATTACAGTATTTGTTACGTTTTCATTAATGTTTAGGATCGGACACTGACAATATAATTCTTATAAAGTGATATATTGGTTATTTTCATATACCTATTAAAACTAATATGTATATTATATAAAAATTCTAGTTCGTTGATTTTAGATTCAGTTTTGATAGTAAAATCAACTTTCTTCTTGCATACTTCGGTAACGTCAGACGGACGGACAACGTCGGACAAGTCTGAAACTTTTAACTCTGCCTGGATAGAGTACTTTTGTGGGTTCTTATTTTGAGATGAACGCTAAATAATTATCACTATGAAATAAAATAAACACATTGTCACAGACAATTACTACTTTAATTTTGCGACGGTAAGATTTTTAATATATATTTTACCTTACAGAGATATATATAGTAATTGTGTTCTATTATTGCAGTATAGATATGCATCACTATATTTAAAATTGTTAATGAGTATATTATTTAACAAAATATTAAGTGTGAGTAACATGCCATCCATGTCATGCCATAAATAAACATGCTATTTGGTTTCTATATGGTGTCTATCTCGCAATCGGTTGTTTTGCAAATTTATTAAAGTCACTGATTACTACTAAAATTACTAAGTTTATTTGTTAAATAAAACTGTTTGTGAATATTTAATAGATATTTTTAATCTGCACCACCTAATTCTATGTCGATTGCAATTTAACTTTTAAGACCAAAAAATTAGCAGCCCATATTGGTAGCATTGTCTATTTTAAAATACTATTGCTAAGTAATAAGTATATATCACGAAAAATTGAAGCTTCTCTAAATAACTTAGCTTTTATTATCCCTATTAGAATAGAACAAGAATAAAGAAAAGTTTATTAGTGCAACGCTATTGTCTTCATACATTATTTGTTCTTGGTATTACTAATCTTTTAACTATTTTGTTATATCAAAGAAATATTTAAGAAAGCCGCACTAAAACTATAAGAGCAAATTTTTTTATGAACTATATTGAATGTATTATATAGTTATTCACCAGTTATGAAGCAAGCTTTTGTAGATAATCAGGTAATAATGATGAAACCACAATAATAATGGGCGTCGAGTGTGAGATTAAAGTCACAACATTTAAAGTAAAATCAAAATCTCCTAGGACATGTTCTGCTGACTTCATTTTAGCTCCCACTTGTGCATTATAGTTTCCCATTAGGATGATGTAATTTTTGCTATTATATTTTATTGTGTCAAGTTTTTTCACTTTGGCTTCCTTATTTACATAGCGGGTCCGACCTTTTTCTTTTCGCAATGTCTTTTTTATAGACGATCTCTTGCTGTTTTTTTTATATAAACATCCTTTGGCAAATTATGGATGATATAAGCACCACCTTTCATTCTGTCTTTGTTTCCCAGTATGTGATTTTTTTTCTCTGGAGTTGTAGTTATGAGGAAGCCTTCCATATCTTTTTTACCTAATCTTTAACTACATCGATTTATCCCGAGGTAATTAAACTTCTATTTTCTTTGGCGTTGATATAAGCAAGTTGCTCAAGTCCCTTTGTTTTTCATCCACATCTTTTGGAACATCATAAAGTAATACGTTGTTCCGTTTCCGTTCATCTCAAAAAATTCAATGTTTCTGTTTCATTTTTCTATTTCAATTTTCAACTTATTGTTTTCTTCGATAACATTATTTTTATAAACTTTTTCTAGTACTTTTGCTTAGGCTTTTAGGATAGTATGGTTATAATATTCTTTTGAGTATTTAGTTGTTCTGTCACTTTTGTCGAAAAAGTGACATCTCTGGTAAATTATTCGGAACCCATTTTTTATATAGAATTTTAATGTCACTGTTTATATCCAAACGTGTTAGTTTAATTAAATCAATATACCAATAATATGAAACACTACAATATTACATTAAGTCACAAAATATTGCACGTTCAAAACGTTAATAATTAAGTAGGGGCTAAAATAAAATATAATATTAACAATAAAACATTTATTCCGAATACCCTCAATTTTTACAATTATTACATTGACTCGTATTACTAGGAACTTAGCAATGGGGAAAATATTAATTTCACCTCCTTTTGCCTACACATGACAAGCCCTCTTTACCCACTGCTGGCCAGATAGAGGAGCACCAAGCAACACTCGAATACAAGTTCCATTCACCCGCCGGAAATAGACAAGCATCAAGCAAACAGACGACCAGCACAATTTATGTCCTTTAAATTTCGGCGCTAATTTATCGCTTCACCTATGGTCCGAGAGATAAAGAAGATCTGTCACGATAAATTCTAAATTGTTACGGCGAGTAAAAAACGTTTTTTAATTTTTTCTGCTGTTTTCGCTAACTCTCTTTCTGCTGCTTGCACATTAATCGGATTTTGCGTAAGCGTATTGTCAAGTAAATCATCTAATCGAGCTTAAATGGGAGTTATATTGGCTTCTACGCCGATAAGTAAACGTAAGGGAGAAAATCTTATCAAATTTTATACCGTAGTATTGATGGACTTTCCACAATACATTCGGTCAACCTGACGGGTCACTAGTCATAAACTTAACGGTTACCGTGAATATATAATATCGTTCCACTTTACCGTTACATCTCGGAGTGGCTGTAGCAAATAGGTGATGTTCTAAATGTAACTCTAGAGTTCTAAATAAGGTAATGGTGTCTTGTAGCAATGAGAATAACGTCAGAGGCGTTAAGTGTTTTTAGTGGTTTCAGTAAAAAAAAAATGTAAACCCATCTACAATTAATGAAATATGTTTAAACCCTTCTCTGGACTGCCTTAACGGTCCAGTGCAATCCGAGTGTATTGTATGAAACGGTATAGTTACTTTCTCAATTGAGTGAAGGAAACCTTGTTTAGTATCCTGATGTCCCCTTTGTTTAATACAAATCAATTAATGACGCAAATATTTCCGAACAAGAGCCGCTATTTCTGAAAACCAAAAATGTTCACGTATTATAGCTATAGTTCTTTCAAACTCAGTATGCCAATTTTCGTGAAATAATCTTAAAATACTAAGTCTAGTACCTTTTGGAATATATAATTTTAACTCATTGGACTTTATCTATACTAATAATATAATGCGGAAGAATTTGTTTGTTTGAACGCACTAACCTCAGAAACTACTCGCCCGAACTGAAAAAGTCTTTGATTAGTATTAAATATTCCATTTATTGAGGAAGGCTATAGGCTTATATATCATCACGCTATATCCAATAGGAGAAGAGCAGCAATAAAAAATAATGTGAAAACGGGATAATTTATATACCTTTATTTTAAGAGTTGTCCTTGCGTGCGCTGAGTAAACAATGAAATATACGAAGAAATCGTATACTACAAAATTGTTCCCCTCTAAAAGTTCTCAAAAAAAAAACTGTGAAAGCATAATGTAATTGTAATTAATTTTTTTTCAGCTTCGCGCTGTATCCCGCACACAGCAGGGTAGGTAGATGGAACCTAGTGTTAAGATACGACGTTCCCCATTGCAAGTTTGCCCATTGCACGCCGCGCTTTACCTCGACACCAAAGCGAAGAAAATGGAAATATTAAATATTTCCACTCCTCGAGTGGGAATCGAACCCACAACCAGTCGTTTACAGTCACACGCTTGTGCCACTGGGCCACGACTGGCCACAGTAATTATAATTTAGTTTACGAACTCCATAAGGAAAGGAAAATTTACAACTCCACTGCACTTTTATTTTACGTATCATGCCACATAACTTTTTACTGAGTGAATCAATTTTTATGATTTTTTTTTATATGAAAGCTAATACTTGCTATGTAGTCGCATTTAAATTTAGTTAAGATCTGACCAGTAGTTTTTAACATACCGACTTAAGAAAAAGTTGAAAGTTTTTATACGATTCTGTTGTTTACGCACTTTACAGCGTATCTTTTGCACTGAGTGAATTAATTTTGATAAATTCATTTTTATATGAAAGCGAATATTTGCTGTATAGTGACATTTTAATTTAAACTGCTTCTGACTAGTATTTTTTAAGCGACATCGTAAAAAGTACAAGATTTTCAATTGTGTCAATTGACTTTTCTTCTCTTAATTATATATTAAGGCAAACTGTGGACAATGAGTATTAACACCACATTCCGTTGAAATATTTTAACTCTTATAACTAACTCTTATTATCCTTATTATGACTTTGTTTGACAAAAGTTTGATAGATACATAATCTCTTCTCTATATATAATAAAAGAGTAGAAAAGTCAATTCTGTACATGAAAAATTTCAGAAAAATTTTAATTGGGTGCGTTAATATATCGATAACAGAGGCCAAAAATCCACTCAGTAGAATTTTTGTCTGTCTGTCTGTCTGTCTGTCTGTTAATTTGTTCGTCAATCACGCAAAAACTACTGGATAGAAATGAATGAATTTTAGTATGGTGATAGCTTATAGTCCAAAGGTACATATAGGATAGTTTTTATCCCGGTATCCTATGTAGTTTTTTTGGAAAAAATAAAAAACCGATATAAGTAAATCATTTGTATATCAGTATCTACCAGGTAGAAATTAATGATTTTATGGAGTTAGCTTAGAGGTTAGAGCAACATATAGGATAGTTTTCATCCCGGTATTCAACATAACTCCCGCAGAAAAATAAAATTAAAAAAAAACATTCAAATTATGTCGATAGTTCACGAGTGAAGCTAAATTTGTTTCAATATCACTAATTAAAATAATTATAAAATAAAATAAGCATAACCTTTATTAAATATACATTTGACCGGTCTATAAAACTTTATATAATCTATATATTTATATAATCTATATGACAACAGATGTCACTACGTTTTCTGCAACGGGTAGCGCCATTTGTTATTATATAGTTGACATTGTATTAGACATATCCGCACTCATTAAAATTATTATTATAAAAATGCAAAAAATCTGTATCTCTTCTATTTGTTATGTTTTGACGGGAATTCGTAAAGAAGATTGTTGAAGATGCAGGGTCATATAGGCTACTTTATAAAAAATCAAACCCTAGGAGGGTTAACAATGAAACAGTGGATGAAACTTATGTATGTTTAGTATATAGTGAGAATGAAAAATCTAAACTCCTTGACTGAAATGAATGAATTTTCTCAGGAAAATAGTTAATGAGGCAAGGTCTAACATAGGCTATCTCTCTTTTTTTAAAATTACCCTGGTATTCAAAACAGTTCCCGCAGAAAAGTGAAAAACTGGCAAAGTCAAATTGCATTGATTATTTGCAAGTAAAGCTATTTTTTAATATCAATAAGTAACACAATTGTAAAATAAAAAGCGTAAAGTTTATTTAAGATATTATGACCGGTGGTTTATAATACTATATACCAGATGGTATATATGTACGAAATCTACTATCATATGATAGCAGATTTCGTACGTTTTCTTACTAGAACAGTTATCGCTATATGTTATCAAATAATATAGACATTGCACTAAATGTATCGATGATTTTCTCATGAACATAATTAGTGACGAAAGTCAAATATAGACTACCCTCCTTTTATAAAAAAAAAGCAATCCCAAATAGGCATTAGAGGATGAAAGTGGTAGTTCACGTGGCGAAGCCGCGAGCGGGTCGCTAGTATATAAATAAAACAGGAGATTTTTAGTATGATATTTATTAAAAAATAAAGAAGGCTCTTACTTAATAAAACAGAACTAATAATACTACTAACTATACTAAACTAATTATTAAACTTATAAATATATTGCGCTGTTCATGCTCTGCTTCTGCGATACAACAATCGTCAATGGCACATTACCTGTAATTCCACAGATTTGATAATTAAAAAATTAATCAAATACAAACATTTCAATGACCTTAAAATATACTTTCATAATTACCTTAAAGTGGAAAAACTCTTCATGTGCTTCATATATTTGACAAAAACAATTAAAAACTATCTAGACGGAAAAGATTCATCTGACTCGTCTGATGGTGGCGTATTCTCCTTACGAGAAGATGTCTTCTTTTGTAGCTGACGAGTTCTTAACATTTTACTCTCGTCAGCGCATTTAGTGGTAATGCTTGTTCTGAAAGTATAATTAAATGTCACAAAATGGTTCTCAGTTACTTGCTTAAAAAATATAAAAGTGACTGTTTTTACTTTACCTCACTAAATTCTCTGGTACGCCACATTTTTCAGCGACTGTTTGGACTATGTCGCTTACTAATGCAGCGTCCAGTTTTCTTTTTGCAGGCTTATTGGGGAAAGCCGGAGAACGCTTACCAGTTAACGAATGCGTTGCTAAAACTCTGAAAAATGTTATTTTTTAATCAATAACACATAAAGACTGCCTATTTAAACAATATTTGGCATTGCAATAAGCGTATAGTGCAGTTAAAATTTTCTTACTGTCGAGAAAATACAGCCGTCAGCAGCTTTCGGGTTGCATTCGAATGACATCCCCAGTCTATATTCTTAAAGAGACGAGCCGGAACCGTTGCATTACCTTCTCCAAGCCTAACCTAAAGTACATAATAATATTCGATAAAATACAATTTTGTAAAGACATTGTATTTAAAATACTGTTTTTAAGCTACGCTTACCATATCAGAGCTTGTAGTAGTGTTGCTTTTAAATTTTTTTGGAGTAATGTCTCTAGTATTGTCATGCTCTTCACTGTCTGTTGTATCCAGGTCATCGTTCTAAAATGGGGAAGTAATAATTTTTAATTTGAATCCAAGTATATATCTATACTTTATAAAACTACTACGAAAAATACTTACTAAGGCTTTATAATCAACTAAAGGCTTCCTACGAGTTTTTCTCGACAGCGGTGTTTCAGATAATGTACTGCGAGAAACACTTACTGCACTTCGTTCAGAAATCGGTTCCATAACAGAACTAGATTCTTTATACTTTCTTAACTCTTTCCTCAAGTATGTGTTCTCATCCGTAAGCTGTTTTATGAGTTTTTCATATGACGTTATTTTTGTTGTTTCAAAGTTTTGCTCCATGTCTGTCTGCGTTTCTATATCAGACATTGTCACTTTCGTAGCTACAGTGTCATTTGCATTGATGGTACCATTCCATTTGGATAAGAATATTTGCTTTTTAGATATATTAGCTTGTATGATATTTGTTACCTATAAAATAAAAACAAAAGTCAGCGTACTAATTTTTATCATAAACATATTAAAAAAATATACCTAGTATTATAAAAAATCTACTAAGCCATCGTACCTGAGAACTAATAATAGTGCCAAATCCCATATTCGATGAAGTTGGAGTCGGAGTAGCCGCCTCAGCTGAAATAAAACGAAGACATTCAGAAAAGAGAAGTAGTACACTAGAATGTACGAATACATTGAATAAAATGTTTAAAATAATTCATATAAGTAACTAATAAAAACTTACAAGGATTATATTCCCGACCGCTCGCCTGGAGGGCTAAGAGAGAATGTACAGCTTCCATCTCTGATTTCATTAGTGGCATGTACGTAGTCATTTTGAAACTAGAAAAATTAAAAATAAGATAAATTGTTAGCTACTTACTTTTGCATATATAAAACATTAAAGGTCATTATTTTAAAGATATATTACTATAACTGAGACAAAACTTACTGGAAGAATTTAAATTTTGAACACAGTACACTTCACTTGTTTCTAAGGTCTTGACTGGTGCTAACTAATTAGTAATTACTGTTGAAGACACGAGTGCTTAACTTGTAATGATTTCGCATAGAACCAGGATTGCAAAAATATACTAATGATCCCCACCACAAAGTAGTCGGCTTTTGAGTCGTACAATCTTCTATTGTTTTCCATTTCAGGCCCTTTTCTATTATCTGCTTTGTTTTGTATACGTTGTACACCAGATTATCTTATTACCCCCAATAACTTCCAAGCGGAGCCGTTTATTATGCCAATAAGTTTCATTCTCTCCTGTAAATAATCAATGCTAAGAAATTGAATATAATTTCTTCTTGGTAATATTATAAATGCGAAAATTTATTTATCACGATGTTTGTTTTTGTAAATGCCGAAACGGCCAAATGATTCAAAGTCCTCTTTTTGCTAGGATCAAGCAAGTAGAAATGTGGGTATATGAGGTAAGCATATAACTTTTACATTTCTTAATGTAAATAATATGTAGTCAATAATCTTTAGGATCGGACACTAAGTCTATCGTTCTTATAAAATGAAACATTGTTTATTTTCATATACATTTTTAAAACAAACATGTATATTGTATACTAGCGACCCGCTCGCGGCTTCGCCACGTGAACTACCACTTTCATCCACTATTGCCTCTTTGGAATTGGTTTTTTTTATAAAAGGGGGATGGTCTAAATTTTACCTTGCGTCACTAATTATATTCTTGCGAAAATCATCGATGCATCTAGTACAATGTCTATACTATTTGATAACGTATAGTGATAACTGATCTAGTAAGAAAACGTACGAAATCTGCTATCATATGTCTATATTATAGGAGATTTCGTACATATTTACCATCAGGTATATAGTATTATAAGCTGGTCATAATATCTTAAATAAATTTTAGACTTTTTATTTTATTTTACAATTGTGTTACTTACTAGTATTAAAAAAAATACCTTTACTTGCAAATAATTAATATAACTTGACTTTGGTACTTTTTATTTTTCTGCGGGAACTATATAGAATACCAGGGGTAAACTAACGACCCGCTCGCGGCGTCGCTGGGTGAACTACTACTTTCATACCCTATTTTAGCACCTCTGGAATTATTTTTAAAAAAGAGAGGTAGCCTATATTTGACTTTGCCTTATCAACTATTTCCTGAGAAAATTAATCAAAATCAGTCAAGGAGTTTAGATCTTTCATTCTCACTATATTCTTAACATACATAAGTTTCATCCACTGTTTCAACCTCCTAGGGTTTGATTTTTTTTTAAAAGTAGCCTATATTTGACCCTACGACTTCTTCTTTTCGAATTTCATCTAAAGCGGGCTAGTAGATTACTCGTGAAAACATAACCTATAGAAGAGATAGATTTTTGCATTTTTATAATAATATTAATGAGTACGAATATATCTAGTACAATGTCAACTATATAATAACAGATGGTGACAGAAAACGTAGTGACATTTGTTGTCATATAGATAATATAAAGTTCTGTAGACCGGTCAAATGTATTTTTAATAGCAAATTATCTTCAATAAATGTTGTGCTCAATTTATTTTATAATTATTTTAAGTTATATTAGTGATATTAAAACAAATTTAGTTTCACTCGTGAACTATCAACACAATTTAAATGTTTTTTTTTATTTTATTTTTCTGCCGCAGTTGTATAGAATACCAGGATGAAAACTATTTCATATGTTGCTCTAACCTTTAAGCTAACTCCATACAAAAATTCATTAATTTCTACTCGGTAGATATCAGTATATAAATCATTTACTTATATTGGTTTTTTATTTTTTCCAAAAAAACTACATGGAAATCCGGGATAAAAACTATCCTATATGTACCTTTGGACTATAAGCTATCACCATACCAAAATTCATTCATTTCTGTCCAGTAGTTTTTGCGTGATTGGCGAACAAATTAACAGACAGACAGACAGACAGACAGACAGACAGACAGACAGACAGACAAAAATTCTACTGAGTGGTTTTTTCGCCTCTGTTATCGATATATTAACATACCCAATTAAATTTTTTCTGAAATTTTTCATGTACAGAATTGACTTTTCTACTCTTTTATTATATATATAGATAATTAATATAAACTGCTTGAATGATTTTATTTTTCAACTTTATTTTTTACAAACAGGATTATTTTAGGACCTCCAATAGGTGTTTCAAATTATGGGACCAAACTACATTTCCAAAGAAACATGGGTCAAAAGGTGTAAATCTCGTCACAGATAAAAGTATGTATTATAAAACTTTATTTTTTGTACTACTAGAAAATTTCTGTTTCCCATCACTAGCCTAGCGTCCAAAAAGATCAAGCTATCTTGTACAAGGGGTATAGTTCGTTGATTTTAGATTCAATTTTGATACCAATATCAACTTTTTCGTGCCTTCATTATATTTCGTTAACGTTATTACAGGTCTGAAACTGTTTATCTATACCTAGATAGAGTATTTTTGTGGGTTTTTATTTTGCGATGGACGCTAAATATATAAATAACATGAAATAAACTTAACATCCTGTGGCAATTACTACTTTAATTTTACGACATTGAGATTTTTAATACATATTTTACTTTATAGAGATACTAGCGGCCCGCTCGCGGCTTCGCCGCGTGAACTATATTGTTATATAGCAACCGTCGGGTGCGCATTTTTAAAAAATAAAGTACCCTATGTTTAAGCTTACATTATCAACTATATTTATGCCAAAATTTATTACAATTGGTCAAGGGGCTTAGATTTTTCATATAAACTTTCATCCCCTGTTTCAACCCTTTAGGGGTTGATTTTTGAAAAAATAAGTAGCCTATGTTAGACCCAGTCACTTTTACTACTTTCATTCTAAATTTCATCCAAATCGGACCGGTAGATTAGCCGTGAAAGCATGACAGACAAACACACAGACTTTCCCATTTATAAGTATGGATAGGAATTTAAAAAAGCACTTTTTATATCATTTTTGTAGTGTAGATATGCATCATTATATGTGAGATTGTTAATAAGTATATTATTTAATAAAATATTAAGTGTGAGTAACATGCCATCCATGCCATGCCAAAAATAAACATGCTATCTGGTTTTTATATGGTCTCCATCTCACAATCAGTTGTTTTGCAAATTTATTATAGCCACTGATTAATTAATTACTAAGTTTGTTTGTTAAATAAAACTATTTAATAGATACTAGTTCATTTTTTATCCACTGTAATTAGGCAGTTATTCGTTTAGCAATTTTTATTTTCTCAATCCCGTAGAAATTTTCAAAAATTTCATACAATTTTCCCACATTCACAAAAATATGTCAAGTACGCGCACTCGAATAGGTAGGATAAAATAAAGAAATTAACGAAAAAGCTCACATTGGTAGCATTATCTATTTTAAAATTCCATTTGCTAAGTAATAAGTATGTATATATCACAAAAAAATAAGCTTTCCTAAATAACTTAGCTTGTATTATCCCTATTAGAATAGAACTAGAATAATAAAAAGTTTCTTAGTGCAACGCTATTGTTTTCGTATATTACTGTTCTTGGTATTACTAATATTTTAACTATTTTGTTATATCAAAGAAATATTTAAGAAAGCCGCAATAGAACTATAAGTATTTTTTATGAACAAACAATAGAAAGTACTATAAAGATATTTAACAATTGTAAAGCAGACTTTTGCACATTTTCAGTGGACCATCATGAAATCATAATAATAATGGACGTCGAGTTTTAAATTACAGTCATACAATTTTAAATAATTTATAAACAATTATATTATACGTAGCTTACTAGTTTTAGTTTATATTATATGTAGTTTAGATTGTTATAACAAGAACGATTATGTTTCAAAAGCTACTTAGTAGCCTAAAGTTAGGAATGACTTTTGTATGTGATATTTGTATGATAATGATCTGTGATGATGATGTCTTCTCATCATGATGAATATAATCAAAAATCTAACGTTGCGCTTCACTGTTCTATGCGCAGTGTAAGTTTTAGGCGAGGGCGAAGGCGAAATACAGCAAACGGAATTCCTTATCACAAGCTTTTTCTGTGCATCGTAGTACCAGCAGAACACGCGTAAAGATGAAAAAAAGCACAAAAATAGAGGAAATACAGTGCTGAAACGCCAACTGGTCTTAAAGCAAAGTTTACAATTTGTTAACAGTAATTATGTTCTTACTTTCTAAATTTTACTTTATAAATTTATACATACTAGAAGTGATCGTACAAGTGACAAGTATAATATATGTATCACATAGCTGATGCGTGCATTTGACATAAAATTTGTTGGTAGTTTATATTAAAATTTATAGGTGGGTGAGGGGACGGCTCGCCCCGGATCGAACTTTATATAATAACATAGTAATTATTGAACTATACCATGTTTTATCGCAACTACGCTATTGGTTGGAATTGGAAATTAGGTAAAAAAAAATATTTTTGTAAAGAACTTGGAATTTCCATAGAGACTCAGTGGCGCACAACAAAAAAGTATGTATATTTAATGAGTGCAGATCTACAGTTTCTAAGTTGTGAAGTGAAGACAAAAGAAGGGTTAAGACAAAAAAATATTTGTGTGATGAGTTTTCATTACCAGAATTTGGAGGATTTATTTTGGAGGTTTAAGAATAATCCCAAAAACAATAAACATAATCTATATGACGTATCTGTCGAAATTAACAAGCAGAATTTCTTGCTAAATCGACAAGAATTATTGCATGTAGTGTACATTAAAATACCTAAGAAGCGAAAGAAAATCGGCCAAATACCAGTCGGAGTATGAACACGGACATCTTTTCATCTACTGGACATATTTGAATAGGACTTTTTAATTATATAACTATTAAGCCTGAGCAGGCTTTAGGCTAAAATTTCGATTCGAATTCGAATTTAAAATACCTGACTTAAAGTGATAATAGACTTGTTAAAATATAATATGTACGGAGAAGCCACCATAATAAAATTTGTTCAACGTGATCTACATCTTGCATTGCATAACTCTGGTAACAAAGACAAAGCGCGGTATGGAGTTTCGCCACTCAACACACAATGTCTTAATTTAGGGTGCAAAGTGGAGTTCAGTGTCTTATCACTAGATCCTGTCTAAAAAGGTTGGAAGCTAAAAAAAGTACTTTTCTATAATAAAACAGTAAAAAAATGTGTCTTTACTAATCGTAGCTATTATAAGTTTGAGCTCAAGTTTCAATATCAACGTAGAATATGAAGATACTATGATGCATAAAGTCTTGAGGTCCAAGCAAACGGAGGTTCTACTATTATAAATAAGTCTTTTAAATATATAGAAGAATGGATACTTAAAAAATAAAGCTTAAAAAGATAAAGTTAGTTATAGTGGCGCAGATGCGACGTGTCCGGGTCTAAAAGAAGATTTTTAAGTTTTGTTCTAATTTGAATACTTTTGCCTACTTGAGGCGGCCGTGCCGTGGCACACTGGGATAGCGTTTGACTGTAACGCAATGGTTATGGATTCGATTCCCACTCTGGAGATTAGTTGTATTTAAATTTTCAGTTCTTCTCTCTGGTACCGTAGATGAAACGCGGCATTGAGTTCTGATCCAATGTCTTGTTTTCAGGCGGAAAGTAAGGACGAAGTGTACTACTAGTACTAGATACTCTCTGATTACCTCGTTATGCGGGAAAATGCGTAAACCTTAAAAAAAAGAAAAAAACAACTACTCTATTAACCTATAGTAAAATAGTAAACATTCGATAAATTTATGAAAAAATAATTGAGAAAACGTGAAAATAGCAAAAAACGAATGAATGTATGATTTTTTAAATTTAATTTTATGTTTATCTATCTGTACGTGAACTATTGATCTACTGAACAGATTCGAATAAAACTTTTTTTGTGGTATACCTCGAAATAGAATGGAATTAGATGAACTAAAAGAAATAAAGCAGAAACATTAACAAATGGATATTTTTCGTTGAATATAAATACAATCTGGCGCAGTGAAATAGCGTCTCAACTATAAGTTTTGATTATTTTTTCGATTTCTCTGCGATGGTACGGTTATATTTAAACTTTAATTTTCTCTCCAGTAAGACTAAATGAGGCGTTTAATTTCGGCATGCAATACGCAGTGTGTAACAAAAAATCGTATAGGAAGTTAACATCACCAACATTTTCTGATCGCTTCCTCGTCCCTCGCATCTATAAGTTAACCGCTACAGCTAAAGATCTAACTTTCCTCATCTTCTATCCTATACGTACTTGGTTGTACACGTGTTTACTACTACATTTTATGATTCACAAGCTTAATATCTATAATTTTTGTAAAGAGACTTCCAGAATTACATTCTTTTGTTTCCTTTGTAAGAAGAGAAACAAAAAGCGGCTTATTGGTAGGTGCAATAAACATTATGTAGCGAATATCTGTTCTAAGAATCCTTAATCTATTAACCGTTATTTAGATTTTAAAAAGTGGAAAAGGCTTTCCTGACCATTGCAGACGGTAAGACTACCTGTTGAAAAAGTAAAAGTAACCTATAATTTTATCTCAATTTTAGTTTACGTAATTTGTGGATTAATACGTTTAAGTTTACGTAAATATTATAAGTAAAAGTTCAAAACTCAGAAAAGATATAAAATTTGTTTTGCTCATTCATATCAGTATGATTTTTATACGCATTAGAAATTAGGTTCCAATTAATTTGCGTCTATAATATTGTAAAGTCAGATTTTACCAATTATTCTTAAATAAGAGAATATGACCCGTTTTTAATGATATTAGGGTTTGGCAATAAATATATATCCATACGATAATAATTTGTTCGCTTACTACCTACATTAGTTTATGGTGATAGTTTTATAGGTAAAATAAAAGAACAGGTTCAACGAAAACAACATATTCAAGGGGTCAAGGGATTAATTACTAGCCGATAATAAAAATTATTCGCATATAAGCGGCCGTAGTACTGTGGTACATCACAACCCTACAAGAATATCATGGAGTTGACTGATTGAAAGCTACCGCTATGTATTATATTTATAACCAACTCTGATTTTGTTGTACTTAATAAATATTCTTTTGATCAGTAGTCAGTAGTTGGTAGTCTAAAAAGAAGAGAAGAAAATATCCAAGGCAAAGAAGAATAAGCGATTTTTTATTAACGTTTATTGGTAACAGCAATTAAGTATCAGTCGTGGCGTAGAGGCACAGAGTGTGCCTGTAAAGCGACTGGTTGTGGGTTCGATTCCCACTCCAGGAATGGAAATATTTAATATTTTCATTTCCTCGCTCTGGTGTCGAGGAGAACCGCGGCGTTAAGTTCTGCGACGCAATGCCTGCGAATTCGGCGGAAAAAGGGGAAGGGAGTATCTTAACACTAGGTTCCCTCTGCCTACCCTGCTGTGTGAAACTATTAGGTATGATAATTATTAAGAACAATAACACGTAAATAAATATATAATAATTTATCCATTCTATTTAACTGCTGAAAAGTGTACTGGAAATTATTAAAAAAAATTTACAATCGTTCTTAGAGAAAAAATATGGAAAGTATTTAAAAAAAATCAGGTTATATACTGGAAAGTATTTAAAAAAAAATAGGTTCTAAAATATAACAACATTTTACGCCAGATCAAAAACATACCTATATTACCCTGTATACATACTACGATACTACGTCATGAATTCATGCGGAAAGTGGAGAATGGAGCTTCTTACAAGGTAAAACAATCATTTTATCCGTTTCAACTGATTTAATACTGATTGATGTTACATACAATCATGCTGATTATTAAAATATGCTGAAGAATTCTTTGTGTTTCATTATATTGTTTCTACGAAACACGGGACTAAATAAAATAAAAAAAATAATTAAAAAATAAAAATTTATAAAATAAAAAAAAATATTAAAAAATAAAAATTAATAAAACAAAAAAAAATTATTAAAATAAAATAAAAAAATGATAAAATAAAAAAATAATTAAATTAATTAAAAAAAATAATTATTAAAATAAAAATTAATTAAATTAATTAAAAAAGTAATTATTTAAATAAAAATTAATTAAATTAATTTAAAAATTAATTATTACAATAAAAAAATAATAAAATAAATTAATAAAATAAAACAATTACCGTTATATCTTTTAGCGCATACTTAAGTTCTAATTTTTTTCATCGTATTCCTATTCGCACTTAGTTCTACGCGTATTTTAGTACTTAATTTTGTGATTCTTAATATTTTAAATTCATATTTGAATAATTCTTTTCAATTCTTTTTTCCTTTGTTCCCCTAAAAAGAAGAGAAACAAAGAGCGGCTTATTGGTAGGTGCAATAAACATTATGTAGCGAATATCTGTTCTAGGAATCGTTAATCTATTAACTGTTATTTAGATAAAAAAAATGGAAAAGGCTTTCTTGGCCATTACAAACTACGAGACTACCTGTTAAAAAACTACAAGTAACTTACAATATTCTGTAAATATCTTTTTATTTTTATGAAAAGGTCAAGACTTAAAAAAGTTTAACATTTGTTATACTTATTGAAGTGTGTATTATTTCGCGTTGATTTTGCCGCCAACCTAATTCGCACCTTTAATGACGTAGAATCTGATATAACGAATTATTCTGACATAAAAGAAAAAAGGACCTCATTTTTAATCATTTCCAAAATTTGGCGGCACAATCATCCATATTTAAATTATAAATGCAAAAGTCAGTCTGTCTGTCACGCTTTCACGGCCAATCTGCTGGTCCGATTTCAAAAATCAAAAAATCAAATTCTACAGGGTTGAAATAGGGGATGAAAGTTTATATGAAAAATCTAAGCCGCTTGGCCGATTGTAATAAATTTTGGAATAAATATAGTTGATAATCGAAGGTTAAACAAAAATTCACCCCCGATGTTTGCAATACAACGAAACAGTTAGGTTGTTAACACAATGCCTGCAAAATTCGGCGGAAAATGGGAAATGGAGTATCTTAACATGGGTTCTTTCTGTCTACGCTGCCTTGTGCGGGATAACGATCTGATGACCTACGTCCACTTCGACAAAAATTGTCGAACACGAAATCATTGAAAACGAAATCATAATTAAATTTTGGAGATGGTGACACAAGCGACAGACGAAGCAACCGACGACCCACAGTCGTCGTAGTCATGATGATCTTGACTGTGCTCCTCTTACTTAATAAAAACTATTTTAAAGATAACATTTTTTTATTTTTCAACCTTAATTTTTATATACAAGATTATTCTTGGTCCTCCAATAGGTGATTCGGACCATGGGACCAACCAACTTTTCCAAAGAAACATGGGTCGAAAAGTGTAAGTCTCGTCACAGTTAAAAGTATTTTATAACGTTATTTATTGGACTACTAGATATTTTCTGTTTCCTATCACTAGCCCTTCTGTTAAAAAGATCCAGCTATCTTGTCCAGGATATAAAATAATATTTCAACAAATGAAACATTACCGCGATGTCAATGTGTCTAATGCAGTTTACACCACCCTTGACTCCGCGACGTGCCTTGCAGGCTCCCGCCGCCGGTGTCCTCGGACGATTGATTCGGTCCCCGTGGCCCGGCTCGTGGCGGTCGAGAAGGAGCACCGTCAGGTTTTAGTGGGTAACGGCGGCGTTACCATCTTGCCTCGTACCTACTTAAACATACCTAACTCTCTAACTCTCCTCGTCTTCTGCATCGTACATATATACATACAATACACGTGTATATGTAAAAAAAATATGATTCAGAAGCCTAATTTTCTAAATTCATGTTTGAAAGTCTTCGAGAATTATTTTTTATTTATTTCCATTATAAGAAGAGAAACAAGGCGCAATAAACATTATGTAGCGAATATCTGTACTAACAATCTATTAACCGAATATTTAGATACCATAAGCCATATAAAACCAATTATTTAGATAAAAAAAATGAAAAAGGCTAAACTAGAAGTAACCTACAATATTCTCTAAACACCGGTTTACTTCATTTGAATTTAATTAATATTAATTCCATCAAAACTTCAAGATTAAAAAAATCTAACATTTGTTATACTTATTGACGTGAGTATTTTTTCAAATTTGATTTTGGCGCCAAGTCAAATATAACGAATCATTCTGATATAAGAGAAAAGAGGTCCTTATTTTTAATCATTTCAAATTTTTTTCGGCACAGCCGTAACTATATGTATAACATAGGATTTTTAACAATTTGTTTATGTACTGCCTATATAGTGACCTGCCTAGTAGATCGTGTACTGAAGCTGTTTTATTAATTAATCACCAACCGTATTATTATATAAGTCAACTACTATTTAAATTTTAACCCTCCTCGTCTTCTGTATCGTACACGTGTACGTGTAGCTAATTTTACTCACAAGCCCAATATTTTAAATTCATGTTTGGAATTCTTCCAGAATTATTTTTCTTTTGTTTCCCTAATAAGAAGAGTAACAAAGGGCGGCTTATTGGTAGGTGCAATAAACATTATGTAGCGAATATCTTTCTGAGAATTGTTAATCTATATTATTTATATTAAAAAAATGGAAAAGGCTTTCTTGACCATTACAGACTACGAGTCTAGATGTTAAAAAACTAGAAGTAGGTAATCTACAATCTTCACTAAACATGAAAAGGTCAAAACTTAAAAAAATTCTAACATTTGTTATAGGGGAAAGTCGGCTAGCCCCGGACACTTAAATGGAATGGAAATACACAACAGAATTAAAGGGTTTTTTTGCGTCTTATTTCATATTTAAAAGAAGAATCTTATTTCATATTTAAAAGAAGAATCTTCTCTACTCATTTTATTTTAACTTGTCGACTTATCATACCTACTTAAGCATACCTAAGTTCTAACTCTTGTCTTCTGCATCGTATACGTTCTTGTACGTGTAGCTAATTATATTATTCACGAGCCTAATACTTTAAATTCATGTTTTAAGGTTTCCAGAACGATTTTTCTTTTGTTTCCGTTATAAGACGAGAAACAAAGAGCGGCTTATTGGTAGGTGCAATAAACATTATGTAGCGAATATCTTTCTGAGAATTGTTAATCTATATTATTTACAATAAAAAAATGGAAAAGGCTTTCTTGACCATTACAGACTACGAGTCTAGATGTTAAAAAACTAGAAGTAATCTACAATTTTCACTAAACATGAAAAGGTCAAAACTTAAAAAATGTAACATTTGTTATAGGGGAAAGTCGGCTAGCCCCGGACACTTAAATGGAATGGAAATACACAACAGAATTAAAGGGTTTTTTTATGCGTCTTATTTCATATTTAAAAGAAGATTAGAATCTTCTCTACTCATTTTATTTTGTCTTGTCGACTTATCATACCAAGACAATAACAGAAGACAAGAGTTAGAACTTAAGTATGATAAGTATATCATACTTAAGATAAGTATATCATATAATGATAAGTATATCATACTTAAGTTCTAACTCTTGTCTTCTGCATCGTATACGTTCTTGTACGTGTAGCTAATTATATTATTCACAAGCCCAATATTTTAAATTCATGTTTTAAGGTTTCCAGAACGATTTTTCTTTTGTTTCCGTTATAAGACGAGAAACAAAGAGCGGCTTATTGGTAGGTGCAATAAACATTATGTAGCGAATCTCTGTTCTAAGAATGGCTAATCTATTTACTGTGATTTGGATAAAAAAAAGGAAAAGGCTTTCCTGACCATTACAGACTACCTGTTAAAAAAGTAAAAGTAACCTAAAATATTCTCTAAATATCTTTTTACCTAATTTGTGTCGTATATTTTCATGAAAAGGTCAAGATTGTTGGTGTATGTACATTATTCCAATTTATTTCGAACAGATATAACATGTCTGTGATTACGTAAACCCTCTCCGATATTAAGTATTATTCTGAAATAAGAGAAAAGATGACTTTACATTCCTAAAAGCTTATGATATGAATACTTTTAAAGCTTATAATATTAATGTTGCAGCACGTAACCTACCGCGGCGCAGGGTAGTAAATCACAGGCCTATATCATAGAGCAGGCTAGCTGAAATGTATTACTATTTTGTTATAATTAGTTCTTATTTTTTTTATAATATGCACAATATATAAATTATTCCTTTGATTTACATGCTCTATTTAACTACTGCTAAGAACCATTTTGCGCTAACTGCTAACAACCAAACGTGTTCGACTCCCGGTACGTTCAATTTACTGGTATAATATTATCATTTTATGTCATTTAAAAAAATGTACAATCTTATATGTAAATACATGACATATGTACATATCGATTGGAAAGTAGAAAACAGAGGGATTTCAAACTCTGATTATACTGCTATGTGAAAGAATTGCAAATTTGAAAATAGTGTTGCTTTGGTTACAAATAAAAATACCTTATTAACCTTTATTTTTTATTTTACCTATTGTTTGCATACTCTATATAATGCACAAATAATAAAATCTCTTGCTCTCTTCAATTCCCGCCTAAATTGTTGAGTTGTGTTGCGTGGCGGAACTCAATGGTGTCTTTTGTGACCTGTGAGGGCGGGAAATGAAAATAAGTAAATGTAATCATTCTCAATCATTCATGTATGATTTAGATGAGATTTCCTTCATACATAGTTTATACTTTATATAAAGCTACCATTATTATATACATATTTTGTCGACCTGTGGTCGAAGATACGCGTTTATGTTATTGTAAACTAAACTAAATATGATAACCGGTATGTACGCAAACTTTTGAAAAATTGACACATTATTTTTGCCTATAAAACGATCTTAAACATAATTTAAATAATTTAAATTTATTTTTTACAATAATTATACATATAAGGAAATGCTAAAAAGCTAAAAAGCTTTTTAACATTCATTTGTAATGTTATAATATTTATATATTATAGAACTAACTGTATACGCGATAGTTGCCGATTTGATTCCCATTGTATTTTATTTAAATTATTTTCATTTCTCCGCTCTGGTGACACGAAAAAATTTATTTAAGTTGTGTTTCGCTCAATGTTAACACGAGACATCTCGGATTCGCAATGTTAAGATGTTGTCTGCCTTTCATGATTTGCAAGAAATACTGTGAAACTGAAATATTAAAGTACCTCTTACAAATTCTATAATTACATAACTAAACAAAATACATATATTATTATATCAACTATTAACAGCTACTATTATCTAAGCGCTCTATTTTATAAATCTAAGTCCTTAAGTTAATCTATAAGTAAATAAGCGGATAGCGATATTTGAAGATTTATATTTAAGCAATATTTCAAAACATATTGTTTCTAATCTGGCTATAAAACGCATAAAGAAACAAAAGAATATTACATAGAAAAGAACAAGATTTTAAATGAACAAGTAATTGTTCGCTGTTTACCTGAGTATACAATGAGAGGTCTAATGCTTGGACACCCCTCCACCGAGTTGTCTATAAGTAACCCAACAAATGTTGCAGTATTTAGTCAGTTTGTTTTTAGTGGTCATGTGAGCATATTTTAAATAAAATTGTGAATTAAGAGAGTGTCAACTCTCTTTTCTATGTTTTAAATAAAAATGAATTCGACCAATCATAATGCAATCGTGCCTATGATGACGGACCTTGATGCAGCGCAGGCGTTATTGGATCTACAGTTTGCTTTTACTGAAAATAAAGAAACATGTAAGTTTGAAAAGTTAATTATAGATTAAAGCTTGAATCAGTTTTAGCACAAAAACATATAATTATTTGTTAATTTATTATTTTCCAGTTGACGTAGAGATCGTTGAAAAACCTCCGATAGCGAGAATTTTTGGAACTTTTATTAGTTCTCCGGTAAGGATATTTTTATTTATTTTTAATTATTAATAGTCTATAATAAGTTGGGTAAATTTCTTAATTTTCGACGAAACGATACGAACTATTGCAAATATTTAATGTCAGGCACTGAACAGGAAATTTTTTATATACTTGTACAGCACTGTTTTATGTATATAAATACTTATATCGTGTTTTAGGTGACAGAATTACCTACTAATACTAGCACTCCAAAAAAGTCATTTCTAAATAAATGGAACAATTCTAAGGAAACAAAAATAGAGGGAGATTTCAAAAATTTAAAAGTACACGACGCTGAAACTCAAACAGATTCTATACCAGTCTTGCTGATAAAGAAAGATGAAATAATAAAAGAGCTTTCCGATGAAAATGTTTCTCTTAAACAGGAACTTCAAAAATATAAAGATAAAGATAGATGTTCAGCTACGGACTCCTTTAGTGAACGTTATTCTGAATCGTCCAAAGAAGACACCTCGGAGTGTTTGCGAAAGTCTAACAGACGTACTAAGTCTACTTTCAATAAAACTCAGTCGGTAAGTACTCTTTATAGAAGTAAATTATCTTTTTATTACGAAATATAATGAACATGTTTTACACACACATAGTAGAGATAACCTAGTGTAAAGATCCACCTAAATTCAAGACATTGTATATTATATAGCGGACCAAAGGCGCGCTGACTCTAAAGCACCAGAGTGAATAAATGAAAATAAAAATATAATCATTTCCCCGAATGGAATTTGAACCCACAACCACCGCGTTTCGTCAGACGTTGACCAATTGTGCCACGATATCCTCATTCATGGCTTTCAGTGATACTATATTTCAAATTTTTTAGAGTTCCCATGATGATACTACGATTTTGAACGAAAAGCAATACAAAAACTATCAAAAAGAAGCACCAAATAAAAATAAGCGGATTCAAAACCCTAACTCCGATGTGGTAAGGACTCATAATTTATTTACAAAGTATAGAGGGCATTTTGTATAATAAATGATATTAAAATTTAATGAAGAAATAAAAAAAGTTATAAATATTGATCGCGGCGGAATTCGAACCCGCGCTTCTTTAAAGCGCTCTTTAAAGCGTCCAAGCGCTCTGTCAGCTAAGCCTACGTTTCTACTACCAACTGCGTCAAAATTCTGTTATATTTTACTGTAAACGTGACTGGTTGTGGATTCGATTCCCACTCGAGGAATTGAAGTATTAAATATGTCATTTTCATATGATGTTGAGCGCGGCGCTGAGCTGCGCCAGATTACACCCAACGCCTGCCGAATTCGGCAGAAATAAGAACGGAGTGTCTATATATTCTCTCCGCCAAACCTGCTGTGTGCAGGCTTTAAAAAATTACACTTTAAAATCATAAAAATATATCACATTTGATTTCCAGGTTCCTATTGGTGATGGAAATGCAATAGTTCCGGTCCGTCTTCTCAAGTACATAGATTGGTCTTGCCACTCAAATGCGACTCGAAAATTACTAACAGCAGTATTTTCAAGACAGTGAGTAATTATTATAACTAACTATCTATACTAATACTATAAATATGAAAGTCTGCCTGTCTGTAAGTCTGCCTATTACTGTAAATGAAATTCGGAATAGTTGAAGAATCTGAGGCCACTTTTTTAATAAAAAAATCAACCTTTAAAGGGTATAGGGGATAAAAGTTTATATAAAAATATAAAACGCTTGGTCGATTCCTATGAATTTTGTCAAAAAGATAATTGATAGGTATTTAGTGGGTATATAACGTAATTTATTAAAGATGTAACCTCGTCGTATGTTTTTTTAAATAAATTGTTTATTCGTCAACAGGGTTTTGGCAACTCATTCATTGACGGGAAAACCATCACCAGCGTTCCCCAATAAGCCGGCCAAAAAAAAATTAGATGCAGCATTGGTAAATGACATCGTACAAACCGTTGTGGAGAGGTGTGGTGTACCCGAAAATATCGTAAGGTTTGTATGTTAGTTATATTTTATTTCGTGGATAATCTGGTAATTCATTCGTGTTTAACAAACATATAATTTCACAATATTACGAGCCCTTCGTGACGTAGAGGGATTTTGTCGAACTTTAAGCACAAAGGTTGTAGGTTCCATTAATTTCCGCTTTCAAACCAGACGAAGCGAGGCGAGGTTTCACCACTCAACAAATTATATATTAAAATCGAGGTGGTGACGGTAAAAATATATTATTTTAATATTTCCAGAACAAACATCACTACCAAATGTGCGGATGAAAGCAAGATGCTTAGAACTCGTCAACACAAAAAGAAATCTAACAAAAAGATAAAGAAAGAGAATTTACCGCCGTCTGACGATTCCGATATTTCAGAGGAATTATACCTTTCCACTTAAATAATAGTAAGTAAATAACTTTTTGTTATACCTTAATACTTGATTGATAAATACTATGTAATAAGTAGTGGCCCACTCGCGGCTTCGCCGCGTGATCTGCACCTTTTATACAATACTAGTGGCCCACTCGCGGCTTCGCCGCGTGATCTATGTTGCTGTTTCGTTATATTGCAACCCTACCCAATTGGTGGTTTTTTGAAAAATAAGGTAGCCTTTGTTTAACCTTGGATTATCAACTATATATATGCCAAAATTCATTACAAGCGGTCAAGCGGTGTAGATTATTCATATATACTTTCATCCCCTATTTCAACCCTTTAGGGCTGGATTTTTATAAAATTAAATAGCCTATGTTAGCCTCAGTAGTTTTTCCTACTTTAATTCTAAATTTCATCCAAATCGGACCAGTAGATTAGCCGTGAAAGCGTGACAGACAAACACACAGACATTCGCATTTATAATATAAGTATGGATTTAAGTCTCTTTAGGATTTTTAGGATTCTCTAAGCAATCTATTTATTCATAGTAAAATATAGCCTTCTGAACAGTGCAGCTTTCTAATTGTGAAAGAATTTTCATGTTCAGTTCAGTATATCCGAAGATTAGCCCTTACAAAGTTACAAAGTTTATCTCAGTATTATATTAGTATAGATTTAGTAAGAAAAATATAAGAAAGCTCCTTTTGTTAAGGATAATGTTATATCGAATGTAATTTTATTTCAGATTCACGAAGACTAACGATTGATAAAACAAAAGACGACTGGGAATATGGTTTGGATATATACTTACTACGTGAATCCCTTTGAATAAAAGTGGCGGAACTCAAAAATTGCAATTTGTGATGTAGGAAGACGTAGAATCTAATAAAAAATAGACTATTACCGTACTCTATTGTAACATTAATATGTGATGTTTTTTTAGCTATATCCTGTACAAGATAGCTTGATCTTTTTGACAGACAGAAGGTTGAACAATAACATTTTTTTTTGTTTTATATTTAAAAAAACATTTTATTAAGGAAGAGGAGCAGAGCCAAGATTATCATAATCATAGTCATCGGAGCTTGTGTCACTCGAACTAATATTTTCGGATAACCCTTGAATCTTTAGGAACTTTTGTGTTATATGTATTTTTTTTATATTTTTATTTTTAAAATCAATTAATTAAGAAAATTATATTTTAGTTATTGCAAAGTTATGTCAATCGGAAAAAAATACATGTTTCAAAAAGATCAAACTATGTTGTACAAGATATAACTCACAAATTTTGAGTTATGTCACTTTTTTCTAATCAGGGATATCATGTGAGTAAGTAATAATAAAATAATATAAGATTTTTTATTAAACCTTATATTATTTTTTCTATTTTCTAGAAGATTTGTAGAAAATGGAGCGGGAAGCAGGAAGATGATCTGTGATTTGCCCCCCTCGCATCAAATATGGTGCTCATGGTGGTTACTCAGCATTCAGCTACATTAAGCTTCGAATTGAGAATTTAATCAAACCGAGGGGCAATTTACTAATTCATTTATATTAAGCTTAGCATTTAGGATTTCATCAATTCAAGGGGCAATTTTCTTAATTACTAGTAATATACTTTATAATGCATGTTATTTGACGTTTGTTTCAGCCATAGATATTATAACTCTCAATATGGTGCTATTACTTTAACTGACCAAAAATAAAATACTTCCTTTTTTGACTCTGGACAAGGCGAAGATCAATTTTATCAGAATAAATGATCCTATTTTTGGATCACACAGAACTAAAATGTTTCATCTCGTCCGTATTTGTGAAGAGAGTAAAAAGGGGGACTTTTGGTTACCAAAGAAAGGGACGAAATTTATGGTATAATAACAAATGGTTATATTTTAGTTTACTTATTTTTTCTGTGTGATTATTTTTAAGAATAAAATTTTGCTCTTATTATTGTTGTTATTCATTTAAATAAAATGTAAAATTGTTCACCAACTGATAATTCAATAAACAACATAAATTTAAAATTCAATTTATGATTACTACATGATTTTTATAAATTATTTCGTAGTATTTATAATTGAATAATCTATCGTACCTTACCGTTCGACTGGACAACAAAATGTATGCTTGTGAACTCTAAATTTAAATAATTTTATATAGATGAAATAAAAACTTTCATAAAGATATTCCGAAGCGCGAACCTTAGTACTAATTATTAACTCAAGGAGTAAAATACTCTATTAAAATTACTATGATCCAGGAGAGAAGGGCTTCTACTTTTAGTTTGAGTTATTTGTGATAGGACCCTTCCTATCTGATTTCTCGTTTTAGACTAAAACAGTTTAAAACAATAAAAAAACATATAAAGAAGTACAATAAAGTTTCATATATGTTTCTCTTATAACTTTGGGAGAGATTTCCAAGTTCAATGGATTGAAGCTTCATCTGATTCAGGTCAATAATTTTAATTTTTCAAAATTAAAATATGAAAATAGTAAGTAAGCAAAACCAGAACAAAAAAAGCTTATTTTTTTATTTAGTAAATCCATACTTATATTATAAATGCGAAAGTCTGTGTGTTTGTCTGTCATGCTTTCACGGCTAATCTACCGGTCCGATTTGGATGAAACTTAGAATGAAAGTAGTTAAAGTTACTGGGTCTAACATAGGCTACTTATTTTTTCAAAAATCAAGCGCTAAGGGGTTGAAAGAGGGGATGAAAGTTTGTATGAAAAATCTGAACCGCTTGACCGATTATAATGAATTTTGGCATAAATATAGTTGATAAGCTAAGCTTAAACATAGGCTACTTTATTTTTCGAAAACCCACCCCAGAGGGTTGTAATATAGCGAACCATTAACATAGTTGACGTGGCGAAGCCGCGAACGGGCCGCTAGTAGCTCAATAAATGTGTGTAGTACATAATTTATTTATTAAAAAAAATTAAAATTATCTATTGTAAAAATAAATATTTATAGCGTTTAGCAGTATGGACAAACAATGCTTAGTTCTTAATGTATTGCTTATCTGTAATTTATTACTTATCTGTATCTATACAATAGCTAGTGACAGATATTAACGTCAGAGCTCAGAACAGAAACAGTTAACGTCAAACTTCGGGGAAAATAACATCCGTGGATTGTGATTATGTTAAAATTAAAAGTTGTACGAGATTGTTTTGACATGGATTATGCAATTATATTGCAATTGTAGTGCTTGGCGTTCCAATCAAAAAAAATATTGAATAATGTCAAACGAAACAAACTTTAGTATATCAGTACCTCGTTCGTGCTTAAATGAATTCTATAGTAAATATCTGAATTTAGTTGAAACTTTTTACTATGTTACACTTTCTGAAAATAAATCTAGAAATGCGTGCGATAAGTCGGAATATGTGCATTTTAATGTCGCTTGGAACATAAATTCTGTGGACAGTAATGTCAACCCACGAGAACTAGTAGATCGGATACAGGTAAGCTAAATAAACATATAATTCATCGTGCTCTTTATTACAATATTAACAGTTAATTTATATTAAAACAATTTAAAATATAAAGTATACAAGAACTAATCTAAATAATAAAATAATTTTTACATAAAACCTTTTAATTTAACATTAAATATTTTTTAAAAAGATAAATGAATTGTCAGTTACTCCTTAAAAAATACTAGCCAAAGCGAATAAGGCAAAAACATTGATTTTGTGTTTAATTCACAAAGTAGGTCATTTATATTCTTATGTATTTATAATCCATTTAGCATTATATCAACTTATAATTCCTACAGATAGATTATTAGCTAGATTAAGTGATAACACTTATTACAATTTCCTTAAAGATTAGAGTAGGACCTTCTCGTATATATTGCTATCATACATACATAATAGATATAAAATTTTTATGAATATTTTTATATTTGTCATGATATTCTGATTTATATACATGAAATTATAGAAACTATAAAGATTTTATTTATCTAATAAACCATGGTAAAAATGGAGGTTAATTTAATTGAACTTATGGGTGTGTCACGGTAAAGTACATTTTGAGATGTTCATAATTTCTTATAGAAATTTCTTTATTTTTAATTATTAGAAGATTTAATTACTTTAATATAGCATATATAACACAGCCATTTACATGTATTGTGCATAAATATTTTTGATATGTTAGTGTCACATCATAATTCTAACAATGTAGGAAATTTAGGATATTTCTAAAATTTCTCCCAAATATTTTGTATTTAACTATTAATAAACCAAAAATTTATACAAAAAAAACAACAACAAATCTATTTTGTCACCATTTCTCATTAAAAAAAGTGAGATGGCTCATTCATTGAGTGACAGAGGTCAATAGTGTGGTTGTTTGGGGGCCACCCGGCGGCACACGGCTGCAGTGGGCGCGAGTCGCAACCCGGATCTCTTGTGCCCCGCTTCCCCTTCACCCAGCGGGCCCATGCGTGCGTATGCGCAACGTCGCCTACTCAATACTTACTTACCAGCCAGTCTGTAGTTACGCCGCGATAGTCGCACACGCGTTATGCGGTCATTGATTATATTCGCGATTTATTATGTTCGCGATTGACAACTCCCAGGTGAGCGCGTTCGTATAATTTCTATTATGTCTAATTTTCACGTCACCTATAGCATAGTAAGCGATGTTCAACGCGACATGTATAGTAAAGTAATGATGTTCATTCACGATCGCACGAAAAACGATCCCGGAAGTAAAGCCGGTTCGTTAACGTCATCTAGGTATGCTAATTGCCATCGACATTGTTCAAATATTGATAAATATGTATTGTATATTCGTTTTTTTATAGTTTTTAGTGCAACAGTTTTTAGGTAAGTGATATAAAGTGACAGTACTTAAACTAAGTGGTTATGATTAGATAATGAATATTTTTTTACATATTTTTAGTAGCATATAGGTAATAATTTGGCTGTAAATATATTTTTTGTAACTATGAACATTATCTTATACCTAATATGTTGCTGTTCTGTAAACATGTGACAATATTACATAAAGGTGCGTGGCTACATTCATTTTTATGTTAATTAAATATTTTTGTTATATTATGACCTCAAGTTAAGAATTAACCAACTTAAAATGTATATTTGTATATTTATGAACTTAAGGCTTTTTCCCGTATAGACACTAAGTTTTTTTTTGGAAAGAAGAACCTACGTTCTTGACACTAGTGTGTACTCATGTCACTCCATTCCCCACATTTATGTGTTTAAATCTATTGCTATGCCTAGTTTACTGACTGTAAAAAAATCATTCCGTTCACATGTTTTGAACTACGTCGAGGAAAACCCTATTGATGTAGGACATCGTTCTTCGCTTTCGCTATATCTGTATTTAATACAATACGTTGAATAATGGACGACGAAGCCTAAACCCCCGCAAAAACCAAAGAGAGGAGAACCTAGTGTCAAAACACTCTGGTCTCCATGTTTCCCCCCTGTATTTCTGACATTGCGTGTAGAATGGGGGAAATCAACAACGCGCTTTGCCTTATTGCAAAGCTGGAAATGGAAATACTAATATGAAAGCTTTACAATTTTATCTCTTGTATTATTGATTTGAATTTTTACAAGTTAGCCACTACCCAACTCATGTATGTATATATTATTATTCATATTTATAAGTGATTCTATTTACCATAATAATACCTAATAATTATTACTTTAAACTTTTTGAAGAGACACATATGTATTTTCTCATGCCAAAAATCTTTTAAACATCTATATTACATGTTAAATGTTAATTACTAATTACAATACTATAATAATACGTAGATTCATTCTCAATACTTGTGTTATACATACATACATACATACATACATACATGCATATGATATATGTACTCGCTATTCAAAACAATAGAAGTTAGCAAAACAGGACAATTAGCGCGTCATCGTGATCCTAGCACGTAACGCGGTTATATTTATTACTACGTATCGGATTCTTTGTATTAATCGTTTAATTAGATTGTTTACTTACTACTAATTCATGATATTCTTTTATATATAAAGCAATTTCTTAAAATATTAGACTTTTTTATTTTCAAAATTATTTTCCTTTGGGACCAGTCGTGGCGCAGTGGCACGAACGTGTGACTGTAAACGTCTGGTTGTGGGATTCGATTCCCACTCGAGGAGTGGAAATATTTAATATTTCCATTTCCTTCGCTTTGGTATCAGAGGCAAAGCGCGGTAGTTAAGTTCCGCCACTTTACACGCTCGCATCGCCTCCGAATTTGGCGGAAAGTGGGGAACGGAAGTGTCTTAACACTAAGTTCCTCTGCCTACCCTGCTGTGTGCGGGATACAGCGTGGAGCTCAAAAAAATGTAAATGTTATCTACTGAAAATAAATGCAGTATCATGCACATGTACGTACAATCTTATCTTAATCTATTTTGTCAATGCTTTTTGTATTCTTTTTTTAGAAAATGTGAAGAGTTTTATATTCGAAATGATAATGCATATTATATAAAAAGTATAATTGTACATATTAAAGTAATTAATAAAATTCTAAGTAACGGCAGTGCAGTGCCTGCGACAGTTGGCCGTACTCCGTAACTTGAATATTATTGTGTACTTTCACTTGGCTACGGTGAGCTCTAGTAATTTATATTCACTCGTTATCCACGACATCCGATCACGGATTTGAATCTAATGCGCGAACTTAACATAGTTTTTCCCTAATTTCCATATAAATAGATATGCAGTCATGACTCCCTTTTGTTTCTCTATGAAAAGCTACTTGTTTTTATGAAAAAAGACTGACTACTCACGCTAAATGCAACAGATAGTGATGTGAGAGATTATACAATTTTTGAATTACTTTTAAGGGAGGAGATTGTAATGCGAATGTTTTGATTCTTTCTGTATGTATGTACTTAATACGTGAAGCTTGTTTCCACGTAAATAAAATGGGCCTGTAATTTAATATGTTAAGATATATTCCTCTATTTAATTATTTTTACAATTTATAAGTTACTTAGGACATGTTATTTCTCATTTTTATACTTGCCTACAATGACATATCGTTTACTATATTGTGTTTGCAGTTAAATAAACGTAATTAAGAAAGAGCATTCATTTTAAAGTTCACCTAAAAATATACAAATTTAAGCATTATATTTATTTTGCGTATCACAAACGTGTATAAAACTGTCATAATATTACGAAAAGGCCCAAAAACTTACTCAATTTTATTACGAAAATTCAGCGTTTGAATTCAAACCTTCCTTAAAAAAATCACGTCTGTAACGTGAAAATGTTAAACCTAAAACATTTTTTGTCTGTCCGCTAGTATAATACACTACTAATGTGATAAATGAATTACATTATCCTCAAGATTACTTATATTATCCTTATTTGTATCCTTACGATTACATATTTCTTAAATTGTATTGCGTTTGACATTTAATGTCATTAACACACCACAAGTCACTTTCAAAATATTCTCTCATATGTCAGGTGATCATAAATCGTGCCGCCCTAGGTCCGGGTATACTTGGCCTATTGACAAATCCGCCATTGCCGGATCCTTTTTGACTTAGAAAGTAGTAACTGTATTAAGTCTGAATATAATACAGTGGGGTAGATTGCCTGACTTAACCGGATAGACCATTTTCTCCCATTTTATTGGTTACTGTTTAGTGAAGTTATGAATATGCAAATGAATTCAAGAGTTTTAAATGATCTGTGAGAAATCTTTTGCTAATAAATTAGTTAAATTTAGAATTAGGTATATTAAAATTAAGTAAGCAAAAAAACCCTCTTTTTTAAATATAGTTGCCTTATATTTATTCTAATCTAATTATTAAGTAAATCAATTTATAAGTAATATTACTTCTAAAATTACATAATACGAGTAAATAACAAATAAATAATAAATAAATAATAAAAAAAAATCTAAAAAAGCATATTGAAAGTATTGTATAGTCATCGGATCCGGACACGTGTATAGATTTTCAATCAACTTGAACGATAAAAGTTATATAAGTGTAATATGTTCTTACATTAATCGTTTAATGGCTAATATAAACGTGTTAAAAAGAAAAAAACCTACGTTAAAGCCTGAGATTTGTTCTTCATTGGGTATTAATTTATGACCAAAATACGCGCAAACCTTGTCGTTCGTGTAAAGTTGTTAGCCGTACAATGTAAACCTTGGACTTCATTTAATTATAATTATAAAAACATATTTTTATATATTATTCAACATTACGTTATTCTCAGCATCTTCCGGCATCGTTTTTTCCAGCATGGTAGTCAGGGAAAAGTTAATATCAAGACTCTTCCACTTTTCACCTAAAATCGTGAACTTAACGTCGCACTTTGTTTTAAGTACCAGTGCATAAAAATTAAAATAATTTAATTGTAATTATACCATCGAGTGGGAATCGAACCAATAGCTATTTCAGTCAGACGCTGTCCCACTGCGCCACGATGGCCTCGTATATGAATATTTTCGTTTTATCCTTGTCTTATCTTTCTAATCTTTTTCACATACGTAACGCAATATGTTACAGTGTTTCATAAAACAATAGATCGCTTAAAAGATTGTTGTAACCTTCTGTTAGCTGATATATAAGCTATATCCGGCACAGTCATATTTAACGGCGCATATAGTAAATATATTGTACTATTATTTTTATTATTTTACATAATTATGAGTTTTATTATTATTTATATATTTTTTATAACTATTAAAGAAATTAATAATCAATTTATGTCTTAACATTAAATTGATAGAATACTTATAGTTTAAAGTCTTCAAATCGATCCATTGAAAAAATAATATTTTTCTTATGTTTTACTTCGAAATGTAAACTACGTGAAAACCAACAGGAAAATGTATTTTTTTAACATTTTAGCAAAAACATAACAACTCAGACTCAAACTATTTTTTTTTAAGCGATATATCACATGAATAGTGATGAGACGAGCCTAGCCTAATGAACGTTCCTATAAAGATAATATTACGAATTCTTAAAATAAATTAATTGTGACTTGAATAATTTATAATATTCTATTATGAAAAATTTCAAAGGTTAATGAATGTTTACAAAAGGCTTGAGTAAATTACCTCTAGTACTGTACTTACTCTTACATGGCCTAAATTTCGATAAATATGTTTGTTTTAGGCTAAGTTGCTCTAATTTAAAAATTTATGCTTGGTTTCTGTAGTTATTAGTATATCTAAATATACTTTAATTAAATATATTTTATTTTATGAAAATAATGCGGACAGAGAAGTATGAAAATATATTTCATATGGAAAATAAGTGCAGACAGTCAGTATTTTTTAGTATAGTGCATTAGAAATTTATTAATGTGGTAGAATAAATATGAGTCTTGTCAAGCTCGTCGGTTGCAGCAATTGGTCGGATTTCAAAAGACGTGGGTTTGAATCCCGCCGATTTAAATTTTTATCGTTTTTATACGTTTTTTTATATAGATGATTATCAACATTGCTACGCAACAGGTACTTTGCTCATCAACGTGATCTAGAATTTCAAAAGAAATAATATATGTATGTAAATTTAGAAACATTCTAGATATTTTTAAACATAATGAGTTGGTTGACAATCTATAAATAGTATTTTAATAAGCTAAAAAAAAATCTTTAATATTTTCAATGATATTTGCATGAAAGAGAAGGCCACCCAATAGATATTATGACGTCATTTACTATTTGTATAAATTATTCATTAGTTGGTGGCCCTCACGCTGTTTTGCTTACATCGTGATATATTGTGATTATTGCTTTGATATTTTTAAACGGTTACTAGATAACGCGCGGGCACGAAATATTAGAAGGTGCCTCGTATTTATCTCTGCGAAGTGGCAGTCAGCAAGTGCTGACTACACGCAATAAATAGCAAAGATAGCTTGTCTTCACGTTTTTTCCTTTTTAGTTAACTTATACAGCAGTACTGGCTACTAAATATTGTGAAGTGAAGTAATTTACTTTAAAATTCTAGGTTTATATTAAATATATACCTAGCAGCTACACGATTTTTCTGGCATAGAGGAGTAAATAGGACCTAGTGACAACTACAGTCAAGAAACTCCGTTCAATTTCCGCCTGAAATTAAAACATTGCATGGTTAAGTACTAAAATAAATTAAATTTATGCTATTAAAATAGGTTAAAAACACCGTGTGCTAATTTTTATAATATTTCAGTATTAATAAAATTAGACCATATCTTATATTGAATTTAAATAAGTAGATAAGGATCACGCCGCAATGTAATAATATTAATGACTGTAAACACGATGGTGGTCGGTTCAATACCCACTCGGAGCATGACTATTTAAATTTTCACATTCGTTCTGGTATCTAAGACAAAGTCACATTAAGTTCCGCCACTCAACGCGCAATGTTTAGATTTGGGGTAGAAAATGGGAAACGGAGTGTCTAAACACTATATTCTCATTGACTATTAAAAAAAACCGCCTACCTATAAAAAAATTGAGTAACAATATCAAAACAAAAGAGCGCAAGCCGATTTGTGCGCGCCCGCTTGCGTACGCTGTGTACAAAGTGTGTCGCGTGGTCGCATCCTGTTCGCCGCTGACGACACATCGCATGAGCCGCCGTACTCCCACACCATTGGCCGGTGTTATCTGTTCAAAAACTTGCGATAGAATTTCTCCAGTTGTAAACGGAACTAATTGTGTCCAATATATAATCAATGTGTTGATTTATGACTTTGTTTTGTCAAAGGCGAGACGGCACGTTTACACGAGTTGAGGTAACGACTGCAATTTGCGGTACGTTTGCACTGAGACCGAAATGTATTGAATGTTACGGCTAATATAGTGAGAAATTAGATTTTTTTTGCCTTTAAATTGCTATTATGTTATACGGTTTTTCTTGATTTATGTTTGTATTTAATGTTCTGAGCTCTTATTAGGTCACTAAATAAATAATTTTAAAAACGCCTAGGTGTGCCTATTTAATCTGTGGTAGCTAGAAAATAATGTAAAAAAACATTAATATCGCATAACTGAGTAATTTTAGTCAAATTATTCCACATTTTCTAAGTACTTTATCTAGAAAACTAGTTGATATGTAGAGAGCATTTCACTCTTACATTACTCTTAACGTGTTAAATTGTTTGAATGTTGTATTATTATTTGATTTTTATTACCATTTTTAACGCTATATTTTTACGCCATATTTAGAATATTATATTAATATTTGAATAAAAAACTTTTAAAGTATGCAAACCGATATATGTGAAATCGGACGTAGTTAATTTATAAATGCAGAAGAAATGCATTAAGTCATTATTTTTCTATTAATAAGTTATATTAAAATAAACAAAATAATTTTATATTCACTCTACCACGTGTTTAACATACACTTGTGTAGAAAGTGACAGACGTTGCCTTAGCAACGCATTTTTTACGCTTGAACGGGTTTATCAAAGTATTTTATCATATTTACAAAAATATATTTAAACATGCTTTAGTAGTGAGACGGTCAATACGATTTTTTGTTAAGACACGCCGTTAACACCCATTTGCTCATGATGAATGTCTCGAGATTAATGCATGCCAATGAAGTCGTCTCATATCAGTTTATTTTATTTTAATTTAATAAAGCCAAACATTTAGATAAAACCTTATAATTTATTATTAAACGAAAAATGTTTATAAATATATTGTATAAACCGAAATATAAATTGAAAAATCTTGCATCTGTTCACTATGCTTAAATAAGTATGGTTTCAAATATATTTTTGTAGGAAGATTAGAAAAATGTTATAGAAAATAATTTTATGATTATTATATTTTTCTATGTTATATTGTTATTGTGTAATGTCCGAGTGTTTGACATTTTCTTTATTTTAAAGTGTATGTGTATAAAAAGCTATATATAAATAAGCTGGAGGAGAAGTGGAGTTACCACACAGTAAGGTGGTATAATTTTGAACCAAATTTTTGTATCAACATTTAGTCAATGTAAAAAATATGACAACGATACCACACAAATAAAGCTACGGCGAACCAATTGTTTTCTAAATAAATCTTGAAAATTAATACTATTAATAAAGTATAATAATAGAAGACTGATAAACAATTGTGTCCAAGTCCAATTTATTATTATGGAAGTTCGTCATTACTCAGTTAATGACGTCTATACGATAACCTTTGTTTCTATACATATTGTCGCACAAATATTTGTGTTACTAGACCACTAGTTCATAGATTTCGGGACAATATCCGTCACGGTATTCGTTTTTACTAAATATTTATTGATGTAATCTATATACTTTATTATTACATAAGTTAAACAAGTTTAACTTAAGTCATAAAATACTTTTTTAAAAATCCATGCAATATAATTTTTGTGACTGATTTCCTTAATATTTGATTCTTATTTGGACTTACGCACGATAATGAATATATGTAAAAAACTAAGCGATTATGTAAATTAACATTTCTAAAGTATCTAACAAATTAATTTAAACTAGCCAAAATTGTCTAAAATTGTACCTGAATCGTTGAAGTTATTTGTACAGAAAATGCAGTGATTATATAAAAATATAATATTCATTAATTGAAAATGAAAAATGGAGTGTCTTGACACTAGGTTCTCTTTGCCTAGAGTGTTATGCGGCAAAAAGCGTGTAACTAAACATATATAACAATCTTCCTAAAATATATTTTATAAGTCTTATTTTTTTATAAATTAATAAATAAATTCTTTGTAAATTTCAGTAGTAAAAAATGTTTGTAAATGTTTTGAGAGGTAAAACAGGTGACAGACGTGGGTAGGTACCTACTGCTAATCAGCATCAAGGGTCTGATAAAACTATACATATTTATTGTTATCGTGTGTCGTGCGATAATAAAAATATGAGTTTTCTCTTGTAATATTAGGCCATGATAAAAATATAACTTAACTTTATATATTATATAATACAAGTCAGTTACGTTTATGTGTATTAAGCAAAGCAAACAAACCTCATCTGTTTTTACCCAATACTAATACTTTTTCTTCGTAAATTATGATTTCATCACAAAAACTAACGCCCAATATGAATAATCGATCCTAATCCAAAAATTGCAGCCTGAAATAGATCTAGCAATCTATTTTCTTGGATTAAGATAAATTATGAATATTCGACGTAAATAGTTAGTTTTCAGATTCTTTACTGTAGTCAGCCTAACGTTATGGTCCTAGAAAACTATATATACTAATTTTCTAACCGATATTTTTCTACAATGATACCTATCGTGTCCTTAATCATTCTTAAGTTTGACAAACCCTGAAAACAAAATTTGTAATGATATTTTGAAATACCATAGCAAAGGTGTTACTAATTTTTGCTAGCTAATTGATGTTCCTAATTTTTGCAAGCTAATTAATTAATACATTTAAAATCCGTGAATTGTTAAAATTCTCGATAACCTATCGTTATCTTTATAGTTTTTCTATAATTTTTATCATTTCCTCAATACTTATTTGTATCCGGCAAGATAAGTGTTGTCGTCTATCGAATATTTTTATCTAATTATAACAACACTACGCATTATTTGTGTAATAACCTTTGTACCGTTATATAGAAATTTTCTAAATTACTTTTTTGTCTCGTTTGTTTTACATTATTATTTAAGAAGTAAAGTAAACATTATATTACTATTTATTTTTACGGCATAATACATAATTATGTAATGACACCATTACGTCGCAATGATAATGATGACACGCGATGGTAATGGGTTTTATCTCAAACGGGTGAATGATTATTCATATTATTTATGTAAATTATTTCTTTTTACCTAATAAAATCATGGGTAAATCATGACATCCGCATCTCTAAATCATACATTCTAAATGGGGTGGATCGTGCGGAATACTGTGTCAACATTCGGTTTCTTCTGCCTACAATTCTATATGGAAGTACAGTTAAAATATATATGTGTAATTTGTAGCATGCAATGAACAGACATTTTATGTACTAGCGACCCTTTCGTAGTTTCACCTTTGCAAATTTCAGCCAATTTAATGAAACATTTAAAAGTAATTTTTCCCAAAAAAAATATATTTCATGTATTTTTTTTGTTTATTAAAAGATTACTAAAATACAATAGTCAAAACTGAATTTAAATTCCTTAAGCCATTTCTAAAATTAACGTGCATAAACGTACAGACAAACAGAAAAGCTAAATTAAAAATCATTGTTTTGGCTTCTATTACGTTGTTAATTGTCCTCATTATTTTTTTTATATATCTTCCATGTACGATACTATAGAGCATTATGATAAAGTAGATAACGTTTTAAAAGAAACACAATATGTACGTAACTGTCAAATCACGTTCAATAGCCCTTACGTAACGTCAACTGTCAACCTTCTAAGTAATGGTTATCAGGTTTTTTCTCTATACAAAACTAGTTGTTATTCTCGACTATACTCGCATGGTCAATAGGAATTACGAATACGCTTCATTATTTACTTTATGTTCGTAAGTATTATATTAAATAGTTTATCGTAGAATAACAAAAAAACGTTTCTTTTAGTATGGGAGTGATTCACATGCACATCGCTATGGATCCCCCGATCCAGATATTTTACCGCGAAAAGAAAGAAATCTATGTTACTCTCCGGCTTCTTAACTATCTCCGCTAAAAATATAACATAGCACAGCTTTGTTGCGAGATGAGAGACAAACATACAAACACATATTTTAATTTATACTATTAGTCGTAGTGTTCTTTAAAGCAAGAACAATCAGCTTACTATGTTTTGAGAATAAGAGCATGTGACATTGCGCAACTCGTATCCTAAATGATTTGCGACCTCCAAAATTAACTGGGTCGCCAAGAAATCAAGGCGCTTGATTGTTTTGGCGCACCGTTTTTTGTTGATTTGTATCAAGGTTTAATATTTTCGTAGATACTGTGCCCGTTTTTGATACACAAAAATTGATACATTGAATGGTCATAAATTTAATTGAATGGAAGTTTAATTAACGTGTACTGTAACCTATTGTTAGATTTAAGTCCAAGATTGTATGAATACCAATTCGTATTATCTTCGATAATACGACTAATCACTGAGGAATTCTTCTTAGTAAAATCTTATTGGCTTATTTTATATAAAATATATTTTTTGCTTTGAACTTTCAAGTTATGCTCTCAAATTTGGCGAAAGAAGTGAATTATTACTGATGCCTTGCCTATTTCGTCACATGAAAAATAATAACATTGCAATAATATAACCAATGACATATATAACAAAGCGGTAGTATTTCAAGTGTTAGTGGGAACCTATTACATATGACCTTGTCGATTCTAAGATTTTCATACTGCACAAATAGTAGCTTGCTCCCGTTTCTTACGTACAAAGTCCAAACAGGAAAAAAACGTAAACAAATACGTATAGCGTAAACGACCGTGTCTAAAGCGGGAGAATCCGATGGGTTTTTTTTGTGTTTTGTATTGGAACTTATAACACTCGTTAAAAACGAGGATATTGTCGGCTGTTTTTTGTTTTTGCGACGCTCAGTACCTAATTGATACAGTTTATTGTTTATTATTCTATTGAGTTTTTTGTTTGAGCCTTTTTTTCTTTGCCAATGAACGTAATTAACAGATTAATTAGAAAATTACTTGTCTATGATATAAAAAAGCACCTTCAATCTTTTTTCTGCATTGCAGAGTAGAGAGAATCTAGTGTAAACACACTCCGTTCTTTACTTTCCGCCCGAAATCAAGTGCGTGTTAAATGGTGGAACTCAAAGCTACATTTCGTCCTAGGTACCAGAACGAAGAAAATAAACTGTATAATTTAAATTTAATACTTCCTCCAGTGGGAATCGAACCCACAACCAATCGCATTTACAGTCAGACTGTTCTATTGTGCCACAATGGTCTCATATATATTATGATTTAGTAACATAATATAAAGTGGAGAACGGAGTGTTTTAACACTGGTTCCTTCTGCCTACCCTGCTGTGTGCGGGATACAGCGTAAATTAAATTTAAATTAACATAATATAATTTTAAGTTATGATTAATAGCATTTTGCCAATTTTTTTGATTAGATCGTGAGACAAATGCTATGGTTACAATTTATAATTAATTTAATTCATAATTAAATAAAATACTACTACTGTAAAAGCGTGTTAAAGAGATACATGATACATTTGTACGTTTACTTTACCTGTACAGTACACATACACGATAATGATAATTAAATTATAAGATTACGTAGTTATAATACAAATATTTTGCATTACAGCTCTTTATCGGTCTTGAGAGTTGAATCGTTGCGTTGATTCTCGCGCACTATATTTTTAGAAAGTTGTATCCGGCTTCGCGCTAGGCGGAGCACTTCCGTGTACACAGTTCGGATGTAGGCTCCGTGTAAAGCCGAATTTCTTTTATTATTTACTAGCGACCGTTCGCGGCTTCGCCTGCGTTTTCGTACAAACTTTTTTCCATACTTCAACTTATTACGCGTTGATTTTTGAAAAAAGTAGCCTGAGTTTGACTCTGGATCTTAAACTATTTTCATTTCGATTTCCATCCAAATCGGACTACCAGTAGATTAGCCGTGAAAACGTAACAGACAGACAGACAGACTTTCGCAATTATAATATTAGTATGGATAGTATGCATAAGGCACTCAAAATATTTAACACAATATACACGTAGGTCGCATTAATCTGTTGTTTGACACTGAGAGTGACGATATCACTTTTCCTTCTTGTATGTAAATATCAAAGGACCAATAAAAGGTAGTAGTAACAATGCGATTCTATGAGAACTTATGTTAATACAACCAGTTATAAAAACCTGCTGCTAGGTACAACAGCTATCTATTGGGAATTAAATATAAGATTTTTCTTATACATACATTTAAATCTGTCTGTTGAAATCGTTTGTTGACAAGCGGATCCAAATCATTGTTCTAAATTTAATTTTTAATCGTTCCTCTCATTCAACTATTGGTTTTTATTATAATTTAACATCGAATTAAAATTGACCCGTATTTATGATATTAATAAATAATTTATGCCAACATTAAGATAATATTGTAAATAATGAGGTCTACCGGTTTACTTACCTAATCTATTGGACTTTAAAGGAATGTAGTAAGCCGATATTTTATAAGCACGAGAAGTTATTGCGACATGGTGCTTTACTATATTACTAACCGTCAAAAGTAATCTAATCAGAATTTAGATCTTAGTCAGGTGAAATAAGCGAGCTTCAACACGGATGTGGTTTCGACTAAGTTTAAGCTATTTCGATTGGCCTAACCAATGCTGGTAGTAGGCGTCTTAAATATTATCAAAATCAGAATATTTGTGCTTTGCGTTTAATTATTGTGGGTGCGTTTCGATATTCATATCATATATATAATGAGTTACAACCGGTATATTAAGGAATTGCGCGCGCCGTAAAGGTCAATGATCATCCGTAGATCCGCTTCGACGCCCTCATGACCCTGTCCTGTGTTGGCGCCGCACAGCAGTAAATGCTCTCTGGTTACTGCACTAGTGTATACAGATAAATCTGATAACCTTTGTTTCTGGACATTGATACTTGTAAAAAAATCAATTAAATGTACTATTTTTTATCCAAATCATATATCAATATTAAATAAATACGCTTTCAAATCTACTTGGTAGATCCGGAATCTTAAATTTCAATTGAAAGGACCAAGGCTTTTTATACACGATGCTTAGTGGAATGAGACACAAATATATTTACTTAGTTTTTTTATGTTTTATGCTGATGATGGATTTGTTCAATGCATCGCTAAAATTTGGTATTAATTGCGTTAATTAAGAGTTACAAAAAAGAAAATGGTTATTTATAATTGAAGTTGATCGCTTTCATTTACTGTTTCTGCAAACCGTCCTATGACACACGCATTCAGGAGACACACGGAGACGCGGGTTTGAATCCCGCTGCGTTCAAATTTTTATATGTTTTCTAAATGTTTTTTTGATACACGCATTTTTCTATCATAAATTATGTAAAAAAATATTTTTTTTTCGTAATTTTATCGTTCGCTTTTTTTGCGGTAATGTCTTAATTTTGATGTTAAGTTTGAAGCGACACGACAACTCATTTTCATCTCATTATCTTTTTTTGTATTCTATATTGAGTAATCATCATTGTTCTAATCACTTGCGACCTTAACTATTTTTATGTTACTATGAAAATGACTTGTTGAACCAAAATAAGAAAACGTCCATGTTATTCACGATTACTTTATATATTAAATGTATGTATTATAATTAAAGCTTAGCTTCAGCTCAGCGTTAAACGTTTTCCCGCATAGCGGGATAATTAGAGAGGCCCTTGTGTCAAAACACTCCGTTCTTATCATTGTGCCTCAAACGGAGACATTATATGATATCGAGACATTAATTGGGACATTATAGGTATGGCGGAACTTAATGCCCCGCTTTGTCCAATAAATAATGTGACTTTCAAATCATTCTCCCAAAATTCTCCATTGGGAATCGAACTCACAACCATTGCGATTACAGTCAAACGCTGTCCCACTGCGCCAGGGCAGCCTTTTGTATCATAATTGTTAGGCACAAATAAAGAAAACGTATCAATAGATAAAATTATCTTAACAGCAAATTAATTTTTAAAATATATTTTTTACAGAAATATGTGGAGTCGTCGCTTGGATGGGCAGGTGAGCGTGGGGAGGACTCGAGCTACGATTCCGAGTGTGACGACGATGGCGGGCACCGGACTGCTTCCCGCACCCCGTCCGACACCCTCGCGGCGGAGTTCGCGGAGTACGTCACCCTCGCACCACCCCCACAACCGAATCAAGTATGTATATGTTTTAAAGAAGAATATAATACTAATATCGGTTTCAGTTACGAATATTTCAGATTAATATTTTACAAAATATAATAATTTGAGCCTAGGCTTTTCGTTAGATATTCGAACCCGCGATGCAAGCGTAAGCGCTTTGATCTTTAAGCCATGTGTTCTATCTGGCTACGTCGTAATTCTTAATCGCTTATTACAACTTATTTTTCTTGTTAGCTTGTTTGTAGTGAGCAAAATTTTTAATTCTCCCAATTAAACAGTTTATAAAAATGTTTTTCATATTTTAAATGTGTAAAGAATAACATAATTGACAGCTCGCATTTTAGACTCCGCACATTACGGAAATCATCCGAAGATATTATATACACATACAGATAATTGGTTATATCGGATATCTGATAGTTTCGGTTACGGCTACGAAGAGATATGGAGGTCCCATCCCTAAATTACGTATTACAAATAGGTATAGATGTGATTTAAAGCCAGAAATTACCTTATCGTCGCTTAAATTATAAATTATAATCTGCGAAAGGCAGTAAGATTTAGTATCGTACACAGTAACTGTAGATGACAAGCGTAAGTAATCAGTAATATCCGTATATAATTTTTCTACAAAGAAACAAGAAAAAAATTGGCAAATAAATTGGTTTTCAACACGTCTTTTTTTATTAGTCTTAAATAAATCTATGGCCCCTAAGTAACATATACATAGAAATCTATTGTTATACATCTCTCTCGTCTAGCTCTACTGTGATATTGGTAGAATAAAGTGACGTTAATTCACGTAGCGGCCATCGGAGATACTGTAAATTTCTTTTAACTTCACGCTGTATCCCGCACACAGCAGGGTAGGCAGAGGGAACCTAGTGTTAAGTGGAAATATAATTTCCACTCCTCCAGTGGGAATCGAACCCACAACCAGTCGTTTACAGTCACACGCTTGTGCCACTGGGCCACGACTGGCCACTGTAAATTTCTATCGCAGATATTCCATTCCCACATAGCAGGGTAGTTAGACAGAACCTAGTGTCATGACACTCAGTTCTCCACATTATGTCCGAAATCAAGACATTGCGAGTTAAGTGGCAGAATTGAACGCCGCGTTTTGTCTTAGTTACTAGAGCAAGGAAATGGAAATAATATAATAATCTTTCCTCCGTATGGTAATCGATCTCGCAACCATCGAGTCAATCTCTAAATTCTATAGGTACCTATAGTCAATCCATTCGTCATAGTATACGGTTATCGAACCTACTACCTCTGTATTATTACATTATAGTCAATCGCAACTATTATAGTCTTTATTGTAGTTTTTTCTTTTATTTTACAATAAAGTTACATAATTTGGAAACATAATACCTCGACCTTTTTATTACGTAAACTCAACGGTGTCGTAAAAATAGACCACACAATACAATATTACAATTTTAACAAGCGTTACCTTACAGATAATGCCGATTTATAACCCATCTATAGAAGTGATTAGCGTCGCTTAAGTCAGTAAATAATTCGTATTTTTTTATTTTATTATTTATGATCGGTTTAAAAAAATTAACGTTCCCTCTAAGTTTGATCGATAGTAATAAAATCGATATCTATATGTGATATGTGATTCGGCTTTAAACATTTATTTGTAACTGGCTATTCTCGCGAATTTGTTTACATGGAATATAGTACAAAGGTAATAATTCTAATATAAAAGTAGCTAAAGGTAATAATTCTAATATAAAAGTAGCTAAAGGTAATAATTCTAATAGATATATATCCCTCATAATCCGTCTAGCCATTACACAGATTAACTGAAACAAAGAGGCAGACGAAAAGACAGAGAAAAAGAAATATTATCATATATTAGTTATTTCGTTTATTTGACAACACAAAAAGTCATTTTTTTAAATATTTTCATATATTAAATAAATACTCTTTTATATGATTTCAAATGCTAATTCCATCTAATTATAAGCTTTTTAATATGATTATTATCGAATAACATCGAAATTGATACATACATTTGGCCATGAAAATATAACACCTACTTTAGCGTACATTCATAATATCATTACGGTTGTTGAAACACACTTTTAAGTCCTCCTACGTGACTAAACACCTACATTATAAATAATGTATTGCCTAAAACAAATTATTGCAAAAAAGCTGCTTCACGCTTTTTTACCCCTAGCAGCAACAGCAGAGAGAACCTAGTGTCAAGACACTCCGTTCTCTGCTTTCGCCCAAATTCAATACCTCATATGTTAAATGATGAAACACAACGCCACGTTTTATTAATTATAAATTAATTAATAAAACGTAAATAATATGAAATATAATGAAAGTAATATAAAAATATTTCCCCCCAGTGGAAATCAAACCCACGAACATCTTGTTTAAACTCAGACGCTGTCACATTACGACACGAGTATCACTATTAAATATAGATATAAATGTTATATATTTACCTATTTCGTTTTTACAGGCTAAAATCGAGTTTGCGGTGAAACTAGGCTATTCAGAAAGGCTCGCACGAACAGCTTTACAAAGATTGGGCCCGGATCCGCCTCGCAACGAATTATTGGCGGAATTAATCAAATTAGCAGCGAAGCGGCCGCCACGGGCCATCTCCCCGCCCTTGCCCAGCGAGCCTGAACCGCTACCTGAGAGGGCTCCGTTACGGCATATAGTTATTGATGGAAGCAATGTGGCTATGAGGTGAGGACCTTAGATTTTTCTGTTAGAAAACGTTTATAGACTTGAATGCATTCGGTTAACAACCGCCGTTAGAAAAGAGCGCATGGACAATTACCTAAAGGTGCGGGCTTGAGTCCTTGAGTAAATTTTTATGTTTTCTTAAATTATTTTCATACCCTAAGTGTGTAAATAACATTGTTAAGAAAGCTTACAGTTATTGAAATAGTCCTGGTGTAGTTTTTTAAATACTAATTGTTTGATGAAGTAGTATTTTTTAAAGTTTTTTTTATACTTAATAAAAACCTTTCATTTAACTGTTTTGTTCTAGTCGAGAATGTTTGGATTGGTATAGATTCTTTTCTTACTTCTTTACTTATATTGTTTATAATATTGTTAGTTGTTACTTTGCATGTTAAACTTTTTATTTCTATTTCAAGCAAAGTTGTCATTGTTGGAACAGTGTTTTATATTATTATAAACTATTGTTATGTTAAGTTTCTTTTAATGTATATATTAATTTATATCGTATTATCTTTTTCAGCCATGGAAATAAAGAAGTATTTTCCTGCAGAGGCATCGAAATATGCGTAGACTGGTTCCGAACGCGGGGTCACAAAGAAATCACAGTTTTTGTGCCCAAATGGCGTAAGGAAGCCTCCAGGCCAGACAACCCAGTCGCTGACCGAGATGCCCTCGAACGTCTCGAACGAAACCGCGTCCTTGTATACACGCCCAGCAGACACTTAGGAGGGAAACGCCTTGTGTGCTACGACGATAGATATATACTAAAACTGGCGGCAGAAACCGATGGGATCGTAGTATCCAATGATAACTACAGGGACTTGGCCGCTGAAAGTCCTGAGTTTAGGAAAGTGGTTGAAGAACGATTACTTATGTTTTCGTTTGTGAATGATAGATTCATGCCGCCTGATGATCCTCTAGGTCGGTCTGGTCCTACTCTAGATTGCTTTCTTCGTGCTCCCCCCTCTAGAGCAGATCCTCCCCCCGCCTGTCCTTATGGCCGAAAATGCACATATGGGAATAAGTGTAAATTCCACCATCCTGAACGCGCTGGAAGACCACACAAATCAGTAGCAGAAAAATTGTCTGAAAGAGCCGCTAGGAAAGCAAGGGACCTACACACACTCAGTCTACCCTCTGGAGGAAGACCTACAGATAATAAGAAGCCTCTGACTCGAGCACATTCCGCAACCCCGCGTCTCTCTGACCCCTCACTAGTGTCTCATTTCGACCGCGCTCAAGTGCCTGGACCGGGGTCTCTTGGACCGCCCCCAGGCCCCGGACCGTCGCAACCAGATAACCCTCATAGGAAATTAGTACGCCAGTTAACCCTAAACCCTGCGTGTGATCCGCGACTCCATTCCACCGCAGCACGGGTCTCTTCGGCCCCAGTAGGTGCGGCTGGTTCCTTATCTCCCCATATAACAGGCATCTCTATCTCCCCATGTGCCTCCGAAGGTGCCCTCCAACACTGGGAGTCGCGACGTCGCATGCATTTCCATTTAAGCGGGATTTTCCCTGAAGCGCAAGTCTCGGAGGCGATGGCGTCGTACCCAGAGGAAACGGACCCTCAGAAAATGTGCGCGATCATTCTAGACAGATACATGCCGAGCGAAGCGACCCTCCATCGACCCACACATTGAATTTTTCCTCTAAATATTTTTTGAGGAAAAATAATTGATTGAAAATGTGATAATTTTGTCACGCGTTTTGTTTTAACGATTTGTGGATTATTCCTAATTTTCAAGCGAAATTAGGTTCTATGTTCATAGATCGAGCTGTCTTGGTAGTTCATTATCTGTTAAAGATAATCAGTATCGTTAAATATAATTAAATATTTGATTGATTGAAGCGTCGTCATTTCGAATTAAAAAACATGTAGTTTACATTCACACAACTATTGCCATATTTCAAAAATAGCTAATTATTATGAACAATTGAAAATAGATGTTTTTGGAAAAGAAAATTAATTACATTTAAACTATTGTTAAAACAAAGCTGAATAAATTGATATTGTTACTCTATATTCTTGCTTTTTTAAATTAAAAAAGTAAGCAATGTCAAAATATTATTTAAACATGGAGTATATGAATTATGAATATACTTTATATTAACTAGATCACGTGTCAGACGTGAAAGTAAAATACGGAAGATATATTGATACAAAAAACGTCTATACAACGAAATGAGGGAACTGGGAAAGTTCAAAGCCAATGAGGGTGATGTTTGTATTGAAAATACGAACCATTTCGTTATAAATTTTGTTTTGTCACTAAAACGTTGTTGTATCAACGTGCATTAACAAATTTAAAAAAATATATCCCTGGGTCACTTTCTAGGGTAGATGGTAAATCATGATTTAAAAAAATATAATAAATACCATACCATACCAACGGCTTAGGTCGTAAATCTGCTAACAGCATGAGTAATTAAAATGAGAAGCAAAAAAAGCCTTAGTAAACTATAAATCTGAGATTTATAAAAATTTAATAAAACAAGTGATAGTTGTAGTTTTTCTCGATTGTGTTTTTTTTCTTTTAAAAGAAAAAAAAAAAAGGTGACTAAAACCTTGCAAGTTTACACCCTAAGCCTAGGATATTCAAAATTTATAAACGATATATAGGGCATAAGCCCATAATATTAAGAGATAACACCCTTAGGTAAGTGGCAAACGGTAAAAAGTTATTTTTTACCAAGAAAAGGCATTATTTGTACATTCACTTTTGTTAGACAAACACTTCTGGGAAGTGTGTGTCGGTATTTAAGTAATATTTTCTAAGATTACCTTAAGTTTTAACAAATGCAGTCTATTTAACTATATTTTCCATACATATTATATATAACTAAACTGACTAACAAGCAGTGTCTCGATTTCGGGCGGAAAGTGGAGGATGGAGTGTCTTAACATTAGATTCTTCCTGACTGCTATACGAAAAGCGTATACCTGTTTTTTTTAAACTGACTAATTATGTTTATTCCATTTCTTATGCTTATATTTTTTATTATATGTTTGTTACATTATATGTACAATAAAATATATATTTTAAAATTTAAGATTACCAGAGTTTTTAGAGTAAATTTTGTCCAGTAATTTCAATAAAAGCAATAATATAAATGTGATTCAAAGTTACATTATGTATCTTTATAAGAATAAAGAAATTTAAATCCTAAACGATTATTGTTCTAACAATTGAAGTTGCCTTTAGAAAGTTGTTATAAATAAATATATATAAAAATTCACATTGAATTAATTATTTATAGGCTATTTTAAATATATTAGCTTATTTTGTTAATGACATTTGTTGTCATATGAAGCTGAAGCAAAAGTGGCTTATCCCATGTAAAAGTGAATTGATTTCAATTTCACTTTATTTTTTCATAGATAAATAAAAATAATGAGTTTCCTAATTTAATAAATTAAACAATGAATGATCATTGTTACAATTTTAATGTTTTATTAATTGATAAATAATACTTAACAATTTCTGACACGTTTTAATTTAAAAAAAATAAACACGATTTTATTTTAAAAAAAAGGTAATTTCAGCAATAAATAAATATTCATATACATTTATTAAAATTAAAAAAAAATTTCAAGGTTAAGCCATTTTTGCTTGCTGCTTCAAACATAGTGTAAGTTGTAGATTCGTGTGTATTGCAATAACTATTAACTTTGTGATGGTATACTGGTACTATGTACCTAGTAGTTTTGTATATTATCTGTTAAAATTTTAAGATATATTATGTAATTAGGTAAACAAATTCGACAATGAGAATTGTGCAACGATTTTTATTATTCTTTTATATATTTATATGTTGTTACTAGAGAAGAGGCCAAATTTATGTATATGACTTAAGAATGAGATTTAAAATGGCGACTAACAGCTGATTTTTTATTTACATATTCCTGATTTTTTATGCAGATTTTTAAATAAGAAATATGGCATTTTAAATCCATTCTTTATGAAATTAGAAGGATATAGTTATATAGTAGTTTATTATCATAGTAATTTTAATGTACATAAGGTGCTAACGGCCAGATACATATATATGAAATAGACAATAGTCTAATTTATAGTTAACTATTTGTTGTTTGATTTTATTAAATTGAACTGTTAAAAAAACCTTAAATGCAATGCATCAAATGTAAGATAAATATTATCTACTTGTGTGCTATACTTCAAATAATTATATTTTTACAAATTTATTTGAAGTATAGCATTCATTAACTTTAGTTGCTATAAACAAATTTTATCAATTCTTTTTTACATAAGGATAGACAAAATTTGATTATACGTTTTAATATTACTTTGTTATGTATAAATAGTTATCTAGGGCACTAACAAACTGACATATTATAGCACTGTTAATAATTTCCAATAAGGAATATCAAAATTATGTCTATAAAGACATTATAGCAATAGATTACTTTAAAAATAAAATATCTAATTAGAAATTTGAGTTTATTTTACCAAAAATTTTTCTTATATATTGTTTTCCTATTGTCACACATTACAGGGACTTACAGAGAGAACATGGTGTCATGACAAACTAGTCTTCGTCCAATTGCCAGACATTACTGTCTAAATTTGTTTTGCTAACCAGAGCAGGGAATTGAAAATAATTTAAATACAATCAAATTGTGTTAGTAAGTGTTAGTAAGTGGAAATCAAAACATTGTTTTACAGTCAGATGCTGTTCAACTGATGTACTATGGCCATATTAATGTTATACACTTTTTTTTTTATATAATGGAATCAAGAAAAAATGAAAATTAAAGAAAGACTGGCAAAGTAAACAAATATTGCATAAAAAAACTGATTTAATATATTTAGGCTATTTTCTAATATGGTTAGGCTTAATTCTTTCATGTTCCTTTTAGTTTTATCCTGTTAGGATTTTGGGTTATTTTCTTTAATATCATTCTCATATAATTCTTGCTATCAGATTTATCCTCTTGTTCCTCTGATATTTTAATGAATTGTTGACCAGTAAATTGGTTTTTATCTTTTGTGTCATTTGTATTTGATGGTACAAAAATTCTGCTTTTTTTATTAGTGCGGTACAAATATGGATTACACTTAACTTCGTCAACCTGCATTGACATGTCTTTTTCTAAACTTACCAAGGATTCACTTTGTCCTAGATTTTTAGGCACAATTGTAGCTTTTATGGGTTTATAGTTTTGTGATATTTCCTTTATTTTCATACTTAAATCTAGTAAACTACCAGTTTTAATTCCTAAACAACTTGATTGAATACCATAATAGTTTTTGCATAATGTCCTTAAATTTTTTACACATACAACTGGTATATCAGCGGTAATACATGCATCTACCACCGCCTGAGCTATACTTTGAGGATTTATTTGGGATTCCACAATTACCCCTGAGATTTTTTTAGATTGTATTGTGTCATAACATTCAGATATTCCAAAACACAATCCCTCCACTTTTCTAGAAAAAAATATATTTAATTAAACTGTGTATTTTTATTTGTTAAAAATATATTATAAGAATTAAAACATACTTAATAGGTGGAGGTCTAGGTCTCTCACTTTTCTTTAATAATTTAATTTCTTTCCAATGTGGTTTTACGAAATTAGGAATAGGCACACTGTAGTTTCTCAGAATTTTATCTATATCGTCAACTTGAGATGCTGATATATCTGGCCTGTAAATATTAACTGTCATGTTAAGAAATTATGTAAATATATTTCTTTTCATTTATTGTCAAACAGTTTTACAATTACCAAAAAACAGCATCCGGGCGACAAATAACGTTTTTAATTGTTTTCTTCACTTTTCCTTTATTAATTGTACCTTTTGCTTTCTTTAATTTCTTTGCTTCCATTTTGTCAATAAAAAAATCAGTATTACTTATGACTTAACACGAAAATATTAACTTTTGTTTTTAACAACATAACCTACAAATTGAAACTCGTGCCTCCGACCAAAACATAAACATGTCAATGTCATCTATAAATTCCATATTTACTGAATAGTTTTTTTACAGATTAAATATTTTCTAAAACTAACTTTAATACACAATACTGTAAAATTATTAGCTATTTTGTATTTAAATATTAGAAGTAAATTATAATATTCTTTTAAGATATTTATAATATTTTGTTCTCTTTCATATAAGCACTTGAGTGTTCCTTGCCTTGTACTATGTATTTATGAACGGGGTGTCGAATATCAACAATTCAAATACAAATGTCGTTCCTGCTAGATTTGAACACGTCAACGTTTCTACAGAACCTCTCATAATAAGCCCATAATTATAGACGGCGTTTGTTAACCCGTTATAAACCGACTTTTTATATCGGCCGTCAAATGTAGAAAATAATATAAAAGGCTTATGACACCTGAACATTACTACTTTGTCAAAAATATTTATTTGTGTATTACTTTCATGGTCTATGTAAAATATTTGCAGATAGGCTTAAATCTATTAAACTAATCAATCATCATTTCGTTTATTATTCCCATTTTACTCATATAGCTTACAAAAAGTAGGTTACGATAACGACAGACAGCTGATGGCTGACAAATATGTCGTTACTTGAATGTAATGGTATGTGGGTAGATTAACACATTTTATATTTAAAAAAAAAAAAGGGGTGGATATAAATGTGTAATTTAGTGCTGCAAAGACGTTAATGCACTTGGATTTTCGAATACGAATTAATAATCGTATATTTTTATCCTAAACTTTCTAACTTGATCGATAAAATATAATGTGTTAGTTTTAAATCTTGTATGCGGAACAACCGTTTTACTTAACGACATAGGAAGATACAATACGGGGAGCAGTGTTCACTTTAATAGAATATAATAAATTTCTACTTAGAAATGGTTGCAAAAAGGTCTTATTTTTTGTTAGCGTTTTCGACTAGCGAATAACCGTATTGTTCCGGACGGGATGGGGCGGGGGCTGTAATAATGACTAAAGTAAGGGTGCAATGAAACTTTTACCTGAGGCTCGGGTAATGCATCAAGGGTGTTTAGTTACGTGCAGTACGTCTCGGTGTCAGTAGTTATCAATTTTACTGATGAATCCGAAAAATAATATAGAAAAATGGATATTAGCAGATTGGAGTTCCAACCGATCTCCAGAAGCATCAAACAGCAAGGATGTTAAATCTGAACAGAATAATGAACACCAGGCAGATAACGCATGTAAGTACACTTTAAAGTGTAATTGCAATTGTACACCTTTAAATTATTATTGCAGTACGCCTAGAACCTAGTACCCACCTAATTATCTACTTTTTTAATATCTTATATGAATCTTTTATTATTATAAAATAAAAGAGATTCATACAATAAATAGATTAATAATTTAAATTGTGCAAAATATAACGTGGGGGTATTATTTTTTGTAGCACACATATTATCTGATAGACGTATGCATATTTTTTTTGTAAATTATATCCAATATTTTTTATATTATTTTATTATTTCTAACAGACTGATATTATTAATATTACGTAATAATAAATGAATAAATAAATAAATTTATAACATCAATAATTCGATTTTTAGTTTCACAAAAACGTTTAAACGCAAGCGAAAGCGCGGGAAGTGCAGTTAATACTCAACCGGAAGAAAGAGATTATTCTCCAAGTGCATCCTCTTGGGCGCCGACTGATGAAAGTTCATCATCAGAAGATTCAGATAAGGTGGAAATTACTTATTTATTCCAACATATTAATATATTTTTTAATTTTAAGTTAATTTTAAAATCATTTAAGTGAATTTTCTTCGCTCTGGCGCCGAGGCAAAGCGCGGCGTTAAGTTCCGCCACTTAACACGCAAGCCTCCGAATTCGGCGGAAAGTGGGGAACAGAGTGTCTTAACACTAGGTACCCTCTCCCTGCTGTGTGCGGGATACAGCGTGAAGCTAAAAAAAAAAAAAGTGAATTATTGAGCTTCGTAGTTACCTATAACTTTTCCAGGAAGTCAAGAATAAAACAATGAAAATGGAACAATACATTCGTCAGTACGTAAAAAAGAGAAATTGTAAGAAAGCACCGACACCCGTACACAGACCTAACGCGGTCGTAAACGTTTTACAAGAACGCCAGATTAACGTAAACAATAGAAGCCTGAATGACACACGTAAAAGGAAATACGGACATATCCCAATTACGAGTAAATCTTTACCTGATTCCACTCAAAAGAAGGTTTCACTGCCCAAAGATGCGGAGGTCAAAATAACTGCCAGACGGCAGGCTATTTTAGATATGAAGAAAACATTTCAAGAGCTGTTTAATATTATCAATGATATGAAACCTGTATGCGAAACTCAAGTTACTGTTCAGAATAATAATGTCAATGGTGAATCTTTTGATGCAATGCAAAATACAGTGGATCCGTCGATTTCTAAAGAGAAAACTAATGATCCAGTCTTCGACAGCGACCGCAGTGAGCGAAGCCAAAGCGAAGAATCTAACCGATCCAATGATAACGTTCTCATTACTAACAAGTATCACAGAATACAAACAGACACTCGAGGTGATTGTCAAAAGGTTAATGAAAATGAAGAATGGGTAAATATCTTTTGTTTTTAATTAATTTATCTTAAACTACCGGCCCGCTCGCGGCTTAGCCGCGTGATCTACGTAGCCGTTTCGGTATACTGCAACCCTCGGTGGTTGTTTTTGAAAAATAAAGTAGCCTATATTTAACCTTGGATTATCAACTATATTTAAGTCAAAGTTCATCACAATCGGTCAAGCGGTGTAGATTTTTCATATAAACTTTCATCCCCTATTTCAACCCTTTAGAGGTTGATTTTTGAAAAACTAAGTAGCCTATGTTAGACCCAGTCATTTTTACTACTTTCATTCTAAATTTCATCCAAATCGGACCAGTAGATTAGCCGTGAATGCGTGACAGACAAACACACAGACATTCGCATTTATAATATAAGTATGGATATTGTTCTTAAATAGAGTAAAGATTTTGTCTCATTTATTCGTTAAACATTTGTGTTACAATTGAGTTATTTTGTGACACATTTGAAGCGTCATAAATATAGTTCATTTATTAATTAGAATCCGTTGTGGTGCAGTGGTAGAACCTCTGGCGCTGTAATTGTAGGTTCGATTGCCACTCTGGGGAATGATTATATTTAAAATTATTAAAGTCAAATTATTTTTATTTCTACGCACTGGAATCTAAATCTAAACGCGACGTTACGATACGCTATCTTGATTTCGAGCAAAATGTGAAGAACAGAGTGACTCGACGCTAGATTTTTTAATTTAGGAGAATATCTTACAAAAACATCGATCGATGGTTTTTTACCAATAAGAACGATGACATCGATTATTATAAACATAATACGTTTTGTAAATTATATAATTAATTCTCATTAATTTCAGATACCTATTGGAAGCGGTAAGACACTCATTCACAAGGACAAGTTCAGGAAGGTTAACTGGAAGTCCTACACCATTGCTACTCGGACGTTACTTCTAGCTACATTCCCACGAAGGTAATTTGTTATTTTTATTTTTTGATATTTCACTTTTATTTCCTTTTTAAAAATCTAACAACACAATATTTGAAATATGACAAAACGTTCGATAACGTTTTTCTGTTAACATATTAAAAACTTAATATTTTTATTTGTTATTATGTTTTTAATATGTTATTCTTTTATCAAAAGAATTACTTGTGTTTATTATATTACATATATGTAATTAATAATATTAAGAATTGTAAGGTACGTAAGGACTTACTGACTGTTAGTGGTAAATACCTACTCAAACTATTTAGGTGCTTATGTTCTTCTTTCTTCTTGTATCTTCATCTATCCATACTTATATTATAATTGCGAAAATCTGTCTGTCTGTCTGTCTCGCTTTTACGGCTAATCTACCGGTCCGATTTGGATAAAATCTAGATTGAAAGTAGTAAAAATTCAGGGTTGAACATACATGGCTACTTTTTTTTTCAAAAATTCACCTCTAAAGGGTTGAAAGAGGAGATGAAAGCTTATATGAAAAATCTAAACCGCTTGACTGATTGAAATGAATTTTGGCATATATATAATTAATAATATATAAGTTACTTTATTTTTCAATAATCCGCCCCTGACGGTTGCAATATAAAGGAACAGCCATAACGTTGACACGGCGAAGACGTGAGCGGGCCGCCAGTATTTAAACTATAGACGTAAAGTGGAGAACAGCGCGGTATGCTTGAAATATGTTTTCAGAACCTAGAATCTACCTAACAAAATGTTGAAAGGTTAAAAAAAATAACTTAGAAAAAAAATGTTTTGTATAAAAGCAGATTTACGTCTCCTTAACATAACTTTTTCACCTTCACGCTGTATCTCCCACACATCAGGGTAGGTAGAGGGAACCTACTGTTAAAACACCCCGTTTCCCATTTAAGATATATACTATACAATAATTATTCTTATATCGATCTACAGAATATTAGCAACACACTCGCTGACTGGGAAACGTTCACCTGCATTTCAAGACAAGCCTGCAAAGATGTGCCTAGACCCAAAGATTGTCTCTGACATTATTATAGAAATAACTTCGAAGTTCAAAGTGAAAGAAAATTTAGTAAGGTATGTGGCACACTTATATATTTATTTATTATTGTTTTTTAATATATTTTTTTCGAGACCAGTCGTGGCGCAGCGGCACAAGCGTGTGACTGCAAACGACTTGTTGTGGGTTCGATTTCCACTTAACACGCAATGCCTCCGAATTTGGTGGAAAGTGGGGAACGAAGTGTCTTAACAGGTTCCCTCTGCCTACCCTGCTGCGGGATATAGCGTGAAGCTAAAAAAAAAAAAAAAAAATATCTTTAGCTATAAGACGGTTAGTTGGAATGAGAATGGATACAATCATAGTGACATTGGTCCAAATTGAGGCAACTTTTTTCTCCACTTAGCACTATTAAAAATATGTACGTATGTATGTAGTCACAATATAATCAATACACACATGCACCTTGTCGCTGCCACATAAAGAACTGCCAAGCACTTTTTTCAGCCGTGCAATGAACTCGCGTTATTTTCACCTTAAAGGAAGATTCCAATTCGGAACTATATTTAAAAAAAAAAAGATTTTCTAAGCTTATTAAATTTGCTTTTTCACCACCTAGACTAAATTCCTTCTTTATATCGTTAATAATAATATATTTATTTTATTTTTCAGGGGCATAATAACAACTAAATGTGCAGACGAATGCAAAATGTTTAAACAGAGATTGAAGAACAAGAAATCTAAAAAAGGACCTTCTTCTCTCGTCAAGGGGACCTCCGCCCTAAAGTAAATATATGATGTAAATATATGACATTTTAGTTATAAATTGAATGAATTGCCAAAGGATATTTTGTATACGTAATACACCAGTACCAGTAATACGCAATTATTGTGTAGTTTTAAACTCAATGTACTTTTTTTTATGTGTTTAGTTGATTAAATGTTTTTTTTAGGAATACTTCTAAGTTTTCTTTAATTTCGTTTTGACTTGCAAGATTTCAATTTAGATATACTTAATGACAGCCTAAAGTATAATATTTTGAACATATTAAACTTTATGATAATGCTTGTCCACAATATTTTAAATTATTATATACAGATTGAGGTAATTAAAAATCATTTGAATGATTCAATAAGAAAACGTATAAAAATTTGAACTTGATTCGAACCCGTACATAATAAAACTTAGCTGGTTTCCAGGAGCCGTGGGTTTAAATATCGCTGATTTATATTTTTCAATGTTTTCAATAATATTTTTTTATGATTAATTACGTTTGAAATATTGTTACTCGATATAAATATAAAGTGATATGGTAAAAAAACTACAACATACAATAAAAAAAACTATAAAAATTTAAAATATCAAAAACATATATTTTCAATAGATATAAATAAATAAATAAAATAAATAGAAATCACATTTCCTTCAATTTCCCTGTTGGAAGATACCAAGCGGTGACAGTACCAAGTCAGTATTAGTGCTAGCAATGATAGCTCGCATCAGCATCATCTCGTCTGGCGTGAACCTCCATCCACTTAACTGCCCCAGACTTTTTAGATTTGGGCACGACTCCATTAATAGTTCCACAGTCTCACAAGTTAGGCGAGGCGCTAGTGGGAACCATATTCCTTCTAAATGTTCGAATCTGTATCGCCGTAGCATTCTGAAATTGAGATTTAATTTGTTTTAAAACAAGTGTGACCAATCTACGGCCCGCTTAGTAATTCTATGCAACCCGCCAAGTGTTTATTTATGTTACAGATATTTCAATACTTTTTGAAAGTATGACTTTGACCAGATAAGAAATTTTAAAATTTGATTAGTCTGGGCTTTGATTAGCCTGGGCCTTGTTGGTAAAAAGTGCTGCGCATTATTGTTTTAGAATAAGATTTTTAAAATAATAAGAAAGTTTTATTAAGTCCATATGATTTAAAAGTGTTATAAGTATTTTATATTTTAATAGTTAAATAGGCATCTATGATCTGTTGTTCTAATAACTTATATTCGTATGAATGTATGGAACAGCTATCTATATTTTTTTGTGTAGCTAAAGGAAGGCATAGCTAAAAGTAGCCTTCGTGTAGAAATCGATCAATAAAATGCTTGATTAATTCCAATTAAAATAAATATATGTAAAAAATTATGACTATTAGAATGTCCTGGTTGTGGGTTCGATTCCCACTCGAGGAGTGGAAATATTTAATATTTCTATTTTCTTCGCTCTGGTGTCGAGGTAAAGCGCGGCGTTAAGTTCCGCCACTTAACACGCAATGCCTCCGAATTCGGCGGAAAGTGGGGAACGGAGTGTCTTAACACTAGGTTCCCTCTGCCTACCCTGCTGTGTGCGGGATATAGCGTGAAGCTATAAAAAAAAAAAAAAGAATGTCCAAAAAGTTTTAACAGTATATTTAAAGAAAACAATGTTCACCTAAAAAACAAATTCGACATATGTAATAATAACAAGGCATATATTCTATAAGCTACTTACCGCGCCATATCGTTGTCATCTAACTTAATTTCATCGCCTATGATCAACTTTTTGAGCTTAGGACTTCCCGTCATAAGATATCTTAAACAAGACGCTGAAAGATTGCCTTGAATTATCTCTATATGCTCAAGTTTATTAAACGGCACCTCCTCCTCGTGGGTTGCAGTTTGTATGGAATAGAACTCCAAGCTTTCTAAATTCTGGCAAGTTTCCGCTATTCTAGTAAAATTGAACGAACCGAGGGCCCCAGAAAGCATTAAAGTTACAATTTTATATCCTATCTTATCCAATAATTGATGCAACTCGTGACATTGAAACTTGTTTAGTTTGATTTTGTTTAAACCCGAAAAATCTTTGATCATTTGTATCACACCCTGATCTGGTTCCTCTAAGTAAATAGTTTCTATCATCGGACACAAAACGATCATTGCCTTCATAGTTCTAGAGTTTGTTTGGACGTCATGTATGTATTGTAACTTTGTTTGAAAGCCTGGCGGGCAGTCGTTGTTGTAAAGATAATATAGCGCCTTCCCAACAAAATTGTAACTACCTAAATTTGTTAGATTCGGTAACCTTCTGATAAGAAGAGCAATGTCTGTGTGATCGACATTTTCTTCTCCATATATGCCTATATTTACAACAGTTAAGCTTTGAGTCAGCTGCGGGTTACCTCTAAGCATCGCATCAATGCCTATTTCAGTGATATCAGTTTCACCCGAAACGTCGAGTAGTTTTAATACTTTGTTATTTTCTCCTATAAATTTGAGCACTTCATCATTAGCTATGTAGGGTATATTTAGAGCGGTTAAGTTCTTCAGGTTCTTAATAATGTCATACAGAAGAGACAGCTGTTCATCTTTAACCCACACACCTTTTAAATTAAGAGTTGTCAGATGTCGGCCTTGCTCTGCAATCAGCTCAAGGACTTTCCTGTAATAGTGACAGGGGAAGATACCTGTAGCTAAGCTCTTAACATTTTCTTTTAAAAGCAACCTCATTGTATAATATCTAATAGATGGATCTAAGTATTCCGAGCTTAATATTAAATTGAGGAGATCTTGGAATATATCACTGGTCGCACCCAAACTTTCGTAGTACGATGACACCATTGTGAACTGTAAAGCCACATCTTCTTCAGACGTCGCTTGAGACAGCGCGTGAATTAATTGCCTAGCTACTAACGATAAAGTCACTTCTTGTAACGGAGAAACGGGGCACTTGGGCGACATTGTCACTACACTTGTATATCACTCACTAACGAAATTAACAGTTAAAGCTTGAGCATCACAATAGGCACTGTAACTTTTGATTTTCAGGACAGAAAGAAGTGAAAAATCCGTGTAGCTATTTAGCGCGCGCGCATCTCACGCTTGGCAGTGTGCCAGTACTATATAATTCACACACACAAGACCAGCAGAGCATTATTTATAGAACTTTTATATGCAAAACGTGTTTACAGTTTGCGTCGTACATAATACACATTCTAATTTAGTTATATCAAAATATAATGTGATATGGGGTATTAAAGGCCCGCGGTATGTTTACATATAAGACACTTTTAAATCATATATTATTTAAGGATCCGGTAATTAAGTTTAAAGTTTCAAGTCCTTTTTAATAAGCTTAAACTTTTAACGTATGCAATTATAATATAATATTGGTTTCGCAGATACACACTTGCCTGGAAGTGATTATCAAATCACCACTTCCCAGCAAGTGTGCGGTGGTGATTTTATTTCGCACTCACGGGGAAGAAACCATTAATGTTAATCGCTCTCTCTATACGTCCATAACACAAAGACTTATAAATTTTCTAATAAAAAGCTTAAGTAAGCACTGCTTTAATCATTCAATCATTTTTTAAAATTACATATATTTCAGGCAGAGGCAAATACGCAAAAACAGTAAGTAAGTAATCAAGTATAGGCGTTATAATATACAGAAGATTCGTAAGAATCTCCAATTATTTTAATACACGTTCAAATAATCACGGATAGAAAGAAAATGAATTGCATTATATATTTTCAGCTTTATACTTTTTCACCTATAAGAAGGTTGCGGTGAGGCTAGTGTAAAGAAAATGTTTTCTCTGTTGAGGCTATCGTGTGCAGTGGGACAGCGTCTAGCTGTAAACGCGACTGGTTGGTGGTTCGATTTCCATTTGGGGAATGATCGTAATTAGATTATTTTTATTTCTCCGCTTTGGTGAACAAGGTAATGCGCGGCATTAAGTTCCACCTCTCAATCTATGGAGAACGGAGTAATTTACACATGGATATAACATTTAAAATATTATTTTCTTCTTATGTGGCCAGTCGTGGCCCAGTGGTACAAGCGTGTGACTGTAAACGACTGGTTGTGGGTTCGATTCCCACTCGAGGAGTGGAAATTATATTTCCATTTTCTTCGCTCTGGTGTCGAGGTAAAGCGCGGCGTTAAGTTCCGCCACTTAACACGCAAGCCTCCGAATTCGGCGGAAAATGGGGAACGGAGTGGCCTATCACTAGGTTCCCTCTGCCTACCCTGCTGTATGCGGGATACAGCGTGAAGCTAAAAAAAAATCTTCTTATCTTCACGCTGCTTCCCGCACACGGCAGGGTAGGCAGAGGGAACCTAGTGTTAAGACACTTCCTTCCCCGTTTTCTGCCTTAATACGTATTTCCACTCTTTGACTGAAATCGAACCCACACCAGTCGGATTACAGTCACAATTTTGTACCACTGCGCCACGCCATGCCTTAAAAATATTTAATTATTGTAATGTTAACTTCAATGTTACGCATCACTGCTTAAATTTCTTAACGCCTTGGATTTTCAGTTGAATATTCCTGAATGTTAGCACTTTGCAGGTTCAAATCCCATGACGCCAACATTTTACATTAATAACTAGAACTAGACTGCTTAATATGCCCATTAATAAAAGAAATAAGCAAAAACTAAAATATGTTTTATTTATCTATATTACTTAAAAGTATGTACACACATACATTCTAAATATCTATCCCATATTCTGGTATCTATCCTATAATATGTCTATTGAAACTGAACTTCTAAGTTTTTGTGAAATGTAATACTATCTTCTAATAAAAAGTTTATTTTAATAGTGTTTAACTGTTAACTAGAAATTTACTTAAACAATATAAATCCTTTTTTTCATTTATTTTTTGAAAACATTTGATATCTATTTACTATATTACACAATTCACACATGCAAAGTACTTTATTTACTAACATAATGTTAGACAATAATAAATAAAATGAAAATTGTACTAATGATAATACATCTATTTACTTATTTAAACGTCTAAAATCCTTCTTATAGACTTCAAAATAGTTTTTAATTGTTGTTAAATCGTCATGTGTACAAAAATGACATTTAATTAATTAACTCACATGATAAAGTTTATGACATTTTAGTTTAAAATTTAAAAAAAAATACAATATAGTGAATCAAATTATACTGCAGTAAATTCCAACATATTTGTCACAATAAACAAAACCATCTAAACAATTCAACTATTAAATTTACTAGTTCTCATTTATTTTGATTACCGGTCCAATTTTACACAGTACCTAGGTCCATATTTTTTTTTTTAGCTTCACGTGTTATAGTTAGAGATAAGTTAATGTCAACACTCTGTTCTCAGCTTCTGCGTCAATTAGACATTGTGATTTGGATAGCGGAGGTCAACGCCACGTTTTGGACAAAAGTAGGACAAACAAAGTGGAAAAATTTCACTAACAATTATTTACATAGAATAATTTTCTCGAATCAAACAGACAACTAATTGTGTACAGTGTACGGCCAGACACTATTCCTTAACGCCATGATGACTTGCATCATATAATATGAAAAAAAAAAAATATTAAAAAACTAATTTAAATCAATTAATATCATTTTAAAAAAAACATTCGTGCTTTCAACTCATTCGCTTTAAGATTTTAAAAGTATGAATGAATTCATTTTAAAATTCCACCTTAATAATTAAAAATGAAAAACTAATTAGGAACAGGTAAATTCTTAGCCACCAACAACAATATCTGTTCAGTACTAAAGCACCAATTCGCAATGTCCTTGGACACCTTACACCAGTGCTCCCCGTGGTGAGGTTCCGCCGCTTTGCATCGACTCTTCACATCTTCCTGTTGCTGTTCGTTGCCGTTCTGGAGTTCGAATTTGTAGAAGTACGCCCACGCGTCGCCGAGATCTGGGTCGATTTTTACCTGTTTATTTGAAAAATAAGTTATAAATTATAAAATGGTAAAGTTATTTAATTTGAAAGGTAAAAAATAGGGGGCAGTCGTGGAGCAGAGACACAAGGTGCGACTGAAAAGCAAAAGCGGTTGTGGGTTCGATTCCCACTCGAGTTCGGTCGGTTCCGCCACTTAACACGCATGCCCTTAAAATTTGACGGAAAATGAGAAACGAAGTGTCTTAACACTAAGCTCCCTCTGCCTACCCTGCTGTGTACAGAATACAGCGTGAGGCTAAAAAAAAAAATTAAAAAAATAAAAGTAAAATGCTAAAATTAAATTAAATTAAAGTATATAAATAAAAAAAACATGGGTATTTTATAGATAAAAATCTTCACGATTTTTCCCGCGTTTCCCTTTCCACCTGAAATTACGATATTACGTGTATAGAAATGAAAATAAAATGTAATCATTGCTCCAATCGAACCAACAACCTTTGTATTTACAGTCAGATGATATTTTACGGAAATAGTATTGGAAATAATTTTTAATAATTTTGGAAATAAATCATGGAGCAGCAGAAATTTTTAAAAATCTTCCGCAGACACACGACGGCTCCCGCTTCGTTCATAATTTAATACGTTTTCTAAAAAAAAAAAATAAATTTAGCGATCAGGCGCATAGATTGCGTCGCTGCGTTCAATTTTTTATATATTTTCTGTCTTTATCAATTTCCTTAATGTGTAAATGACACTTTAAAATGGTTAATGCATTAATGTCATCCATTCTAATTCTTTCTTTATTATCATATACGTTTTATAAATATGAAAACAAAGGTGACTAATCGATTTATTTACGGAATAGAATGAAACTTGGCATGCATATTGATATTACGAATATCTTATTGACATTTCTAACAATGTTAAGTAAGGACTGAATGCTCTATATATACCTACTTCTAAAATTAACAACAAAGAAAAATATTAGTGTCCGACCGAAGGTTTGGTTTCGGTTTCGGTTTCGGCAAGTTTCGGCAAAAAAAAAATAGTTTCAGCCCTAGTTTCGGTTTCGGCAAAAAAAACTGCCGAACCTTCGGCAATGCCGAAACTCATGACGTACCCAAGAATTTTTAAGTCGCTTAGATACTTTTAAGTGACTTAAAAAATTCTTAAAAAAATAACTTTTAATTAAAATTTCTCGTATATTTCGATACTTACCTTTGGCCACACAAAAATGTACTTGCAAAAGATCAAAAACACACATGCACGTGTAAACACATGCACACACAAGTGAGGAAATTTAAATATAATGATTTCTCCAAGTGGGAATTGAAGCTACAACCAATCGTGTTTACAGTCGATATACCTACATACGTCTAATATATGTGTTTTTTTTTATAGAATCGCGGTGGATTTTCAGGTTGCCTCTCATAATATAGTGTAGCCCTTTGTGAGCTCTATTATTTCGTATACTCAGTTAAAAAAATGCATTTTTGGACTGAAGCGCCTTTGCTTTTATACCCCTCAAATATGAAATTAGTTTACAAGGTAATTTACCGTAATTAGACATCTACTAACAAACAATTTTGTGACAGGGCCAGATTAAATGCCATTGTATTAAAATGCTTAATTTAGCTAAAAGTTTTAAAGGAAATTATAGTGATTTCTTGTGCTGCAATTTCGATTTATGTGGAAAAACCTTTATAATACTCTTTACAGGTTCTTGTAAAGTAAAGTATTTTTTATAAAATAGCAGAGAGATTTTCATTATGCAGCGAAGTCGCGGGTAATTGTTAGAATAATATATTAGTTATGTGGCCAGTCGTGGCCCAGTGGCACAAGAGTGTGACTGTAAACGACTGGTTGTGGGTTCGATTCCCACTCGAGGAGTGGAAATTATATTTCCATTTTCTTCGCTCTGGTGTCGAGGTGAAGCGCGGCGTTAAGTTCCGCGACTTAACACGCAAGCCTCCGAATTCGGCGGTGCGTGGGGAACGGAGTGTCTTAACACTAGGTTCCCTCTGCCTACCCTGCTGTGTGCGGGATATAGCGTGAAGCTATTTAATTAATTTAATTTAAGTTAACTTACCGTTCTATTGAACCATTCTCTACATTTGTTCAATTTTCGCTCCGTCCAGAACAGTTGCGACACGGCGAGCAGTACATGAGCGTCGTGTTCACATTTTTTCAACGCATCCACCTGTATAAAGAAATAATATACATGTATTAAATACTACAGTAGTTTAGTACAGTAGTAGTTAAGTACTAAATATTTTTAATTTATTTTCAAAAAAAGACACCTTTTTCTAGCCTTATTTGTATCAAAACAACAGGTAACACGACAATTCGTTCGAATATTGCTCTTAGTTAAAAAATCAAATAATTAGTTAAATTACTCTAAATTATCTTTAATTAAAAACAAGGTTTCTACATACATATAGTCTAAACGATACAAATCATCTATATCCGTAGTATACTCACACTTTTAGTCTTCCTCTGCGGACGCGCCTCCATGAATATAGCGTCTGCCCACAGCCGACCCGCCGTGGGACACTCCTGCAACGCCTTGGCCAATAACGCGCCCGCCGCCTCGCCGCCGCCAGCACCACCCGCACGACGCTCCAGACGCACACTCTCTAACCTACAGGTAAGCAGAGACAACCCTAGAGTTACTGTCATTACTGTAATTGGCAGCAATGTTGACAACCCTACTAACTATCAAAATAAAGTAGAGAGATGTTGTCAATAGACAACCATACTTACACTACACTTGCCCAGCGATAACCCTACTGACTATCAAAACACAAACAGCGACACCCTCAATCAGAGGTGTCTACTCTCTCTCTCTCTACTTTTTAACATTTTAAAAGTTGTTTTACCATTTGTATAATAAGTTGTCATAAAGCGTATAAGAATTTCGACGTAGCTGGTAGTAGAACGCATGGCTTAGCGATCAGAGCGCCTCAACGGTTTCCAAGATGCGCGGAATCAAATCCCGCTGCGTTCAATTTTTTATACGTTTTCTAAATATCTTACTCTCTCTACTATCATATTGTCATTGACAACAGTATTATGCTATCAATTACAGTATGGCAGTAAAGAAATGTTGTCAATATACAACCCTAATAACAATCTACACGTGAATAGCGGCAACCCTACTGAGCCACCGTCTCTTCTGCCATTGACAGCAATGTTGACAACCCTACTAACAATCAACACACACCCAGTGACAACCCTAGTGAGCTACCGTCTCTATTGTTATACTGTCATTACACTTATAACAGAATTACACTATTACATTATTGGTAACCCTACTCATAACCTACACACACAGCGAAAACCCTACTTTTACCGCATTACCATAGTTACTGTCATACTGTAATTGACATATTCACTAGCTTACTGATAATTATAACAACGTATTTATTGTCAACCCTAGTGACGATCTCATTCTGGAACGAACTCTTAACTATGGACGTATTACAACATCTATTGATAACCCTAATACTTATTGAAATTTAACTGAGCATCAGAAACATACATAAATATTGTAAAAAAAATGAAGGAAATTCAGGTTTTAAATGACATAAAGGTATTTTTATACATTCAAGTACCTTCTGTAGCTTGGAGAGTAGGTATAAATATAAATATTTTATTACTGTTGCTAAAAATAGTTATAATTTTGTAAAATTGAAGAAATCATATATTAAGTTATGTAATAATATCTTTATGTAAACAAATACAAAACATACCATAATTCCGCATTCTTTGGGTTCCTGAGCCTCGCTTTCTCCAACACAGATCTTGCTTTGGTCACATGCTTCAATTTCTCTTCCAGTCTCGACAATAGAATCCACATCGGCACACACGTTGCACATTTCTTAAGCTAGCATGACAAAAAAAAATATAATTTTAACAATAAATAGCCATATACGAAGCGATAAATTGGAGCACAAAAAGCATGTATGCAAAGCGTGAATTTACTTTAAAGCAAAAAACCACTAAGCATTTGAAAGGGTCATTTTTTGAAAATGCACAATTTCATTTTAAGCGCAGCTAGACTCGAACCTGCGCCTCTTGCAAACCTCACAAACATTCTGACAAGAAAAAAAATAAACCTGCTAAAAACAAAAATAAGTTGTAATAAGTGTATAAGGATTTCGACGCAACAGGTAACAGAACACATGGCGCACGCGTCAGTTTGGTTCGAATCTCACTGGGGTTCAAATTTTTATAAGTTTTCTCACAATTAATTATTTAGAAATTAATTATTTAATTTGTGGCCAATCGTAGCCCAGTGGCACAACCGTGTGACTGTAAACGACTGGTTGTGGGTTCGATTCCCACTCGAGGAGTGGAAATATTTAATATTTCCATTTTCTTCGCTCTGGTGTCGAGGTAAAGCGCGGTGTTAAGTTCCGCCACTTAACACGCAATGCCTCCGAATTCGGTGGAAAGTGGGGAACGGAGTGTCTTAACACTAGGTTCCCTCTGCCTACCGTGCTGTGTGCGGGACACAGCGTGAAGCTAGTTATTTTATGAAATAATATCCACTCTTGTAAGATAAAGCGCGGCGTTGACTTCCGTCACTTACGACAACTTAGAAAGATTGCGGAAAGCGTCTTGACACTAAATACTCTCCGACTGCGTGAAGCTAAAAAAAATACTTACGCCCTGGGAATAAGTATTATAAGCGTCATCATCTTTCCCCATCTGTTCCTCAATCTGTCCCTTCATCATATGTAGTTTCGCGTAGTCGCCGAACACTTTGATCGCTTCTTCTAATAAATTTAACGCTACATCCATGTTATTTAACGCCCATTCTAGTTTCGCTGATTTTATCATTACCTGTAACAAATGTATTTAATTTCAAATAAACAAAAATAATAATATTTAATTAAAATTTACAAGGTAATTGATATAATAAAAATTGCCCTAATATTTTATATAATAAGAAAATAAGATGCTGAAAGACGAAAACTGGTCGTGGATTTCTCGATTCCCACTCGAGGAATTGATATATTTTCTTCCCTCCGGTCTCTATTGTTGCATATGTATGCGGTCCCGCCCTCTTGTAACGCCTAACATGAGACAGTAATAAAGTGACCACTGCTTAAGAACGTTGTCTTATTTAACCGCATACTTATTACTCTACATAAAGCGTGGCGTTGAGTTCCGCCATTAGACATATAATCCCTCCATAATTCAGCGGAAAGTGGGGAACGGAGTGTCATAACACTAGGTTCCCTCTGCCTACCCTGCCGTGTGCGGGATACAGCGTGAAGCTAAAAAAAATAAAAATTAAAAACATATAATACCCGTGGCGTAGGCGCAGATGCCCTAGCTTTAGACAGTAGTCGTCTCGCTCTATCGTACTCTTTGTTCTCGCTCTCCAACTTAACGGCCGCTAACCAAATCTCTTCAGAATTGGGATTAGCTTGAAACGCTAGTGATAGAATACCTCTAGCCGCTGGGACGTCGCCTGAAAAATATTATATAAATTAAATAAATAAAAGAAGCCTTTTTCCCATTGCTGAAATATTTTTAAAAAATCTTTAAATTAATATCTAATTAAAGATCCGAAGGTTGAAAATTAATAATGAAATGGCGCCTTAATAGAAGAATTTTATTAATTTCCATTGACATATAGAAATAGGACTTTTTATAAAAACAGTTGATAAGAAAAGAAATTATGAGTGGAAAGAGTCATTAAATCGAAATCAAATTAAATCAAACGATGTTACAGGTGTCCTACTTGATTTAAACAAATAACATGATACAGAAGGATAACGATATAATTTATTTTCTAAAACGATACTGTGATAAATGAATAAGTTACAAAAATAATTTAGAAAATCAATTATAAATATTTATCGATTACAATCGATATACCTATAGGTATTTAAGTCACTAACAATATCAACTTTTCATTCCATGCCATAAATATCATAACTATAAAATCCAAAATATAGCAGGGGGCAGTCGTGGTGCAGAGGAACCTAAGTGTGACTGTAAACGCGACTGGTTGTGGGTTCGATTTCCACTGGAGAAGTGAAAATATATAATATATATTTCCATTTTTTTCGCTCTGGTGTCGCCGGAAAGCGCGGCGTTAAATTCCGCCACTTAAAACGCAATGCCTCCTAATTCGTCGGTGCATGGGGAACGGAGTGTCTTAACACTAGGTTCTTTCTGCCTACCTTGCTGTGTGCGGAATACGGCGTAAAGCTAACAATAAAGTATTTATGTATAAAAACTTTTTGTATTTGATTATGATAGTATTTGTTATACCTTATTACACGTTAGTTTCTCAATAAAAATATTATACTTAATAAAATATTACATTAATTTTCTTCACAGGTAAACAAAAAATCTTTGTAATCAGATAAGTTTGAATAATAAAAATACAAACAAAATTCAAACACTCACCGGCTAACCACTTCGACTTGGCTCCCATAAGCCAAAGCACTTCACTCTTAGGGCAATGGGCGACTGCCCTTTGCAATAAAGCCTCTAAACTGGCTCTGGTGCCATGTTGCTTTTCTAAATACGCCGCTCTCAGCCATATTGATTTCTTTGAAGGGAACACTGAGAGCGCGTAACCGTATACAGCGCGTGCGCATTCGTAGGCACCTTCAGTTGCACACTAAATATAATGAAAAAGAAATTAGTATTTAGAAAAAGTAATTCGGCGGAAAGTGGGGAACGGAGTGTCTTAACACTAGGTACCCTCTGCCTACCCTGCTGTGTGCGGGATATAGCGTGAAGCTATTAAAAAAAAAATCATTTCTTAAAGCAAAACTTAGGTTTTACTTCTAAAAGACACAGACATTATTATATTAGGTTCGAAAAAAATCTGATTTACGATAAACGTTGGTAAATCTTAACTTGAAAAATCTTAGCATTTAAAGTGTGCGCTATCGCGGGCAGCATTGTATTAATAAATAATAAAATTCTATCACTTACAGCTTCAGCGTCTTCCATCCAGGTGTGTTTCTGATCCTCTGGTTCTATGCCGTGACCGATCACAGCACGAATAATTGCCTTAAATTAAAAAAAAAACTTTCATTAAAATCATATTATATCTTAAATACAAAATTTACAGATCTATTCTTCGATTCAGATTCGGAGGCATAATTATATTTAAATTATTTTCATTTGAAAAAGGCATTTAGAAAACGTATAAAAAATTGAACGCAGCGGGATTTTTATACGTTTTCTAAATGGCTTTTTCAATTTTCCTAAGTGGAATAACACTTTAAAAATATCTAAAAGTTATTCAAAATATTATATGAATTTAAGGTACAAAACTGATGAACAAAATGTTTTGACATAACCTGATGTTTGTTAAAAGCGTGGAGCTAATTAATTTATAAAATTTAATAAAAAAACTAATAAAAATTAATAATTAATAAATTAATAAAATTAAATAAATATTATTAAAACTTAATAAAATATAATAAAATGAAACAAAAATTAATAAAATTTAAATAAATTGATATTTAAAGTATTGTCTATTTGATCCTGTATCTAAAAACAATAAAGATATAACTTTACCTGGCAAGTATGAACCGCGCCAGACTTCTCCGCCTCCATGGCCTCTTTGAACCAGTGCTCTCTGTTAATCTCCACGCCGTTAGCACTGAGCGATGTTATGGCACGATCTATTATTTTCTCTACCATATGAGTATTACCTGTTAAATAAAAAAAAACTAGTTATATCTTAGTATTAAAAACTTTCTTTAAAATAGAGGTATGAATTATATAAAATTTTGGAAAAAAATATAAGCAATGTAGTAACATTAATTAATTTTGTTAGTTTACATTTAAATAACGTTTATTAGATATTTATAAAAAAAATAAAAATAATAATTGACTCAGGGGACACCCGGGTTTGAACCGGGGACCTCTCGATCTGCAGTCGAATGCTCTACCACTGAGCTATATCCCCTTCAGAGAAAGTATTGAATATATCTATCATACTTTAATTATTAATAAAATATTTTATCATAAAATGATAAAAAATTTAAATATTCAACTGTTTATTGTCCCTATTAGATAAATATGGGTAAGTAAATACTTCAGGACAGTCGTGGCACAAAGCGTGACTGTAAAGCGACTGGTTGTGGGTGCGATTCCCACTCGAGGAGTGGAAATATTTAATATTTCCATTTTCTTCGCTCTGATATTGAGGCGCGGCGATGAGCTCTGCCACTTAACACGCAACTCCAGAATTCGGCGGTGTGTGGTGAACGGAGTGTCTTAACACTAGGTTCCCTACCCTGCTGTGTGCGGAATACAGAGTGAGGCTAAATACTTAGAACTGTAGAAAATATATCAAATATGATATAGCACAGAGGTGTGTTTAATATTTTTTTGCAATCCGCCAAGCGTTTATTTACAGATATTCTTAAATTTACCTGTTCTCAAATAAAATTATTTTAATCGGATTAATTGCGTATACTCCTGATAGTCGAAAATACAATAATTTCACCTCAGTCCACCGCAATTAAATCAGTTAAAATTAAGCTTTATTTCAAAATGCAAATATTCTTCCATTAATTTTAGCATATTCGTTAAGTTCTACCAAATTAATAAGACTTATTTAATACACAATATGGTTGCAAAGTACCTACATAATGGTTGTTTTTCGTTTTCTAATTTTAATATGTATTCTATTTTTCTCATATATGGTATTCTTGTTATGTATTTTTTATAATATAGCAAAGCGCGGCGTTGATTTCCGCCACTTGACCCTGCTATTTATTTATAATAATAATAATACAATTTTAAATACTATTTTAAGACTAATTATAACTTGTTGCTCTTATTTAAAAATTCCCTACGAGAATTTTAATTAAAGTTTTAAATTGAAATATTATGACTACTATAAATCGATAAAAAAAAAATGTTTTTACTAATAAAAAATATACGTAAAAAAAAAAACAAAATCTCACCATGAGCTTCCTCAAGTTTGGCAGCCGTAACCCAAATTTGTCTGTCCGTGGGTATATTTTCTCTGGCCTTATTGAGTACTTTTCTTGCATTATCATACGTTTCCAGTCTAGCCAGGGCTAACCAAAGTTCCACGCTTGTGGGACAACACTCAACTGCTCTAGAGAGTAATATACGAGCATCTTCTGGATTTTCCAATTCCACCGCCGCTTTCCAAAGACGAACCGAATTTGGTATGTGTTCTAATGCCTTCCTAAACACTCTACGTTTTGCCTGAAATATAAAGATTATGCAAATTAAACTATAATATATTTAAGGCTAATACAACTTTACTTTGAGTTTGAGGGACAGTATACGACTGTAAATGTGATGGTTGTGGGTTTGATTTACACTCCGTGGAATGATTACGTACTATTATCATTTCTCCGCTTCGGTTCTCAGAAATAATCTAGTGTCAAAACACTCCGATCTCCACTCTCAGCCCGAATCTTAAAAAATGTGTGTTGACTGAGTCTACAATCAATCGCAAGCGAAGAGTAAAAATTTCGCCACGATGACCTCATGTATTTTGTTACCTATTCATATAATAAAAATGTAACTGATCTCTATCTGCACACATAAGATATACGAGAAAACAATTTTTTTTCCTTATTTCCTTATTTAGTTGCACTGCTTGTGCACCTTAATATCAGAAACAGCTTAACCGATTTAAATGCAGTTTCGATCATTGTATTTAGGTCATATGCCCTTACCATTTACTGTCTATTTTATTTCAATCGATTCATAAATTAAAAAATAATAAAAAAAATATATATCGAAAAAAAAATAGTAAAAAAAACTTATTTATGAAATTAGTTGAAATTTGAATAAATTTAAGGTTTGCCATTTAAATAAAAACGCACGCTTCCAAAACAATAAAAAATAGACAATATCAAGGAATTTATGCAGATAAAGCAGTTTTGCTATTACAAAATACATTCTACCTATCTCTCATAACAACCCACCTTAGCCTCCTGTTCCAAATCTGCCGCTTTCACCCATATCCTAACACTGTGGGGTAAATTCCTTGCCGCATGTGCAATAACCGCCCGTGCTGTGTCTGGAGGCTGGAGACGAGCTGCTTCTAGCCATAACTCCTCACTACTCGGATTTACTTCACATCCCTTCATTATTAAGTTACGAGCCGATTGGACTTTACCTGTTAAAAAAAATATAGTGTTTTATTAGTAAACGTAATTATCATCATAGAGTACACGCATTTTTATCTTGACCAGTCATATCTATGCTTTCCAAATTTCGTGATGGTACATTCTAGTGACAGTATTTAATGATTACGTATATAATATTAACATTAGGTTACCGAGCTCCGCTCATTATTTCTTGAGAAATTGTGATTTTAAAATTATGATGATAATTAAAAAATGATAAAACAAATAATGATTATAACACAAAAATAAAATTTAAAAAATAACATGTTAAATTAAAATAAAAAAATAGACTGTATGTCAGGACTGAACGGTGGATTTCTGGTTTGTAAATTTCTGAAAGATAAACTAAAAAAACGGAGCTATTGATTTTCTATCAGTTTTTTTATGACCCGAAATTCCAGAGTTTTCCAAAAATAAAACCTTGCTAGATCGATTTTTTTCTCCTGATACCCCGCTGTACATAGACCATTGTAGCATAGTGAGACGGCGTCTAAATGTAAACGCGACTGATTTTTGGTCCAAATGCATTAGAAGGAATAATTATTTTATTTTTTTACCATTTCTCCGCTCTGATAAGAAAAAGCGTGGCGTTAAATTCCGCCACTTAATACGCAATGTCTCGACTTCGGGCTAAGTAAAGAATAGAGTGTATTGACACTATGCGTGCTATAACAGAAAAAGTTTTAAAGCTAAAAAACAAAAAGAGAATCATTCTACCTGTAACTTCCTCCAAGCGAGCACTAGCAATCCAAGCAGGTGGGTGATTCGGATTAGTTTCCCTCACAGATTTCAATAATAATCTGGCTTTCTTTATATCATTTATATCACCTCCATAAGTTGGTATCATTGATTGTAGATCAGTCAGGTAACCTTTAGGATCGACAACTGTCTGACCAGTCACTGAATCTGACACTTGTGACAGTTTTACGGTCATTAATGTGTTTCTCGCTTGGCCTATTTTTCTGAGATCCAAGTCACCTGTAAATGTAATAGTATTTAGTATTTGAAAAAAAAATATAAAATTTTTATATATAATGGAATTGGAATCAGGTCCTATTGGAGACCATATAAGTAAGCTCAGCCCTATTAATTACATTTTATGCCCAGCTATATAGAAATTCTTATATGCTAATTGCAATTTATTTATGTTGTTAGCATCTCTATATACTAATGTTCCCTGTAAACTTACTTTTTACATAAGCTATTAACCTTCAACAATAAAAAATTATAGCCAGGCCCTGACAGCATGTAAAATTTTAAAAACCATAATGATTTGACATGTTTGGAAATATAACAAACATATAGTAAAAGTCATTAATAATTTTTTTTTTACTTTTTTTTTCTAATAATTTAGTTCATATAAATAATTTTACCTGAAGGTGTCAACATGCCAGGTGTCATCACACCAGGCATCATGGATGCTAGGCCAGAACTTGGATCAATAGTAGATGACGATTCTCCTCCCAAGTTTCTTGACAACACACTATCAGGTAATGGTGTGAACTTTTCAGCTCTTGGATTCCTTTGCTTCCTATTCCTTGCATCCCCCACTTCTGGTATGGCCGCCCACTCATCTTCAGATACTAACTTAAGTTCTCTTTTTAAATCTGAGAACTGTTGTTGTATTTTGGGTCTGTGGATAAGTGACAACATTTTAGCCATTTAACATAAAAAAAAGTTATACATAGTAGAAGAACTGTAATACAACATAATGAGATATATAAATTTAATCTATTGCCTAAATATTATAATAAAAATATACCTTTCTTGACGATATCTTTCTAAGTCTTCTTTCAGGCGCTTCTCCCTGTACTCTTTCCTCTTTTCGTCCATCCTTTTATCAATAGATTCATAAATAGCATCAGCTTCAGCATCATCTTTGTCGTAAGGGTCCTAAAAGGAATATTAAAATAACTACCACTAAATTGTAATGAAATAATTATAAAATATGTATCAATAGAAAAGCTTACCTTTGAAAACAAGGAACCACTATATCCAGAAAATTCATCATAATTAGAATCATTAAGATCTTCGTCGTCATCTTCTTCTTCAGTTTTTTTACGTTTAGCTGCTGGAGGAGCATGTCGATCATCACTAGAATTTAAAATGTAAAAGTTTAGAGATAATTAGATGTGTTATGTTTTTAAAATTATTAAATATATTAGCAGATGCGCAAATCATTACTGAGCCATGAAACATTCATGGATAATTGATTATAATTGATTGTACTTACGATACATCATTAGCATCTCTGGCAGGGCCGATATCAGATCGAGTGGTGAATCCAGTTGCACTGAAAACGAAATAATGCTGAAATTATTCACATTCATCTTTTTAAAGTGGTTTTAAATGTATTGCATCACAATAAAACACAAACGTACCCTCTACCAACACCAGCTACATAACCTAATGGTGCCGGGATTCCTAAGAAATGTTTTTTATTTTTGTTGACAAACGCCTGGGGTGGAACTGACATTTTGATGTAAGTTTATTCACAATTTATTAAAAGGCTTAACGTTCCTTGTTTTCTTATTTTGAGGCACAATAAACATTTAACAAAAATGACACTTTAATATTGACATTTGGCGAATAACAAATGACATTGACACAAGCTTGACAAATAACACACGACGCTTGATGATCCATTTCTTATATTAATATAATATTTTTTATGAAAACAACATCTTCTGTTACTGAATATATATTTTGTTCTTAATCAGACATTTTAATCAGACATAGAATTAATTTAACACTTATAAAAGTAACGTTCCAAAAAAAATATTCATGTTACAATAAACTTTATAGGTATGTATTATCATTTATAATTCCATGTGTTGTCGTTCTTATACTTGTTTTTCCTTGGCCTTCTCTGAATTGTTGACTTCAGTGAATCTATGTAACTACGTCATAAAGAAATGTTTTTTAAACAAATTCACTATCATTAATATATAAATTAGTCATTTATAATTTTATAGGTCACAATTGTTGATATCTTGACAAATTGTTGATTCATCTTTTTTTTCATTCATCAGTTTTTTTAAACTGTAAAAAACGGTTTTTCGGCATAGCGGTGCCCTCAGAGAGGACCTAATGTCAGATACTTCGTTCTCAACTTTTCGCCAGAAACTGAGACATTACGCGATGAGTTGTGGAACTGAACGCCGCGCTTAATCCTAGTAAAATTTAGATATTCAATCTCCGAGTAGAAATCGAACTCACAATAATTACTTTACAGTCAGATATGTCCCACTGCGCTAAGACAGCCTCACACATTTGATTTTAATAAATCAATTAAATATAGTAAACGCAAATAGAACATTTAGTTCATTTTAGTTCAATAATGACCATAGAATATAAAATATAAAAATTAGAAAGCCTTCCATTTTATTTCGATTTATTTCTTTCTTTTTAGTGCTCCATTCTTTATAATTTTATTATAAATTAAACTTGTACTGAAAGTTCTCTATTTACGTTAGTCGTAAAGATATGACTTCTATTTGAAGTCGTATAGTCTTGAATAACATGATGATAAATTCATACGATCATCATGTTTATTTAATATTCTCTATTGTTAAGTTTCAGAGCCTATTTTAACTTTTTATTTATGTAAATAACACTTTGTAATGTTGAAAGTAGCATATGAGTATATAATAACCACACAGGGAACCGTTGGCAGCCTATGTTCTACAACAACCACGAACGATGCAGCTGTGTACAAACATAAATGCAAATCATTTAAAATTACGACTTACACCAAAAGATTAAGAAATACAATTTACTAAATATAAATCAATACGAAGAAAAATATTCTACTTCAAAAAAACTTTTCAAAGTTAACTGAAAAGTGATGTCTAACAGTTATGTTGTTTTTAATCTATATGAACTGTGAAGTGTTGACAAATGAAATGTTGCTTAGCAACGGCTACTGGCTAGTGACAATATAAAACAACATTTCCAAATGAAAATATTTATTGTTCCCTTAACTTTTAATACACTATACGTATTATAGAGAACTATGGCTGAATCCGTTGTAAGTCAGCTAAATAAAGAAGTGCCTTCCAATGACAACAGTACAAAAGAATTTTTGTTTCATGAAAATAATTGTATGGCCTACAAAGATAGTGATGAAGAAATTAAATTGATATTTAACGAGATTAAGAAATTGTCTGATTCTAAGAGCAACGATACTGTAATTGGAGAAGATGTTGATGACGTTGAATTAATTTTAAAAAGAGCGGAGGATATCGCTCAAGAGACTGAAAATTTATTAAAAAGTGGCCCTGTATTAGCGGCTGTAAAGAGTGGTCGGCAAAATGTTACAGGAAACATACCACAAATTAAAGTTACTCAAGCCAGTGACAATTTGACTAATGGTGAATATAACTCTTACACTACATACACAGGAAAGGTGAGTAAAAAGCATTTCTTATTTTAATCTTAGCTTTTATTACATAACTTTTTTAAAATATATTGATAATGCATGATATCACAACCTATGTTAAAATAAATAATTATATAAAGTAAGTTACACTTTTGCAACTTGAGCTGCAACTACCCTAAGCCCTGCTATTGATTCTCTTCCAACTGGTTCAATGTATGATGTGGGCAACACAAAACCATAGCGACCAGTGTCACTCAGTTCAATAGTGTATGCATATTTTATTCCTTGAGCTTTGGCCCAGTCGTCTGAACCGCCTGAGGCTGGGTATAAAAGTCCACTTGATGAGCCAACTGAATATTTTGTGCCACCTGTCTTTTCTATAGCCTATGAAAGGAATATAATTTTAAAGATAAGGTTTTTAAAGTTAAACTATCTTTTTCTTGAATTTATTTATATTATGTTAGTATTTTACATATGAATTGATAGTTAATATGATGAAATTATGTATCAGGGCAGTTTGCTGTGATAAATTATTATGGATAACATTAAATGTTTTTCATACAAATTAAGTTATTATCAAATCTCTAATAAATATGTCTATATTTTAACTTACCAATGCAACATTCTTTCCGAGAACATCCAAATCCTTGTGATCAGGTGGTACAACATTGTCATAACCCCAAGGGTATAGCAAATACTGCCCATAGCTGTGATAAGTTAGGTAAGCTGTGAAGTTAGCTGCACTGTTCTTGATGAATTCCTGTAACAATTATTTATAATAAATTGTTATGCTTTGTAATAGGATCACTATTTAAAATGTAAGCAGTAATTTCCTAAGATACACACATTTTAAAGTTTAAAAAAAAATATGAGTTGAAATGTACACTGATATAACATTTATAATATATAGGTTTAAAGATCTTTATTCTCTACAAGACAATACAAAGTCACTTATTTGAGAACATAATTAACTTAAAAATATAAAATTGCTAACATTCGTCACACCAACACCAACAATTAAATAAAACTAATTTTTAGTACTTAGTACGAAATTTAATAAGAGTAGAAAAGAAATGAAAAGAAAAGAAAAACGCACCCACTGTTTGCGTTAGTTGGTAAAATATTTCGCGAGTTGCGTTTTAAATGCGCTAAGTGAATGCGTCTTCCTTATACAAGAAGGTATTTTATTATAAAGCTGTGCTCCTTCAAATGTGACCATTTTTTTTCCATAATTAGTTCTGGTTTTTGGCAGAACTAAACTATTTAAAAACTGTATTCGTGATTGTTGTGAGTTCATTGTTCATTGATTGAAATGATTGCTTTCACCACAACAGAGAAATGAAAATAATTTTAAAAGCAATCAATGAATAGAAAATAATTTAAAAATCTGCAAATAAACACGCTATTTCTCGAGTTTGTGGCGCAAAATGGAGAATGGAATGTCTAGATACTAGGTTCTTATTGCCCTGCTATGCAAAAAAACGTTTTATATAAGAGTAAATATATAACTACAAATAAATTAAAAGAAGAATTATTTAATTGCTTATACATATACTTAATTCTTTTTAGTTGATTTTTTAGTCTAGACATGTTTATCTATATCTCAAATAGAGTATTACGATTTAACAGCCTCTTAAAATATAATTAGGTAAATAATTATATTTTAAAGTATTTCAAGTGTTATTTTATCTAACACATACTAATGGAGTTACTGATAAATACACCTGCTTACACTCTTAATGAAGTGTCTAATAGGTGTCTAAGAGGTACTTATACACTCGCTTTACTTACCGAAACGGCTCTGGATTCTGGTTCAGAAAAGGCCCTTGAGCCTCTATATATTTCGCTGCAAGGATTGCTGGATGAACCTTTACCTCCCCAACGATATCTAGAATATAGATAGAATAAATATATTTTGGCCATCCTGGTGCAGCACGACAATGTGTGACCGTATCCGAAATGGGTTGCGGATTCGATTCGTTTTTTTTAGCTTCACTCTGTATCCCGCGTACAGCAAGGTAGGCAGAGGGAACCTAATGTTAAGTGGCGGAACTTAACGCCGCGCTTTGCCTCGATACCAGAGCGAAGAAAATGGAAATATTAAATATTTCCATTCCTCGAGTGGAAATCAAACGCACAACCAGTCGTTTATAGTCACACGCTTGTGCCACTGCGCCACGATTGTGACACAGATTGTGGGTTTCTCCCATCTTTTATTTGCGTTTTAGGTTTAATCACACTCTAAAGAATTTATGTGAATAATTTTTGTACGTAATATACACAAAGTTAGGTACGCACGCCCTAATTGCGCCACGACGAGCATGTTAGTAGGTATGCTATCTAAATAGCAATCTAGTAGCGTACAATTTACGCACGTAGTATTTTTTTAAAAATGAAACATCAAAAATTGTTCAAATAAAACTAAAAGACTAAATATAAATACATACATATTGATTTAAGTAAAAAAAATCTAAAAAATATTAGCCCCGCGCTTTATTCCGCATGACAACCCAGAGAGAAACTTGTGTCAAAACACTCCGTTCTCCACAAAAAGGCGCATTGTCACATATTTTAAAATGTATCTTTCTTAGTTATACTACATACCTATTGTTTGTAGAGTTAATTTATTATTTCACGTTAATCTGAGTCAATATTAGTTCCACTCACCCGAAGTTCCTATTAAGATCAGCACCCGTGCATTGTCTTTGACCATATGAGGGCCTTCTATTTTTTCTCCATAAGCGATCTTTTACGTGTGTGTATTCGTAACCGTCTGGATTAACCACTGGCAGGAAGTACCTAAGAATATAAAAAAAATGCTAGAATACATGAAAATCATGAATAATGAAAATAGTATTGAACCGTAGCATTTGGAATAATAACCAAACTCATGAAGCTTAGATAAGTTTTAAATGAAGATGTTACATAATAAAAACTACAAAAAAATATTATTACAACTACTACTTGTTCGTCCACCTAATACGCAACCTCTTTTAACTGGCGGAAATGAAAGAATAGAGTACCTTATTAAATTATAAGAATCTCACCCTGCATCGCAGTAGTCAGAGAAAACCTAACGAGACAGCGCGTTGAGCAGAACTCAATGCCGCACTTTGTCTTACCAGAGAAGAAAAATAAAAAAATCCTTCGAGTGGGAATCGAACCCACAACTAATCTCATTTACAGTTAGAAGCAGTAAACGTTATTTAAATGCATTCATAGAACTTACCAGTCAATGTTTTTGATGTCATCTGATTCATCCGCAAAGTTTTCCGCAAGTTGATTAATAAAATAAGTGACAGTAGCCGGGCTGATCCATTCCCGAGCGTGAATACCTCCGTCAATAAATACTGCCTTGTTTGTAGCTTTCCCATCAGAAATTCTTAGTACCTATTAATTAATTATAATTTAGAGAATTATTGTTTTGATAAGGCCTAGGAGAAATGATTATATTTAAATTATTTTCATTTCTTCGTTCTGGCCATGTACCAGCCAGGTAGGGCTAGGTAACGTAATGTTTTTAATTGATTAAATATCTCAGAATACAGAGAGTGGAGTGTCTTGACTCTAGGCAGTCTATGCGTAACTTCTATGTAGAAGAAAATATAAAGTTGATAGTTACATACTTAATAACAAATGTTTAAATATAAAGGCATACCTAATCAAAATTATTATTATTATTGAATATTGCTACAGCAAACTGTAAATAAAATTGTGAGACGTATTTCGAGAATGTACAAATAAATATTAGGTATATTAATTTAAATTTAGCTAGCAGTTGTCAATTAGTCGTGTGGTAAGGGGCCCATCACAGCGCAATGGGACTGTAAACGCCATGATTCTATCACTATTCGGGGAAATTATTATATTGAAATTATTTCATTTCCTAAGATCCGTCACTATCGCCTAACTGCAAAATCTTGTGTCTGGCACAAGACTTCGCGTTTAGGCAGAAAGCGAGAACGTCGTGTCCTGACATTAGGGTTCTATCTTCCTATCCTGCAATACGGGATAAAAAGTGAACCTAAAAAGAACATTATTAGCTATGGTTACTAACCTTAAGATCTCTTCCTTCATGAGACTTCCCTATGCTGTTAACGCTTACTATTTTAGGATATGTCGTAGCCAAGTAGTCCATAAAACCGTGAATGTCTTCCAGTCTGTGATATTGCTTCCACGTCATTCGATGGCCTGGTAATAGAAAGAGACTTGTTAGATTTTGATACATATATTTATTGTTATAGGCTTTTAGAAGTTTAATAATATTTGAGCACAATTTTCGATTTTTTTAACAAAAATTAATTGTTAGCCAACATAAGTGTCGTCGTGATTTTTTGCCGCAGTTCTGATTTTAGTCTTGGTTACGTTTTCATTATTGACATAATACAAAATAAGAATTGATATATTACGAAAGTTAGTTACGAAAGCCTACTATACATTTTTATTTTATTTTATAAACAAACATGCGAAATATATCCTCTACCGAACATGTGAAATTAATCAACATAATTATATCCCCACAAACAAATATTAAAATAGTGTGTCGCCTATACATGAACGAACCCCAATTCGCATACGGCCAATACTCCATGGGCAATTTAAGGGAATTGTAGCCCATGTACGCACGTACCAAACCTAACCGCCGCAGATTGGCCCTGTAACGCCAAAAATTGTAAGCTCTCGCTGGAACAAAACCACATCCATCCTTGGAATATTGTTTATCGGATCTCCTGCTATATATAATATTTAAAATATCACAAACCTCGTCTGTTCTGAAGCTCTATTTCGTTTGCGTCTAACGGTGGGTTTTCTTCATTTATTCTCTTCTGCAGATCCTCAATAATAACATCGAATGAAATCTCTTCTCTATTAAATACTCTGGTCACATTTTGAACAGCGTTTGGCTTTACAAGGACGTCTACGTATGAGTGATTACCACCCCAAGTTGCTATAACTGTAAATTTATAAAAAAATATAATTATAACATAAAAAAATAGAAAACACAGTAAGCAAATATCACTATGATAATGTAAAACGTACGATTTCTACGGCGGAGTCTTCCCAGAATTCCCCTTACGCCAGATTTCTCCGTTGAAACTTTCCATACTTGCGCGCCCGAGTAGTCCACTTTCTCGTCAATGTCTGCTGCTTTCGCCAGTATCAATATTTCTTGTTCAACCTCATCCTTAATATCAGACGGAGGGTCTTCTACTGCAACGGTACTGGTAGCTAGCTCGGTTGTAGCGTCATACTCCGAGTTCTCTTGAGGCTGCTTTACTTCACCTCGTTTAGGCCATTCTGTTAATTATTATGTGCGTATTATAACCTAATTGTATATGAACATTTTTTTTTTAGCTTTACGCTGTATCCCGTACATAGCAGGATAGGCAGAGGGAACCTAGTGTTAAGACACTCCGTTTGGAGGCATTGCGTGTTAAGTGGCGGAACTTAACGCCGCGCTTTGCCTCTGATACCAAAGCGAAGGAAATGAAAATACTAAATATTATCACTCCTCGAGTGGGAATCGAACTCACAACCAGTCGTTTACAGTCCCACGTTCGTGCCACGGCGCGACTGGTCCGACGATATTTAGAAATGATACTATTTTAATAGGTTTAATAGGAATTAACTACTGTAATCCCTAGTACAAGGTAATAATCTACCTGCAACATTTTGAAGTGTTATTCGCACACTTAGGAAATTGAAAAATATTTTTAGAAAACGTATAAAAAAAATTAATCATATTGAGTTCAAAATCTTTATACGTTTCTTAGGTATTTCAATTTTATTTTAAAATGTTTATAAATCGCGAAAACAAAAGATTTTACCATATAGGTACTAGGTAGGTTATTATAGATTATTTTCAATGCTTATAAATAATCAAGGCGTAATTATTGCTAATGTTTGTGGTTTGTTTTGAGGGTGTGCTCACTACGTTGGATAAACGTGAGTATATAATATACAGTATCATCATTGTTACAATATATTCCTTTTGGTGTAGCGCGCCGTGACAATCCTTTTGTTCGTTGCGAGGTTTTACCTATTCAATTGGCAATGATAAGATCTTTCTATTGTTTTAAATGTATGTTATTTATTTATAGCACAGTTTTTAAGTACTTAAAATTTATTGAAATTTTTAGCATTTTAAAATTGATAGTGTTAACTATGCTAAAAAAGTTAGAAAACGTTTTTTTTAGTATTAAACGGAATAGTGAACGCTTGGATTGTTTTCAAAAGGTGCGGGTTTGAGTCTCACCATGTTCATTTTTTATACGTTTTCAAAAATGTTTTATTATCCTTAGTATTTATGAAACTTATTTTTAGTTTCTTCACGCTTTTCCCCGCACAATGGGGTAGTCTGAGAGGACCTACTGTCAGGACACTTCGTCCTCCACTTTCAGTCCGAAATCGAGACATTGCGTGCTCAGTAGAGGAACTCAACGCCGCCCTGTCTTAGGTACCAGAGCGAAGAAATTAAAATTTATATCATCATTCGACGAAGCGAAATCACCTCGAGTGTGAATTGAACTTAAAACCATCGCGTTACAGTCAGCCACTATCCCACTATGCAATGACGTCCTCAATTTACTTATTTAAAATTTTTTTTTAAATTTCAAAAATATTTGTTAGCATTTTTCCATTCAATTATACTATATAAATGAGATAAATACAAATACATAACATTTTTCTCTTATTTAGATACTAACCTAATCAAATTACAAATTTATTTAAAAACGTTAAAGAATATATGCGTGAAGAATTCAAATTCATTACTATCACGTATTAAACGCGCCTCTTTCTAACTGCGCCACGACTACGTGATTGACTTGTTTTACTGTTTTTTTAATGTAGGCATCTACTATTTGTGCGAATAGTTGTTAATTAAACTTTTTTTAACCAGCTTTATGCTTTTTCCTGCATATCAAGAGAGAATCTAGTGTCAGACATTCTGTTCTCCACATTCTGCCGTAATCGAGACATTGCTTTTAGTGTGACGGAATCGGTGCGGAGCTTTAAATAAAAAAAAAAAAACATCAAAATAGGCTTACCTATATATAGGTCTTATTCATTATTAGGCAGTATTCATAAAATTATGGACTCTTAATTGGTGTAATTGGCTTTGAATAATTTCTTAATAATACTTTTTTATTACTATTTTCGATTCACGCTTGGGGATATGATTATATTTTAATTATTTACATTTCTCCGTTTTGCTAGCTAAGACAAAGCGCGTTGAGTTCCGCCACTCAACACGTTAATAAGTTATTATTTCGGGAGGAAAGTGGATAACGGAGTGTGTTGACACTAGGTTCTCTCTGACCACCCTGTTATTAAGCTAAACCGTGAAAAATTAGAAATACAAATAAAATGTAATAAAGGTACAATAGTAGACAAAGTTACTATAAAAACTTGTAAATTTTATTTATTTTCCCCAACACATGTGTTAACGTAAGGAAAAACCAATTGTATTATTAAAATATATATTATAAAACAATTTAATAAAGTCACTTTTAGTTATATATTGCCGGATACAAATGAAAATACGCGATTAGCATGCGGCCCTAGTCCTCATGTGACCACGTTAAATGACTTTCTCTGACCGAGCCTCGGCTACTATGCGGTTGTACTGATCTCGCTCTAACTGTTCTATATTAGTAATGTACATATAACTTTAATAAACCTCTTAATATATTGTTTTTTCCCCATAGCGAGCTAGGCAGAGAGAACCTAGTGTCAAGACACTCCACGGTCTCTACTTTCCGTTCGAATTCAATACATCGCGTTTTTATTACAAAACTCTACCTCGCTCTTTGTCTTAACACGACGGAGAAACGATAATAATTTAAATATCGAATATAACCATTTTCTCGATTGGAAATTGAACCCATAGTCTATCGCGTTAACAGTTGTCCCATTGGACCACGATGGCATCTTTTGAATATTTTTTTTAAAATAATATTCTATATACTTAAAAATAAATGATTTATCATATTATCGTTACTAGCTTATTTATATTTATTAGTTCCTGTCGCTAAAAACGAGATGAGTTTCCGCAATTTTCTATTTTTCATTTCGTCCACGTACTCTGAAGGTAGTAAACTCTACATCCGGATTTACAATTTATCCTTATTTTAATATAAATAAACTTTGTCATCAGAAACAAAGGAAACATTGCCAGAAATAATAAAATTGAATGAAATTAAAAATATAACGCGTATATGTAAAAAATATATTTTGCTTAATTTTAATTATTAAATAATTAAATTAAGGATTAAAATTTTAAAATAAGGATTTTTTTTATTTTTTAAAAAGAAATAAATTATAATAATAGAATATTTTGATACTATGAAATTATTTATATGCGTATTTGTTATAATATAATATTTTCTTAAGAGTTTATTTATATTTTGATATAAGCAGATATTTTCAAATTTAGTAATTAACAATTAGAATTGAGTTTAAAAAAAACATAGCAATATAAGATAAAATCACTTAAACAAAATCTTACGAGAATTAAATATTGGTACAAAATATAAATCCAAAACTTTAATTTTAAATAAAAAAAAGAATATTACCTTTGCCTGGTTCGAGGTCATTGATGACTGGAGTGCAGGTAGCCGCCGTGGCCACCACTAGCAGCACAACCGTTCTTGACCACTTCCCCATCGTGACTGCCGGTGTACGACCACGTCCCATACATAAACACAGTCGTATCTATGCACTTGTGTGCAAGAAGCTCTTTAAAGCTGATTCATTGCGCAATAATTAATTTTAAATGTATATTTTATTAAAAATTATTATTATTATGGTATGATTTAAAATTAGTATTAACACATATGTTATATGCTTATTATTTTGTTAGAAATACTGTCGGTAGCCTAAGTATGGTAAATACTATATACTAATCTATATAGGAGTAGGTACTTTTGTATGTAATCCTACTTAATTAAGTATTTGCTATTGTACGGCAATTCCATTATATTAATATTAAGTTTAAGATATATTAAATATTATATGATTCACGTCTCAGAAAATGAGGTTTTAATGAACATATGTATTTTTAAGATTAAGGTTACACTGTTATTACAGTGAGTACTTATGTGTGTGTGTAGGTATTACATACAAATAGAGTTAAATATCTTAATGGGAAAGATTACGGGAAATTACGCATTAATATCAAATAACATTGTTTAGTCATTTATGTTTATTTTGGAACCAGAATGACAACCTTCTTGTCGTAGCAAGGCGCCATGCCCGGTCATTGCCTCTAAGTTGCAGTTATTTTATAATAACGAGAAACCGTGTTTACTGTAAACATGTTTTCTTCGTTTACGGCCTTTTATTAGAAATTTAACATCAGCCTTTTATTGATACTTTTACAGTTAATTCCATTCTAGCTTCTTTTCAATGATACCTATTCGTTTACGATTTTAATAGTAAAAAACCATATTACAAATGACTCACGTTTTCGTAGTAGGTTCAGTTGTTGTTTATTATTGTTGTATTTTTAGGTCAATCAAACTGTAAAGCAAGGCACTAAAGAGGGAAATGACATTCGAAGGAAACCAAAGCTAAGGCCTTTTTCCGCAGGTGTCATTGATTCCAAGAAAAAGGAAGCCGCTAAAGTCGCTAGATTTGTAACAAACTCACCAAAAAAAGCTTCTAATTGTAAACACGAATCCTTATTAGAAGAATTGAAAGATACTAATGAGAGGGTCAAGAATTTAGAATTGTTGAACGTTCAGTTAAACGAAGACAACAAAGTTTTACGAAAAAAGTTAGATCAGGTCAATGAGCAAAACTATCTTGCAGAATTAAAAGTAGCTGAATGTGAAAAATTTGTAGGTAGATTGTCAAAAGAGTACGAGAATAGAAATTTAGATCTGAAAACTGCGAAACAAAATGAGCAAAGTTTAATGGCGGAATTAAGTAAGGAAAGAAATGAAAGAAAGAATATTACTATTCAAAGAGACAAAGAGGCTATAGTTATACAAGATCTTCAGCGACAAGTTAAGGAAATGGAATTGATACTAAAAAGAAAACATCCGGATTCAGTATCAGCTTTAATAGGTACGTGAATTTTTCACTTTTCCTTATTAGTGTACTGTAAATTGAAGGCGAAAAAATCTTTAAAGTGTTAATTAGTTTAAGCTCTGTGAGTTTCCCTTTAGCTAAATGTCGTCCAAGCTGCTATTTTTTTTCAAATTGATATGTGCTACTTTGAATTTTATATATATAAATGTATGTATATATTTATTTTATAGTATTATACCTAAATAAGTAAAACTTATAAAAACCTTACTGCAGAATTGTGGTACGCTCGTAAAATGTCCTTAAATAAATATATGAATGTTTTTATAGGGAATCGAATTTAATTAATTGAAACAATTAGCACTACTCTAAATTTTAATATAACTTATAGCAATACTTTATGCACCTTTCTGCAACTTTTAGTAAGAAATTTCTTTATCCATTATTGGTTGCTTGTAAGAATTTGCTTATAGCGATAAGGCCGCCATTGCACATGTCTTTTAAACAAATTTGTAATAATGACATTTGTAAATATTATGTGCAATAAAGTATTATTATTATTACTTAGCTAGTTCTTACTATGCCATTTATATATTTTTCACAGTTGCATCGAAGTCAACTTCACTCGAAGACAACAAAAAGAAATTATTAGAAGAGCGTATAGCGAGATTAGAACAAGAACTAAAAGACAAGGAGAACCATTTTCAGGGTATTTTACTAACTCTACAAGAAAAATTTGGTGATATGAAACAAAAATATGAGAATCACATAATAGATGTTGAACGGCAACTTATGGAGGATAGAAAAACTAATAACGAGTTAAAGAATAAGATAAATAAAGCGAATTTGAATAATGTAGCGGTACAGACAGTGGCTAGGAATGTACAGACGGCTGGAACCCAAACATTCATAAAGGCAGATAGAGCATCTTCAGCTGTCAGTCGGTTAACACAAAATTCTGCGTTAATATTTAACAAGCTAAAAGAAGACAGCTACTTAGTGGCAACTATCAAAGGCCTTCAAGCCGAACTGACAGTGAAACAGCGGACCATATCGAAAATCAATCGGGAAACTGAAGAATTGAGGAAGAATTTAAGGAATCTGCAAAAGGAAAAGGAAGGTGAGATCCTTACCTAATTGGATATTTGTTTTGGTTTTTTATGTACTAAATATATTACTTACTTACTTGTAAAAAATAGTGTTGTGAACTTGTCAGAACTATACAGTAGTAGGATCCGAACTCACAACCGTTCTTTACAGTAGATATAATTTACATATTTAAAAAATACATCTATATTGTACTTTTTTATATAATTTATACAAATATATTAAATAATTTACTCGTCAATGTCATTTAAAAAGTATGAAGAGATTATTGACAAGGCGAAAGAGGTATGTGGGGACCGTAGTGCTTGGCGTTCTGTTCTCTCTGTCAACCCGGAAAGGATGAAGTGTGAAGGGGATGTAGTGAGAAAATGTTAATTGCCAATAAATAAAGAAATCGGTTTTGTTTCAGTCTTATTAAATTTGAACCCTCAAAGAAAAACATGTAAACCGGCAAAGTCCGCAGAAAACATTATAGCAAAAGTGAATTTGGAAATGGAGGCTGAATTGGGTGAAACGAGGAAACAAAGGGAAGTGTTGGTAGAAGAGAGAGTAGGATTGCTGGCGTCCCTTAAACGAACCAACGAAGACTTGATATTGCTGAAAAAGAAGAGGATCCAAGATGTAAGTTTGAATTATTTATTATTAGTGTATATATACATACGTGAATAAATTGATAAATAGAGTCGTATCCGGTCGAAATTGAATAAGAATATATTTTTGCGTAGGCGTGTAAAAGCTTAGTTTTTGTTTGTAATTCGTGTTTTTCGATTATTAATTACTTTTTACCTAAAAACGTTTATTTATTTATGCACACTCATAATAAAATCAATTGTAATGGTAATAAAACTTTTTTATAACATGTACATATATGCAGTTCGACTTACCAACCTGATACTAGGCATGAAGCTTAGTACTATATTCACATAATATTAGCTATATAATTTGGAGAGAAGGACCTTCAAACAGAGAGAGTGTAAAGATATTCCGTTCCCAGCTTTCCGACTCGTCTCGATTTCGGGACATATATATCCGTCAACAGGATATCGAACCTACAACCTATCGTGTTACGGTCAAACATTATTCTACTGCGTCACGATAGCCTTTCAGAATAATGTTAAGACGAAAATCACGATTATTATTGTGTTTGCTTATAATTATTGACGTGAGTATAACAAACAGTTGTTCCGTTATATACGAGTATTATGCGGGAAGTAGGTATCCTTTAACAATTAAATATAGTAGGTATATTTACTATATTTTATTGTTAAATATCTTTTGTAGATTTGCGATAATGCTTTACACTTGTTATGGACGTCATCGTTACTTTCTATTTGTCATAAATGCTATTATGTTTTATTGATATGTTTTTAGAAAGAAAGTTTTGCTGTTTTTTTTTTTATAATTTTATCACGCAGTTAAAATTTAGTGCCTACGTAATACGTTAGTCATCGATTTTGTTACAAAGCTCTTTTCTACGTATTCAGTTGCTTGATATTTAATTCTAAATCTTCGTCTGCCACATTGGTTTCATTCATGCGTGATAATAGATATATTTCGAATATTTTTCTTTTATAACCGTAGTTACAGTTACAGTTGAAGTAAAAAATGTTGTTCTTGTAAGCTAAAAATAACTAATAGTTTTGGTTATGTTGTATGACATTTGCCCAGTGAGTAACAAGAGAGAGATCATTCAAAGACAAAACAAATTGTTACAAATTTCAAGCTTTTTCCCAAATAGCAGGATAGTCAGAGAGAACCTAGTGTTTATTGTGTGTATTCAAGACTGAAATCGAGACATTACGCGTTCAGTAGTAATTAAAGGCGAAACCTAACGCCGCGCTTTGTCTTAACCTAACCAGAGCCGAACACTGAAAATGTAAATATCTATATCTATATTCTATATCTATATCTATATATATAATAAAAGAGTAGAAATGTGAATTCTGTACATGAAAAATTTCAGAAAAATTTTAATTGGGTATGTTAATATATCGATAACAGAGGCGAAAAAACCACTCAGTAGAATTTTTGTCTGTCTGTCTGTCTGTCTGTCTGTCTGTCTGTCTGTTAATTTGTTCGCCAATCACGCAAAAACTACTGGACAGAAATTAATGAATTTTGGTATAGTGATAGCTTATAGTCCAAAGGTACATATAGGATAGTTTTTATCCCGGATTTCCACGTAGTTTTTTTGGAAAAAATAAAAAACCGATATACGTAAATTATTTGTATACTGATATCTACCGGGTAGAAATTAATGAATTTTTGTATGGAGTTAGCTAAGAGGTTAGAGCAATATATGGGATAGTTTTCATCCTGGTATTCAATACAACTCCCGCAGAAAAATAAAATTAAAAAAAAAAACATTTAAATTATGTCGATAGTTCACGAGTGAAGCTAAATTTGTTTCAATATCACTAATTAAAATAATTATAAAATAAATTAAGCATAACGTTTATTAAAGATATATTTGACCGGTCTATAAAACTTTATATAATCTATATGACAGCAGATGTAACTACGTTTTCTGGAACGGGTAGCGCCATCTGTTATTATATAGTTGACATTGTATTAAATATATCCGTACTCATTAATATTATTATTATAAAAATGCAAAAATCTATATCTATATCTTTTATGTTTTCACGGGTAATCTACAGATTTCGTACATATATAGATGGTATATATATATATGTACGAAATCTGCTATCATATAGATATACTATGATAGCAGATTTCGTACGTTTTCTTACTATAACAGTTATCGCTATATGTTATCAAATAGTACAGACATTGTACTAGATGTATCGATGATTTTCTCAAGAACATAATTAGTGACGCAAGGTCAAATATAGACTACCCCCTTTTATAAAAAAAAATAATCCCAAAGAGCAATTGAGGATGAAAGTGGCAGGTCACGTGGCGAAGCCGCGGGTCGCTAGTAATAGAATACGCCGAGTGGAATAGAACCCACGCCCATTGCGTTTACAGTCATGCGCTGCCCCATTGCGCCACGACGGCCTTTGACATAAAAAAGCTATTTTAACTTATTTTTTATTACAAAATATATAAATCGTAAATAAGAATATTATACTATACAATTGTCTTAAATTTTACATTCGTATTATGATTTCACCTTCATGATAGATCCATTAATTAGTCACCTTTTCCTTGTATGTTATATTGAATACCAACATTATAGCTATTTAGATACGTATCGATAGAAGCATCTAAATTGTGAAGGAACTGGATATAGAATACGTTTAAAAATTACGTATAGAAAAACCTTGTGTTTTTTATATAGGTAATACAATCGTCTTAAATTATCCTCCTTCTGTGATTCGTATAAATAACATACTTAGAGCTGTTCGTTATACGTACATATATTTGTAGCTTCATTGAACACTTTATCTATACAAAAATTAGAGTGTTTGTTTGTAATATAATAATAACCGCTTGTTAGTAACAAGTGGTTATTTTAATTTATATTATTTTAATTTGCATCCTTATTTATATTATTAATGCGAAAGTCTGTCTGTTTGCTTTCACGGCTAATCTACTGGTTTGATTTGGATGTAATTTAGAAAGAAAGCAGTAAAAAATCCAGGGTCAAAGATCAACCTACAAAGGGTTGAAATAAGGGATGAAAGTTTATATCAAAAATCTTAAAGTGCTTGACCAATTGTAATGAAATTTGCCATAAATTTAGTTGATAATCCAAGGTTTGGTTTATATTGGTCTTTCAAAAATCCACCCCCGAGAGTTCCAATATAACAATACAGTTAGGTAGTTCACGCAGCGAAGCCGCGGGGCGCTAGTATGTGTATATACGAAAATAATATTTCTTACTATTTTTTCTGTTGGTTCCAGACCGGAACTGTTCTAGAGATAAGGATCTCTGTAACGGCTAGACCGATTTTGAAGGAACTTTTACTGGCTGAAAGTTGATGTAAGGAGAATTGATGGACCGTGACGTGATGTAAGGAGAATTGATGGACGTGACGTTTTTTTGCTTGAAAATTATTCGACTATTGACTATGGAAAATGTTTGTTTTGGCCTAAGTAATATAGGTAGGAAGGAATTTTTTTATGTTAGGCAATGTGTAAAGCAAAAAATATCATATCATCATCATAATCAGTTTAATTTTTTTCTTAATATAAACTAACATTCAAACATTTAAAATATACTTATTAAACACTTACAGTTTTTATTTATATTTTTTACAAATGACTACTCAAAAAGTGGGGAACGGAGTGTCTTAACACTAGGTTCCCTCTACCTACCCTGCTGTGTGCGGGATATAGCGTGAAGCTATTTAATTTAATTTAATTTTTAATTTAATTACTCAAAATAAAGAAATATTATGTTGTAAACGTGTAATCTGTTTTTGAATCTGCAATAACTTCCACGCGAGTAAAATGACGCTCTATATCGTTGACTACCACACTATTTTTAGTTCTTACCTCATATTTTTTTGGATTGAACTAACATGAAACATGAAGTATTATAGTGAAATTTAATGTAAAAAAATATTATATGTACCTATGCGTTTTATTAAGAGATCTGAAATAAAATATTGCACGAACTTACAGGCCAATAAATTAAATTAATTACAAATTCAGATATTCGCAAAATTCTTAATTGTAAATCGTTTTTATTTGATGTTATTCACGTTGGCCTATAATTTAAGAAATATATGAAGGGGCCAGTCTTGGCCAGTCTTGGACAAGCGTGTGACTGTAAACGACTGGTTGTGAGTTCGATTCCCACTCGAGGAGTGGAAATATTTAATATTTCCAATTTCTTCGCTCTGTTACCGAGGCAAATCGCGGCGTTAAGTTCCGCCACTTAACACGCAATGCCTCCAAAATTCGGCGGAAAATGGGGAACAAAGTGTCATAACACTAGGTTCCCTTTGCCTACCCTGTTATGCGGGAAAAAGGCTTAATTTTTTTTTACTTTGACTTAGTATATAGACGTATATATTAAGTCATATTATATATTTTATATATAAATTCACAAACCAACAAGGTACATAGATGCATTATATTGTATTATAACAATGAATGAGTTGGCGCGTAGCGTAGCGTACACATACCTTGCTCGGATGACGTATAGAACATTAAAGATAGACCGTTTTACATAATGGAGTCGTAAGGTTTTTTTTTAACTTTCAAGTAATGATTGTATTTATTTTAAATGACTAGAAAAAGAGTGGCAATGAGCACATCACTAACTTTTTTAGCGAATAAAATAAATAATTTGTACTCTAAGATACTTTTTCTAAAAAAAAAAATGTTTTGGTCTGATTACTTATTATGTTCGAAATATTTTTTCACGTGAATTTATTAGATTGTCTATCTTCAATGTATTGCTAGTCTAATTAAAAAAATAGAGCACTTCTTTTCCTTTAACAAAATTTATGCATTTAAAGTCGTTTATTAAAATCAAATTATATATTATTGTGTTCTATGAATGACTTATTCTGTTGAAAATTAAACATTTATTTCCACATTTAACGCGGAATTCAACGGCTGCAATTTAAATATGCTTATTTCTCCGAATGGGAATGGAACTTGCAATCATCACGTTTCAGACAGTCACTCATCTCACTACACCGTGACTGCCTCTAATATTTATTTTTTTTTAATTTTTTTTAGCTTCACGCTGTATCCCCCCCATAGTAGGGTAGGCAGAGGGAACCTTAAGACATTACGTTCCCCTCTTTCCACCGAATTCGGACGCATTGCGTATTAAGTGGCGGAACTTAACGCCGCGCTTTGTCTAGACACCAGAGCGAAGATAATGGAAATATTAAATATTTCCACCCCTCGACCCACAAACAGTCGCTTTATTATCACACTTCGTACCACTGAGCCACAACTGGCCCTAATATTACATTATTTGAACTAACTAATAAAGTCATTGTCCACAGCTCCACACACTTCAATTAGCTCACGAGAAGGAACTAATGCAAATGAACATGCAGTTATACCCTCTACAAGAAGAGATAAAACTGCTTAATAGGACGGTCGAAATCTTACAAGAGAGGGTGAGGGCGGCAGATGATAAGCTTTTGAGGTACCAGTGTGAATACAAAAGTGATGTGAACGCAGGAGGCGATAATAGAGGATTAAAACTAAAGGAACAAATGCAGAAGTAAGATTTGAGAAGCTCTTTTAATTTATTTATGTATACATGCGTACATATTATAAAATTGTAACTGATTTTTGTTTGTAAATGGAAGATGTATGAGAATATTTATTATTAAGGGCCTTTATTGTTGTAATATAACCCAAACGAATGTTTTTTCTTTGTGTCCGTTTGTCTGTACGTTGGTGTACGCTAATCTTAAGAATAGCTGAACCGATTTAAGTGCGATTTTGTCTATTATATTTTGGTAAGCTATCATTGATATCTAGCGTTTTTCTTAATTAAATCGGTCCATAAATACAAAAATATCAACTTATCAAAATAAGAATTTAGAATTCGAAATATTTCGTTATAATTGCATAGTTTGCGCAGGCGAAGCCGCGAGCGGGTTGTTAGTATTTATATATATTTTTAATATTTATCGTAAACATGTCGACCAATGGCGGATAGAAAAAAGCTTTTGTACTTTTGTACTGGGTAAAAACCTGTTTTACAGGTTACCAGGCTCTTTTGCATATGTATACTACATATATGACTCATCCTTACATATATAATTTTATTGGGTATTCCCAATATAAAAACAATATTTAAAACTAATAACTACATGAAGATTTATAAAGGACTAGTGACCCGCTCGCGCTTTCAATTACATAACAATATCTGTTCATATTCTCGCCGACCCGCGGAAGCGATTAATATTTTTCAAATTTTCATCCCCTATTTCAACCCTTTAGGGCTTGAAAATAGCCTATGTTTGACCCTGGGTCTTCAACTACTTTCATTCCGAATTCCATCCGTATTGGGCCGGTAGTTTAGCAGCGAAAGCGTAACAGACAGACAGGCAAACGTTCGTATTTATAAAAATTATATGGAAATATGGATTCTTGGTTTGTTTTCTGGTAGTATTAAGTCATACAGATAAGAAGCTTTAACTGAAGCCCAAAAACAATAATCGATCCTAATCCGAAAACTGCAACCTAAGATAGTTTTATTGATAATAATCAATCGAAGAATTGCATATTAAACTTTCACTTTACTCAAAATGTTGGTTAGATATTGATTATAGAAAAACAGTGCTAGATCAATCTAAGGTTTTTAGATTAAGGTCGATTATTGATATTGGATGTAAGTTGAATTACATTTCGCACAATTACGATATCTTAAGTTTGTGGTAAAGTTCATTAGTAAAGATGGTTTATTTATATTACGACATTTTGCAACGTTCTTTAAGAATTCTGAAGGAACAGAAGGAAAATTTATTTTTATGTTTCCTCTTAGTTTAGAAATTTTACACACATTTGGTAAGTCACGATATATCAACTACAATTTAAATAATTTCGAATATTTAAAAAACACAAGAATGTAGCCAATTGTTAATGTCATTCGAAAAGAATATAAAAAAAGGATATATTTTTTATCCTGGAAGTTGTCGTCATAATATATTATGTGTGTATACGAGTACTTGCGTATTTATGATAAGTGTTTGTACTTAGTTATTATTCATGAGTTCAAACAACAGGTTTAATTAATATAAACAATATAAACAACGATATAGGGTTTACGTATTTTTCTAAGTAAATATTGTTTTATTTATTCATTAAAATATGTTAATAAAAAGGCTTATTAAAATCTTTGGCAACAATAATTTCCAAACAAGATCAAAGATAGTTAAGACTAACCATTTGATAATCTGTAGGTAGGTACATATAATAAAAATGTAACTGATCACTGCCTTTATATGAAAAATATGTGAGAAAAATTATATAATTGACGGAAATTATCAATATAATGCAACATAAAACAATGATTATTTTCAATTTATTTTTTGTTCCGGCGATACAAAACGGCTGAACAGATTTATATGCAGTTTTGACTATTGTATTTTGAAAGACTTCCTTTTATTTCAATTGGTTCAAACAAAAATGATATAATTTATATAATAGCACGGGCGAACGAATATATTATTTAAAGTCATCTAGTTTACGCAAACGAAGCCGCGAAAGAGTGGCTAGTATTCAATATTCATATAAGAATACAAGCTTGAACATTTGTAAGTATTATTTGAGTTAGTGCAAAACGTAAGTTACAGGAAGTGTGTTCGACTGTTAAAAAAAATATTGCTTTCAAAACACTAAATATTAAACGAAAATTACGTTATGAGTTAAGGATAATTCGCCTCTGTATGGTATTTATATGTAAGTACATTGTTTGTAAACAACTTGGGTATTAGGTATATTGATGGTTCATCTATTTGACTTATGGTTTATTAATAAATTTAAAGTTTGTCACAATATATTGCTTACTGTAGGATTTCCACGTCCATATGTATGAGTTCATAAGTCAAAGTCGAACAACTTTATCCAAAATAAGAAGTTAAATGATTCATTTTTTGAACATAAAACTAATCAGTTAGACCTGAGAAGAATCGGCGCAAGAAACTCAACGAGACTTTTTTTTATTCAACAATTTACAATATACTCTTATTTATCAGTGACAATGATATCTTTAAAACAGATGGAACGAGCATTTTTTTTATAAGACGAGTGTTATCATTTATAAAATAATGAATCATTAACCTTCAACACACAAAAGTTTGATATAGAACATTCTCTAAGCCTATTTCTAGTATTTATAATAATTGTAGATCACCGTTAATATTTTTCTTGACATTTTCCAACATATGTGAAAAAAAATTAAAAAAATAGCTTCACGCTATATCCCGCACACAGCAGGGTAGGCAGAGGGAACCTAGTGTTAAGACACTCCGTTCCCGATATGTGAATATGGACATAATTTAAGGGTCACGTAAAGCTGATAGTAAGATTAACGACTGTTTTAAAATATTAAGTCGTTATATACCAACGTTTACTACAAGTTTACATAAAATATATTATACTATGATCGTCGGCTAACAACGGCTTAACTTAACTACTTAGTTAATTGACATATTTTAATGATTAGATAACGCGAATAATAAATAATTTATGTAGGTATTGGAATGAACATTGTTTCATAAAGTATGTTAGGTACATGGGTGACTTCATCAACGCGGTTATTTTAATTATTTTGAATTAAGTTTTCATATAATTATGATTTTTATCAGCTTTTAAATATGGTGTAAAATATCTAAAGACATCGTTCCTATTTTAGTTAGACTAACTGTGTCTGCGACTGTGTTCTTGGACTTTTGAAGTCACGGTAAAAAGTTAACTTTTTAAAATGAAATGAGCGTAAGTTACTCCGTATTGTATAAGCTATTGGCAGTAAAAGTCACATCGATATTGGTCTAGCCGTTCCCGAGATAAGCCGGAACAGATAAAAATTGTAAGAAATGTTATTTTAATATATAAACCGTTACCCACATATGTAAATGCATTTAGCTAAAAGTGGTTATTTTACACACGTACTTATGAATATTGGTCGCATAATGGAATTTAATTATGGTATATTTTTAGTATGATAAGATATCATTAAGTACAATACAACGTAAGGTTTTATCTAGTCAAGTATTTTTTGTGAAATTTTAAAGTAGGTAAGTTAATTTCAACCCAGCGACGTAAACTCAACGTGGTGCCTTCAATGCCTTAATAAAACTTTTTTTGGTATATAAGTCTTTTATTTATAGAGCGTTTTTCATTTATTGTATTAATAATCCTTTGTGTCGTAGTACTTTGTGTGCGATGGTTATGGGTTCGGTTCTCAAGTCGATCTGTTGAGATAAAGCTTTAGCTTTAAGGTTTTTACTCATAATGTCAAAGTCAAATAATTTTATTCAAAATAAGGAGTTACAAGCTTCATTTTTTGAACGCCAAATAGTTTACCACTAAATAATACTAGAGAAACCTTTTTTTTTTAAATCAGAAAATCTGTTACGGATACCCGCTCGGGGTGGAGACCCTTGACGCGGTTATGTGGGACTCCGTTTCGGCAAGATGGTACGCCTCCGTTTACTCACTAAAACCTGACGGTGCTCCTCTCCCGCCACTAGCCCAGGTCTCGGGTACTGCCCCAATCGTCCGTATACTTGGGCGGCGGGCGCCTGCAATGCTCGTCGTAGGAGTCGAGGGGTGATGATAGAGTAACCTACTCTCAAGACACTATTCTTTACTTACTGATTCGATTCATTCGAATTCGAAACATTGTGTTGAGTGCCTAAACTTAACTCCGCGATTTGTATTACCAGGCCGGCGAAAGACAAAGAGAAATTTAATACATCTACTTAATCATCCCTTGCAGTAGGAATCGAACCCACACCGTGTAAACTACAAGTATTCCTATCATCTCTTATACTTTCCCTTAATTTGAGATATGGTCATTCAATAGTTGGTTAAAATGGTTTATGTAGGTAATATTTAGTGAAATAGTCTAAACTAGGCAGTTGTGTCGACGGTTTCATTTTTAAATTTAAGACAACTTGGGGCTATGCTACGCTGCGTGTTCGAATCCTGTTGCGTTCAAATTTGAACGCGTTTTCTAAAAATATTTTTTAATTTACCAAGTGTATAAATAAAAATAACACTTTAAAGCGCTACAAACATATATCAGCTTAAATACTATTATAAATTTAAGTAATGTTTTAAAACATATAACTGTTTTATATATAAATGATGTGGACGATTTAAAGGGGTGCATCAAAGTTAGGAGTGTTATGTGCTTGTTCTGATACATTACGCTTTCATTAGATACTATACCTATATTACCACATTTAGTAATTATAAAATGAATAAATATACAGTATATTTTGTTTGCCTTGTATATTTAATAATCACAGGGAGGTTTAATTGCACCTCCTTGCCTAAGCTGCTAGTGACCATGTGAACGATACAATTTAGTTTTGATAATAAACTAGGTTCCGAGGATTTCCTTGGGCACCTATATGGAGTTCTATTAGTGGTCAAACGTTACTATCCTTTTAAGGTCAACATCGTATTTACTATTTCCCATTTGGGCCAAATACCTGTGAATTATTATTACTCATACGTATTCCATGGGAACATGCAGCATATAAGGTAAATGCCCCATATTTCTACATGTTAAGGCGCTTATGACTTATAACGGTTTCAAATATTGAATAAATTATATTATAATAAATTACATTATATCAGTTTGATGTTTTTAATACGTTTTACATTTCATTTCGTTGTAAACCCCTTTTTTCAGTTCTTTTTCGTGATAGAATTTAGCTCTGCTTTTAAGTAGGTACGTTAATCTGTTAAAACCCCTGTTTCGATACAACTTTTTTACAACAAGTCAATATCATTTTAAAAGTTTTACTTATTACAAAACGGAACAAAATAAATGTCACAATGAGATGAAATTAAGGACAATTAACTTTTATTTAAGTCTTAATGCCTCCAGAATTCTATGGGAAGAGGGGAACGGGGTGTCATAACATTAGGTTGCCTCTGCTTATCTTGCTGTGTGCAGGATATAGCTAAATGTTAAAAATAAAATATTTCATTGTGAATGAAATATAGAAATATTACATTTTCTTCGTATTCTTCTATTAAATAAATCAATTTCTCGACTGGGAGTCGAACTCACAACCAGTCGCGATTATAGGCACAATTTGTCTCCCTGCGCAACGACTGACCACAATACAGCTTTAAATTTACCTCGACACCAGAGCGAAGAAAATGGAAACATTAAATATTTCCACTCCTCGAGTGGGAATCGAACCCACAACCAGTCGTTTACAGTCACACGCTTGTGCCACTGGACCACGACTGACCTATAGATATTTATTGTATACTAGCGGCCCGCTCGCGGCTTCGCCGCGTGAACTATTTCGTTATATTGCAACCCTCGGGGGTGCATTTTTAATAAATAAAGTAGCCTATGTTTAACTTTAGACTATCAACTATATCTATGCCAAAATTCATTACAATTGGTCAAGCAGTTTAGATTTTTCATATAAACTTTCATCCCCTATTTCAACCCTGTAGAGGTTGATTTTTGATAAAATAAGTAGCCTATGTTAGACCCAGTCACTTTTACTACTTTCATTCTAAATTTCATCCAAATCGGACCGGTAGATTAGCCGTGAAAGCGTGACAGACAAACACACAGACTTTCGCATTTATAATATAAGTATGGATTTGATGAATAACGAATGAAATTTCATAGTTTTATCAATTCTTATCATGAATCATTGTTAACCCTTGACTTAGCTGACCGTAGTCGCTAATATCTGGAATTCATGAGCACAGGACAAGTTAAGCAAGTTATGTATAAAGGGTAATCACCTGCCGTTAGCGTGTGGTGGACCGTCGCGCGTCGACCGGTCCTAATGGAAGGAGGCCGTTATTTGTACATACAATTGATAATATAGATATGTTTCTACAGAAATATACCGAAAGCTAATGGTTTTTATTTAAAACTCATGAAAATACTTACGTATGTATATTTTTTACCAAAGGAACGTAAATATTTACATATATTTTTGAGTTTCACAGTTTTCCTGTAAAGCAGGGTAGTCGGAGAGAACTAAGTGCAATGACACTCCGTTACACACATTCCGTCTTACATCAAGACGTTGCGTATTGAGTGACAGAATTATCGCCTCACCTTGTCTTATGTACCAGAGCGAAGAAACGGAGTCTTCCGAGTGGGAATCAAAGTCAGAACCATCGCGTTTATAGTCAGCCAGTCTATCGTACTGCGCCACTTTGGTGGTCACGTAGGTAGAAAAAATATTTGTTTTATAACTCAACATGTGGAACATATTGTTTTATTGCTGTATTGTTAAAAATGTTAAAATAATGTCAAGTCCCGTTTATTTTTACTTATTTATTTAATTAAAGTTAGATTTAAAATGTTATTTCTTAGTGGACGCTTCTTGATTTGGGCCTTTTTTTACTTTAGGAGATATGTCCAAGACAGTTAAAATCGTAAGTGTCATGTGGCTAAGGCTAAAACTGTTGTAATTAATATTCTCTATATTATATGAATTTAAGCAACTGAAAGTTCATAACATTCTCTTATTTGTTTTCCAAATTGACCGTTCATGCATTTAGCAGAGTGCGGTTTGGAATTAAAGGTAAACTTACAAGAAATATTAGCGATTATAGAATAGAATAGATATATCTATTATAGAATAGAATAGTAATATCACTTTTTTACCGCCTATATTGCATTCTAAATAAAAAAAGGTTGCCAAAGAAATCTTGCTCAGGGTACTCGTAGTGTTAAAGCCGGCAAAGTAGGCAGTGATAACGGAGTAGCGAAGCCCAGCTTTGTATCAGTGCGGAGAAATGAATGTATTTCAAATATATTTTAAAATGAAATTACTTTTATTTATTTATTTATTACTAACTGGATTAATTGCGTATATTTTTGCTTTGAACGATTTACAGTAGCCTATGGTCACAGGTCCGTCTATTGTAAATACGGCGAGAAAAAAAAGAAATATATGGAATAATCGCGAAAACAAACGATCTTATTAATTTAAATACAAAAATTCGCCGAGTTGAGATTGAACCCATAGCTATAATTGTGCACTGTACCACTGGCACCATAATGGTGTCAATAAAATATCGCCGATCCCATGAAATCGAGTTGTAATAGCATAATATTTAAAAGTATTTAATAAATAGCATTCTCTCTTGCCATCCCGGTGCGTTCAATCTTTATACGTTTTCTAAATGTCTTTTTCAATTTTCCTAAGAGTGGAATAACACTAAAAATGTTTAAAAGTAGCATAATATTGTTTTTCAGAAAGGCAACAAAACAGTAGTAGGACAGTGTGGCAGTAAAATATTGTGGATATTGGAGTTAGAGCTATTTCCATTAAAAACAAATTGCTAATTGATAAATACAAAGACAAATTGTTAAATGTGTTTTATTAATAATCTTTCTGCAGAATTCTGAATGCAATGCGTGTCAAGTGACGGAACTCGAAGCCGCACTTTATCTAGATCGAATATGAAATATTTCCACTCTTCGAGTGGGAATCGAACCCACAACCAGTCGCGTTTACGGTCACACTTATGAGCCCCTGCCCCTCTACTGGCCTCAAATGGGAACGGAATGTCTTAACATTAGGTTCCGTCTGCGTACCCTGTTTATGCGAGAGACATCGTGAAGCGAGAAATAACCACATCAATACTAGTTAGCTTATTGGTAAAACCGCTTCGACTAAATAAACAAAGTGTGTACTTTAAACAGTGATAACCATTTTTTTTAATGTGTAATAATGAAAATGCATATTTTACTCTTAGAAGACGTACTTAGGCGTTACTCACGCAAGGCCAGTTCATCAAACAATACAGTCAGAACTAAACCAAAATTTTTAAAATGTATTTTATTTCATATGGCACTAACGCGAATATAGTACCTATGCTATTAACTGCTGTATAGAGAAAAATTGTAGGTCGTAAGTGACAAGAAATGTTTCATTAACATAACTAACTCATGCAATGTAAGTTTTGAAGGTGTGAATCGATTAAAATTAATGCTTTATATTTCCGCCAAAAACATTAAAAAAATTATGAAAAATTCACCAGTACCAGTAGTAGAGTAACCAAATATGGTATAAAAATTTAAAAAATGCTCTTTCGATTCTGATTGGCGTTATAAGTCTTAATATATGAGAAGACAGATGCTTCATTTTACGCTAAGGGCAATGGAAAGAAACGCAGCAATAATTTGTTTAGCGTTTTGAAAAAAAGTCATTATATTAAATTGTATATGTAACACAGGCGACAGCGTCTGTACGCGATTGGTTGCGGATTCGATTTCCACTTGTGGAATAATCATATTATTTTAATTTCCGTTCTTTTGAAAACACAAAGTGCGACGTGCGCCACTCAACACACGATGACTCGATTTAAAGTGGAGAACGAAGTGTCTTGACACTAGGTTTTTTCTGCCTAACTACTAAAAAAAGTATGAATACCAGCGTACGCATGAAAAGATTTTCCGTAGCGCTTTTTTCCCAGATTATTTTATAGGTTTATTGATCGGGCTGAAAACTAATTATTTTAAAACATAAAATATATGCTTATAACCATCAGAAATAATGTATATATGAAGAGTGAAAAAATATTTGAAATCGGTTTTATAGTTTCGGAGATTACCTATCTCAAATATACAAACTCAAAAACGCTTACCTTTTTATATTAACGTAGATATTATCAAACAAATAACACACAAAGGGCTGCCAGTAATATGTTTATTAACATAGCTCTATATATACATTAATTGTAATTTGAAAATAGAAACATTTTATGTAGAAAATCACAAATTCAATAAAAACGTGGCATTCAATAAAATTAGGCTTGACGTTGATATTCTATCTGACATCATGGACTCACAACTCACATAGACTCCAAGAAAAAAAAACAGAAATGCCATAAACAAGAAAAAAACGGCAACAAACGTATTGCTCAAGTATCGGATTCTCTAATATATATCACATTAAAACAATGCACTTTACATAAATAAATTATAAAATTGTCAACTGAGTGTTTATTTCATTATATCATATATCATATTATGTATAAAACAATGTCAGAACGGTTCACCATAATCTGATCACGTGGTCCACAAAACGCAAACAATAGTTTAGAATCCGTAGTGCACGATACACAACAATCCTCACCGTTGTCAACGGGAATGACACAAACATCTATAGTGTATATAACGGGACACTGTTAACTAGTGACACAATATTCCGTTGGGTCACTTGCAAGTAAGCTATTCACAATTCACTAGTTCATATTAAAGCGTGTTCTGCAGAACACTGAGGTCCATGGCTAATCAGCTTCACCGTTGGTGACCGTTAGTGGATCATCTTCCTCATTGTAATCTAAAGATAGAACGGAAGCCCTCCTACGTTTCCCTAGAGGGGTATCACTGCAATCACTTCCTGAATAAGTCCGTTTTGGTGAAGATCTGTTACCGTTCACCGTTGCATGTGAAGCCCGGAGTTCTTGTTGTAGGAATAACACTGTACTCTGCATACCTTCCACATCCTCGTCTAACTCTTGGAGGAACTCGTCTAATTCTGAAACAGTATGTATGATTATTGGAGTTAAATATTATTTGAAATTTTAGTTATGGAACAAATTTTAAATTACTGCTAAGTTAACAAAAAAAAACAGGCGTAAATATGTTGAGGAACTTTTCATCACATGCACTTTGAAGGTTAACTTTTATTCCTAAATTTTGTTTTGTGAACATTTATTATGAAGAATTGTTTCATTTCTTTGATTTTCGTTTTTTAATTAGCCATATATCCTATTATAAATAAAACATACTAAGTTGAATAGTCATAAAGAAATTAATATACAATTCGATTATTAATCTATATACAAAGCTTTCAAATACCTAAAACTTCCACTCGGTATATAAAATTTTTAAATGCAATACTATTAACAAACAGCAGGCGTAAGCAATCTGCAGTCCTATTAATATTGTTTTGCGGCCTTCATTCATTTATATAATACATCCCACTACTTTTTAAATACTATTAAAAAATGTCAGAAGTTTTCTAAAAGTCCTTTTCAATTTTCCTTAGTGTGGAATAACACTTTAAAAAAATGTTTTAAAGAAATGTCATTCAAAATAACCTACGCAAAAATTAAAAATTTAGATTAAACCGTTACTAAAAAAAAGTTGCTCACCCCTCATTCACATCAATTTAAACAAAAATGACATCCATGCTAAAGCCCACAAAAAAACATATAAACAAACCTGATTGTGACTTCTTAACTTCTTCACTAAAACTCTTTTGCAACGCCAGATCACCTTCCAACTTGGCTATCCTGCCGCTAGACGTCATACGTCCCAAATCCTCATTCTCCTGATGTAAAAGCCTGCATTTTGCCATTAATTTCTTCCCTGTATTCGAGTCCGGTGTGAATTTCCACGCAGATAATTCGTTTTGCGTTTCTTCTAACCTTGCTTTTGTTGATGTTAGCTCTTGTTTCAATCTTAATATTAACATATTTACAGCGGGGTCTAGGAGCGACGGTCTGCCGTTTAGACTTGCGTGTGATGATTTAAGTTCTGTGATTTGACTCTGGAATGGGGAAAATAGTATGTTTATATATATGCATATATATATTGACATAAAGAGGATAACTTGTAACTAATAAATGTCCTACTTGTTGCAAATCACCTTTTATATTTTTAATACAAATGAATCACTTCAAACTATATATCTCTTTGGAAAAGATATACCTATAAGTAAATTCTGCGATTTTTTGTTCAGAAACTATTCACGACATAAGTCCTAAATAATTTTCAACACTCATTTTAAAGCGTTATCATCAGACTTAAAGAAAGTACATTTTTAGGAAACGTATAAAAATTTGAACACCGCGGGATTTGAACCCACGCCTCTTGGAAACCGTTCTAGCGCTCAAACGCTAAATAATTTTATTATTTGAATTTCATACACATGGCCACGTTTTTGAAACTATTATCCGCATAAATACCATCTGATTGTAAACGCGACGTTGCTGGGTTTAATTATTAATTAATCATGGATTATTTATATTATTTTTTATATTCAGATTATTTATATTATTAAACATTTAAATTATTTACATTTGCCCGTTTCAATAAAACAGTGAAATTCAATTCCGCCAATCAACACACTGTTTTAGCTGAGAAGTAGAAAACAGAGAGCCTTGGCACTAAGTTATCCGCATTCTATGCAGTAAAAATACTGAAGGTACAAAAACAACTCACTACATAATCTTGTATTTCCTGTTCCTTAGCTGCCAACCTCCTGACAAGTATCTTCTCTCTGTGTTGTGACTCAGCATACTGTTGTTTTATCCTATCCTCTACCTCTTTCGCCTTTTCCAAGCTTCCTATACAAAATAAATAACACTTTTAAAAATATATATTTTTTTATATAAAACAAAATTTTAACAAAAATAAGAATGGCGTTATTACAAACTTTTACAAATGTAATGTTAACATAACATTTTTTTTAAATCGACAATACCTTAACTAAACTATGTATTTACAAGATTTAAATAAGTATTTACCTTATTATTATAACATTTTCTTTTTTTAAACAAGTTATTAAAATATGTAATTTGAATAAATTGATTTATGTGTTTTTTCTAATAAGGTAAATATATATACACATTCGAGCTTTAAAATTACAATTCTGTCAAATTAATCTATATACACATTTATACTAGTCAAAGTCAATTGTAATCTAATTGGAAATGAATAAAGAAAATATAAAAAGTAACAAATTTTAAATGCATGCATGTAAATAAAGTTTAAGGTAAAAGAATTAAAAAAAAAAATAATCCTGGGGAATTCCACAAGTATGTAAAAAAATGTATAATATGCACTTAAATAAATTTAAAACTTAGTTTACAATTGATTGCATTATATTAATAAAGGGTTTTTTTTAGAGTCATATCTTTCTGGACAGAGCCTGGAAATGGCATCGGAAGTGTAAACTTACAAGGTCTCTTTAAAAACCAGCCTCCACTGTCCAAGCTCCTCTCACAACCTGACTGAATTCATGAAGATTGTAATAATATGGTCTTTCAAATTTGTAACAGAAATGAATTAATGAACTATCATCATTTTTAGCAAAAATTAAGATGGTTCAGTAATTAAAGAAATATCTCTGTTATGCCTATTTTAAAGTTAGTAATAAACTTAACCTTGTACTTGTTTACAAAAAAAAAATAGAATAAATATTTATGAAATAAAATTGATTGCAAATAAAATAATTTAAAGATATTACTATTAATTCTTACAAGAAAAAAATGTAACATAAAAATACTAGTTATTTTTTTGTTGACCTTTATACAATAAGTTTCTTTCCAATCAAATTTTTTTAATAATCAAAATAGATTATTTTTTAATTCTAATAAAAACATTAAGAATGTATTTGTATAATTTTAAGGAATAATGTAGTAAAATTGTGAATGAAATATGCCATGCTCGAAGACTGATAATATTTACCAAGTCAGGTTATTATAATGTATATTATGAATATATTGTAATATACATTAAAGCAGTTTTAAAACTAACTCTACTTGTGTTTTCAATTATTAAATTGACTATTTAAAAACAACTATAGATATTTTATTGTTATTCTACATACAGAAAGGTAGTAACAACAATAAGCAACACACAAACGGAGAGCCTGCAAACATTGAGCAATTTATATGTAACTCACAGGAGGGACTGGAACTGTGGAGGCCTACAGTTTCCATTGCATAGACCATACAATATAAGACCCCTTATTATATATATTTCCCAAGTTTCAAAAAAATCTCTTAAATTATCTTGCCCCCTAAGCTTTTGAAAGAACTTTCATGCCTAGCATTCCTTCAGCAGTCTACGCCCATTACTTTCAGCCGTTTGTTTTCATTCATTATCAAAACAATTTTATATTAAAAATGTAATAACAATATCATTAAAAAAAATAATAATAACTATTAGTTAGGCTTAATATTTATACAAGCTGAAAAGATGGATCATGTTTTTGTTTTTTAAGACAATGTTTCAAATAATTACAGGAAGAAATTTCAAAGCCATGAAGGTTGTGGATTGAATCCCCACTCAGAGAAACTAATAATATTTAAGTTATTGCAAATTCTCTATATGTGCATGAAAAAAAAACATGTCTTAAATTGGGGTATTAGAGAGAAAGTATGGAGGAATGGAGAAATGAGATCTCTCTGTTTAACTTGCAGAGCATGAAGCTGGAAAAAGAAAGTCTGTTACTTAAATCTTCCTTTCAAAGTGTGGTCATTTAGAAACAACATTTTTTTTTATTTTAAATATTTTGTAGGGCAAAGAAAGTCAGTTCTTCAATTTATTGTACTTTGACAAATTAGTGTTTAGAAAATAGAATAAATAGTACAGTTTGTTGTTTGTTAGTGCAGTACAGTAATGCAGGAATTACATACAAACTACAAAATATTGGCAATCATACATAATACTTTCAAAACCTGTTTGATCTGACAAATTTGATAAATATTATTACTAATAGTTATTGCCGATATGACAAATAATATATAACTGTAGAAGATATGTAAAATTAGTTCCTTTAACAAATTATTTAATAAAGTAAAGTGCATATGATATATAACTTCTAGAATGAGTTACTAAACATAAAAATATTTCAACAATTATAGCAGTAAAATGAGACTGCTCTATTATTATAATAAGCACAACTTTTTATAATTTAAAAAAGAATAACACAACAGAATGTAAATGGTAATGAATGTTGAAAATATATATTTTCAAATATTATGGATGTCTGATGTGATTAAAAACTATATTTTTCAGCTTCTCCCTTTTCTCATAGCAGGCTATTCAGAGAATCTAGTCTTACCTACTTACTTAGTTAAGGAAAACTAAAAATAAAATCTTTCCTACCCCAAATGTAGATGGAACCCACAACCATTGTTTAAAATGTCCCGTCCTCCACAATGTCATCAATTATGCACATAGACAATTAAAAAATAAATGATTATTATGAGCTCAAGTTATATCTGTTTATACTAGTAATAAAATCCAATTAATGTACCAATGGTATTTGCTACAAGACTTTTTCTCTTTCACAATCATGTATGAATATATATTAGCAGAAATACTAATTAGAGAAACAATTTTCATATACAGCTTAAGTGTTTTAAAGAGTTTCAAATATATTCAGTAATTATACATTATAGCACATATTGAACATTTATACTTTCACAATTTTATAGCCAATTAACTGATTACTGGACATAAGTTTTGTGTAAATGGATATATAACATCAAAATTACTATATATTCTGTAATTTGTAAATATTGGCTATTGAACAGTTAACATAATTACATGTTTAAATCAGCATTATAATATTATAATTAACATTTTTTGACATCAGACATTTCATTAAAAACATTTTCATGTAAGTATCATACATACTATTTACATAGTTAAAATGTACAAACATTGATTGACACATTCTAAATTATCAAATAAATAAGAGGCATATTTACTTTGTTATGTTGACCAATAGTTGAAGAACCAGTATTGCTTCCTGTTGCCATATTTGTTATAATTTTAAAACACTGAACATAACACAGTTCCAAGATAACTTGGAAATTCACTAGGCTTGCCATGGCCACTTGATGTATGCACTTCCACAGATCACTCCACTGGCACCGCTCTTACACAGCATAACACCATTCTTCTTTATTCATCTTTAAATAACACCTAAATACACCCGATACCACATATTTAACAATTAACATGTCATATCACATTTTATTGAACAGGTTATTATAACAGTATCACTAATTTTAGTTAAAGCATTGTCGATATAAAGTAACTAAAGAGTGTTTGCACGAAATCTGCACGCGGGTCGGGGATCGCCGACCGTGACCACTACCAAGCCGATGTAACGTTTTCGTAAATACCTTCCAGCTGCTTGTTCAACGTTTCTAGGTGGTCAATGTACAAGTCCTGGTTTCTCCACGAGGCGCGTAGCGACTCCGCGGTGACTGTGTCGAGCTGCACCGAGGTCAACAACACGCGCGCCACGTTAGTGACGCCGCCGGAGACGCCGTCACTCGCCGACTCCCCGTGCCGTTCCGAATCCTCGGACATTGCCTTCCCACTACTATGTTAAGAGGCTCTTTCAACTGTAAGTAAATGTTCGTGGTTAAATCCAGAGAAATGATCGTTTGCTGTGACCCGCCGTTATCAGAAACCTGTAACAATGACGCAGCTCGAACGTTGTAACGTTCGATATAGTATACTTACATGTTTTATATATTAGTTTATTGCAATGCTTTGTACACTAATACTTAATAAATTAGTTTACACAGTTTATTATTCAGAACTGAGTTATTTTTTTAAAAGTATGTAAGTCACTCCTACTTGAAAGCCGCCATTTTATCACGTAGTTAGTTTCAACTAGTGTTGCCAGATGCCACTTTATGATTAACAGCATGGCAGTTGCCACTGTTTGTATAACTTTTGCCGGGAAAATATTGATTGTTAAAACGATTATAAAATCATATATCTACCTAGATTTTGGCTTTATTTAATTAAGATTATAAATTTTAAGATCTTTTCACTAAATAAATTAATTGATATATGAATAATGTTAAATAACTAAAAGGATTAATAGTTCACTCCAGAGCTTCATAAGCGATACAATAAATTGGTGAATGTTAAAATATTATTTATTTGATAGGTGTTCTACGTTTTTTTTTAAATGAATCTCGAATAAGTGTTTAAAACTATTTTCATATCTTTACTAATAGTAAAACACAAAGTACGACGTTGACTTTTGGGCGAAAAAATAAACATTACGTGCTGAGTGGAACTTGAAAACGAAGTGTCGAAACACTAAGTTCTTTCTTACAATGTTGCGACGAGGCAAAGAGCATGGAGTCGAAACATAGATATTTAAATGATTGTAACTCGAAATAAAATTGCTATTACATAAAAAAAATAGTTATAATAATAAAATATTATCAGTAAAATATTACTCCTATCATCTTTTCTTAAAAATTTGTTTCATTTACTCATTGATTAGCTAAATGTTTTTAAAGGAATATTTATATCTACTTAGACACTTATTAGAAAGTTATTAGATTGTTAATAGATGGCGCTACTCCGTTATGAAAAAAGTAAATTTCTAAAAGTAGTTGACACTTTTTATATATTTTTTCTGCCTTATTCTCCATAAAAAGCACAGGATATGTTTAAATATAAAAAAAAAACAACATAATCTGCTTTAGTGTTAAGGTACCTATTTTCGTTATTAAGCTGCTGTTGCTTGTACAAATGATCTTCTGAGCAATAATAAATTAAGATTTTAATTTTTTTTTAGCTTCACCTGTATCACGCACACAGCGAGTTAGGCAGAGGGAACCTAGTTTTAAGACCCTTCGTGCAATCAGCAGGCATTATCTGTTAAGTGGCAGTACTCAAAGCTGCCTTGATACTAGAGCGAAGAAAATGGAATATAAAATATTATAATTCCTCGAGCCGAAATTGGATTCACAACCAATAGCGCTTACAATCAAAATTTGTGCCCCTGCGCCACGACTGTCCTCAGGCTTTAAGGAAATTGACAATTTTAATTTTACTAAAAAAAAATTATAAGGATTCAAATTTTTCGCTTATTAGTAATTCAATTACATACAAAAAGATTACCCACATCAATCATTCAGAAAAGTTTTCTGGACAGAGTCGAAACGCAAGGCGGTTCTCATGAAGGTAAATTTTAACGCATAAGTTCCTTCTCGAGCGTAGGGAACCTGGTGTGTACAAAAAATAGGAATGCTCATAATACGTAGTTTTACAAAGAATTTAAAAATTTGAGCGTATTGATTATACTTATTTATTTAGTGGACCTCGGTATATTAACGTTAATGCTAAACCATAATTATGATGAGTTCAATTTTGTTAAATAATACAAGGTAAACTCTTCTTTTGTGATTATTAATTTTGTGGGGCCAGTCGTGGCGTAGGGGCCAATTGTGGCGCAGAGGTACAAAATGTGTCTGTAAAGCGACTGGTTCGGTGGTGGTGGTGGACTGGAACTATGTATTATTTTCATTTTCGTCGCTCTGGTGTCAAGGCAAAGCGCGGCGCTAAGTTCCGCCACTTAATACGCAATGCCTCCAAATTTGGCGGAAAGTGGGGAACGGAGTGTTTTAACGCTAGGTTCGCTCTGCCTACCCTGCTATGTGCGGGATACAGCGTGAAAGTAAAAAAAAAAACTATCCACATTGAGAAGAGCGTTCAACACTAAATATTTCTAAAAAAGAAAAATATATAACCTGTATGCAAAAAAGTTTTTAAGAAAATATTCTTCAATGACGTTGGGTTCGAGACTGTTATGTTCAAATTTTTATACCTTTTCTAAAAATATTTTTCCTGTCCCAAGTGTATGAATAACACTAAAGAAAATTGTAGAAATACTCGTATTACAAATACTTGAAATTATTATAAATCACTTATATTCTAATGTATAATAACGATATCAATAATTTAAATATTGTACTATATGCTTAAGAAACTTGATCGGAATACTTATATTTAAAAATATATATATTTATAGTAGGTTTGCAGTTTTCGGGTAAATAGAATCTTTTACACTTGTAAAAATTATTTACTTATTTTATTTTTTACGGAGAAGCGATAGTAATGTTGACGATATATGAAAAGAATGTTATCTGTGCTTATAGTGTGCAACAAAGCCTAAGTGAATAAACTATACATTACGCGACTAGAATTAATCACATAAAATGGCTATAATAAGTACCTACAGAATATTATAGTTTTTATTGTTTAATATTCTATGAATATGATTCGTTATAATTAAATGGCTTTCTAATTATACGAACCCATGTGTGTAAAACTTTTTTTAATATTATACAATATCTTCACATGAGATACGTAGTTTGCATAATAGAGCGAATGTAGTGAAGAGTCTGATTAACGCAATAGTTTAAGATTCATATGTAAACTGTGTAAGTACTTTATAGAAATAACTTTTAAATTATTATCATTTCGTCGTCGTATATCAGCGAGTAGGTATCGAACCCAGAGCAAATTACGATTACAACCAGATACTGCACCACTGCGCCACAGTGAATTACTGAAATTACTGGAAGTAATTATAAAAAGAATAATGGGACGTTTCGGGTTTATGATCAAAAACTTTATTTTGAAATAATTGAGCTTCATGATTTTATCTGCATAGCAGGCAAAGAGGATCTAGAGTCAAGACTTCTTTTTCTAATTTACGAAATTCGAGTCAAGGCATTGCGTGTTGAGTGGTGAAAATCAACGCTTCACTTACTAGAGCGAAGAAATAAAAATAATTAAATAATTGTGATCATTCCAGCGAGTGGGAGTCGTACCCAGAACCATCTACTATTATAGTCAAATAGTGTCCTGCGCCATAATGACCTCCGAATAAATATATTAAATTAATTATATAAGATGCGGCGCAGAGGCACAAAACGACTGGTTGTGGGTTCGATTCTCACTCGAGGAGTGGAAATATTTGATATTTCTATTTTCTTCGCTCTAGTGTCAAGGCAAAGCGGGGCGATAAGTTTCACAATTTAACACTCAACTCCTCAAGAATTTGGCCTGCCTCTGCCTACTCTGCTATGTTCGGGATACAGCGTGAAACTATAAAAAATAAATAAATAAGCATTATACATAATTGACATTTTTGTACTATGAAAACGTGTATTTTACATGTCAACGGCATAGCGTATAATGCAAACCTTAAAAAAATATGAAATATATAATATTCAAGATATTTACAAGATATTATTAAATAAATTAGGAGACAATAAAAGACGTAACAACTTGGAATGTTAATTTATGTTATTACTATTTGAATACATTTATTAACACTTAACATCTAATTAATGTTTAACATTAATTGATTTCTAAATTATGTCTATATAATCTGTAATTAGTTTATTTCACTATATCACAATATGTACAAAGGAATGTTGATGATAACTGAACTGTCAATATGGCCGCCACACTTCCTGGTTTCCCGCGCCGTACAGTCCGTGTTTCACATCATCAGCGTTATCACATGCCTGCACCATACCTGATGGTTCCCCACCAGATAGATCCGTCGTGATGGAGATACCACCGTCGATATCATTTATTTTGATCTCACTTGGCATATATTGTTCTAGATACTTCTCTGAACTGTGCAGATGAACGTGTATTTGGTTCTGATTTACGGTGGAGTAAGTAAGGTTTGGTAGTATCATTTGCGGATTTGGATTTATGTAAGGTGTGTGAGATTGTAGACATGCGGGATTATTATTTATATTATTGTATTGGTAGTTGTAGGAATTCGCAGGCCAGTTGTAGTAGTTGGGATCGTAACGCTGTGTCATGTTGGGGGCGTTAAGATCCGTGAGGGTGCCGCTCGTGCCGCTTGGACTGCCCTTAAAGCCCGTGGAGCCGGATTGGAAGCCACTGTAGTCCGTATGTCCCAATGGCATTTCAGGAATTACTGGAACTATAAAGAAAGTATGTTAGAATTATATTGAAATTGTAATATAAAAATATTTTTCAATTAAGCTTCACGGTTTTCTCCACATAGCAGGTTAGAGAGAGAAACCTAATGACACACACATGTGTGTGATTTCAGGACATTGCATTTAAATATAATTAATTATTCGTCCAAGTGGGATTCGAACCCAATAATAGTGTTTACAGTCAGATGCTCTATCACTACACAAGTACAAGTAAAAAATACTAGACTGCTATATGTTTAATTAATAAAGAATGAATTTAAAGTATAGAGAGCCTGTAAAAGAAATGTAAAGTAACTTGTAAAACTTGACAAATCTTTGATTTTGTTTATGTTCATATGTTAGATGATAACAGTGACACTAAGAATGTATCAATACATTTTGTATTGAAAGCAGCAGGGAAGGCAGACGGAACCTAATGTTAAGACACTCCGTTCCCCGTTTTCCGCCGAAATAGGAGGCATTGCGTGTTAAGTGGCGGAACTTAACATCGCGCTTTGCCTCAAAGCAGAGCGAAGAAAATGGAAATATTAAATATTTTCACTCATCGAATGGGAATCGAACCCACCCGTCGTTTACAGACACACGCTTGTGCCACTGCGCAACGACTGGCCCCTATTCATATCAATTAAAAAATATATATTTTTACCGTGATACTTAAACCTATAATTTGGACGTTCAGTATCTAATGAACACGGCATATACCGCCATAGCTAATTTCACAAACCAATACGTGTGTATGGTTGTATTTAGTTAATGTAAACGGAAAAGTCGGAAAGATCTAAAACGGCGGCAGTACTAAAAGAATTTTGCGTTACTGATTCCACACGCACCTAGTTACCTAATTGAAGTGTGGTGTAAAGTGTGAAAGTGGTTCTAGGAAATCATTTTTTGCTTTTGATTTCGTTGCTACATAGCTTTGATAGAAGGCCGTTATGGGTTCCACGTAGGATATGAGGTCCTGACATTGATGTTGACTTTGACCAATAAAAATAAGTAGTAAAATTGTGGTTAGTTAAAAAAAATATGTATGCTAATTGTATTATAATATTTTTTTTGAGAAAAAGATACATACAAGTAATTATATTAATGATATAGTTTTGGCGTTTTTTTCTAAAAATAGAAAGAATTGTTGAGCTTGGTCAAATAAATGCTATCACCATCATATATAGGCTGCAGATAGGATACGCCTCTCATTGCGCTATGGTTTTAAGTTCAAATTGATTGTGTTTCGTAAAGAAAACGGAGTGTTTGGACATTATTTTCTCTCTCACTACCCGGCTTTAAGGGAAGATGGATGAAAGTATTTTTTATACACATATACATATAATGTCTTACCAGTTGGTATGTGTATCGTGGTATCAGGCTTGTAGTAGGCGGGCTGTATAGGAGCGTAGCTTGGGTACACGGAGGCAGTTGACGGATACCCGGTATTCCACTCGCTCGCCCCCAGGATGTTACCGGCATTCTCTGGAAAAATTTAAATATATCTTTTTATATTTGTCGACTTGCAAGTTAGGAGTTTTGTTGATTTGCTATATGATTTAAAGATTTTTTAAAAAATAATAAGTTGTATTAATTTCTTCATCTTCGCAGCGCAGTGGGACAGCGTATGATTATAAAAGCGATTGGTTTTGGGTTCGATTCCCAATTGGAATAAGTTTTTATTTAAATTATTATCATATCTCCGCTATGGTACTTACGATAAAACGTCTCCTTGAGTTCCACCACTTGGCACACAATGTTTTGCTTTCGCGCGGAAAGTGGAAAACGGAGTGTCTTGACACTAGGTTCTTTCCAACTCCTTTTTACAAATACATATTCGGAAATACTTCTATCACTTTATTATTATTTTTTAGCTGCTCGCTGTATCCCTTGCGGGGTAGTCAGAGGGAACGGAGCGCCAAACGCTACGGTCTCTGCATACTTCTTTCGAATCGTCCACTGTCATCAACCTCTTCATACACGCCCTCCGGGGGGTCCTCATACTTTTTACGTGACCTTCCTCTATCGTACCTATTTCTAGTAGTGATATATTTTAAAAGTATTCTTAACTATTAAGACAATATTAATGCGAGGGTTTTCCCAGTTATGGAAAGCAATGTGCTGTGTTTGTTTCTATCTATCTACCTACTCGTTAAAGCATATTTGTAAATACATAGTTGAAAAGTTTAAAACGGATTGATTAATGACTAGGGTCTCTCTAAGAGCAAGACTCTAGAGCCTTATGTGTTATATGGTAAAAAAATGTACTTTTATACTTGGAAGATAAATTATAGCATTCATTATATAACGTTTACAAGGTTTAGTTGTGACGTAAATAAGGTAAAGGTTATAGATTCAAATCTCACTTACGAGAATGTCTATATATATAAAAAAAAATGTCTCGGCCTGTATGGATTCATAAACAATGAAAACGTCATAGAACAAAAATCTAATAACAATAAATAGGTAGGAACACGTTTTTCCCCACATAACCTAATTCGAGATGGCACGGTCCTCCATTTTTCCCCCAAAATGCATATTTTAGTACAATTGCACACAATTAAACTTCGCGCCATGTCTATCTCGAATATAACGGAGGATAATTATAGTTGTTTTATAAGTGTTAATGACAGGTGGGTAAGTGATAATGTAATAGTAAATCGTCCATTGTCAATGACAGGTGTTAATCATGGAGGTCACGCGCGCGGAACTCGATCGTATTGGGATTGCCGCTGATTCATTGAGCTATGGCATAGAAAGCCATGCTCAAATATGAATACGTTTAGTATTTAATGTTTATATTGATAAGCTATTGGAATTAGGTTACAATAATTATAATTTTTAATATTATTTAGATATATCAATTGCTGATTTTGATCAAAAAACGTAAATGAAAACGTAAATGATGAAAAACGTAGATGACATTTACGTTTTTTTATCTTTTGGAGGACGTAGATAACTTGACTGATCAACTATTTAGTTCTCCACTCTCCTCTTAGTTAGGGTGCATGTGTATATACTTGTGTTGCTATGTTTATATTAAAATTATTTTCATTTTTTCGCTCTGGTACTTACCACAAAGCGTCTCCTTGGGCCACCCGGCACACAATATTTTGAATACGTTCAGAAAGGGGAGAGCGGAGTGTCTTGACACTAGGTCCTCTCTGACTACTTTATATAAATATATTATATTCCTACCTATTTTTAGCACTACAGATCCTTACGTATCCTTTTTCTCCTTAATATTATTATTTGTTTTTAACCGTTCATTTACATTGACATCATATTTATGTAAAAGATTGCGCTAAGAATAGTATCAGAAACAAATAAAATAATAATTATTTATATTTATAAGCCATTGTATAACATATTAGCAAAAAGAAAAAGAGAAATAATGTACATGCTAACATAGTAGATGGGTTGGGATGGGAAATATTAAATGGGTTTTCCCCCAAATGACGAGCGTAAATTTATACAACAAACAGATTGATATAAGAACTAGCGAACCGCTCGTGACTTTGCCTGCGCGTTAAACTTCACAACAGTAATTATTTCATTTCTTCATCCATCCGCATTCTCGCTTAAATTTAAAGCTTTGCTTTAATATGTAATTTTAATTGTTGTAGCGTTTAACCGATTGAAATTAAACTAAACGTTAAGATTAGTTTAGTAAAATACAATAGTCAAAGTTGCAGCAAGCCGCTTCAGAATTTTTGTTTTTGATGCTTTATGCATCAACAAACAAAAGGATAAAAAGAAATTAAAAAATCATTGTTTTGAGTTACACCCACACACAAATGCCCCCATATAACTCGCATATTCTTCCATAATCTTCCATATGGAAGCAGGCTACGATCAGTTGTTATTATATGATATATGTAATATATACAGATTAGGTATGTACTTTATTCACCTAAATATATTCTTAAACATATACTTACGTAACTTATATAATACGAGTAAGGAATCGTACGTGAATTGCAAGACATGTTAAATATAACTTTTATTTTTTATTAACATCACCATTGTCCCCTAAAAATACAATGTTAATGTTGCCATTTGAGTAAAAATCGTAAAAAGGTTGTCGTTATTAGCATTTGATTGATACATGCCCACAAAACCTACGCCAGTACGTGCATCGTTTACGTTATGGCCGTACAGAATCGTACCACTGACTGACTCAGAGTTGATAAAACAAATCGTTATGCTAATTCCTGTACTTTTGTCTCAGCTTTGTATGTATATTTGAGGGACACGCGAGGTGTGACACGTATACACACCCTGTATCGGAACATTACGTTACAAACTATAAACGATGCTTAACATGGAGGAAAATTGGTGGTTTAATTAGCCGGTAATGAGTTTGACGTTATAATTGGTGCTTCTGGCGTTAGTCATAATTCCAATAAAGTTATCACTTTTGTCTGCGTAACGTTGTGCGAGAATAGTAATCGAAACGGTATAGTGAGTAATTTCTTTGTTGAATGTTTATATGAGGTATAAAATTAATAGAAGTCGTCGTCGATGGTAATGTTGTAGTACGATTAAGTTGGTTGGTTTAGTTATGGGTTCAAATCTCACTTCAGAGGGACATTCTATGACCATACTAATATTATAAATACTAAAGTCTGTTTTTCTAATACGGTTATACGGCTATTTTGAATGTTGAAATGGGGAATAAAAGTTTATATGAAAAATTGTGTAGTTACGCAGGTGAAGCTACAGTGGTCGTTAGTTTAAAAAGTATTTAAATGTTTCTATGGTTGGGTTGGAAAATGAAGGACGGCTAAATATAACTAAAGGCAAAGTCTTAACGGCAACAAATACATACTGGCTGCATATTCACTATTTTAAAATAGTTGCTTGCTTGCCTTGCTTCGCCCGAGGAAAACTTAAACACCGATAGAAAATATATAATAAGATAGATTTATTCAGTTTAAAATTTATTTATAAACTTTTTTTTCAAATGTCCGTGAATAGCGTGAATAATTATTAAAAGAAACATCAAAACATATTTTTTATGTACATTAGCATTTTGTCATTATTTATTATTTACTAAACTTTTCATATTATTTTAATGATTGTCAAACAGAATAAAGTAAATAAAAATTGTAAAGTTTAATAATAAATTGGTAACTTACACGTGACAATGATAATTTTAAAGTTAATTATAATAATTACCAATAACTTGTTTTTTTACCTTAGCGTGTGACGTAAACAAAAGGTTCTGGTATTTCCACAGTTTTAATGAATCCCCTATTCTAGTTATAGTCTTATATTGAACAGGAAGACAATTAACATCTTTTTTAATAAGTAGAAGGGAAATCCATGGATATTTTAAATATATTTTTTTATATAAATTTTGTGTTTTGGCTAAAGGGGATTAAATGAATGTATATCTACACTAATATAATAATAGTCTACATTAATATTACAAAGAGGTAAAGTTTGTAACTTTGTTTCTAAGGCATAATCTTCGGAAATACTGGATCGATCATGATTTTTTTTCACCATTAGAAAGTTACAATCCAGAAGAGTGATGTATGCTATATTTTATTATGATTTAACAGAAAGTTTAGAATAATCCTAAAGAGGCTCGAATAGTTGATAAAAGTTGCAGTTAAGTTAGTTAAGTGGGGTGGCAATATCACAATGTTGCAAAAATGCGAAATAACGGAAAACGGAGTGCTTGTCACTGGATTTGTTTATTTTCTAAGTTTAACCAGTTTCAACACAAAGTCTCATTTAAAGTTGAGGAAACGGTGCAAATGGAAAATGCATAAATAACAAAATATTACCATTATATCGAATTTCCCATAAGGTAATAATTAACATAGGAGTTGTATATTGAATATCGTTTAGCTCATCACTAAATAAAACCATAAAAGAGGTTTTTTATAACATCATTTTATGTCAATGGGTATTTCTAGAGATCCTCGCGCTTTTTTCGTATAGCGCGGCAGCCAGAGAGAACCTAGTGTCGAGTCACTCCGTCTTTAACTTTCCGCCCTAAATCGAAACATTGTGTGTTGAGTGTCGCAATTCAATGCCCCGCTTTGTCTGGGACCAGAGCAAGGAATGAAAATTTAATCCAATCATTCCCTCTAATGGGAATCGAACTCACAACCATTGCGTCACACTGTGCCACGATGACCTTCATCTCAATGAATGATCTATTGGTAACAATATAAAAAAAAACTTTGTAACGCAAGCTTAAACTCCTTCTTGGGGTTCCTTATAATTGGCACTCGTGTCCGCATCTGATGGCAGTGCTTGTCAGGATAAGAGATAAAAAGAAAAATTTAAGTGTGTTTTTTTGTTTTAAAGCTACCTCAAAAAGGAGGAGGTTATCAGTTCAGTTGTATTTTTGTTATATGTGTTCGCAGAACTTTTCACTGAGTGGATCGATTTTTATACTTTATTACTTACATGGCTCGAGATCCTTAATATTATTTTATATTATTAGATATTATAATATTATAAAATAATATTAAGGATCTCGTAAATGTTTTTAATGTTAGAGCGTCATCAATATTTATGACGTTCGTAAAAACAATTGAATTAAACCAGTTACAGTTTATATTACGTTTATTTATTTTCTTGCTTAAGGGAGATCGGGTTATCTCTTTTTTTCTTTCTTAAATTATTAAGAATATGAGCAGGATAATCAGAGAGAACTTAGTGTCAAGACACTCCGTTTTCCACTTTTCACCCGATCCTGAGTCACTGAGTGATGAGTGAAGAAACTCAAGGCTGCACTTTGTCGTTGTAACCATACGGGACATTTTTTTTTAAATGTACTCAACATTCCCCCGAGTAAAAATCGAATCCCTAATCCTTGCACATATAGTCAGACGCTGATACACTGCGCCACACTGACCTCACAATCTTATTCAATTTCTTAAAAGTCAATATGTATAACATAGAAACAGAATGACCTTAAACATCTTCAAGGAAGGTATATATTAGTAGAATAATTAAGGTACTTTATAGGTACATACATTCGTACGTGTCACTATGCCAATATAATAGCGAATATTAAAAAATAACAAAGAGGCACATGGACAGAATTTTCCTTTATTTTGCATAAGGCTTGACTTTAGTACAGCTAAAATTAAAAAAAACATAAAACTTGTTACTTTTAAACATTTTTAAAGTGTTATTTATTCCACACTTTTTTTGTAAAATTTGTTGGTTATTTTGTAATTATAAAATTAGTAAGAGACAGTTGTGGTACAGTGGAGCGTTTAATTATAAACGCCATGGTTGTGGGTTCGACAAAGCGCGGCGTTCAGTTCCGTCACTCAACACACAATGGTCCAATTTCATGTGGAAAGTGGAGGACGGAGGGTCTTGACACCAGTTCCTCCCTAGCTTCCCCTATTTTTTTAACTATGGGAGAAAAAGCCAAATATTGAGATTGAGATTATATTTGAAAATCATCTAAATTTGTATCTCTCAAACTAAATTTCATTTATATATAAATAAGGATTTGACTACAACTGCATACAACTGCATACGAATAAAGAGCGAAATATTATCTATAACCGGTTTCCTTTATAACAATTTAAATTAATAATCAATCGGCACTTTAAAATAATTTCTTACTAGTGTAAGACGTTATAATATGCCATAGTATTTTTATTGCAGGGTTTTCCAAATACGTATTAAAAAATAGCTTTTTGTGGAAATATCCACAGTAACTAAGAAACGTAAACGAACAAGTGCGTAATGACTGACTGATAAATCTAAAGCGTGACTAACATTATATCAAATTTCCATATGTTTTAATGACTCAGTTGACAGTCGTAAGCAACCAGTTCTAGAGATAGCCATTGACTGTTTTTAAAGTAGCTTTTAAAGTATCTCTTATAAGAGCTACTGCTTTTTAAGTAGCTTAAGTAACTTTTTTAGAAAATATTGTAATTTTTTTAGTGAAGTTTCAACCGTCTTTGACTTTTAAGCAGCAAGTTGATTCCAGTACGGCTGAGGCAAAAATAATAAGCGTTTATTAAGTATGGACATAGTTATATGTCATTGTTATTCTTTTTAATTCTTAACTCCAGTGGCCAGTAGTGGCCCAGTGGCACAAGCGTGTGACTGTAAACGACTGGTTGTGGGTTCGATTCCCACTCGAGGAGTGGAAATATTTAATATTTCCATTTTCTTCGCTCTGGTGTCGAGGTAAAGCGCGGCGTTAAGTTCCGCCACTTAACACGCAATGCGTCCGAATTCGGCGGAAAGTGGGGAACGGAGTATCTTAATACTAGGTTCCCTCTGCCTACCCTGCTGTGTGCGGGATACAGCGTGAAGCTAAAAAAAAAAAATTAATGTTTTAGTTTCGGGCGGAAAGTGAAGAATGGAGTGTTTTGACTCTAGGTTCTCTCCGACTACCCTGTTATGTGGCAAAGCAAAGCTGTTTTTTAATTGTTGTATAGCTTCCAAGCGCATAATAATATATGTTCGTCACTTTAAGACAGACAGTAGTTTCAAATTACGTTAATTTGGTTTTTAAGTACAAAATAATATTTAAGTAGGTAAGCCATTAACATTATAAAATCACATTATACAGTGTCAAAATGTTAATAGCTAACAATATGAAGTAAATTAACTCGCAGAACTCGAGTACAGTTCAGATTGAGCCGTAATTGAAAATGTATTAGCGTTTATGAAAAGTATCCGATAATGATTTTCAGGAGCGTCGAATGCACTCGTGCTGCCGAAGCCGAGCCCACTTCATTTTGCGGTCCAACTATCCACTGTTCCTAATTTTGTGCGCTCGGACATGAAATTAAAATCAGGTTAATGTATAAATGAGATATGCACTTAATAAATATTTAATTAGGTGTCTAAATAAAAGCGCTCGGTGTATTCGGCCTGCGGTTCACGATAAAACGTCATGTAAAATAATGTAGTTCGTGATAGAGAAAAACCGCGGCTCTATGTGTTTTATGTGTATACAATATACGTATAATGTGTATTGTGTGCCCATCCGCAATATTGGGGAATTATTTGATGCTAATTAATTTGTGTTGTTAATTGAACAGTTTCGATCGTATCGTTTCCATGTTATGTTTTAATTTTGTTGATTTATAATTGTAATTGCTTAGTCTTTATGATAATTACTTGACTAGGTGGTTTGTTATGAAAGTAGCTAGCTGTTAACATACAGTCATAGACACGGACGGCAGCCTAGGCCTGCCGCTGACGTGGGATAATTACCGCCTCCCCGCCTCCCTGCCTCCACCCTGTAGGTAATGTCACATTAACACCCTCAACGCGTGGAACTGTCAAAACATCGCGCGGAGCTGTTTAACGAAATTGCACGGAATGAAAACAACTATTAAACGAAATTCAAATACGATACAAAATATCGCTGTTTAACCTTTCGAGCTATATGGAATTGACTGTTAAATATAAAACTAATTAGAATGTGATATTTTTTTTATTTTTATATTTACAAAGTTAGACTTTTGATATTTCCTAATCAAAAGAAATATTTATTAGGTATATAGGCAATCGTGAACCATTGTAAACGCGATTGTTGTGGATTCTATTCCCACTCATGGGAATGTTTACATATTATTTCCATTTCTCCGCTATCATTTCTAAGTCAAACCGCTTTAAGTTTAGCTACTCTTAACACATAATGTCTAGATTTCCGGAAATAGAGTACGGAGTGTCTTAACACTAGATTCTCTCTGACTGGACTGCTAAGTGTGATGCTTAAAAAAGCGTAAAGCTAATTATATAATACATCGAGATACTTATAAACAAACAAAGTTACAATAGGTAGTCACGCTGCGCTACACCGCGCCGCGGCGCCTCGCATCTATAACAAACACATACGCAATCAAGGGCGTTGATTAGGGCGGTAATTAGCCGCCTTTGATCGCTTCTTGTCACACATTTCATGCAAACTTTGTGGTAAATTACTATTATTACGTTATAACACCTACCTATATGCATATATGTACATTGATTTATATATATGCAGGTCTATAATAATTAATTTCTAATTTAAAAAATCTGATATGTAGAATCAAAAATTGTTGTATTATTATGTATTTTTGTTGTTTTTGAGATATTTTACAGATACAACAAAGGTACAAGTAAATTAGCTTTGTATTTGGTAAATTGTAGATTATCTTTTTTTTGTAACGCGAGATGACGTGAAAAGTTATATAGCGTACTATATTTAGCTTTAATTTTTTTTTTTTATTTTTTTTTTTTTTTTTTAGCTTCACGCTGTATCCCGCACACAGCAGGGTAGGCAGAGGGAATCTAGTGTTAAGACACTCCGTTCCCCACTTTCCGCCGAATTCGGAGGCTTGCGTGTTAAGTGGCGGACCTTAACGCCGCGCTTTACCTCGACACCAGAGCGAAGAAAATGGAAATATAATTTCCACTCCTCGAGTGGGAATCGAACCCACAACCAGTCGTTTACAGTCACACGCTTGTGCCACTGGGCCACGACTGGCCACTTTAGCTTTTATATAAATACATACAATTTTTTGATATACTAGTATATAAGAACATGTCGATTAAATATATAGAAATGCAATAGTAATGTACCTACTTATATGAATAAAATCTTAATTTTAAAGTAATTTTGATTTTCTTTTTATTTAAGCTATCCAAATCTAAAATACATACTAGTTCATATTATAAATGGGGAAGTATGCTTGATTATCTTTCTTTTAAGTCACAGCAAAGCGAAACACTCTATAGTATGAAGTACTAACAAAGTCAAAGTCAAAATAATAATAGGAAGATGCAAAATCACGTAGTTTATTCTAATTGCCTGTCCGTTTGTTCTGTTAATATCAGATGCAATGTGAAGTAATTTAGACTACTTATATCTTAGAATTATTTTTTTTACATTCCACGCGGACGAAGTCGCGCGCACAGCTAGTTTAAGATATGTCTTTAGAAAATATACACACGTCCTTCTATTACATCTATATTTACATACTAATGTTCACAGGTATGGCATGAATTTTTAACTATTGAGTAACCTTTTCATTTGAATACAACTGAACCCGATATCGATCCACTCAACCACTGTAACAGTGGTTGTTTAAAAACATATTTTAATTATCTATAAATAAAACCATGTGTAATATTATATTGGATGAACTTTACTAATTAAGTGCTAAAGCTTTCAGTACACATACCATCTATACCAATATAAAATTTTATATGCTATTTCATTGTCATCCAGTAGGTAACTAGTGTAAAAATTATTATTGAAATTGAGAGGTTTGCACAATTTATGAATAAATTTGGTATGTGGTTAATGATATTGACAAAATAATGATTGCGATTAATTATATTCATACTAATTCTTACACCACGATCTGTTTGCGATTAATTCGCGGTATGTTCAAGCTGTTTTAAATTTAGCTGTGTTTATATTTTTTCTATTACAAAAGTTTCGTATATTATGATCAATTTGACAATGAGACGTTTTTTAGATATTAATTAAAAATAATTACTCTTTCCTTTATTCGTTTACAAAGAATACTACAATCTAAAAAGTGTTTAAACAACCGTGGTTAAAGAAAAGTATCTTTTTTAATATTTTAGCTATACCATACTATACATAGCCATACAGCAATAGATAAATACATATTTATGTATATTATGACGCTATAAATAGCATCGTAGTATTTCTTAAGCTTACTGAAATTTTAATTTCAGCATTTGTATCCGTAATATGAATACCTGTAATATAATAGAAAAGGCAGCTACACGTTTTATCTCGTATATCGGATTACTAGAGAGAGAAAAAATCAAGAAAGGAGTGTCTTTTTTGAGACACAGAATCAAGACATTTAATTTTTCTCTTTCCGTCTAAAATAGAGTCATTACGTGTTGTGAGGCGAAATTTACCGCCGTACTCTGCCTTACCAGATCGGAGAGTTACAAAAGCTTAAATATTCTTTCACCATTCCTTCTAGAGAACGAACCCACAACCAATCGTGTTATCAAACCCTGTCTCACTGCACCACTATAGCCTCTACTAGCAACAAATCTTATCTATATGTCACTGATATCTTATAAAAACAAAAGAACTGTGCCAATAACCCCGCATACTTCCCCGAAGCTGTATAAATCATAAAACTCCCATAAGAATATTCTCACCCCTCGAGATAGTCGTTTTGTAGAGTTTTTGTTGCCGATCGTTTACAACGTAACGTGGCGTAATTCGATACATCCTGTGCTTGACGGCCCTTGATAAAGCTTCGACTTTGTTTTTAAAATACTCCAATCAAAATTATACTAGTAAAAAGCGTAGTCAAATTTTGAAATTTCACTTTAAAAAAATAGTTTTAACATTTTTTGAGTCAGTTTCGTGACGTATTGTTGACGTACTAATTATTAATTGTACAATAAGTGATAATAAGTGATCCAAGTGTAATAAATAGCTCTCTTTGATCGATGATGATATCGATGTCGAGCTTTTAGTTAAACACATATAGATATGTCTGCTGTGAATTGTACTTGCTAATATTCTTTTTTTCGAACCATTGCGAAACTTTGCACTTTTTTATTAAGTAATACTATTATATTGTTAAATCTCATAATATTTATGATTGCCGAGACATTTTGTAACTGTCTGTCTTTCTATAGTTTTAAATTTTTATTATTCTGCACTTGTATTTTTTTATGGATTTTTAAAAAAAAATTTTTTTTAAAAAATATAAGTGCAGATTTTTAAAAAATGAGGACCCTATTGGCATCTGAAATACAAGTTTGATTGAGTTGTTATGTATGACATTGTACTCAAAACTGTATGACAACATATGGTATGTGTAATATTTATAATATCAATTTATACATTTTCTAAACCTTATTTAAAAAAATATGCTTTGCGCACAGAAATTGAAAAGAATCTGCATATCGTCGACGGAAAACGTATTTGCTGTAAGTAGAAAATATCGAAATTTGGTTTTATATTTCGTTTGAATCAGAAAAAAAAACTACGTCGAATGATCTAGGTAGTATTTTGCTGAGATTAAAAAAAAAATAATTACGCGTTCTCAATTTTGAAAAAATATTCATCCAATTTGTTGTAACTACCCAAGAATCCGGTGTCTTGCTATTTTTTTTAACTTACAGCAATTGTGACGACGTTAAGAATCCATTATGACCTACGAAGTCTGGCCTTATTACCTACCCTCTACTTAGAGCTTATTTATGCAAACTTCATTTCAAAAACATATATAAGTCTTTAAGATAATACTTATTTAGTGTTATTTATCGTTTACAGTATTTAAATTCCTTTCAAAAGAATCGGAATCCTCACTCGCCATACAAATTCAGTTCTTACTTACGACATTTTTATATTCCATAAATGGAAAACGAATTGCTGTAAGTAATGAAAAGTCTACTTCCACTTATTTTAGACACATGTAGATATTTTCAGTATATTAGTAATGTTAAAGTTTGTTCACGTACCAAAAATCATGTCTATACTGCTTATATTAACAGAGCTATGATTTTTTTTTTCCAATTTAAAAACGTTTTTCGGCTTTATTTCAAATTGTACTTTTTCTACTTACAGCAAATACGTTTTCTGTCGACGATATATACTTCATCTATGCTACAGTTTACACTCTTTCCACATAGTTTTCACGAAAAAAATCCATGACATGTGGACCCGGGAGGAAAACCCACCCAGGTATTATTGCATGTTTTGTAACCTTCCAGTATCATATCGATACTATATTCTCGAAGGTAACCTCAAGTCTCCGTCTACTTCTTATTAGATATTTGGATTATATAAATTATTTTTGTGTCATAAAAGCTTTTATTTAAATAAAAAAAATACGTGAAATAAATACAAAAATAATTAAGTATGCGCGACTAGACGTCAAATTTAACGTGCAATCAAATTAATATCGATTATAATCGGTGCGATGTTATTAAACTATCCGCTAATCCATAATTAATTAAGCGATAATTGATAATTGACAAATGTCACGGTTAGTAATTGAGTAAATACATAAGTAATGCGTTACAGAGCTCAAACGGTAATATCGCGCGGTTCAGTGCGTCGGACTTCTAAAGTCACGTCCAATGCGGGTAATCTAAGTTGTGGAGATAAATACGAGGCCTCGAAACTTACGTATATGTAATAATATTTTCTTTACTATTATTATTTACTTTTCTATCAGCCCTTTATGAGTTGATATTATAAATCAACCCATATAGGGCTGAAATAGGGAATGAAAGTTTGTATGAAAAATCTAAACCGCTTTGACGATTTCGATGAATTTTCTTACGAAAAACAGTTCAGGACACAAGATCAAACATAGTCTATTTGTTCAAAACTAACCCCTAAGTAAAAGGTTAAAATTGAGGATGAAAATTGTGTGAAAAATCACGTGGGCGTAGGTAGCCGCCTGCAAAATACTAATTTTTTTAGCTTCACGCTGAATCCCGCGCACAGCAGGAAGGCAGAGGGAACCTAGTGTTATGACACTCCGTTCCCCACTTTCCGCCGAATTCGGAGGCCTCTCGTGTTAAGTGGCCGAACTTAACGCCGTGTTTTGCCTCGATACCAGAGCGAAGAAAATGGAAATATTAAATATTTCTTTTCCTGGAGTGGGAATCTTGTGCCACTGCGCCACGACTGGCCCCTAAGCCTATTATTTTCTTAATAAGGTTAAATATAAATAAGCAGCTTCACAATTTTCTCACCTAGAAGGGTATTCAGAGACAACCTAGGTTCAAGACACTCCGTTCTGAATTTAATTAGTTTACAGGTTTTCTGTGTTTTGTAGAAAAGTAATATTTCTTATATTAATTATGATTAAGGTATTATTATATATATATGATTAAGGTATGATTATTTTGTTGTAATAAAATCTTGAATGAAATGTTTGTGTGAATGAATATATAAATGAATTAAATGTTCATATGAATATTGTCAATGCTACTTCTGTTAATATCAGATATAATTCTATTTATATCGAGGTATTATTACGAAACTTATTAACTATACATAGATATTGTGAAGTGTTTACTACTTACTCTTTTATTATTTTAAAATAATGCTATTCTTAAATAAAACTGTAATAGAATTTACAATATTTAAGTCTTTAAAGCTAAAGTTTTAAATTCACTTCATATTTCCGCAAGAATCTCTATGGCGAGTGGCTGCCGCGCAGTATTTCAAATATCAAAATGTACACGATTATAATATGTTAAAATGGATCTCCACTTGGACATCCATACTTATATTATAAATGCGAAAGTCTGTGTGTTTGTCTGTCATGCTTTCACGGCTAATCTACTGGTCCGATTTGGATGAAATTTAGAATGAAAGTAGGAAAAGTTACTGGGTCTAACATAGGCTACTTAATTTTTCAAAAATCAACCGCTAAAGTGTTGAAATAGGAGATGAAAGTTTATATGAAAAATCTAAACTGCTTGACCAATTGTAATGAATTTTGGCATAAATAAAGTTGATAATCTAAGCTTAAACATAGGTTACTGTATATAACGAAATAACTCACGCGGCAAAGCCTCGAGCGGGCCGCTAGTATGAATATATTTAAAAACATATTTATTTCTTCGTTCAGCGGAATGTGAGAAAGCGTGAAGGTACATCATAAAAATTCAACCTTACAACTTGCAAGACAAAGCGAGCAAGGTTATCAATCTTTTCCTTTTTTAAACACGACTCATTATGCATAAAATGATAACTATTTTTTTATTAAGTAAAAATCGCAGCCTTAACACGCAACATTTCAATTTCAGGCAGAAAGCGAAGAAAGTATATTGATTGTATACAATTAAAAACTAAATTTTACCAACAGATATTCTAGACATAATCGCTCACGCTCCCGCTTACAATCTCGCTCGTGTCGTAACCGCACCGAAGGTATTGTTACAGGCAATGGATCCGGCCGATTGACGACCGTTGATACAGCCGGCCGCTCGCGTAACACTATACTTTGTACACGCGATCCGCGGGCTAGCGTTACCTATCACATCTCGGCACATACCTACCGTCGCTGATTCTATTTGTTCCATGAAACTCTATATAGATTATGCACTGTATGTTATATTAATTTCTAGATTATAATATACACATGCATATAATATGAGTAGTATCTATATGTCAATTTTTAATAATAACTTATAGGTATTTTAGATTACTGCACTGGAACAGTTATTTGTGATTGGAACACAAATGTTGCTTTAAATTTCTACCCAATGAATTAACGCAATGACGTTATTAAGGGGCATTTGGCAATGGGAAAATTTTAGATATGATTGTTGTGGGTTCGATTCTGAGTCGAAAAAGTTTAAAATTTCTTAACTACACAATGTCACTAAAATAGGCGAAAAGTAATACAACTTAAAACTGAGTTAATAGTAAGTATCAGTGTGTCCTCTCTATCCACCCCGACAAACTCAAGAAATAAAAAATTTACTCCAAAAATCTATTATTTGTCTAAAAATTAAAAATTGCAAATAACAATCGAATAAATAACTAAGAAACAGATAAATCAGAACGCAAGCACAAGTACAAGTATGTACTGTACGGCGACTCTACTGCCACGAACAAGCTACTCATCGACATTTCTGTACAGACCAGCGCTCATGCTCCTTCACAGGGATAATCAAATTAGTATCGCATCAAGGAGCACCAGCACACCTATTTAGGACTTAACTTTGAATGTCTTTTTACGTCCACTTGAATTGTAAGTACTTAGACGAACTCGATTGAGCTTTTTGGCTTAAGGGGTAAAATACGAATTGATTTTATTGGGGCTATCTGAGTAACTGCATTTTAAATACAGAAATGGACAGGATCTAGATGTTATTTTTAAATAAACGAAGCTTCACGCTCTTTCCCGCGAAGCCTAGTAGTCAGAGACAACCTACTGGTAAAATAGTCCACTTTCGACCCGAAATCAAGACTTTGTTCGGTAACTTAACGCCATCCTTTGTTTTAAGTACCAGAGATGAGAAATGAAAATAAGGTATACTCGTTGTTTCAAGTAGGAATCGAAATTACAACTATCACGCTTTCAGTCAGACGGTGTACTGCGCCACGACTGCCACTACCTTACTTATCTATATATTATTTTTTTCTTAAAACTGCAACCGACAAAAGGCTACCTTTTGTAAAAGTTAACAAGTAAAACAATAATTGTTTGCGATAAGTACGAAGAACGTCAAATTTGTATCGAACAATCGTATACGATTATATGATTTGCGTCTCCCTCACTCGTTGGCAATGAAAAGAGAGAACATTTTACACGGTGCTATTTGATACGCTTTTTCCTTCGAAGGATAGGAGTACGTGATTCGGTGTGTTTTTTTCGTGGGCTTTGTAAATTATTTGTAAGGTTTCGTTATGTGTTGCTCATTACAGTACACGCTCGTATCCTGCCTGGCTGCTTGCAGCGACCGCAAATGCGAGACATTAAGATTTTCGATCACCTGACCAGTCGAGATCGCTTGTTACTACTTCTTATCCAAAAAATACGCATGATATTGTGGTTAGAGTTTAAGAATATAGGTGAATTAATTTGCAGTTTTTTTATCTACACGCGCCTTTATCTTGTGAGGTAGTTATTATCTTTTCAACTTTTTGTCCGTTTAAGTTTAGTGGTGGTTGACGGAACTTAGTTCTATGTATCGATTAACCTGATCATAAGCTTAATTCAAAATTTAAATATTTTCCCAATCATTGAACCCCCACTCTTAACGTACAATTATAAACTCTTTAGCTATTAAAGCTAAATAAAGAAAATTATTAAATTATGAATTCTATAAAAACTTACACACAAAATATACATATACTTAACAGTCTTTAGCAGGAAATTTAAAAAAATGATTTGCAATTCTAATGCGTAATATTACGACAAACTGAATATTTTAAAATCAAGTAAATATATCAAGTAAGTATGTCGACTATGTAAGAATAAGTTTACTGCAAAAAATAAGCAATTGAATGTATTCAATGTATGACATATTGCAAATTATCTTCACCAGCAATCGCGGCAGATTTTAAAATATGTATTTTCCCTTACAACGAATGAATGACGAAGCCAGTTGTGGCGCAGGAGTACGAAGTGTGATGGTAAACGCGACCGGATGTGGGTTCGATTCCCACTAAAGGAGTGGACATTTCTGTGTCGAGGCAAAGCGCGGCGTTAAGTTCCGCCACTTAACACGCAATGACTCTAGAGTTCGGCTGAAAATGGGGAACAGAGTGTCTTAATAGTAGGTCCCTCTGCTTACCCCGTTGTGTGTGGGACACAACGTGAGGCGTGCAATGACGAGTCCTACATTGTCTTCCACAACGACTTTTAATTTATATATTAGTTTAACTAAATATTTATCTTATCGCATTAGGTAAAACTGTTAGTGAACTTTACTCACAGTATAACATAGCTTCTAGCTAAGAAGGTAATCGCAGTTTTCCTTTCGCTTTGCGGTCGGCTCATTTGACCGCGCATTTACGAATTTATTGCGGACGCGAGAAGATGGCGGCGCGGCGTTCGGAAAATAGTCGCCGATTGTAACGAGGGGAAAGGCTAAATAGGTTGAATAATAAAGTAAGAATTAACACGGCGAGACGGTTTTCAGATTTTATGGATAAAAATAGAAATGGGCTTAGATGTTTCGACAAGCTTTTCTAAATAACATTAAAATTTTATATCTAATTATATAGGTATTATTATATTGTCCCTCCTAAAAGTAGGATACTATAGTAGGCTATGTAAAACTATACTTCATGATTATTGAGTGACTGAAAGAAACTATATAACTACTGACGAAAGCTGAAATTTAGCACGTAGATTTTTAGGCGAGTGTAGAAAAGCTCTTAGAAAAAGAAGAAAAAAAATCGCTTTTATACGTATACGAAACCTACAAATAAAAATATGTACTGGAAATCACAAATAAATATAAGCTTAAAACATACAGACTGCTCCTCACCAAATATCTAACCTACACGAAAGAAAGTGTAAAGTATTTAAATTTCAACAACCATTAGAAAAATACGAGATCTTATTAGAAAAATGATGCACGCAAAAGATAATGTCTGTCCATCCAGTCAGTCCAGAAGCTGTGGTTTGTGGCTAGAGAAGTTAATGTTGCCCGCAGCGCCCCGCCCATCATGCATTTTAATAGTTTTAATGCTCCCGCGATGGCTCTTCTGGCTTGTAACCTCTAGTATTCTAGTTATAGTAGTATTAGTGGGAACAGTAGCTTCATTAATTATCGACTAAGCCATGGTAATAACTTATTTAAAACTTTTAAAAATATGAATGACGAAATGAGGCCGTTGTAGTGCAGTGTAACAGTGTTTTTGTCACTGTAAATCTGATGGTTTTAGGGTCGATTTCCGCTCGGGGGAATAATTATATAAAGTTTTCAGTTCTACGCCTTTGTCCCTAAGACAAAGCGCGACGTTGATTTGCGATATTCATGCAATGCATGCAATATCTCGATTTCGGGCGGAAAGTAGAGGTTAGTGGTCTAAAGGCAAGTTTTCCTATAAAGTTGTTAAAAAAGGTGAACTATATTATTGAAAAAATGTCAAATAAGGACTAAAAATCAGATATAATATACTCGTATTTATATAGTAATACACAATACACCTTGTTGACGTGGGTGGTCCATAAGAAGAATGACTGGTGGATACTTTAAAGGCTTCTCTGTCTTGAATTGCAATTGAAATATTTAAAGTTGTTATAAGTTTAAATTCATTTTATTAAATATATTTTTTACACTAATGTGTATCAGAATCATTTCTCGGGAATATCTACTATTAAAATCATATCTATACGTATAATAAAAATGTAAGTATGTAATCGCATCTTGTATATGGAAGATATATAAGACAAATAATTTAGAGGGTATTTATCAATTTCATGGAGCCCGACACAATAACTTTTATTTATTTTTCTGTATGTTTGGCTTACACATGTTTTGAGTAATATATTTTATAAATCTTCTCTTAACATTTATTACTTTTATTTCAATCATTGCATAAATAAAAATGATACCAAATTTATTTCACAAAATTGCTATAAAATAACTGTTCTATTAAATTGGCTCAAACATCGATTTACACAAGCGTGCCACTAGTAAACGATATGAGCTCCTTTCAAAAGAGCTTGAGTATAGGCGCGTGCTGTTCTGGCAGCTAATTCGTGGCCATGCAGCCATCCCAACCCAATGTGCTACTGTACACGGATTGAAACCGCAGCTATTGCCCTGTGATTTCTGCAGCCCCATCGATCTATAGTTTCGTTATCAAATTTTCACACGGACCCTCGCTCGCACCAAGATTGACTTTATTTGAGCAAGTGTAACCGCAGAGATACGCGCCAGCGATGCTACAATAATCGATTGTTCAGCCGTTTGTGATACAACGCTTCGTCGGTACTATTTTTTCGTTTAAACCGATCTAAATATCTTTACTAGGCCAGTATTGTAATGTAAAGTAGACGAACTAGTCGTATAATACAGTGGTCGTTATTACGCTGTTGGCTCTCGGTAGCCAATCATAGCACCCGAGATATTGATCATCGAAATTGATCAATCAAATCGAAAATTTTGTACCGGAAATTAGGTGCGATGTTATATTACATTGTTCACTGAATTTGATTTTATAAAAGCTTTCTTTCTTTATAATTTTATTAAATTTATTTTGGAATAATACACTTTTTTTTTAAGAAAGTAGAACACTTATTAGGCGTAAAGTATATTTCTTTTTCATATAGAAAAACTATCATACTGCTTTTATGATAAATGTACTTCTATACGCTTGTATTATTATAAAATAAAGTAAAGTTTTAAAAATAAAAATGCTATTACAAATATTTTACATTGCATTTTTTTACGTCTCGCGTATTTTGCAGCAGAAAGAACTTCATCTAGTCTGGTTGGAGAACCATATACCTACCTCTACTATAAGAATACATTTAGTACACATTTGCATTTGAATCTACGACCAACGTCAACAGTTCGCAAGTAAACATGGTGACACTCTAAATAATTTTAAACAGTAATCATTTCAGTATACACTTTTTATCGTTAATGATAGCTTCACGCTTTACCCCGCACACAGCACGGTAGGCAGAGGGAACCTAGTGTTAAGACACTCCGTTCCCCACTTTCCGCCTAATTCTGGAGGCATTTCGCGTTAAGTGGCGGCATCTAACACCACGCTTTGTTCGACACTAGAGTGAAGAAAATGGAAATATTCAATATTTCCACTCCTCGAGTGAAATTCGAACCCACAACCAGTTGTTTAGAGTAACGCGTTTGTGCCACTACGCCACGAGTGGCCACCTTTTCATCTTTAATAAAGAAATCTTTATTCAAATTCGTTTTCGTTTTTAATGTACACAAAAAACAAGTAAAATCCTATTCTCTACCTAATTGTTGCCTAGTTCTTAGCTCGATGTTACGCCGTAATGACATTGTGTCGGCGTCTGTTTTTTCTTGAGATCGCATTTGAAGTTATTATTATTATTTTCTCTTGTTGGCCATCCAGAGGGCATTGACTTGATCTACAGCATCAGCATTTGTTATGAACAATGCTTTTTGTATTTAAATGTTTTTTTTTATATTTTTTAATAATATTATGAATACTATTGTTTAATAGGACACCAATACATCCAATAGCTATAGCTTGAGGCAAATTTTAGAGGGTACCTATCTCTTAGGGTAGTTTGTCTATTATAGCTGGTAACCAGGTGTTTCACTCTTTATAACCGGCTTACTGTAAACTGGTAAGTAGGACTTCCGCTAGCGACAATAACTACATTTAAATTATTTTTAATTATTTACCCTGATAAGTCAATGTTGCATTTAAAGAAAACGTATAAAAATTTGAACGCAGCGGCATTCGAACCCGCGCCTCCTGAATACCGCCCAGGCGCTCTCGCCACTGAGCATGCATTCAGTTCAGTTCAATTTTTATACGTTTTCTCTAAATATCTTTTAATTTTCCTAAGTGTGGAATAACACTTTAAAAATGTTTAAAAGTCAATGTTGCGCCTCAAGTGCCTCTCCCAATACGCAAAATCTCAAATTCAGACCGAAAATGTTCTCTCTACTATGCTATGTTATTAAAAGCGTATACCGAAAAAAATCGTCCTTTTCATATATCAAATGTACTGATTGAAGACACTTAAAAATATTACAAATCTATCTTTATAAAATAACTATAGATACATATACAGCAAATACATAAGCAAAACATTCACAATATAAACTAGTCGTAGCAGTTATTATGATTGTGCCGGTATTACCATTGTTTATCTGGTCGTATATCGGCGGCGATTGCCTGCAAGGTGTTCTATCAGCATGTAATTGGCCGTTCCCGATTGTGGAACCCGCCTGATCATTCGAGTATAATATGCACGTATCGATTCTACCGACTACTGTATTAACCGGTGAATACAACAATTTCAAAATGCTATATTATATTTGATCGTATGATTCAATGATACTGTTGCTTATAATGTAGAGGTGGCAGTTTTATAAAGTAAAGTTGATGGTTGTGGTCAGTTTTTTTAATCATTATTTCATCTTTTTTAAGCTTTCTAATGCTTTTTTGGAGATTTTTATGGAAATGAATTGGAAAAATTGAGAAGAAATACAATGAGTTTTTTATTTTATACAAATTCATAGTTATCATAGGATAACGGGTTAATTAAAGCAGCTTTTTCCGCATAAGCAGGGTAATCAGAGAGACCTTAGTGTTAAGACACTCCGTTTTCCACTTTTCGCCCCGATATCGAGATATTCAGTAAGTGGCGAAACGTATCAACTAGTTGAAGAAAAAATATTGTTAAATTATGATAATCATATCATAGAGTCCAGAATATATACCTACCTACTTAAGAAGTACATCTGCGTATATTTAATAATAATTCACAATAAAAAAATAAAACACCTGCAATCTAATCGAATCTTTCTAATAACTTTATTTCATATGGCTTTCTTTACTGCTTGACTAAAAAAAAATGTTCGGCTTCACAAATGACATAGTACGATCTAAGATTGAAATATAAAGAGAATGACATAAATGCAGCTACAATATTTTATTGGCAGGAAATAGACCATTTGTAGAGAGCCAATCCCGAGAAATAGCCATAGTTATTGGGTTAACCTTCGTTTAGTATGTGATAACAATTCTATATAAGGTAATTGTGGTTCATTGGTACGTTGTGGGTTCGATTCCAACTACGGGGAATCATTATTTCATTACCAGTAAGATAAAGCGCGGAGATGATTTCCGTCATTCAATGTATGGTATGTCGATTTTTTTTCGTAAACAACGAAGTTTCTTAATTTTAACTTCTCGTTACCATCTCATCAAATATTAGTTTACTGTTATATAATTTTGGTATTCTTATATAAAATTTCGTATTGTAAGTTTTATTTAAAAAACAAAACTTCAAATATTTTTTTTTAGTTTTTTTTTTTCCTGATAGAACTCAAAGCCGCGTGTTGTCTTTATTAATAATAATAAATTGTAATAAGTAATAAAAACCTTAATAAAACATTAATAAAAGATATTTTTCTACTAATACAAATTGCCTAATCAAAAAACACCAGTTGACATGGAGCGAAGAGGCTAATAATAATGTGCGTAATGCCCGTCATTAGGTGCGCGCGCGCTGATTGCCGCGTGCTGATGAAAGCTGGTAGGATTGCCTTGTAAGCGTAAGAATATCAAGAAGACTTTATAATGCGTAGAAATAGCTTTTACGCTTCATTTTTTGAGTGAAACCAGATTATGTTATTTATTTTTTTAAACGCAAGAAGATAAACTATGTCTTAAGGTATATTATATAGTTATCGTTATTATGAAAAACGATTTTAACGAGATATAAATTTGATCATTTGATAAAATATTTCTTCTGTATGTTATATATTATATAGTAGTGAGAAGCAGGCACAAAACAAAATAGTACGAAAATATGACGTTGTCTATTTTCCTTCCAAAATCGATACATTGATGTTGATGAGTGATGAGTAGCAGAAGTATTATTATAATTTATATTATTATTATTATTATAATCCTGCTTTTTATCACCCAAAGAGCAACATTATTTGCTCTGTATCCTGTCAGAGTAGAGATATTTTTATAAACTATTTCAATATAACTATTAGACCGACAGAGAATCGATTCCACAACCAATCGCATTTTTAGTCGCAGCATATCTACACCACGATTACCTCTAATATTTAACAGTTTTTGGAAGAAAATTAAATACATTATTCACTTTAAGCTATTACCGTCCTGTCGTATAGATTGTTCAGCCTGTTCTCATCTCGTCGCTTGGCAAATAAGGCAGTCAGTTAGGGTTGCGATTGAGAGTGCAATAAGCGCGATGTTAATACATTTAGCGGCTCGGGACACTTGCATAGTCATTTAGAACATAATTATGTTTAAATTAGTTATTTCAGTAAGGTTTACTTAGGAAATTAGTGTAGTTTCTTCTTAATTGAACATTTTAACTCAGGATAGAATAATTTTATGTGAAACGATTCTAAAATATGTTTATGATTACAAAATATGTTCTAAGTTATAACTTAAAAAATTAAGCGATTTTTAGTCAATCCTAATTTCATTTCTACTGATGTTAAGTAAATGTTATTGTTTCATGTCATATGTAACAATTTCTTTTTCGGAACACATTGTTTAAGGAAATGGAAACCCACCGCGCTTTATATCGTGTCAAAACGTATACCTATTGATTTATTTACACGCTTATTTCTTATACATCAAGTATTATGCGGGAGACGTTTGAACAAAAAAGGACTTTTTATTAACGCTTTTTTCTCCGTATAGTAGGTCTAGTATACTATTGTCAGAGAAAGCTTAGTGTTAAGACACTCCGTTCTCCACTTTCAGCCGATATAGCGTATTAATGTGGAAGAAATGAAAATAATTTAAATATGATCATTTTCCCGAGTGAAAATTGAACCCGCGACCGTGTTTAATGTTTATAGTCAGATACTGGCCCACTGCGACACGATAGTTTCTTGTCTGAAAATAAAATCATTTCTTACAAAAATATTACAAAAATCTTACCTTCAGTTGGTATGTTAGCATTGGTTTTGTATTCCCGTTCTTCATGGGACAGGGATCGTAAACTTCTCGCCTGCGATGACTTATACTCCATATCGCGCAGCGCCATTGATGTGGTCGATATGAATGGCCTTTGGAAGCCTATCGCCCTTATTTGGTGTGTAGATGCATTTGTACCTGTTGGTGATATAAAAAATGTTTACAAAAAATGTAATTAATTGATGTTTTATTCTCTAATTTCTGGGTCTTTTGCATTTGAAGTATGATTTGAATCTGTAATTCTATGTATAATTTTATAATTTTATCTTATGATGCACCTCAATTGTAACCTAGTTGAATATCTGTTTTTAAAAAATTATGACGTATAGACGAGGTAAAGCTACTTTGTTCATTTAATATATACAGCTATAGTATATATAGTTTTTTTTAAATATGATTCGTTCTGAGTGTTAATGAAGACTTTTCAAAATTCTCAGAAATGTGTAAATAATCTAAATACAAAATATTTCTGTGGTTTCTTCATCAATTTTGTTATTATATAATATTTTTTTATTTTAAAACTTTATTTCATGAATCTTCAATTGGAAATCCAAAACATTTGTTGCAAAATTTTTAATCTATAATTAGTACAAAAATACACTTCCGATAGAAAAAAAGCAGAACTCTCGTTTCCTGGGTACGAAATAAATAGCCATGTGTCAATCACCTTATTAGGAACAAAAGTATATATTTTTTTCTTCATACACAAATGACAGGTTGCATGCCGAAATCCCTAGCGGTATTTGAAAGGAACCGACGCAATTATATCGATCCCGCTTTAAAAAAAAATATGCACATAATTAGTTTATGAGTTTACACAATACAACGAAATATGCCGCAATTATGTTGTGAAATCGACTCAAACAAATGCAAGCTTAATTATTATTATATATACATACGAGATAGTGACGCGCTTTATTGAGTAATATTCGATATAACCTATCGATTTTCAAGAAAAAATCTCAGTAATGTAAAACAGATAAAATAAACATCTGTTGGATTTGTACTATAAGATATTATGTATGAGGTCGCAGATTCATTTCAATTTCGCAAAATCGTTAATTGTTTGGCTTAAAATGGCAGTCCCTCTCCATAGAGACTGCTCTTTCCATGAATAAAATATGATTATTGACATATTACTTTTAAAACAATTTCACGTTTTTTTTGCATATAGCAGGGTAGTCAAAGAAAACCTAGTGTAATGATACTCCGTTCTGTACTTATTGCCGGAAGTCGATTCATTGCGTGTTAAGTGGTCGAACTGAATGCAACGCTTTGTCTTAGGTACCAGAGCAAAGAAATGAAAATAATATAAATATAAACATTCCCCGAAGTGGAAATCAAAACCCAGAATCATTGCGTTTACAATCAGACGTTATCCCACTGCGCCCTCGAGACCACATTATATTTTTAAACATTTAAATTCAAATCGTAAATCATGTTCTATCATTACATACAGCGCCACAATTTCTCTATACGATAAACAAAGGGGCAATTAGTCCAACAATATCGATAGTCGATACGCAAAAGGCACAACACAATTAAAGAGGGTCACTGCGAAGCCGCTTATGGGGCATCTACAAATTAAGTCTATTAACGCAAACTTTTAAGTCCCTTGTGCGAAATCTTCCTTTCTTGTCCAGCGGAGTTGGGGCTTACGCTAAGTACCTTGTGTTCTTTGTTCGGATATCTGTGCAGGGTTGCGATGTTTACGCGGTGATTAGTTGATGCAAGGGTATTTAAATGTTAGTATGGAAAATATTTTAATAAGTGACGTTGAGACAAAATTTGGCTGGTTTTTAATTAATGCTGATGGTTATGACTTATGACTTTAAACTCTTTTGGGAAGAAAAGTATTATTAGTAATATTTAGGAATATCCTTCATGTAGATAACTCACTATCTGTGGCGGTTGATTCTGACACAAAAACAAACAGGGTATCTAAATAAGACGAAATTGATTAGCGAAGTCACAGGAGTCTATCACAAGAAAACTTAAAATTAACGAAAAACTTTAAATAAGAGAGAACTTTAAAGTAACGTAAAAATATGAACAACAAAGCAAAATACATTGTAATAAGTTTATTAAAGATAACAGATACTATTATTCGTCAAAGTTAATTTTAATTGTTAAGAAGAACTTACAAAATACACATAAGTTTTATACTTGAACAAAATCATCGCACGACAAATGAATGATAAAATTGTATCAAAGCTAGCTAGAACATTTTCAATAGAAGTGACTATACAAAAGTTAAGGAAAAAAAGTTATTCGGTCAAGGTTCCGCATGTATGGCCGCATACAACTTCTGACACATAGCATGACAAATGTGAAAGTGACTTTATAAATTAAGTGCGTTAACAATTTCTTAATCACTATTTTTAACATGTTAATAATCTGATTCATTCAGCACTTCCTTTGAAGTTAAGCAATAGTGACTTAAGTAAGTAATTTTAAAACTATTATGTGTTTTCTTTTATATTAATTTGTAATTAGTATTTTGACATTTATTCCAAATAAAATTGACAGGGGAACCGTCAATGTAAAAGATCAACGTTTATGTCAATTTATACAAAAGTATATATGTCAAACATATGTCATTGTGTATAATATTTAATAATCTAAATTAATATATAAATTCTAATAGATTTTAATGGTTGTTTATATGACGAGCTTTAAGTGAGTATGCCAAACTTCATACTCCTCGTAATACGTACGAACTACTTTTGTAAAAATGGGCTCATAATTAGTATTGTTATTAAGACATTTAAAACATTCACAAAATAATACAAATACTAACCAAGAATATACTATATATAATTATATTAAAAAATTAAATTAAATAGCTTCACGCTATATCCCGCACACAGCAGGGTAGGCAGAGGGAACCTAGTGTTAAGACACTCCGTCCCCCACTTTCCGCCGAATTCAGAGGCTTGCGTGTTAAGTGGCGGAACTTAACGCCGCGCTTTACCTCGACACCAGAGCGAAGAAAATGGAAATATAATTTCCACTCCTCGAGTGGGAATCGAACCCACAACCAGTCGTTTACAGTCACACTCTTGTGCCACTGGGCCACGACTGGCCACAATAATTATATCAGTATATATTATACATATTGACAAAAATCATATACGGAACTGTACACTACGAAGCGACTCCACCGATCTCCAAAACCGACGTAAAAGCAAGCAGTCTGTATGATTGCCAACTGATATTGACTACAGTGTATCGTTTGTCTCGTATCCTTCGTTTTTCGTCAGCACAAAGGTGATCGGGGAGCAGTTGCGTTGCGTGAGACCAACTTATTATATGTAATTCCGCTATTGTTGGCCGCGAGCAGCCACTCCATATGGCGTAACGTGCTTTTCACCCGACAGCCAATTTCGATAGTTTCGACTTAAAAAAGTCCTTAGTTTCGCGTGACTTGGCGATTGGAGACAGGATGCCTATTTATGATACTTAAAACCGGTGTGTTGTATTTGAAAGAAAGTGAATTGTAATTTTCCTATTAAATGCAAAACTTTGTGTGGATTTTGTTTTTATATAGGTACGATGTTTTTGTCAAAATTCTAAATTTATATATGTGAGGCGCAGTGGGATAGCGAGCCGCAAGTATGGGTTCGATTGCCACTTGGGCTAATAATTTATTCGTATTTTTTTTAGCTTCACGCTTTATCCAGCACGCAGTAGGGTAGAAACTCCATTCCAAACTTTTAGCCGAATTCGCAGACATTGCGTATTAAGTGGCGGAACTTAACGCTGCGCTTTACCTCGACACCAATGTGAAGACAATCCTTCAGTGGGAATTGAACCCACCGCTTATAGTCGCTTTACAGCCACACTTTGCGCCTCTGCGCCACGAATGGCCATTGGCAATTAAGTAATGGCTAATAATTGTATATAATTTTCATTTCATCTAGTATCTAAGACAAACCGCGGCGTTAAGCTCCGTCACTTCACACGCAATGTCTTGATTTCAGGCGGAAAGCAGAGAACGGAGTCTTGACATTAGTTTCTCTCTGATTATTTAGTTATGCGGGAACAAGCGTGGGCTATTAAACTTATTTCGGCGTTTTTTTTAGTTGAATATTTTAATATGTATACAATTAGGTCAATTAGATAAAGCGTGTGAATTTTCAGTTTTATCTCATCCTATCCTCAGTTAAAACGCTTCAACTCTCGCTATACACGCCTCCTTTAAACCGCTAATCAAATAAACAATTTTGTTTACAAATTAATATAAAAAAACAAAAATTATTATTACCCCTGAGTGTCCTTCAACATCACCCGACATATCGTCATACCAGGTCCCGTGGGAAGAAAACGTTTATCTGCTATAGATAACGGGGCCACAAACACCGTATCGCATATGAAAATTGTATACGATAATAATAGAACTGTCCATAATATATTTTAATTGTTTACGTCTCTCGTGCGGTTTTTGTAACAGGGCATCGTATAATAACAAATTGTGCCCCAGGCAGTGACATGGCCGATCGATTTGTATTTAATTTTGTTTTACGTTAATTTTACTAACGAGATATATGATTTAGTCTGTGATGTGTTTAATGAATTTCAGATATACGCTTATTCTTCACATAGTCAAAGAGGACCTAGTGTCAAGACACTCCGTTGTCCACTTTCCGCGTGAAATCTAGATATTGCGTGTTTAGATATTGCGTGTTTAGAACTCAACGTCGCGCTATATCTTGGGAACTAAAGCGGAGAAATGGAAATGGGAAACTGGGAATCGAACCCAAAACATCGGTGTTTATATTCAGATATATTTCTTTTTATTTTTATCTTCACGCTGTATCCTGCAGATAGCAGGGTAGGCAGAGGGAACCTAGTGTTAAGACACTCCGTTCACCACTTTCCGCCGAATACGGAGGCATTGCGTGTTAAGTGGCGGAACTTAACGCCACGCTTTGCCTCGGGCACCAGAGCGAAGAATATTAAATATTTTCCATTCCTCGATTGGGAATCGAACCCACAACCAGTCGTTTACAGTCACACGTTCGTACCACGTTGTGCGATATGTTAAATTTCTATTTTACTTATCACTGCTATTAGATTTTAGTAAATTTTGACGCCGTGGTGGTTTATTTGTGAACTGTTTTGTTTTACTTTGTGGTTGTGGTTTCAAATCCTATTCGGGTAAATGCTTATATATATTTTATAGCATAAATTAAAGCTGCACACCTATTCCTGATATGATATGACAGAGTATGTAGAGAGATCTTAGTGTCAAGACATTCTGTTTTCTGCTCACCGTCCTAATTCAAGGGAAATTAAGTTTAATATTGGCATTTCTTGAGATGGAATTGAGCCCAAAACGTGTCAAATGCTCTCTGATTGGGTCACAATGACTCAAAAACTAAGCACTCAATCGAATTTTCTTAAGAAAAGGGTAAAAACGTATATACGTTTCTAAAAAAAATTGTAAGATGCAACTGGAATAAAAAATTAAATACTGATTGACCCCGTAGATTATAGTGCAACGGACGAGCTTTGATCTATTACTAAAGTATAGGATAATTAATTTTCTCTCCAGGAATAGCAATAAATGCCATTAACTGTACTTGATATAATGTCTCAATTTCGGGCAGAAAGTGGAGGACGGAGTGTGTGAGTGCTACGTGTATGCTGCTGTATGGTATCAAAAAAATAAAAAATCTAAAGGAAGCTAAGCTGTTCTGGCATCAGATTTGTAGTAATCATGAAAATAAAACAAATTTTTTTTACTTTTGTGGATTTTATAATGAACTAGATTATTATTTCAATTCATATAAACATTCATTAATATGTCAAACTTTGTGTATTATAATTCCACGAAGTAACTACTAATTAATGCGTGTATTAAGTATAACAAATACAATATTTTTCGCTGATTCAAATTGTTAAAGATGGGCAAGGGTTGAAACAGTTGTATTTTTCCAGCATACCAGTCTAATTTTATATTTAAGAGCATTTATTGAATTTTGTCGTGGGTAAGATCTCTACTCGTGGAAACGATCACATATAGAGTTATATTAATTTCTCCGCTCTACTAAGACAAGTTACGTAACTTAGCACACAATATCTCGATTATATCGGAAAGTGAAAAACGAAGTGTCTTAACACTATGTTCTCTTTAATGACTGCGGGAATAAATGTGGGGCTAAAAATACTTACTAGTTTTAGACCGGGGCTCTCGAGGTCCATCGACAGTCACTTTGATTGCTTTTTGGTATGTTGCTACTTGAGGCGGGCTCGTCGATATCGTTATTGTTAACGAAAAACTTTTCCCTGGAACAATAAATAAGCGAATATTTGAATAAATTCTGCGAAAATCAGTTCTAGTTAAGTTATTTTTTTAACTAAGTTTCGCTAATTAAAATGAAGGTAAGGACGTGTTATTCGAGAAAGAAAAGCTTCGAATTTCCTGTCCTTTTTTTAACTCAGATAAGCTTTTCTAAGCACTTTTGAATCACCCAATGAACATAATGTTACCACCGGCTCGAAAGGTGGTTCTACGCATAAGAATCTGTGAAAAACTCAATAATTACTCTTTTCAAATACATTTTATAGTTTATAGTTAAAACATTATATATTTAAAAAGATTTCAAAACAACCTAACTATCCACATATAATTATATATTTTATCAATTTTACTATGAATGACGATAAATTAGCAGCTTTCTAAATAAAACGGCTAACCATCGGTTTTATACTAATGAAATGCACATTAAATTAACAATGCTCTTATTTAAGCAAGCCAGTAACAAATTCAAAATAGGTTGATGTACTCGTATGTTAAATATTGTTGAATGACACCCTCACGTATGTTGCACATCCTAACTATTGGGAATGTATAGGGTTTTCAAAAATCATTTAAAATATTTTAATAATTATTTTAACTAAACACAGCTTAGCAAGTTATTGAATATACCTACATGTGCATACTTTAAATGATTGTTCTATCAGTAATGATATGTTCAAATTTATATATATATTTAAAAAAAAAACACTTTTTTTCGAGCAGCAGGGTAACTAGAAAAAACCTAGTGTTAAGACCCTCTGTTCTCTATTTCCAGTAAAGTTTTACTAAAAAAACAGTAAAAATACATACGAGTATCTTTAAGAACAGTGAAGTTATTAACTTAAAGATATAACTAACAACTTTTCTTTACATTGACTTACTAACGTTAGACCTAACCGCGTCTTGCAGGTGTCGACCCTATGGGTTGGGCAAGCGATGGAAAATAGCGAGCTTTTTGGGCGCCCGATTTGCGGTCACCAGTAATGAATGCACCGATAAATACGGAATAAAATTACAGTTAAAATGAGTGGATTAACATGTCTAATGCAGATAATTCGCGTGTAGCGCACTCGATTTAGTATAAATGATTGATTCATCTCGACCGGCTGCTATTTATGTATTCCTTTTCGAATTAGGTGCTTTGCTGAACGGTATGTGCGTTGGTTTCTATTACATGACTTTGTAGATTAAGATATAGTTTATAATATTTGAATTATTTTTAGAGGCGGAAAATGGAGTAGCTTACCACTAGGTTTTTTTTTGCCTATTTTGGTATTTCAGGAAAAAGTGTCAAAGTAAAAAAAAGATTACTTATTAAACTCTACCTGAACTTATTTATGACATGTCTATAAGGTGGTTGTAAGGTAAAAAAAACATTTGTTTTTGAAAATATACGTGTTTGAAAGCTTACATCCTTAAAATCACATTTAAATAAATATAATTATTTTGTATGTAGGCTGTACGTATAATGAAAGTTGATAATTAAAATCCTACTTTATTTCCATTATCTAGTGCTCATTAAGCAAACTGAAGGCTTATAAATAATATAGGGATATTTTTTTCATTGCATATAAGTTAAAAAACTGCCATGTACATAAATCAGTTAGTATAAGGTACTGGTTACAAATTCGCAATATATTAATCCAAGGGGCCAGTCATGGCGCAGAGGCATAGAGTATGTCTGTAAAGCGACTGGTTGTGGGTTTGATTCTCACTTGAGGAGTGGAAATATTTAATATTTCGATTTCGCTCGGTAAAGCGCGGCGTTAAGTTCCTCGAGGTAAAGCGCGGCGTTAAGTTCCGCCACTTAACACGCAATGCCTCGGGAATGGAGTGTCTTTAACACTAGGTTCCCTTTGTGTGTGCGTGACATAGCGTGAAGCTAAAAAAAATATTATTCCAATCTGTTATGTATTCAAATATACATACTGACATTCAGACTTAAAATATCTACTTTGTGCCTGGTAAACTGTCTGTCATAGCAATATAGAAAAGAAATAAAATGTTTTAGTATACATATACAACTGAATTTTCAATAGTAATTCATTTACAACTTAACCAAAATAAATTATATCAAATTTAATTAAAATTAAACATTTTAATTTTATCATACATTGTAACGAACGCAATATTATTTTCAACATACGAATACCTACTTAAAAATAGCCGATAGGCACATCGATTTGTAAAATTTCATTGTGGTTCCCACCGATAACGATACATGCGCAAACCATTTCCTGATATACGATGCGTGTTAAGACTTGTTGTAATTGTTATAAAATTACTTAATATTTTATTTTGTAATAGATTTTATATACTTTTGCAATATACATATTTATATATTTAGTCGGCCAGGGGTCAGTCGTGGTGCAGTGGCACAAGCGTGTGACTGTAAACGACTGGTTGTGGGTTCGATTCTCACTCGAGGAGTGGAAATATTTAATATTTTCATTTTCTTCGCTCTGGTATCGAGGCAAAGCGCGGTGTTAAGTTCCGTCACTTAACACGTAATACCTCCAAATTCGAACGAAGTGTCTTAACACTAGGTTCCCTCTGCCTATCCTGCTGCATGCGGGACACAGCCTGAAGCTACAAAAAAAAACAAATATATATTTTGATATAAAATCCAGTTTAATAGCGCCTGATTGTAGATGCTATTGATTGAATGTGAGTTCGATTTCCACTTGAGGTAATAATTATTTTTACGACATTGTCGTCTTTATATAAGAAAAAAAATGCGGCGACGAGTCCTATTACTCAATACGCAATGTCTTGATATCGGACGAAAGTAGAGATCGGAGTATTATGGCACTAAGTTTTCCCTCTGTACCCTTCTATGCGGGGAAAGCGCAAAGCATAAAGAAAATAAAAGCGGTTTCTTTATTGGGACGTGTCTGGCTGACATACAATGCTTGTGGCTTCAGTTGCACCGTCAAATTTCTATCCTTAAAATAAGTTTTTACTAAACTTTTTCTTAAGTACGAGAGCAGAGAAATGAAAATTATAAATAATCTTTTTCCGAGTGGGAATCGAACCCACATCCGTCGCGTATATGGTTAAACGTCGTCCCACTGTGCCGATAGCCTTAGTCCTTATATAAAAACAATATAACATCAAAACGAGTAAAAATACTCAGGCGAAGCCACCACGGGCTGGTTTTTGTAAAACGCAGTCCTTGTGAAGCCTTACACCTACAGTAAGTATGCTTAAAGTTGTAGTTTTTAATGTATTACAAGTTGTGAATTAAATTAATCGTGTTTTATTTAGATTTACTTTAAACAGTTTAAGTTTGCGGTAAACCTATACTAAATAATATGATGAATAATTAAAATACAATGTTTCCTTAATTTTGTAATAAAAATATTAGAATAATGTTATCATTTTATAATAAAGACCGTCATAGCACAGTGGGACAGTGTTTGACTGAAAATGCTCAATGCTCAAGGGTTCGATACCATTCGTGGGATAATTATATTTAAATTATTTTCATTTCCCCACTCTGGTACCTAAGACAAAGAAGAGTTGATTTCGGTCATTCAACGCGTTATGTCTCGGTTTCGAGATAGCTGATGTAATGAGGAGTAAATTTAGTCCTTTTATTTTAGTATCATAACTTTTAGTAAAATTCTACGTAGACGAAGTCACGCGCACAAACTAGCTTTACTAACTTTAATGATTTATGTTGACATGACTTACTTATGCATACGTTGTATAACGAATTTGAAAATTTCAAAGACTTTTTTCACTTTTACGAGATGTATGCACAAAAATAAAATTTTATAGTGCATATATCGACATATTAGCTAGATAGATACACGAATCATAAGATCTCAATATCGATGTCGCTTCCCCGTCACAAAGCAACATTAGAGTTGTCGGCGACGGCACATTTCAATACCAAAACAAATCATCATAAAACATTGGCCGCTAAACTCCGAACGTGTCGTGAGATTTGAAATATTGCATTTAAAATCGCTATTAAACTTAATGCATTTCGCATGATCACTCATCAACAGTTTAGGGCCTAACACAATAGCTGAAGTCATAAAACATAACATTGTATTTGAACGGTCTCCGGGAGGTGTTGAGAGAGTTGCGTGAAATATTCAATTATTGTGCGCGGGCGCAGCTCTGGAAGGGGCGTAGAGAATGGCCGCCATCTTGATTTACGATCGAGCGTAAATTCTCAGTGACATTTGTGTATGACGATGACTTGAAATGCTTATGTACTGGGTGACATGTTTTCAGGGGAGTCAATTTACATGTGCAATATATGGTCTTGATGAGAACAGCAAATGTATTGAGTTGTATATATTGCACTTTTAGAGTTGTAGAGAAATTGAAGGATTGTAATTGGAGAATTGGCTAATTCGAATATTATATTTATGAATTTAGAAGTATTAAGATAATAGTTAAGCTTTTTCTTTTTCTTTTAAATAGTTAAAATATTTAGTATAAATAAAGTGATAGTGGTATTAGACATGAATACAAATCGATCGAAGTATTAAAGTCATTTTTGTCAAATTTTACATAAGGCTTTTCTACTATTCTAAAGTGGTAATTCATATTATTTGACTTTAGTAAGTACTTATAAATAATATATGATCATTGTTGCGAACATTACCTGCTATCGTAGTCATTTAATGTTATTTCATTTTATTCGTGTCATTTAATGAAAATGATAGTTATCGTCTTTAATAACATTTATTTAAAATTTCCACAAAGGCTAATGTTGCCTAATATTGCATAAGTAGGTAAAATCATTTTACTGTAAAAAGAATCCAGTATGAATATATGATACTAAGCAATACTAAGAAGAATATGTACGAGTATATGACACGCAGCGTATCTTAAAATCTAGAAAGACTCATAAATAAAACTGACATCCCAATTGCAGCACATCAAATTATAGTAAAGAAAATGATCAAAAAGAAGAAATGCCACATTGTATGATGATGACCGCTGTACAAAATGATTTGGTCACACTCTGGTCACGACGTTTACGTGCGGCCGCTCGCTCCTAATGTGCCCGTGAAGAGGTTCCGACTAAATATTTAACGGAATTTGCGTAATGTTTTATTTATTATATTTAAAATGGTTTTTGATTTTGATGTTGATTTACTATTTTTTGAGAATTTTTAAATAAATGTACTCATATCGTTCTAGTTATATATTTGTGAAATATTAGGATATTTGATGGTTAAATATTTTTAATTTATTTCATTCAAGGCATATTATAAGCATTCAAATGCTTTTTCCGTTGTAAGTATCCAAATGATTTTTACGTCTTAAAACATCGTGCATCAATAATTACGATAGTGGTGATGATAACGGTTCTCTAGGGAAAGTCTTTAAATGAAATTATATTGCAAACTGGTGGAAAATAATCGCTTAAATGACTACCAAAAGGCCACACGACCGAAGATGGGTTACCACAATTAAAAAAAGAGAAAATAATGAATACCATAATAAAAAAACTAGTATAGTAAAACAAATAAAACAATGCGACATTTTTTTTATTTGAAAATACCAATCTATTGATTCAACAAATCAAATTAGGTCTAACAAAAAATCTAACATGTGACCTATAAAGAGGAATTAGAATATAATATAAACATGATTCTTTTTATTATAAACAAAAATTAGTCCCACAATATCGATGTCCAAAATTGGTGCACACCAGTGCCCAGCTGTCCGCTCTGATCACGTCGCATTAGCGTCGCTATGTTATGTCACAACCACTCCACTACTGGTGTCGACTTACGGTCTGACCAGATGATTACAAAAAATGCATATTATGCATCGACAGGACGAAATTATTTTTGTTGTTTTTTTTTTTTATAATAGCTAACAGATTTTAGTGTGAGCGTTTTATTTTTTATTATTGGTTTGATGTGAAATGTGGTGGTTTATTATGGATACGTAGCTAAACGTTTGCTTTCACGTATATACCATATTACACTACATAGAGGTTAGGCGGAGAGAAGCCGAAGTAGGCTGAAATCGAAAAACGGAGTGTCATAATACTTGGTATCTCATGACACTCTGTTCTCCGATTTCGAATCGAACCCACAACCATCGCGTTTATAGTCAGACGCTATCCCCCTGCGATACGATACAAATTGGCAAATGTGAAATGTAACAAATGGGTCTTTATGATAAGCACTAAGTTCTTCTATTTAATACATGTGGCCAGTAATACAAGTGGCCAGTCGTGGCCCAGTGGCACAAGAGTGTGACTGTAAACGACTGGTTGTGGGTTCGATTCCCACTCGAGGAGTGGAAATTATATTTCCATTTTCTTCGCTCTGGTGTCGAGGTAAAGCGCGGCGTTAAGTTCCGCCACTTAACACGCAAGCCTCCAAATTCGGCGGAAAGTGGGGAACGGAGTGTCTTAACACTAGGTTCCCTCTGCCTACCCTGCTGTGTGCGGGATATAGCGTGAAGCTATTTATTTATTATTTATTATTTATATTAAAGCTTTTATAAACACGAAAAATTCGTCTATTTCGTCGGCATAATTTCGTCTCAGATAAATAAAATTCCAGAGAAGACAAGTATTTTTTTTTATTTTTGAGTATGTACATAAATTTATAAATTACACAATTTTCCCTTTGTCAGAAAGGAACCAAAAAGAAAAAAGAAAGATGGCAGTCATGAACTACGTATTTTAATATGTATCTACGTATATATTTAGTTAAATTGTTTTATGACTTTTCCCATAATGGTCGTAATGTGTCGCTACTAACAACATTACTAAAGCATTAATAGGTCAACAATATTAATAATAATGCAAATCAAGTTAATTGCGTAATCGCTTCATTAGTTTTAATCAATAGTTATTATTGTTAAATTAGGTTTATGTACAATTTCGTGCCTAATGTATTTTAAATGATTAAAAAAAACAATGACAAATATGTCATGTCAGAGGAATTTTGGGAATATTTTGAATTTAAAAAAAAGTTTTTCTTTCTCTTATGGCAATAAATGTGTTTTTTTGTTTTTTTAATAATTGTTTGTAACGAAACTAACGAGTTGTGGGTTCGATTCGCACTCGGAGAAATGATTATATTTAATTTTTTTTCATTTCCCCACGCTGGCACGCTAAGATAAAGCGCGACGTTGAGCACCATTCAACACGTTATGCCTTATTTTTCTCTTCTTGATCGGAAATTTGAGAATGGAATATCATTACACTAGATTCTCCCTCTGTACCCTGCTATGCGGAAAAAAAGCGAAAAGCTTTGAAGATTATACAGCTTTAAAGCTCGTTTAGTGCCAGAGTATATAAGTTTACTTAGAAACATGTAACATATAAAAAGAACACAAGGACGCAATAGCATATTATTTTATTTAGTACCGGCCAGTCGGAGACGTATGTATCTGAGATTTTACAACTTACAAACCCATGTGGGCCGGTAATGGCGACTATCTGTGTATTACAATGGAACAGTAAAGCGCGAACGTCGTTTACAGCCTGCGGTTTGGAAATTAAAATCTGACGTTCTGATCTGTGATGGAGAAAGTTCATGGTTTCCTTTAGACGTGCCGTACACATGAAAATGTGTACGTTTAATTTTTTTTTCTATAGTGTGATGTATTTAATAGGTTGATTATGATTCGCACTTACATATGTAAGGACTTATGGCATTGTAAAAGCTTTGAAATATTGCTTTTCGCTTCAAACCCTATTTGAATGTATGATCACATTTTAATTATGTATAATATTTCATATAATCTATTAAATTTAAATTAATATTAATTATATATAAGTACAATAGAACGTGGCGTTAAGTTAGATAAATTTCACCATTCAACACGATTTGTCACAATTTCGGGCCAAAAGTCGAATTGTCTTAGAACTAGGTTCTTTCTGATGCTATATAGCTATGCAGGAAAAAGCCGAAGCGAAGCGTGACAAAAACATTAGCATTAATTTGTACAGTTATTTTCATAGGTGAACACATAGTTCATAAAAATGTTATAAAACTGAAAATTCGTTAATTTTATATATACGCAACGGAGTGTTTTAACACTAAGTTCCCTCTGCCTACCCTGCTGTGTGCGGTGAAGTACAGCGTGAAGCTAAAAAAAAATAACATAGCTCCAATAAAACTCTTATAAAAACGTTATGTTTTGACCTTCATGGAATAATTTCCAACGTGTCCAATAACCTTTTGTAAAAAAAAGAGAGAAACACAGATAAAAACCATATAGATATTAGAAAAGTCACAATCACTATTTCACATTCGTGATTGGCATAACGCTAAACATTCTTTACCGCAAACCATAATTTTGTTTATCGTTACTAATGCTAAAGACGCTTTAATCGCGGCATCGTTTAGTATTTCAGCTTTTTCTTTATGTGTTTTATAATTGGAAAAATAAAAAATCATCAGTCAGTGATTTGATTTTTACATGCATGTTAAAATGATGATTGTTAATTGTTTCTGAAGTAAATATATTGTGCGGTGTAACTTTTAAACTATTTTGGATACTTTTAATCTCTTTCTTTGCTAGAATCAACATGTTGAAAACTTCATTTTTTATATATATATTGTAGTTAAGAAAGTAGCATTTAATTTTATATTTTGCATGGAAATACAAAACAGAGTATAATAATAACAATCTTAAAGATATATACTTGTCTTTCGTAATTTCGTTTACGTCGAATACAAACAGTAAAATCATAAAATGCTTTCTTTACCTACGCCCGTAGAAATCCCTTACACTTATCAAATAACTACCTACATGGCTGTCCGTTTATTTTCCATTTTCTTTTTTCCTATTCCCGCATTTGCTAAAATCGTCATTTCATCAAGAACAAAGATAAGCAATATAATATTATAGAAAATAATGCATAATCAATTTTTTTTTATTCTTTATACATTAGGTATTTATATACATTCATTTTGGCAAATGCGGGAATAGGTAAGAAGAAAGAGGAAAATTAGCCATCGAAGCCTTCGTGGCGATACGGTAGTGGAGGGCAAAGGCGATGTGGATTCGATTCCCAGTTATAATATTTTCCCAGATATACATTTTTGGCAAATGCGGGAATAGGTAAGAAGAAAGAGGAAAATTAGCCATCGAAGCCTTCGTGGCGATACGGTAGTGGAGGGCAAAGGCGTTGTGGATTCAATTCCCAGTTGGGAATGATTTCATAATTTTTTTCGCTTTAGTGACAAGATAAAACGCGGTGTTAAATTTCGCTATTCAAAATACAAAGTCTCGGAATCGGGCGGAAAATGGAAAAGAGAGTATCTATCTAGACGATAAGTTCAGTCTGTCTAGTTATGCGGGAGATATCGTAAAATCGGTCAAAAATTAATGGACTTTTATAATAATAAAGCGCCACGCAAACTACTACGTTAGTATTCATAACAAAAATGTCCTCAGTTCAATCCGATCCATGACACAAATGTCTAAATACAGCGTAGACTCGTTATTATAGGCACGTTTAACTAAAATAGGGAGGATGATAATTAGTTAATCTAGCACGCATGGTTTGTAGGCTCACCCAATTTGATATAACCATATTACGGCCAAATAGCACTACACCTGTGTGACGAAAAATATAAGCATAGATATCTGAGTTTTCTTTTCTTTCTTTTGTATTTATCTGTTATCTTTAACTAATGTCCTTTCTTTTGCTATTGTCTTTTACTAATATCTCAAATAAAACAAATTGGAGTGTTATGGTTAAAATAACTTTAGTTTTTTACAAAATGCATAATGTATAAAAAATAGAATATATACCAAAATAACATTTTATTCCAATTTTTGTCGATCTGTTTCACGTATTGCATGACAATACATTTTTTATTTTTATAAGTACATTATATAATATTTTCCATCTTAAGGTCTCAAAAATAGAAACTTTATACTTTAAAATGTTTATATTTTTATTTCAATGTGACCATTTTTGAGGAAAACATGGCTATTTAAAAAACGTCAAAAAAATTGGATAATTTTTATGATCCTCCGTTCGACTCCGTTCCCCACTTTGTCTAAAGCCGAGAACTTGCGAGTTAAGTAGCGAAGCTTAACGCCACGTAGAATAATCTAAGGCTTAGCGAAAGCTAAGCTAAGCCTATCTATCCGAAAGATAAGAAAAGTAGACTTAAAAATTCAAATTCAACTTACCTCTCCCACTCCTACCCACAAATCGTAGATCATTAAACTTGGCTACTCTATTCTTCATTACAGCTGTGTTATTTCTCAGTTCCGCTGAGCAATTCTCATCGTTACCCGCTCTAACAGTCACTTGGGTACCGTCAATGACGTCTCCCAGTGCCACCACCTTGAATCCACCGGGTAGAGTCTTGTTTGACCGCCAATGCAGTGGCAGCTGCGAACACATGTAGTCTGGACTGCCGGTCCGTACTGTGGACAAAGGTTATTTAATGAATTATATTGTTTTAAGTTTAAAAATATTGAAGATCCTTTTTTAGTGGCTATAGGATGCACACGTTCCGGCAAATTCTGGAGGCATTACGTGTGAAATGGCGGTATTTCAGATGTGCTTTTCCTCGACACCAAAGACCATAAAATATTAAATATTTTAATTCCTCGAGTGGGAATCGAACCCACAACTAGTCGTGTTTACAGTCACCCTTTGTGCCCCTGCGCCACGACTGGTCTTAACATTTGTTACTTTTAAACATAACATTATATTGAAATGATTATCCTTCTATAAATTTACACTTGTAAGTTATCCCGTTCATTTCGAATATATGTTATTTATTATATATATTAACAATTTAGAGTAAATGAAGATAATAAATAACGCTTTAGTTAAAGTTTAGTAAAGATTGTACTAAAGACCATCTTGGCGTAGTGAGACAGCGTGACTGTAAACGTGGCCGTAGTAGATTTGATTCATACCTGGAGTGATTATATTAAAATTATGTTAATTTCTCATCTCTGTTATATAATACAAAGCACGTTTAGTATCACCATTCAACACGCAATGTCTTGATTTCGTGCGGAAAATGGAGAACGGAGTGTCTTGTCACTAGGTTCTCTTCGATTACACTGCTATACGGAAAAAAATTTTTTTTTTTACTTTACACTATATCCCGCACACAGAGGGGTAGGCAGAGGAAATCTAGTGTTAAGACACTCCATTCCCTACTTTCCGCCGAATTTGGAGGCATTGCGTGTTAAGTGGCGGAACTTAACGCCACGCTTTACCTGAGCGGCGACCACCAGAGAAGAAAATGAAAATATTAAATATTTCTACTCCTCGAGTGGGAATCGAACCCACAACCTGTCACTTTACAGGCACACTTTTAGCCACTGCGCCACGACTGGCCTCAATATATGTACACTGGAAAAATATATAATTGAATAATTTAAGTAAATTTAAAGTTTATACTAATATAAATAATTGTTTAAGTTTAAAAGTTTGCTTTATGTACAAAACAAAGTTTACGCAATCAATTTTCCCGGTAGTGTTTTTGTGACGTTGTAAGCTATGACGACATATCAACGCTGTCTGCAATAACGTCATTGAATCAAATACTAGACTCGAGATATTTATACTTAAAGTGGGTTTATCATTTTTTAAACGGATATGAGCTGTCGGTTTAGAACCGTGAAAACCAAAAATAATGGTTTTCCAATTTTTTTTTCTCTATAATAATCTTGAAAGTACCTTGTCAATGTATTAGTAATTGTTTGAATTAGCAGTATCCGGGACTTCCTCCGCGTGAAATTTAACAAAAACGATATAACACTAAAATAAAAGAAGCTTAAGTTACTCTTTGTTACATTAGGCGGGATTAGGCGCAACAAAGAAGAAAGGGAGAATAGTAGAAAATGTTATTTTGGTATATGTAAATACAGCTTATTTTAATTATTACAAACAGACACTTTCACTTTTTTATTTGTATAGATTAACTTCTCTGGGAAGAAAAGATATAGGGGTTGGGTTGGCCAATAGCAATAAATAATATAAAGGGATGTATGCATACTGCTATATGCATGAATATAAACTATACAAATGTATTAAAGTTAATTAAACGTGCCATACATGAGATTAACCAGATTTCTATTAAATGACTTCAATATTTCAAAATCATTAATTAGTCTTGACCATAAAAACTTGTCACATTTTTTTTTAATTAAAGTCATTGTGACCAGTCGTGGCCCAGTGGCACAAAGAGTGTGACTGTAAACGACTGGTTGTGGGTTCGATTCCCTCTCGAGGAGTGGAAATTATATTTCCATTTTCTTTGCTCTGGTGTCGAGGTAAAGCGCGGCGTTAAGTTCCGCCACTTAACACGCAAGCCTCCGAATTCGGCGGAAAGTGGGGAAGGGAGTGTCTTAACACTAGGTTCCCTCTGCCTACCCTGCTGTGTGCGGGATATAGCGTGAAGCTATTTTTTTTTTCATTATGAAATAGAACACATCACCAACATCTGCATTTACAGCTTCATGTTTACCCCTCTTAACAGAAAGACAACAACGCTATATTGTACCAGAACGGGAATACAAATGAAATGTAGTTCACCGAAATCAGATCGAACACACAACCAGTGTTTAAAATCAGATCACAGTGTGCCATGATGGATGGATGCTAATAAAAAATGTGTAATTTCTTTAATTTCAAATATTCTAATTCTTAGTGGGTCAGCGTTGCCTTTTGACTGTAATCGCGATTGATTATGGGTTCGATTCCCGTGGACAGTGAACAAAATCAAACGCGGCGTAGAGTCCTGTTACTTAAGACATCATGTCAAGACATAATGTCAAAACAGAAAATTCTCTATACCCCCTCCGCTCATAAGTGGAAAACCATGAATTTCAAAATATATTATAATATGTACTATCATTATGTTACATACAGTGAGGTCCTAATTAGATAACAATAAGCGTATTACAATAATAATAGGCCGGTAATCTAACGTACGCGAAACAGTTAATTGGAAATACCATAAAAAAGTGTAAACGAGGAAAATCATTTAAAATTAAGTTTATATAGCTCATTGCTCTTTGTATCGTCAGGTCATATTTATATTAAGTGAGTAATTAAAATTATATGTTGATAACAGTTTATGTATAGTATTAGTATTGGTAAATTATTATGCGATGAAAAATATATAAATAAGCTGAAAATATATACAAATATCCCCAAATATCGCCAGTCGTGGCGCAGTGGCATAAGTGTGTGACTGAAAGCGACTGGTTGTGGGTTCGATACCCACTCGAGAAGTGGAAATAGTTAATGTTTACATTTTCTTCGCTCTGGTAACGAGGCAAAGCGCGCCATTAAGTTCCGCCACTTAACAAGCAATGCCTCCAAAATTCGGCGGAAAGTGGGAAACGGAGTGTCGTTATACTAGGTTCACTCTGTCTAATAAATTCTGGTAAAAAACCGGTCGTGGGATAAATCTCCACTCCACGAGGTTTAGTTCCACCGCATAACATGCAATGTCTCATATTTGGAAAGTAGAGAAGGGAGTGTTTTGACACTACATTATTTCAACCTGGGCATATTATATGTCTAGACATATACCAATTATCAATACAATTGAATACAATTTTTGTAAATGTTGTACTGTAAAATATTAACGCTTTTGAACTAAAATTGTTCCATATGAAGCAATTTGTAAGGAGATCTTAGAGATATTTTTACTTAGAACATCGTATCAGAGGACGAGCGTCTAAAATTCAATATAACGCGTGGAAAAAGAAGAAAAAGAATCCTGATAAATCTTTTTTCACTAATTCGATATTTTAAGGAATATAAAATTGAATGGCAACATTATCGGGGCCAATGACAATAAGCTTTTAAATACATGTACTACATATGTACCAAAGAAGAAGCCTATCAGATTTGGTTAAGCATTCTCCATTGAAAATCTTAAAAAGTAGCGTTATCCGACGTGAAAAAACCAGTAATAGTTTAAATGTGGTTTCTCTATTTACGGAAGCTCGGGCTATGTACAAATTATAGGCCACAAGTAACTGCGGTTGACGCTTGATAAAGGGCTGCGGATGCGTCTCCACTGTGATGAGACTCACAATCTTTTAGGAAAGCTGCTAAATTGATTTTCTGTAATTTAATCAAATTACTTTTATATTGAAAAAGTTATTAGTTTCTCTGATGTGGGTTGAGAATAGAAAGTAAGAATGTATTTTTTTTTCAAATTTTAGTACCTGAATCTATCGCTTTATTCTCTCTAAGTTTCTATCGCTTTATTCAATTACATAATTATAACATAATCATCAATCTGTTCATACACACCCTCATGTGCAGCGTAAAATGCATGACAACTTCTCCCACCATCACCACCACAAGCAATGTTAAACAGAAATTTTAGGGTTAAAAGAAGAAAAATGACCTTAAAATATGTTAAAGGTAATATACAAAATACAAGCACTTTTTTTGTCGCTGGGAAATGCAGTTTACGCAGACCATCCGTACACAACGTAGGCAGAACTGCTCTGCCTACGGATGATACTGTGGGACTCACCGTTGAGTTCGATACTACCCACTAAAACCCTCTTCACCCTCGTGAGATCGTGATTCACGCAGGTTCATTTGCGCATTCAAAAAATACAAGCACTTAACTTAAGTTGCTTTGGTTAAATGTCTCACATTTTTTGTGGTTCATGTAAATATATCGATATTTACGTTATTTTTATTGTAAAGTATATCATTTGTGAAACAGGAGAACTATAACCTAAGACTGTTTTACTCAAAGGGTGATATAGGATACCAGCTTTATGGCGGTTAATAATCAGTAGGTAGTACTAGAAGAAATTAGTTACTATTGAGGTAGTAGTAAAAAGTCACCAACAATGATATCCTGGACTGACCGAAGTCGAGAAGGAAAACATAGATAAGGTCCACGATATGGGATCATAGTTAGATAGACAGAGGTACTCAAATGAAACATTCAGTTACCGCAAACCTTGTCATACTTTTAGAAATATTCAAATACATATATTAAATATTATGTTCCATTAATATTACTTTACAAAAGTATGCCGTCGGTACATACATAAGTAGTATATATGTAGATCGTATATGTAATATCGTACACATGGTCAAAAAGTGACTAAAGGGTAGCAGTTCAAAATGAGCGTCACACTATATCCCACACACAGTAGGATAGGTAGAGGGAACCTAATGTTAAGACACTCCGTTCCCCCATTTTTCGGCGAATTCTGGAGGCATTGAGTCTTGTGGCGGAACTCAACGCCGCGCTTTTGCCTTGACCACAGCGAAGAACATTAAATATTTCATTTCCGCGAGTGGGAATCAAACCTACAACCAGTTGCGTACAGCTTGCGCCCTTGCGCCACTGGTAAATTAAAATACACATTACAAAGACATTTTATATTATAACTATGATTTTTATTTGACTTTGAACTTTAACTTGACCTTTACGGAAAATTGATTTAACCGTGTATCTAAAACAATTTGTTATTATTTTGGTACATAACATTTGACTAAAAATTACTTTCCATTTAAACTTAGTACTTGATTCAACAACTAATTAGGATTAGAAAATAGATTATTTCATTATGTTGAAATCTAAATGAGCAAACATAATAACACATATATACCGAGACCCTTTTCTATTTAAGAAGTTTGGTTTTCATTGTTACAGTCTTGTTTGATCCTAGTCTGTGGCTTATATTATCTTTAAAAAAAAGTTACAAATTAATCATAAAATGTTATATTTTATCACTTTTGATATGTTATAATAAAACATTTTTTACAATAAAAGTCTATATTTATTTTGAATCATGATACATACAAAGAAAACGTATTATTATTATTCAAATGTATTGGGACACGATATGGCATAAGGGATTTTTTTTAACTTCACACTGCATCCCGCACACAGCAGAGTCTGCCTACCCGGCAGGGAACCTGGTGTAAGACATTCCGTTCCGCACTGTCCGCCAAATTCGGAGGCACTGCGTGTTAAGTGACGGGTCTTAACGCCGCTTTTTGCCTCGATAACAGAGCGAAGAAAATGGAAATATTAAATATTTCCACTCCTCGACTAGGAATCGAACCCACAACCAGTCGTTTACAGTCACACGCTTGTGCCACTGCGCCACGACTGGCCCTAAGATATTTTTCATACATGCAAATAAGAATCTAGTGGTTTAGATTATTTATAATTAAAAGCAAAATCAAATACTCTCCATAGCTGGAAAACACAACAAAAAATATTACCCTGCATTAGAATCTAGGCTCCGTATTGTTTTCGGTTAAAACAATGGACTACGCTGCCTGTATCCACCCATACAAGTTGTTTTACGTTAAACCTTTGCTTCATTTGAGGTATCGCGAACTTCCACATCGACACACGGTTGCAAATAGATTCAGTGAGGGACAGATATGGAGGGCTTGTGCCACCTCTGACCTCATTAGCTCCCATTGAACGGTCTCATTACCATGAGTGCTTTTACGCCCCGTACTAGACTAATTGTCGCTAATTGTAATAAGCTTTGTTAAATTAAGTAACAAAGGAAAAAGGTGCCTATGTGTTAATGTTCTTGTAGGTATCTGAAAGCGAAAGACGATTGATTGATTTTTAAATCAGATACGAATATATTAATAGCTGATGGAGTTGCAAAGTTTTTATTCAAACATAGAGGGAACATAATGAGAGCCTAATTTCAAGACGCGACATTCACGTTCTTAATTTTCCACCCGCAAAATGGGACATTGTGTGTTAAGTGGCGGAACTCAACACTGCGCACTTTATCTTAAGTATAAGAGCGCAGAAATATTTATAAAAATATAATCAATTAAATATACGAATATAAAGAAACGTACAACTATTACGTTTACGGTCAAACGCTGTCCCACTGCGACATGATGGCTTCTAGGAATATTTATGTTTAAGAATTTTCTTTTGTTCGCGCCTTTGGATTCTGACTTAAGCTTCTAATGGTTGTAGAAATAAGTAAAAGTATCAAAATTACAGTTGATTTTCATATTTTTAAATACGATTTAGCGCCTCCTTTTATGTGTTAGGCATATCTTTCATACTTCAACCGATCAGATTTCGTTAGGTACAGCAAAGTTATAAATGAAAAAATATTTAGGAAAATCCAAGGCGTGATTTGTTTCTCTTCATTTCCTAATATGATATCAACTCCGCATATATATTCTTTATTGCACTTAAAAAAAAACATACAGATAAGTAATATAACAGAAATGAAGTCAGCAACGGCGGACTTATCTCTAAAAGAGATTTCTTCCAGCCAACCTGTATATGTGGGTGAATGCATAGCGGGACGACAACAGTGTGCAATAAATAATATTAGTTATATTCCTAAATTACTAAATATATCCATAAATAGACATATACATATAACTAATATGTAATATAACTAATAATATACATATATACAAATAACTAATATATAATATAACTAATAATACATAATATAACCAATAATACATAAATAAATATATACATACATATAACGATAGTACAGATAAGATAATCATATATACTAATAAGAAAAACATTACGAGTTTAGTTAAGCTAATTTTAGTTAGAAGTACTGTCTGAGTGCGAGATAAAATGTTTTTTTAATGAATGCTTAAAGGATAATATTGAGGGGCTTTTCTGGATGGATTTGGGGAGCTTGTTCCAAAGTACAGCAGCATAGTTAATAGTTGGCCGCTGCTGATGTACAATACTGATAGTGTTTTAAGCGGGATGAGCAATTAGAGAAATAATTAAATGAAGACATGCTTTCACTTACGAGGTGTGATCGTATTAAGCGTGGTCACATTAAAGGGGTGCCACCGTGATATATTTCGTGATATATCTACAAATAATAAGTAACTGGTGACTGACTCTGTATTTTCTAAAAGCGGATTACAATTAAACGGCAATAAAGCGGTGTGCAAGGTACGAGTGTATCAAGCAACATTTATAAAGTATTGCCTATCACTTAAATGCACTCAATAAATGTTACTATGTAAATTGTTTCAATTAAATAATTGAATATAAGATATACATTAAGTTGATTAGGAGGAGCTATTATAATTCAGCGATATATGTATTTATATTTATATAGCGATATATGTATATGTATTTTGACTATAATGATATAAAATCAGTTCTACTTATGATGGACTTCTCTTCATCTTATTCTTTACCGTTTCTTTAAATTAAGAAAACATACATATTATCTCCATATGCATCATTTTACAAAAGAAAAGTAGAAAAGCCTTAGATTCGTGAAATTACATGACACCTTCAAAATGTATAAGCGAATTGCGTAAGGTCTAAGAAAAGACAATGCGTGGCGTTGAACTCCGCGACTCAACAAGTAATGTCTTGATGTAGGGCCGTAAATGTAAAACTATGTACCTATATTGAAACTGCTGTTGTATTATTTAATAGAAGAAAATGAGAATATTATTTCACCTTTTAATATTGCTAATTGCTAAAGTTATTATTATTATATTAATAAGACCTGGAAACCTTTGTATATAAATTTTGCTACATTAATAGCTAATTCAAATTACATAAAAAAACGAATAAAATTGAGACTACGGTGGTACAGTTAGAACGTCCCTGACTTTATACTCGATTAATGGTTATGGTTATCCAATACCCTTTGAAATATTTCCTATAGTCGGTTATTTTTATTTCTTTGAATTTTGAATTAACATAACAAACACTTTTGAATTTTGCCTTATTACTTCATTAATTTGCAAAAATATACGTGGAAACCGGTAAAAAAAAACAAAAAAAGCGGAGTAAGTCTTTTCTAAATTCTCTGTCAGCCGCGTATGATGAAATATAAAGGAAAAAATAAAAGAATATATAATCAAGCGAAGCTGGGATACGTCACTATCATAAATACATGTTTTATGTGTAGTATATTAAAAATATTGGAATTCTCTACTTCTTACTTTATTGACAGATAAATAAAAAAAATAAGAAGCTCCAAAATCAAATATTTGTGCTATTTTTTATATTTCTGAAATACCCTGAAACAGTTTATATTTCAAAATTATTATTAATATATAATAGCATCTATTTAAATTTTACATGTAATTGTCATAAATTTATATATCTCTTTTTAACTTAATTTATAACTGTACAACCATACTTTAAGTTTAAAGAGTAATTATTAAAAAAACCTATGCCCTTTGTCACTTAATATTTACGTAAGTATTAGGACAAATATTTTTTTTAAATTAGAAATGCGTTGATGTCTTTTGTAAGAAGCTGTATTATTTCAAGCTCAAATAAAAAGTAAACATAAAAACATTACGTTGCCAATATAACTTTTAAAATAACCTAAAAGCAATAAAGAATTAATTTATAACTTATTTTAGCTTCTAAATAGCTTGAAACCAACATTTATACAAAGATATATGTTTTATGTTCAGCTTCACGCTCTTTCCCGCATAGCCAGGTACTCTGAGTAGTAGTGTTAAGACACTCCGTCCTCCATTTTCCGCTCACCGTGTAATAAGTGACAGATACCAACGCCGCACTTTAACATAGGTACCAAAGTAAAGAAATGAAAATTTAAACATCACATATGAGTTACCTAAGTATTCAAATACAATATTCTATAGATTATAATAATAGAAAATGAATATTAATAGAACAAGTTTCTTATTTTCAATACACAAGAAAAACCCAGTACGGGTTTTTACGTCGTACGAAACAAAATGAAAATTCACGAGTGATATTGTTGTATTTTTTTTTACTAATATTTAGTTGACATGTATTTCAAATATGCAATAGTCAAAATTAAAGAGGAATTAACTTTATATATGTAAGTATATGTTCTTATTTCCCTATCTAGGTACATATGCGTTATGTAAAATTCCAAACGGCGCATTTTGCGAGCAAATGTTATTTATTGAATAGTTTGAATATATTTAAAACGTTAATAAAATTTAAAACACTTTTGTTTCATTTTAAATAATTTGTTGCGTTAATACCATATATATTTTTAACATTACTAAGGTGAATATATATTTTTAACATTACTAAGTTAAGTAAATATTAGAATGTTTAGACGTATGGGTAAAGCAATATGCCTACCCAAAATTTAATTGACTTTTTGAGTATTGCACAAAATATTTTATTTAAAATTAAAATAGACCTTACGCCTTCTTATTATGAAAAATATATAATGTTTTATTTTTAATTTTTTTTCTCGAAGTACTAGAAAACTATCCGAAATTGTTTTTTTTATTTATAAATCAATGTTTATGTTTTAATATATAAATGTTATGGAACATGGATATGTAACAATTTTACTCTGTTTATAGATAGATATCATAGTCCTATCCATACCTACATCAAATTGTCTTATTTACTTTATTAATACAAACTTCGCAGTTAATATAAAATTTTGTTTACATTTTCCTTAATATCTCATATTTTTAGTTATAGTACATTAGAGAAGTATTTCATAACAACGTAATTACATATTATTATATTAGTATGTGCGGCATATAAAAACGTGGCGTTGAATTCCTCCGGTCAATATTCAAAGTCTAGATTTTGGGCGGAAAGTGGAAGACGGAGTGTCTTGACACTAGATTCTCTCTGACTACCCCACACTATGGCTATGGGAACAAGCGTACACTTGTTTTATTGCTTTTTTAATATTACTGTGCAATTTCCGCTCATTTCCTACCAATATTTAATTGTATAACTCCTTACCGAGGTCAGGATGTTCGCCAAGCGTTTCGTCGATGATGGACTGGAGCCACCAGGGCTCGAGCTCGGCCATCTCGCGGCGCCGACGGCCCCTGGACTCGTACGGCAAGTGCATCCTTTAATACAGCATCACCCCCTCTTCCGTCTTACACTTTTTAAATCTCAAGCTTCTAACAAATTTCAACCACTTTGTATATTAGATTAATCTTAAAAAATGAGATTTTTCTTTGTTTTGTTGTGATTGAAGTGGTAAATATACAATAGTTTAATATACACTTTCTCTGCGCTTGCGCACGATCTGATGAGTAATAGGCGTATTGTCACGTTTATACCTTCAAACAACTTTTGGCACCGATTCAAAATTTTTAACACACTTTATTATTCATCAGCTTGTCACTTGTTACAACTTATGTTTTATCACTATTGAGTATGTTAACCGCAAATTAAATATAAAGAGATCTTCCGTTACTTTCAACTAGTCTGTTTATCAACCGAAATATTGGATGAGTTTATTAAGCGAACAGAACAAACAAGCTCACTCACGTTTTAGTGTACATTCAACGAAACGATGTAAACAATCACGGACATTTGCATAATTTTTCCTTAAGTCAGTATTTACGTATAGTAGCGGGAATCAGGGCAGACCTTGAAGTTAGTTTCAACTTAACTTTCGTCATTTTATACTGTGAGTCACGAGTTAGGAGGCTGCTGCGGAAGTGTCCAAAATATCTTCTATCATTCGCGTAGTTCTAATAAGAAGTTCCGAGTATTGCGCTCAGTTTTTGCATAATATAGTACGAATATACTGTCAACATCAGCTGAGCGGGTATAATTATTTATTAAAGATTTCCCCGCGTTCTGCGTCAGCGCCGGTTTCTTAACGAGCGTTATATTTTTTGCAAATACGAGCGTAAGTTCCGCGGAAACAGGTATTTACCGCGTACGGGCCGTGGTGAGTCACGTCGCACGGCGCTCGTGTACGCGTGTTCGCCGTTCGCGCGCCACTCTACTACTGAGCCGCCGCCATTCTGTCACTCGCTGCCTCATTCTCTGCGGACAATCTGTGGTCTGGCCATGCTTCATTTGCCGGGAAAATATGCGGTGCGGTTCTCTCGCTCGGACTTATGGCAAAACTCAATGGTGCGAGTGAAACGTAAACAAGTTTTATATGATCTAACATTTTTGTTTTGGTCCATTATTGAAAGAGAAATATAATTATGTTTTTCACTCTGAAGTCTAGCTTCATATCTCGCTCTTATTTGCTCGTTGTGGTTAACAGTGAGAGAGACGTATATATACTATAGGTCAAGTCTTCTAACCGTCTATAAAGTTTCAGCAAGATAGTCATATCTGGCTTGTTGACTAATAACTTTGGCATATTGTTAAATTTATTACGCAATTGATTTGAAAAAAAAAATGTTTTACCACAATCTATAACCACATTCTGGTTTACCTAATGAATTGCCATTATGAACAAAGTAACGGATACCTAATAATTATAATGCGTTGAGCAATATAGCTGATACGGGCCACTTGTTTGAATGAATGATTTTTGATTTAGTTATTGTTATGTCGTATATAATAATATATCAATAGATAGATATGTAGATAATTGTTATCTTAATGTAAACAGGCTATATTTTCCGCGGGGAGTACTCAAGACGGGTGGGCGTGCGGCTGGGCGTGGCGGCCCGCCCCTCCGCCCGCGTCCGTAAGACGCGCTACGGGAAAAATTGCTGGCACTTGTTGCGTGAAAGGGGACCGTCTTGGCGAATAACGGAATACTGAAAGTTTCAGATAGTGAATCGAAGTTTGAGCTTTTGTTGAAGTTCTTTTTTATTAAAACTGGTCATTATTGTATTATTTATAGTTTTTATTATTTATAATTGTTTAGAGACCGTCATGTGCAGTGGGATAACGTTAAGCAGTAGTAAACGCGATTAGTTCTAGGTTCAATATCCACTTGGACTAATGATAATATTAAATTATTTTTATTTCGTCGCGTTGGTACCTAATACAAAGTGCGTGCATTGAATTCCGCCACTTAACAGGAAATGTCGTTACTTCAGGTGGGAAGTTAAGAATGGAGTGTTCTTACACTAGACTCTTTCCGAACCTAGTACCTTGCTTTGCGGAAAAAAGCGTAAAGCTATAATAGTTGTTATCTCATTTCAACCATTTTATGTTTCTTAAAATGTAAGATTTTTTGGCATTTTATTTAGAATTTAAGGAGATCTAAAGAAAATATAAATGATATCATGGCTTAAGGTACAAAACGATAATTTCATAAATCCCATATGAGCTTCCATATTGTACATGGTAGGTACCTATAGTATAATATCCTGCTAAAATTCAAACGCTTGCTTTATTACTTTTATATTTAATTTAGTATCAATTATTAAAAAATATATATTAATAAGCCATAATTATTCACGGGCCAAGTTAGCAAAAGCCGAGATTGACTGTGCGACACTTACCAACCGTGAAGCACCCGTGCGGTTGCGGAACGGGACCGCACAACCGAGCTACCTTCAGTATGTAATCATTCAATTAAGTGACCGATTTTAAGGGCTTTTAATGTGTTCATCTCAGTATTTTTCTGAAAAAAATCAGATAATATTTAATGTGTAAAATAACTTTTTAACATTTTAAAGTGTTAATTACACACTTGGGAAATTGAAAAAGACGTTTAGTGGTCATAGAGCTTGGACGGTTTCCAAGAGGCCTGGGTTCGAATCCCGCTGCTTTCAATTTTTTATACGTTTTCGAAATGTTTTTTTTAATGAACATATGATGACATGATATATTTTTATATTAAATATACCTACTTGTGGCAAATGTGAGCGGTTAAGAGGGGTGGAGGAGGATCTCAGTTGCCCTTCGAAAATACAGTATCGATGATAATGGTAGAAGGTCACATAAAAAACATGAGTTTCTCCGGAGGGAGTATATGAGGAGTATAATAACAGAGACCATAGCGTCTGGCGTTCTATTGCCTTTGACCCTGCAAGGAAAGAGCGTGAATTTATATTTGAAAATATTATCCCAGTCAATATGCAACGTTTGGTTTTTGGTAGAAACTTGTATCTATCACAAGCCTTAACCTTTTTAGAAGAAAATGCTTTGTAGGTACATTTTATGATATTTATTTTTTACCTTTTTAGTTCTTGTAAAATATTCTTAGCATTCTAAGCTAAGACATAACTTAGGATCAGCTATCAATACTTGACATATTTTGAAAGATCTAAATTTGCTTAATAATTATTTTTTTATTTTTTTATAATAATCTGATTACTAAAAGTATCCTTGTATCTTATTTAACCGTGATTTATTTTGTATACTGTGATAAGACGAAGCCTTGATAATTCTAATAACTACTCTTATCACAATATACAATAATTATGAAAGTAAATTATACTTACTGTTTACTATTTACTTTGTGCAACCATTACTTAAGCAAATAATTTTCTTATCTTTATACTAAACTAAAATATTCTGAAACATAAGACATAGTGTCAGTGAATTATGATTAATAAAAACTTTTTACTTTACCAATCATAAAATATCAAAAGTCATATCAAAAGTCTTCTGTTACTTACTGAGTACTGAAAGCAAAGCTCATTTCACTGCACGTAATCATTGAAAATGAGGAAATGCTGAGAGAATTTCCGGAGAATCTTAAGGTAACTTAATAAAGGTAAATCCTGTTCTTTTTAGGGCCGATAAAAAATGATGAAAAACACTCCGCTTGCCTTCACTTTTTAGGGAACTTGCATATCAACTTTCAGCTTTCCTTGCTTTCAGTTTCGACTGTGCATTGCATTATTATATTTATTTTGTAGATACATATATACGCCAGTAGAGAAAGGTCTGTTTTGATACTAGGTCTCTCTGGCTATTCTGCTGCTCGGAAAAAAGAATGAAGCTGCTTTTTTTACAAAGAGCGCTTGGATAAAATTGTAAGGTATGGTAGATCAGCAAAGATTTTTTAAAAATTTTATCTGAGATTGACCAATTTTCAAGAAACTTAGAAATGGAACGTGGCGTTATAAAATAATAATTTAGAGGACGGATTCCGAAGCACGGGTTTAGGATCAAATAAAGTAGGTACATTCTTATTTGAGGGATTTTCAGAAGTCAGATTTTTTTTAAATATTGTTTCATTGTTTCATATAGGTTTTCTTGTTTGGCTGTTTGTAGATTACTTTTCTAATAAGAAAATGATGTACTTTTAATCTGACTAAGATATACTTATGTAAAATATAGCTATGCTAATTTGCTTGGAAATGTATACATTTCCCCTACCTTTATAAATTTCTAGCTTTTCTATAAACCTAGAGGAGAACTTAATAATATTTTTTTTAGGTTTTATAACAGCGTCATATGATTGTTGTAATTACAATTCGTCCGTTCCGTTCTCTGCAATCTATCGAAATTTAAAATGTTTCCTGTTAATTAGTGGAACTTAACGCCGCGCTTTGTTTTACCAAAGAGTGACATAAAAATGACTTAAATATAATCATTATTTCGAGTGGGTGAAGTTCACGATAATCGCGGTTACAATCAAACACTTCACCACTATGACTAAAAATTTTAAAAAAATATTAAATATTTTTTTATATAAATAAGTTTAAAGCACTAATATTTTTATTTAATAATTTCCTTTTAATCCATTTCCAACACATTTTCTATTCTAAGGTCAGACTAGCCCTGAGACCACGTGGCATAATTATTTATCGACTGTACCGAGGGAGTCGTGTTTGCGTGAAGACCGCGTACCGCCGCATACAATTTTTGTTTCCACCGCAGACGTGTGGTTCGCTTTCAGTTGGCCAAGTTAAATGTAGGTTAAGTAAATAAACTGTGACATTTTCTTGTAAATCGTTATATTTTAGGAATCATTAATATTATGTAAGTGATAGAATTTACATCAATATTACCTTTACCTCTTCCCCGTTCTGGCTACATGAGACGGCGATAAGTTCGAAGACGAATTGCGGTCGAAAGCAGAGAACAGAAGTGTAAAAATAATAAAATAGCAGTTTTAATATTACTTTACCTTAAAGAATAGTAACTAAACTTATGCCGACTTTACGTTGTTTTTTAATTCACTCAATCTAAGCTCCAAATCTAAAGAATAAAAATATATTTTAGCTTCATGCTTTTTCCCAAATAAGAGAGTAGGCCGAGAGAACCTAGACACTAGGGTGGGATATGAACCGATAACCTTCCCATATACAGCCCATAGACAGCGCCACGATAGCCTCAATAATAATATATAACGTATATTATTCCACACACAGCAGGGCATAGCGAACCTAGTGTTAAAAAAAATTCTGGTCTGGCGTCGAGGAAAAGTGCAGCGTTAAATTCCGCCACTTAACAAGCAATGCCTAAGGAATTCGACGAGGAACGACGAGACTTAACACTAAGTTTCCTCTGTCTACCCTGCTGTGTGCATTATACAGCGTCAAGCTAAAAAAAATATTTCCACACCTCGAGTGGGAATCGCACCTACAACCATTCGCATTTACAGTACTACACACTGACTGGCCTCAAAATATAAAGATTGATATTCAAATTTGAGAAAGAAAGAGATTGAGTATGCCTTCAGCCATCGTCATCGCTTCACGTTCACGCTCTGTTTTGCTCTCGCTTTGTTATTAATTCATCCAGCCACGTCAAAACTACAATGCTCTTTCTTTAAATTTTAATGGCAATATTTTTTAGGAAAACATGAAGTTTATCATTTCATTTCTTTTTAGTATAATTCATAGATTATGTTGAAATTAGCAGAAATACTAAAATAAAAATACTAAAGAGTATTATTATAATTCTCGTAGATATATAACGTTGCCTAGAGTGGAAAACTGATTGAACACTTTAATTGACTTCTGTAGATAAAAAAAATCTTAAAATATATATCCCAATGTTCAGTGATGAAAGAAAGCTAAGAAAGATATATGATGCAATGGTGAGCGGAAAGAGAGTTGGGTGGAGACATCGGTTGACATACTGGAGGAAGGTCACGTAAAAAATATGAGGACCCCCCAGACATTGGACGAGGCAAGAGAACTAAGCAGGTACTACATTCTGTTCTATTGATAAAACAAGAGGCAAAAAAAAACATTTGTGTATAAAATCTGACTAGATAACAAGCTTTCTAAAACAAATTCACAATAGAGTTATCTAAGTTAATTACATATAGTTAGATACAATGTAATAATGTAGGTAGGCACTTCACATATTTTACATATGAATAGTGAACGTCCAATCGGCACACGCACACACCATGACACACGCCGTCAGCTATGGAAATTGTAAGGGAAATTGCAAAGGCGAGCGCTGTCTATGAATTCCTGTGGCGCCTAACAAGCTTGATTGTTTACAAACAACACGCGTCTGTACTCCTAACGTCGTTTGTCATGCTATGTGGTTGAGAAATGGACTTAGTTCCTATTGAGATAGATAATGTTTTATAAATACTTATATGTTATGTATATGAATTTTAAATTAATTTACGCTGAAATCAATGATATAATATTATATAATATAATAATAATATATCATTGATATTAAAGAAAATAAAAATTTGAGAGGGGGCAGTCGTGGCACAGGGGCACAAACTGTGACTGTAAAGCGACTACAACTAGTCAGGGTTCAATTCCCACCCGACGAGTGGAAATATTTAATATTTCCATTTTCTTCTGAAGCGCAACGTTAAGTTCCGCCACTTAACACGCAATGCTTCCAAAATTCTGCCGAAAATGGGGAACACATTGTCTTTACATGAGGTTCCCTCTGCCTACGCTGCTGTGTGTGGGCATTAAGCTAAAAAAAGTTAAGTTCAATCAAATTAAGCAAGCAATGTCTCTATATCGGACAGAAAGCATATTTATCCTGCTATGCTGAAGAAAACATCAAGTTGTAATTTCATGAATACATCATGATAATGACCAGTGACAATGACGGCCATCGAGGGTGGATTTTTAAAAATAAAGTAGCCTATACTTAACCTTGGATTATCAACTATATTTATTCCATAATTCATTACAATCGGTCGAGCGGCTTAGATTTTTCACATAAACTTTCGTCCCCTATTTTGACTCTTTAGAAGTTGATTTTTGAAAAAATAAGTAGCCTATGTTTGACCCTGGATTATTTACTACTTTCATTCTAAATTTCATCTAAATCAGACATGTAGATTAGCCTTGACACACACACAGATGGACCTTTGCATTAATAATATACCTAGGTATTGATGTGTAAAAATCAAGAAAACAAAAGATATTATTGTTCTATAAGGTATAGCAAAATTGCGCCTTTGCAAAAGCTTTTCTGCGTGATTGGTATTTTAGTGGGGAGGATCACTACGTCCACGTAAACAAAAGTTGCGGGTAAATGCTAGCATAACCTATAAATCACCCGTGGGGGGACGGGTTAAGAATACATTTCCCCTCTGCAGCTGGGTAGCGTACCGTAAAAGGCGGGTAACCCAGTAGCTTGGTGGTAGGAGATTCGTTCTCCGACTGGCTCGCGACCATGTCAAAAACGAACCTCCAAACATATACTGATTTATTCCGGTTCGATAGCATTTAAGTCAGCTCTCCCTATTCATACCATCCCAATCCTTCCTCCCTCCTTCCTTCCCTTCACCTTCACCTTCAGGGCTGGCGTTGCGTTCATCCACAACTCTAATGTTGCGTATATGTATGGGCAAAAGTAACCACTTACCATCAGGTGGTCCTTCAGCTCGTTTGCCTCCTGTATTCAATAAAAAAGAACACAAATACGTTGACGAACTTTGAGCCCACAAACGCTTACTTTCGAACTTGGGGAAAAATAGGGGATTTTAAAATAATTAAATGCACCTTTTATACTTATATAATAATGCCTAGAACATTATTAAGGGTTGTTATTGACACACGCCGCTGCTTTGTTTGTTATGAAATAATCCGCTTACAGACAGACATCTTTAGCGTCCAGTTCTTCTAATTAAATCGACTGACCGTTTTAATGAATGATGTGTAATGTTTTGTTATTCGTTAAGTAAGTATCTCAAAGACCGCTGTACCGCAGTGCCACAGCGTCTGACTGTAGAACGATGGTTGTGAATTCGATTCCCACTTGGAGAATGATTCTATTTAAATTTCCATTTACCTAAAACAATTTACCTTAGACAAATCGCGGCTTTGAGTTCCCGCCATTTCTTGATTTCGGGCGAAAAGTGGAGGGCGAATTGTTTTGACACTAGGTCCTTTCTGACTACTCCTCTATGCGGGAAAGATACGTAGTTGATAAAAAGTATTATTCGACTTTGATATGAGTATGTAAAGCAGACTGCTACAATTGGGTAACAGAACTTGTAGATTTTTTTAAGACAGGTATGTAGAGGCCATCGTTGCGCAGTGTGACGTCTATCTGTTAATGCAATGGTTGTGGGTTTAACCACTCGTGATTTATTTATATATATTATAATAATATTTTTAAATGTTAATTTAATATACATATTTATATAATATTTTAATATGTTGTATATGTTTGTTGAGTTCTGCTATTTGCCACACAATCTTTCTATTTCCATGAAAATTTATATTAATTTTAATAAAAACATCATAGCGCATTGTTATAGCATCTAAAGTTCTGACGATATGCGTAGCTTGTGGACTCGATTCCAACTCGATCACACATATGAATGTCAGTCAAGTCGGGATTTTTTTGAATTATTTGAGAAGTTTTAAGTTCTTCTACAAAGTTCTCAAAACACCTGTTTTGTATGCTGGAGTACGATAGTTAAGTTACCATTTATTTACTTATTTTTTGGGAAGCGTTGTTAGAGAATTTTCTGATTTTTTTACAGAATGGCCAAGAACATGATTTTACGTACAGAAGATAAATGCTTGAAATTAAGATTTTTCAAGGGACAGAAGCGTACAAAGAAATTGAATATCGTTCGACTTTTCTAAAAACAGATATTTATATTTTGAAACAAATCTACGCGATTGTGTATCTTGTTTCAGAAAGCCCACATCCTAGAATTGCATGGATAACTCAGTATCATATAAAGATACATACATATACTGGAATACTCGCTACTTTCTCCAAACTGAACATCTCAATTCTTAAATATATTTTTTCAAATATTAAAATAATATTCATGTCACATAACAAAAGTATACGTAGTGGCGTATTTATCGCAGGGCTAGGCTGTGCAGTGCACCAGGGCCCTGGAGCTTACGAGGCGAGTTGTGACCTTAGAGGACCCTCTAACCAAGCGTGAATCTATCGTTTTTTCTATGGGCATGTTCTTAACCTAAATCGCTTAGAAAAAACAGCCCAGGAGCATAATAGTCAAAATATTTGTGAGGTACTTATAGAAAAACGAAAGCCAAAATATTTGAGTGGTATTTGCAAAAAAGAACGAAAGCCAAAATATTTGACTGGTATTTGCAAAAAAGAACGAAAGCCAAAATTAAAAAATCAAATCAAGACAAGCCATACCTATAATCAATCAATCAAGACAAGCCATACCTATAATCCTGATAAGCATCGTCCTTTGGAATTTTCAATTTCTTTCTTTAAAAAAAATTGCCCACTACTGATCTAGACACAAGTTCACTGACTACGCCCGATTTTAGTATCACGGTATCACCTTAACAAAACGAAAAAAATATTGGCGCTATTCTTGCTCTATGCACCGGGGCCCTTGTACACATACGCTACGTCACTGAGTAGGTATATGTTCAAAAGACGTCTAAAAAAACACAAAAATAATCTTAATGAGTATAATTATAAAAAAGTTAATGTATCTTGTATAATACATTGTCAAGAGCATAAACCAATATATTACACTAAATATGTATCTCTATAGATACATTGCCATAGCAACTATAATTTGATTAAAAAATAATTTATATGAAAATAATAATAAATAAACCACGTTTACAATCAATAGTCTGTACAATTTATATAAGTATGAAAAATATTATAATTTCTATCTTAGAATAATAATATGTTTTTTTTATTTATTTTATTTTATATTCTTATACAATAATTAATTTCTATAAGAATATAATACAAAATGAAATTAATTTAGTAAATGACGCTGGAAACTCCTGCTCTATTTCGTACCCGCTTTTGCGAGGCATGCTCTTTATGTATGGTTCTTAATAACATAAAAAAATAATAAAAGTTATGTTACTCTTAATGATACCATCATTTAATCAATATCTAATAACTCTCAAAACGTTGGCACGTACTATTTTCAATGAGAAGCCTAAAGGAAGAAAGTAGATTACTGCTCCCATCTTAATGGGACACAGTGATATTTAATTTCGTCGTCAGAAGGTATGTGGCCGGTCGTGGCCCAGTGGCACAAACGTGTGACTGTAAACGACTGGTTGTGGGTTCGATTCCCACGATTCCCACTCGAGGAGTGGAAATATTTAATATTTCTATTTTCTTCGCTCTGGTGCCGAGGTAAAGCGTTAAGTTCCGCCACTTAACACGCAATGCACGAATTCGGCGGAAAGTGGGGAACGGAGTGTCTTAACACTAGGTTCCCTCTGACTACCCTGCTGTGTGCGGGATACAGCGTGAAACTGAAAAAAAAAAAAAAAATAAACAAAAGGTATGTGAAAGTCCAAGAGAAGAAGTAAGCAAAGGACCAGATGAAGATTCAGAACGTTCACTTTTTTGTAAATTAAAATTCTAAATTTCACTGCTAAAATAAGAATTTTATTTACTAATGTAAGTATTTTGCTAGCTCTTGAGACCATATCTACCTACAACCAATGGAAAATATACTTATGCAAATGAACAATTACTCAACGTGGCAATTGTTCCACGATTTTCTATAAGTTGTTAATGAAGCTGGCAGTGTGTACTATGAGATACATTCATTATAAAAGTCAAATGAAGCATTAACAGCATGTCATAGAAAGTCCAAAGTAATTACTTTAGTGCAAAATATATTTATAACTAATAATTTTACACATTTTAATTTTTAAATTTTCTTACCTTCTTTGCGCGAAAACAAAGCAGAACTTGAAAAAAAGTAAGACTTGAAAGCTCTTACAGCTCAGCATTTTTGCTCTTACTATTTTTTCTAAAAGATAAATCATTTTTTTTACCTAAACATCTATATAAAAAAATATTCTGTTTACGATAAAATGTAATGACGCTAGATTTTTTTAAATTTTGTTATATCTTCAAAGACGTAATATCAAGAAAAGTGTAAATAAAAATCAAGAAAGAGAAAGAAAAGTAGGTTAAAAATGTTATTTGTAATAAATTAAATTACTATAACAACTCACGATCACATCAACGATGTAAAACCTATATTAATTAATTTTATTGCAGTCATGAAAACACAGAAAATTTGTAAGTAGCGCCATCTGTTGAAACTTTTTAGTATCACGTCATGCTCGTGACCTTTACTGCCATCTATTGGTACATACTAACACTAAGACTTGGCTATAAAGTTGAAGAAGTTTATGAATGGATTTATTGCTTATACCAACAGATGGCGTTGTATAATAATTTTAATAAAAAAAGTGCAAATTTTGTTAAGAATTCTCTCACTAGTTATAAACAGATACAAATTATAGTACTAAATAAATTATTACATATTATATCTGAATAAAAAATATAATCTGATAGGCAATTAAACAAAAAAAAATCAATATAACTGAATGCTATATTATTTTTCTTCGAAGTATTTATAAACGGCATATTCAGTCAAATTAATTTTTGGTTAATCCTTTATATAAAAATATATCTATTAAAATGAAAATATGGTCAAAAACATTTCTATAAAATAATTTCAATTAATAAATTGTAAAATAAATAAGCAAGCTAGAGGCTAAAGCGTTTAAAACAAAGAACTATTGTATTTTATGACTGCTCTTTAGTGTAATGATTAAAAATTAATATAATTTATGGACGTATGTTGTTATATTTTAATAAACAAGCAAATAACCTCTTACTCTAAATACATATACAGTCCGTACCTTCGCGGGTAAAAAATTATAAATCTGTATATTTATAAGAAATTTAATGTGAAAATATAACGCAAAAGAATTTCTAGACTAAAGTAGAAGATTTATGAAACATCAACACGAAGGCGTAGTATAGAAGACACGTGCAAAACAATATCGCTTTCCGCGGCGTTCTACTATAAATCAAGTATTATAATAGTAGGCATGTTCGAGTGGCTATATTGTCCTTTTATGGATGTAACGCCATTCATTACAGGCCATTAAACTTATTATAATACTTTTTGCGAACTCAAATCGAACCCCTTATAAGAGAGGCCGATCATTTTTCCCTTAAAGCTTTGGCAAAAGCAAGAGTCGATTTAAGATGGTTGGATGTACCTACCTCGAAAGTCTTTGTTAGGCCGCGACAAGCCATTGATAAAAGATAATAAATGGTGAATATTGAAAGGAAATGTTTTATTCGATAACAATACGTCATGATCGTTAGGTGTTAGTAAACATACACATACGTATATAACAATGTGGGCATTATGGTGCAGTGGTACAGCTTCTGACGCGATGGTTCTGGGTTTGGTTCCCACTAGAAATGTTTATATATTATTTTCGTTTCTTTGTTTTGGTGTCTAATAAAAAGCATGGAGTTAATTTCGACCAATTAACACGCAATGTCACGATTATGAACGGAAAGTGGAGAACGGTGTATCTTGACACTAACTTCTCTATGACTACCAGGTTAAAACGCGTGAAGCTTCTTCTCTTTTTTATAAGCATGTGAGTTAAAATAGTAGAATATGTGCAAAACGGTATAAGTAGATATTATATATGTATACACATAAATACTATTCAGTTAACTTTAATTTTAACGAAGTAGAGTAGTAGTAGTAATTTTAAAGAGGTAAAAGGTCTCTCATAAGAAAGTGATGTAGTTATATATTTTTTTCCAGTTTTACGTTGTTTGCCACGTAAAAGAATAGTCAGAGAAAATGTCCGTTGTTTACTTTCCGTCCTTACTGAGTGATTAAGTTCTTACAGACATCGCCCAATAACAACTATCTGTATAAAGCTAAAATTTGTTCTTTGTGGAACAATATTTTTTTGGAAAATACATAAAAAAAAGGAAAAGATTTTTTGTAAAATACTACGGAATCGAAAAACACATCAATAGGATTTTACATTTTACAATCGTAATTAAAGAACGCTGAAATGAAAATGGCAAAAATCGTACACTCCTTGCAAACGAGGTTGCGAGCGACATATCGTATAATATGTTTTGTCTTGTTAAACAGATCGGAGATATGAAAATAATCGTTCCCCCTATTGGAAATCGAACCCACAACTATCGTGCATACATATAGTAAGAAACTGTTACGTGAACAGAACGACGGCTGTGGCACAGGCAAATTATATAAATTACAAAAATTCACTTTCACACGTTTCAACTATGAAAAATACCTTACACATGAATTAAATAAAACGCACCTACATACCATAGACTTTAAAGAAAGCAGTGTATCTTCAACCAGAAAAAATACCAAAAAAAAAAATAACAATTGTACATAAATAAAAGAATTTAGGAAAGTAAATATTTGGATTGTGAATCTCAAAACATTTATGACTATATATGACTATATTTCTGGGTACGAGCGGAGTCACGCCCTCTGTATGGCACAATACGTAGGTTACGCGTTACCGAACTACAAATTGTTATTTCCACGTCATAAACTTTTCTAAAAGTAAGCCTAAAGAATGGTTTGCTCGCCGACCATTAATCTCTTAGTGTGAATGAAGCAAGCAGATGCACTAGCCAGCAAAAAGCGTATAGATGTCTATATCAATTTTTACGATTTTTATTATATTTGTTATGTATATATATGAAATATGGCGAAAAGTGGATAATGTGTTGGAATTTGCGCCTTTTTGTTAATGAATTGTTGATATCTCATAATTTTGTATATGCAAAGTTTTTATTTGTAATTATTTTAATTATTCTTACTAACCTTCTGTAGTGTATGCAAACAATGATACTACATTCAAATTTTAATACAATGTTGGTACAACACAATACGTGGGACAGCGTCAGATTATAAAGCGAGGGTAATGGGTTCGATTTCTAATCAGGGAATGATTCATATTTTCATTTCTTGCATTCTTAATTATTGCTTACATTCTTGAGCAGAGAACAAGGAAACAGCAAGCTAAGCGCGACTTTGAGGTCTGCCACGTTACACCAGTCCAGGAGAACAGAGTGTCCTGACACTAAGTCCTCTCTGACTACCACGCTATGCGAGAAAGAATATGAAGCCACAGAGAGTGAAGAACTAAGATTTTAATATAAGCTCATTGTTCTTACTGTATAATTTAAGTTGTTTTTTTTTGGATTTATCTTATTATTTCTTTATGTTTTTTATATTGATACTATATGGTTTCAAGAGTTTTGATTTTTTATAGAATAGTGTAAGTTTTGGAAGAACTGTTTTTTTTTAAATTGCATGTTAAGAGTTAGAATTTAAGATTGCTGTATAGTGTACCATAAGAATATTTAAATGTAATCATGAAAAGATAAACACACTGTTTATTATGTTGGCTTCTCCAATAAATAAATAAATAAAATAAATATAATTTTTCTCTATCTACTTCCTAAAAAGATTTATAAGTCCGTGTCAGGTACTTAGAAGAGTTTATATTATAACTTTACGCAAGCAACATTGCGTTTTTTCTCGTTTAGCGAGATAGATAAGGAGAGTCTAGTGTCAAGACACTTCATTTTTAATTGTCCTCCGAATTTGAAACTTCGGAGTCTTGGGCCTCGGAATTTAACACCGCGATTTGGAGAAAAGAAATGGAAACAATTTGAATACATTCATTTACTTGACTGATAATCAAGTTCACATATGTGGGTACAGTCAGACACTGTCTTGTTGAGCCAGGATGAAACGCAGTTTTCTACGTATTGGCTATAATGTAGAATGTAAGTTTTTTTCAGTTTATTTATTAGCCCCAACTGTATCAAAAGATTAAGAGCTCTTCACAATAAACACTACTACTACCTTAAAAAAGTTTGTTCTTTTTAGCGCCATTTTTATATCGACAGAGCGACAGATGTCCAAATTGTATCTTTTTATCTCATATAATGTTTAAAACGTATTCATTGCAACAACACCTACGTAACAAGCAGTATTGTGAATGCTAAACAAAGACGGATAAATGTGACGTGAAATCTCTCAGTGAAGAAATAATCCACTTAGAGGCATGTCGTCGCTTTTGTCAAAATACAGAGGCACGGTTCATTGAATATAAAAAACATCGCTGCGGGACACCTTGTGTAAGCAAACACGGTTTAAAGGGTCTTGTATGGAGGGAATAGTATGCTTAGGTACTTATGCATATATCTATAGATATATACATAGACATACATATAATGCTTATAATGTATTGATTTTTAATGTTCATAAGGGAACCTAGTGTTAAGATACTCCGTTCCCCCACTTGGCGGAACTTAACGCCGCGTTTTGCCTCGATACCAGAGCGAAGAAAATGGAAATATTAAATATTTCCACTTCTCGAGTGGGAACCCACAACCCAAATCGTTTACAGTCACACGCATGTGCCACTGCGCCACGACTGGCTCCTTTTAAGTATTCGTTTTTCGTTATTTTTAAACTATTAATGTAATAAGGACTTACCAAGAAATTCATTATAATTTAGATACATATTTAAAAAAAAAAAAAATAGATATAATAATATTTTTTTAGATACATATTTGATCTTTAATAAACTTGAATATGACAAAAGTATTATATTTTGATTTCTTTGTATTTAATATGTAAAATTTGCTAAACAAATATCTACTTCCTTGTATTAAGTTTATATTATTTGTAATTTAATATCAATTATGTTTGGAGTGTCATTTCTACGCACGCTACACTCCCGCCAAGCTTCCTTTCATTTTTTTTTTATTTTTCAATATCATAAACTATCAACAGCCAGCAACTCACACAGCCAGCGTTGCATTTTGTAAAAATATTAATCATATTTTATTAACATTAATCATATTTATATTTTAAATATTAATTAAAATATTAAATTGTGGCCAGTCGTGGTCCAGTGGCACAAGCGTGTGACTGTAAACGACTGGTTGTGGGTTCGATTCCCACTCGAGAAGTGGAAATTGTATTTCCATTTTCTTCGCTCTGGTGTCGAGGTAAAGCGCGGCGTTAAGTTCCGCCACTTAACACGCAAGCCTCCGAATTCGGCGGAAAGTGGGGAACGGAGTGTCTTAACACTAGGTCCCCTCTGCCTACCCTGCTGTTTGCGGGATACAGCGTGAAGCTAAAAAGAAAAAAATATATTAAATATATATTTTTTTATTTAATATTAAATTACATTATTCAATAAAAAATATTTTATATTCCTACCTTTATTGTGTATTCATTCTACTACTCATTGATTGGAATATGAAGTTCCTGCATTTGTAATTTAAACTATAAAATTGAATTTAAACTAAGCAAACTATTTTATAATTTACACTCTATTACAGAGAAACAATAAATATTTAAAAAGGAGCTTCACGTTTTTCCCTGCACAGCAGGGAGTCAATGAGAACATGATGTCAAGGCGTTCCAATTTCCACATCTCGCCTAATTTTGGGACATGTTGATGAAGTGATTTGCGTATTTAATAGCGGAATTAAATTCTGCAGAAGATTCTGAATCGAACCCATAATCATCACATTTATAGTCAGATACTGTACCACAATGACCTTTTTATCACAGTTGTCTTATTATAAAAAATATTTCTCTAATAATACCATTTTGCTAAAAAGTTGCATCTTAAAATGATGTGACATCATGTGTTTTTTCTTATTACTCTCAAACACATAATATATAGTAGGTACAGGTTTCCTAGCGGAGAAGTCAGGGAAAATCTTTTGACATTCCCTTCGTTTGACATTCCAAATCTTTCTCTTTGGGGGAACTAGCGTGAAGTTGGAATCCAAAATTTATTTTACCATATATGTATTTTCAGAAGCAAAGCGCTGCGTCAAGTTCCGCTTCTTAACACGCAATGTCTCCGAATTCGGCAGAAAGTGGGGAACGGAGTGTCTTCACACTAGGTTCCCTCTGCCGTCCCTGCTATGTGCGGGATACAGCGTAAAGCTATAAAAAATGTATTTTAATTTAGATTAAATACAAAAACCGTACATAAATTTGATATATTAGTATTTGCTCCATTTTATAATTCGAGTAACCCACTAATCCCCAGGGCTGGTCATTAGGCTGAATAGAATGTCACTAAGCACTAAAGGCCATTTGACCACATCTCGTCTATTCACACCGTTTACAATACTGTTTTTGTCAACGCTTACGAACGTTAATATCTTGTTCAACACTGATTTATGTGAATATTTTTTTTTATTTTTTTTATATATGCAATATCATTCCTTAATACTTAGTAAATAAGAAGTAATATCGTATAGATTTTCTTTGAGAATTGCATTTATGTTTTCTATAGCGTGGTCAAGTGAATGGATCGAATCGAAAAGAGTGCGAACAATTTTTTTTGAAGTGACAATTTCAATAAGTTTAAGTGAACGTTTGTGGCTATTTATAGCCCATTTCGATGAAAATGATGATGGATGATGAGAGCCAAGTTAAACTGAGTTGTGATTGTTCTTTTTTTTTCAAAATAAAAAAAAATGTTAGTACCTACATATATTGAAGTTATAAAAAAGACAGCTAGAAGCATTTTCTCGCTTAGTAGGATAGTCAGAGAGAACTTAGTGTCAAGACACTCCGTTCTTCACATTAAATCTGAAATAGAAACACTACGTGTTAAGTGGCAAAACTTAACTCCGCTCTTTGTACCTAAGCGAAATTTATCCTGATGAAATTCTGCAGAAGATTCTGGATGGATCTTATAACCATGACTTTTATAGTCAGATGGTGTACCACAGTTGTCTCATTAAAAATATTTCTCTAATCATATCAATCTAAAATATCATTTCGCTAAAAGTTGCATTTTAAAATGATGTGACATGATGTGATATTTTTTTCTTATGTGTTTGAGTAACACATAATATATAGAAAGTTCGCGTCTCACGGAGAAGTTAGAGAAAATAACTCCGCTCTTTGTACCTAAGTGGAATTTATCCTGATGAAATGTATTCTTTAATTTAATGTACATAATCGTGTTGGTCATACAGATAAGTAGTTTAACTGTGTAGGAAACATACATTTTGAGTTAAAACATAGTGATGTGCTGACGAAAGATTTTATTTCCTAAATGGTGCAGTGGGACTGTTTCTGCTTGTAATTACGATTGGTTGTAGATTCGATTCCCACTCGGTCAAATGATTATGACTGAATTATTTTCATTTTTTTCACTTTCTAGAGTAAAACAAAAGACGATGTTGAAGTCCGCCAGTAAACACACAACGTATTTAATTAGAGTGGAAAATGGAGAAGGAAGTGTCTTGAGGTTAGGGTTTTTTGACTTGCTACTAGGGAAAAAGCTTGAAGCCGAATAATAACTGTTGATATTGATTTTCATATATATTAAGTAGGAAGGTCGAAACCATACATCTTTATTTATAACAATTACAAACGCTTTAATAACGTCCTCCCTTCGTCGTACTCTCTTTAATTGGATAATTACAGAAATATCGGAATTACTGAAATAGTTCTGAAATGTGCAAAATGAGTAATGCGGGGTGATCGAAAAATCATCTATTTAATAAACACAAATATGATTACATATTAGTCATTTCTTAATTTGTCAACTTTATATTACAGTAATAAGAGTACAGAACGGAGTGTCTTGACACTAGATGCTCTCTAAATGTGGTATAAAACATGAAGCTGCCTTTTTTAATATAATAATAATACTTATAAAAAATCACAAGTCAAAGCGAAAGCGAACCAAATATCCGTTTATTCGGCACATCCCTGGATATCGAAGGTGAACTTAAAGGGGTTAAGGGGCTTAAGCCAGTGCCGGCGGCGTATAGAGGCTTACTGTGATTTACTCGTTACGTCGCCTCGCGGCCCGCGCGCCCGCCTTTTTTTGTTTACTTAACGTATCACGGGTTACCCTTTATTGGGTAAAGTCGGAAAACTGATATCCCACGGAATAAAGTTCCGCGGATTTGTTGCTATTTGCTTGTATATGCTGTATATACTGATCGTTTCTTAAACTGATTGTATTGTTATTGGGGTATTTTTTTGGTATAATGATTTTTATTTTTTATTTTTTTTAATTTTTTTTATTTATATTTATATGATTTATCGAACTTGATAGATATCGGCTATATGGGCTACTTTTTATGTACGGAAAGGAAACGGAACATTTGAACAAGAAAATTGTATTTCTGTCTTTTTTGTTTTCATTTTCTTCTTTTGGCAATATTACATTAGTAGGTTATTATTGCCTAATGGCTAGAACAAATAATAATATTTTTTTGTAAATGATTTAAATTATGCATATTATGTAGAAATGGTGAATTAAATAAATACATCAATAAATGTTCAATGTGTAATTTAATTGGTAAACAGACATGCATATTTACATTACACTATTGTTTACACATATTCCAATCTGTAAACAATAATGTAGCTTATGTGACTTGCAATATTTTTTTTTTATAGCGTCACGCTGTATCCCGCATACAGCAGGGTAGGCAGAGGGAACCTAGTGTTAAGACACTCCGTTCCCCACTTTCCGCCAAATTCGGAGGCATTGCGTGTTATGTGGCGGAACTTAACGCCGCGCTTTACCTCGACACCAGAGCGAAGAAAATGGAAATATTAAATATTACCACTTCTCGAGTGGGAATCGAACCCACAACCAGTCGTTTACAGTCACACGTTTGTGCCACTGAGCCACGACTGGCCACAATATTTATTACAGTATGTATTATATTATTACATTTTATTTAAAGGTTTTCTTTAAATATAACTTTGAGTAATAATGAAACCTCATTGAAAACCATTTTTAGAACTTTGAACGCAGCAGGATTCGAACTCGCGCCTCAAGAATTCTACATCCGTTTTAGTCGAAATTCTTATACGTTTATAACAACTTATTTTTGTTGCTAAGATATAAAAACCTTTCTACAGAGTAGAAAGGTTTTTATAACAATTTAAAAATGATAAACAAATTAATAAATAGTTTTAAAAAAATACAATTATATCACACAATTCAAAACTTAAGTTCAAATTGGCCACCATTAATCTGGGTCAATATAAAGTTGGTACGTGCTCCTATTCTGTAGCCTGTAGGTTAGTGTTATAGGAGAAATAAGGGGATTGGAAAGGCCACCGGCCATCGGCATCGGTCCGTTTGACTCGACGTCACCGAACTTCTTTCAAACACCCTTTACACAAATTGATTTTAAACGGCAATTTATTTCCGCCTCATATCGCTGATCCGATCTTTCTATGAGTTTTATGGGCGGCCTTATGCAGAGTTAAGGAAGCCCGAGTTATAAAACGGTTTATTTCTTTCCAGTATCAGGGGTTACTAGGTACCTATAAAGTAAACCCTTAATTATTATGTAAAAATCTATGAAATGGTAGATAATTGTAAAACTGATATACAACAAATACTTTTTCTTGAATAATGGTGCTCAGAGAGAACCTGTTGTTAAGAAACCAAACCGAAGGAATCAAAATAAAATATATCATCATACTTCTGAGTGGGAATCGAATCCAAAATCATTACGCTTACAGTCAATAGTTAACAACTGGATCAAAACGGCTTCGACATCACAATAAAAACGATTTCCTAGAACATGTTTGAGAGATATTTGAATAGTTTTTTGTTCACATATTTTTATTTGCAATAAACTAAGTTTGCAAATATACGCATTTTAAATTACAAAAGCCGTAAAAAATACTAGCTAATATGAAATGGGTGACTAAAGAGTTATAAAACTAAAGGCTAACGGCAACTACAGAATTTCATCCGTAATTCTATAGGTAACGGGTTTTTGAAATAAAAGTTGTGCTCCGGCGGAATTTTACCCTTTTGCGAATTTGTGCAAATTACTTTATGAGCGCGCATTCAATGGCAGTTTTTTTTTCATGTCGTTTACAATTGCAACAAGAGGGGCCTGTTGGAAAGTCAACCTTAACAAGAACATAACGTGAAAGTGTCAACCCGAAGTTAACAGTTAACTAATATAAATAGTAACCCTTCGGTGGTACAATGTTTGCCGCTGAAAGGTTTATTTTATTACTAAAAATTTATATCCTTCATAATTGCGAAGGTTGTGCAAAAGAGTTTTTGCGTAAGTCTTTGTTTTACGTGTTTATAACTGTTCTTTTAAGAAATAAGTGTTAATATTATATTAAGTACAAGCGACCCGCTCGCGGCTTCGTCTAGTAAACTATATGATTATAACTGCTCCGCTTTTTCCTTAAACTTTGCTTACATTTATAATTTAAATTGTTTTTTACTTTACTTACTTTTGTACTTTTTTATTTGCGAACTGATTAAAATAAATAAACACAAAATGTTAATAAAAGTTTACGAAATACAATAGTCAGAATCATATTGCAATCGGTTAAGCAAATAAACAGGAAATAACTTAAATATTATTGTTTTGGGTTCTATTACATTGAAAAATACTCCTAATATATATTTTTTTCATATATTCATGTACGGACAGATCAGTAACAATTTTATTACAATCACAGATATATTATTTAAAGTTAATTTCGAAACTTTAAATTTAATTTGCAAAACTAAATATTTTACTTACAGAAGCATTTCAGCATTGACACTAATAGTCTAATTGACGTCTCAAACGTGTGACAGTATCGAGTAAATAAATTTAACAGCACAGCAGGTCCCGTACCTGCTTGGTGTGAGCAAACTATTAGAGGGCGGATTTTTTTCCCTTTTAGATTGATACTTTTTGACCGCAAAGGTTTTCCAGCGGGGGGTGGAACCGACAGACGTACTTTTTTCTTTTCCCAGTAACTCGACGATTGAAATGTCAGGATATCGTAAGTGTCGCACAGTCAGAACGCAATAAAGATAATGTAAGTGTCAGTATGGTGAAATATATTTGAAGTAGTAAAAAATACGGTAGCGTTACAATAGTGATGTGTTATCGTTGTTAACTGAGTTTTTGGTTGAGTTTTTAAGTATTAATTTTTAGCCGAATAAGAAGAGAGAAGAAGCAACTACTTTCATAAACTAACTTTTAAATATTTTTTTTTAAACTTTAGGGATTATATATACTGTAATAATAATAGATCCAGTGAAATAAATAAAATTTAAAAAATAAATTGAAGTATATTAAAATATTGCTTGCATGCTAGTAGTTTATGCAAGGTAACTTAGAAACTCAATTTTTCAAGTAATTCAATGCATAAAAAAAATCCATCACATGATTTTTTTAAATGTGCCAGAATCGTGAAACACTGTTTACAGTCGTTCTTCCTACAGATTAAATATGTAGGTACGTAGTTGATGATCTCGTAATCCAAGTTTTTTTTTTACAAAAGCACTTTTTTTTCTATGACTACGCCTTCCCTCTCCCAGCAGGGTTGCCAAATAATCTAGAGCCAAGGCACTCCTTTCCCTACTTTGCCCCCTATGGCCCTTACACATTGCATGTAGAACGGAGATATGAAAGTATACGCATTATAATTCTTACTCCAAGTAGAAATCGAACCCACAACAACCGCGTTTACAGTCAAACTAATCTAAAAACTCCCAGTGAAATAAAAAAATAATTTCCCCTATAATTAAGATAAAATTTTCAACAAATCGTAATCCAGGCCACACATAACGATCAATAACAATAAATTTCTATAGCGTGTTTAATTACATATAATATCTTCATCAAATATTCCGAGTTAATACCGTATCGTTTATTTTTACGAGCATCGGAAGACATATATCTGGCCCCGCCTTCAGAGTGAAATAGGTACCTATTTATTTAGTTTAGTGGATAACTAAACGTATTTAAATACGAACTATTTGGTCGAATGGTAAACAAGGGTAATTAAATGTATACCATTTCTTAAATTATCGCCGGCTAATGCACTCTAAAATTAGTGTGTCGAAGCGATTGTTATAATGGTTGGTTTATATGCGTGTGATCTGAAATTGTTTAATATTATTGTTATATGTTTTTTTATGTATATTAAGAAAATTTTATAGTATGAAATTTTTTAAATCCTATTTTTGTATCACTGGTAATATAAAGCACAACGTTGAGTACTGCGACTCAACGTATAATGTATCTAAACCAAGGGGAAAGTGGAAAACGGATGCTTAATATTAGTTCCCCTTTGATTAGTCTGCTTCGAGGGAAAAAGCGTGAAAATGAAAAAAAAAATATTTGATTACAAGAATAAAACTTTCAATATTTTTAAAATAATATTAATTTAAATTTGAACAAATTAACTACCAAAATGACATAATATACATTTTTTTTATAGCTTCACGCTGTATCCCGCACACAGCAGGGTAGGCAGAGGAAACCTAGTGATAAGACACTCCGTTCCCCACTTCCCGCCGAATTTTCGGAGTCATAGCGTGTTAAGTGGTGGAACTTAACGCCGCTCTTCCTTAGAACCAGGCAAAGAAAATGGAAATATTAAATATTTCCCCTCCTCGAGTGAGAATCGAACCCACAACCAGTCGTTTGAAGTCACACGTCTGTGCCACTGCGCCACGACTGGCCTAATAATATACAAAATAATATTTAATAGTCTAATTAACTTTTTAGATGAATATTATAAATATTGTTTTTTATAATTAAAAATATATAGTACACACTTAGCTGCACAAGAATAGAGTAAACATAAACCATGTAACACAACCTTTACATTTTTGTATGGGTTACAAGCGAGTAGCACGCGGCAGTTTTCAAGGTGCTTCAAGTCGTAAACTTTTATCACTTCTAATAGGCGCCCGCACTGATTTGTGTGACACCACCTACAAACTCTACATCGCCCTTAATACCGGAGAAGATAAAGGAAATTAGCTACGGACTTAATAGTTACGTAGAGAATTAAATGTAAAAACTAATCTTGTCATTAAATATTGTTTTATGCAAGAATATCGTTTAAATATTTTTTTATTTTCATTGCCACGCTATGGTAACACAAAGCGCAGTGTTCTGTAACTCTTTTGATTTTACTCCATGTCTCGATTTTAAACGGTGAGTGGGGAACGGAGTCTTGATTGTAGCTTGTCTTTGACTACCCTGCTATAATGGAAAGTACGTGGAGCTGAAAAAAAAATATTTTTAATGTGTAGGTATACTGTATACCTACTTTGAAATCATCAATGCATATCAAATATATTGTTTACCTAAATCTAAATCTTAATAATTATTATATATTTTTTAAAATACACAGCATTCATAATAATTTAAAAGCGAAATCTCATCACAAAAACAACACGAACTCGTCGCAATTCCCAGGAGTAAGGTGGAAGTCATCGTATTTCCGAGCGTTTTTGTCACGCGAATAAATTACACATAATATTTATAGTTAAAATATCATTTGTTGAAATTGAGCCAAATTTCCGGCGCGGGCTTTCAACGGAACTTTACAAAAAGCGCCATAAATTGGCAAATAATCCCCCGCATAACGCAACCTTTGTTTGGCCACACGTGCTTTTAATATCTGGCTGGTATGGCCATCACAAAAGCCGGATTTAGTCTTTGTACGCTACCTAAAGTAAATATATCGTAAGGTAAAAACATCTCAGAATGCGTTCGCGATGTGGAATGTGTAAAATATCTGATAATAAATTTTATTAAACGCTCCTGTATAAAGCGTTTTGTTGTTCAGCGTTTGCTGGCCTGTCATCGTGACAATGTTGCGCGACGAATTTGTCATGAAACTATGGACATTGTTCGCGCATCAATGCCGTGTGAAGGAAGAGCTTCCGGCCCGCTCCGGTGCGATCGATGCCCCCGGCTATATCTTGCCATCGATATTCAATATACTACTGTTTTTCATACCTTTTAAAAATGCTCGCTATTCATACGTTGTACCCATGCGGATATGCGGATACTCTCGAAATGCATTGTGAAACGTAGTTTTTACGATCTTAAATAATTCTCTTGCTGTGAAAATTAAGATATCACACTAAGTATATGTATTTTTTATGGTTTTATTTCAAAATTTACACATTGATTTATAGAACACTGAAACATTATTTGTACTATAAATATAAATATTTATCTATTTATTGATATGTGGCATTTAATCTACTAACTCCCATGATTTTCTCACACTTTCCAACTGCTTCTGAAATCTATAAAGAAGTATTAAGTAATAAGTTATAATAAGTTATACGGCAAAAGCAGTATAGACTGAGAGAGCTTAGTTTCAGGCACTCTGTACTTGCCAAATTCTAAGTCAAAACTGAATACATCACTAAATTACAAAAAAATATGAAAAAAAAAACAGATAAAATTTCGAAAGTAGACCAGACCAGAGAAATGAAAATTAAATCATTTCTTTAAGAGTGAATCAACTCACAACCAACGCATTTCCTTACAGTCGTCCAACTGTACCACGATCGCTTCATTTAGTATGCATAAGGCTAATAAATAAACTTATAATACTAATTACATGATATGCTAACTGATACCCCTTTACAAGCAGGGCTATCACTCCACAAGCACTTACTAACAAACAATCCGTTCTGGGATTTTGAAAACAAGAACAAAATTTTCAGCCATGTGTCGATAGACATCGACGAGGGCGACCCGTTAAAAAAAAAGCCGAAACCACTCCGGAACAATCGAAGCGGACTTATAAAATATGTATTTCGCTGCTGGCTTTTCAAATTTGCACTCGTATCTACTATTTTGACCGCGATCGGAATTTTTTATAGAAAAAAAACAAATTATATACGCACATTGTTATCCATCTATTTGGCTTCGTATCGGACGAGCTTCCTGCTATGTTGTGATGTGGAACAAAAGTCTTTTTTAGGGGCTACATTTTTTTATTTTTTTAGTTACAAATATAGGTGCTTATTTTATGAGTTTACTGTGAATGTTTTCATGAAAAATCAATAAATATGGAACATAAGCATATGTATATTCTTATATGTATTTGTATTTTGCTATTCAGTATTATTTGTGGCCATCGTGGTGCAGTGTGACATTACCTGACTGGAAAGCGATAGTTAAGGCTTCGATTCCTGCCGGGGAGAGTATTATATTTAAATTTTTCATTGCTTCGCCCTGATATTTAAGATAAAGCCCGGTCTTATTTTCGGAATTGTCTTGAATTCGGCTATAAAGTATATAAACGAATTGGCTCTAGGTCTTCTCTGACTGCCAGATAGTATTAAGATACTCCGTTCCCCACTTTCCGCCGAATTCGGAGGCATTTCGTGTTAAGTGGCGGAACTTAACGCCGCGCTTTACCTCGACACTAGAGCGAAGAAAATGGAAATATTAAATATTTCCACTCCTCGAGTGGGAATCGAACCTACAACCAGTCGTTTACAGTCACACGCTTGTGCCACTGGGCCACGACTGGCAAAAAACTGACTGACTGACAAAATTATAAAGGAGATATTATTGTGTGGTATCATTGTTAAATCAATGATCTAAAGCAATGAAATGAATTATCTAAAGCGATGAACCCTTTGTACTAACAAGTGGTATTCATTTTCACTTCGACGATCCACAAAGTTTTTGCCATTGCCAACTAAATTGTAAATTTAATTAAGTATGGCTTTAGGGCAGTAGGGATTCTTTTGCATGCACGTGATGATAATGAATTCAATTCCTATTTTGGAAAATAGATATATTAAACCTTTTATTTTTTCATACAAAATAAATATAATTAAATTAATTAACTATTCCTACAGGGAAACGAAAAGATATGGAAATATTTCGTAGAAATATCAAAGTCTACTTCATTGATTTTGCAATAAATCTGGTATCTACAAACACAATACACTTTTTACCCAAAAGCTGACAGTTCACATTCATAAAATGGCACGATCTTGATGTCTGCATTTCCTATCTGCTGATAACTTACTAAAACAATATGAATAAAAAATTTAAAAAACATGCCATTATGTTCTGGTCATTAATTATTAAGCAGTCACTTGACGTGTTACATTAGGGCTATATCAATATTGCCATCAAAAAATTCAGGTAGCTGACATGATCTTTTTAAATATATTATTTTTGAATTGTTATTTAATATTATAAATACTTAAAAATATGGATAAATATTTTTATATGTTACTTATATAATTTAATTGTAAATAACATTATTATCTCTTGCAACACTATGTTATTATTATGTGTATTTTTTCTAAAAAACATAAATTGTATTATTTGTTTAATAAAGATATATTGTACTTACTAATATATAATTCATGAGCATTAACGTTACTAAAACATGTACATAAATATGCATTTGACGATCTTTATTCCGTAAAAAATGTAACTATTTGCATATTTGTTTTTTTCAGACTAATAAAATTCATCCAAGTGTCAGTGCATATTTTAAAGGTTGTATTAATAACGCGGCCGCCGCCGGAGCGTCGCCGGGTTTCGACTGCCGCATTTATTACCGAGCCGACCAATCCGAACGTCATTTTTAACCGTCATCGCTAATTTGCCATTGTTTTGCCCGCTGACGCCAACTTTTTTGTTTGAAACCATAAAATAGATAAGTTTTTGTAGTACGCACAGTCTTAATTGATTATAAGGTGATACACACTCTGAGAATTTGGTTAAAAACGGACGTCAAATAAATGATGATGCAATTAATCATTTATGCTTTAGAAGCCATAGATTTATCGTTTCAAAGGCAAAACGACCACTTCGATCGGAGAACTAGGCGGGAGGACGGTGCGCAGTGCCGTGATTCTCCCCGAGGTCGTATCGTGTAACGCAGCCAATATGTTAGGCGCTACGGCGTCGTAGGCATCAAGGCGGGAGCCTGGGCTGCTATAAAGCACGGTGCAATAAAGAGAATGGATGCCGCCCATCGGCAGGCACCGGCCGCCGGCAGGATTACCCGAATCGCCACTATTTATCGCTCGAGCCTTGCGCCCAGGTGCCATCAATCTATTTAATGATCGGGTCAGCACATACTCTTGGTCTTTTTGCCACTAGCGCCCGCCGGCGCACAAAACGAAGAAGCAAAGGCGGAGACCGGGAGATGGACGTTTGATGAGGCGCTTTTGTGTCGATCGTTGGCGTTAAAAGGGTTTTCCGACGCACTATCAGCAGTTATGTATTGGAGGTTTTGCATATTTTTTTGCGCGACACGTAGCGGCTTATAAAATTGACAATATATGTACCTGTGTTTAAAAATTTAACGCTGGTTTTTCTGTTCTTTCAAAGTGAAACATTTATAGTTTATTTTTGTATATGTTATGAATAATTGAGTCAATTTATAGTTTTTGTTATGAATATATATAGGTATTTTGGAGGGCCCATAAAATGTCTGTTGAATCTTAAGCGACCGGTCAATGGCACTACAGATATGGTTAGGGTACAATAGCGTGCAGGGAGCGTGGTCATACATCTGTCCGGATCGTGCGCAGAGCAATGGACACCAGGATTTGACGGCTCTTAACTCAATGTTCACCTCGGCTTTGTCTAAACGATCTTTGTGCAGCCGATTCGGAACGACACTGCTGCCAGGCTGATTGTGATCCGTTATGGTTACACTCGACATTGATGGCTTTATAGAGGTTATAAAAGTGTTATTAGATTCGAGAGTCAATAGTCAAAAGGTTATTAACGAATTTAAATAGAGAGCGAAGTCCAGGCAGTGTCTGTCTACGGGCGATTGGTTATGAATGCGATTCCCACCCGGAAGAATGATTGTGGTGTAATTATTTTCGTTTATCCGCTTTGTTAAACAAGACAAAGTACGGCGTTGAGATCCGCGATTATATGAAATATAATGAATTCGGGCGAGAACGAAGTGGTTCACACAAAGCTGAAAAAATAGAAAATACGTACATAGTACCTATAGTTTTCATTATTTGCACCACATGATTTTTGTATAATTCTCAACCACAAACTTGTATTTTATCACAAAAACAATATTTAAAGTACGGAAAGTAAATTTCAGGACAATATTCATTTTAAATTATTTATATAAGATTGACTGGTCTACCTCAATGAAGAATATACATAAATAGGTATAGAATACAGAGTTCGGACTTTCAAATATATTTGGCATCTTTATAGAATTGAATTTGTTTCCATTGAACATAAATGACCGTGACCGACATAATCTTTTATAACCATATATTAATGAAAAATAGCTTCACGCTATATCCCGCACACAGCACGGTAGGCGTTCCCCACTTTCCGCCGAATTCGGAGGCTTGCGTGTTAAGTGGTGGAGCTTAACGCCGCGCTTTACCTCGACACCAGAGCGAAGAAAATGGAAATATAATTTCCACTCCTCGAGTGGGAATCGAACCCACAACCAGTCGTTTATAGTCACACTCTTGTGCCACTGAGCCACGACTGGCCACTTTTATAACCATATATTAATGAAACAACTTACAAACAGTAATATTAAAAATGACTGTAAATAAATAGCTTTATGTGAAGATAAGGATACTATACCTATTAATTTATGTTGATCTACTAAATAATAATGTATAGCATTAACAAAAATAACATAAGTAAATTAATATAGCAATTATAATCAAAACATACTAAATATTCAATTTTCATAGTAGTTTATTATAATTTATATTCATGAAATGCTAATTTCAGCTGTGTCATAACACTCTTTTGTCTTCGGTACCTAGGCGATAAATTGCTTTTTGATAATATAATCATTTCCCGGAGCGAACATCTACCCCACAACCTAGGTAAAAGGTTCAACATCAGATCCTGTTCCACTGCGTCTTAGTAAATATAAAACAAAATTTTATATTGTATCTATAATATGAATTTAAAACATAATTCGTATAATGGAACTACACACTAAATGGCGGGCGCAGTTCCGGTCAAGTCGCGGGCGGCGCAGGCTTCCGTTCCTCCAATTTGGCCACATTCACCGCGCAAGACGTACCCACCCCGGTCCCCAGACTCATTGCCTCACAAATAAATGACGTACAAAATGGGCACATTTCATACTGGTTTATTAATTTTAAGAATAATAGTGTTTATATGTTGTTTTATTAATTTTTTTTAGCTTCACTGTGTATCCCGCACACTGAAGGGTAGGCAGAGGGAACCTAGTGTTAAGACACTCCGTTCCCCACTTTCCGCCGAATTCTTAACGCCGCGCTTTGCCTCTGATACCAGAGCGAAGGAAATGAAAATATTAAATATTTCCACCTTACAGTCACGCACACAACCCACGTTTACAGTCACACGTTCGTGCCACTGCGCCACGACTGGCCTCAATGTGTTTATGAAATGACTGTTTTATTAATGTTTTCTTAAATTGTGTAAGGTAAATTGAGTTCAGAATATAAAGATATTTATTTCCTGAGCTTTTTCTAAAAATCTTGAAATTTTCTATGAGAAGTTTCTAAAAAAAATATATACTTACTGCATTGCATGTTTTTTAGGTAATAACAATGACTTGTCTGTCCGCAAAAACATTTATAGACATGGTATAAACAAAAAAAGTAGAAATTAGCTATTTACTCGTAGTTTTCGATAAATTATATCGTGTAAATTTGTTTTACTTGAAAGTTCACTTACTTCGAGGCGTGAAGGTTTATACTGTAATTAAATAGTAAACATTTTTTTCAGTACCATGAATATTTTTACGCAATAATAATTAACGAAATTTAAAAAGAGTAATAGAATTAGGATCTATGATCTTAAAAATGTACCTGTCTGCATATTTGCTTGCGTCTTCTAGTTATCTTTTAGGCTTGGAAAAAAGTTAGGGTATAACGAACATGAGGAGGCGCGGGTTTGAATCCCCCTGCGTTCAAATTTTTACACGTTTTCTAAATGTCTTTTTCAAGTTAGGGTATAATTAATTTACTTCGAAAATCGTAACATCTAATGTAGAACTATAAAAGATCAACTATATTTGATAGTCATTTAATATTGTATTTGTAAACAACCGTTTGATACATATCCCTATCTATATATGTTTAGCAACATTTTTATTTCCAAAGCGATTTATACCGCTCTTTCCCTGGATTAAAAGTTTAATTTACGGCGGGGTCCACTTGTGAATACCCGAAGTATTTTAGGATCATGAAAAATAAACCGTATTAACCAACATTAATGACAGCTTACGACTAATTATAAGCAGGGCCCGGGTTAATCCGTTGGCCACGAAGTTCGTTGGTACCGTCTACTATGATACCGTGAAGGAAAAAAGCTCTATTCTATTACAAAATAAGTATACATTGCGTAAAATCTACTTTAAATACAGGAAAAAGTCTTTATATATGTATCAATGTATAAATTACGAACTTTAAATTTCGGTATATTAGTGTTAGCATTGGTAACGTAATAAAGAAAGGTTTCTGGGCCCAATGAGAAATTAAAGGGATCTTGGCTCTTGGCTGTACTGTATGGGTCATCCTCATTAAAACGGTGGATCAGGCAGATTTGACTCTTCAGAATTTGGGTAAGTGTTACAGATGTTAAGTAAATAGTAGCTTGTTCACTGCATAGATTGTAATGTATAATTTTGTAATTTTTCTATAATTGACAGTAATAAAGTTATATATTATAAATATAACACATATGGTTTGCTGATACCATATATGCATTTTTACGTGTGCATACTACGCCTATGGTCTCCACTTTCCGTTCGAACTGAGAATGCGTGTTGTGTTGCGGACCTCAATGCCTCGCTTTGTCCTTTTCTGCAGAGCGCAGTAATGAAAATAATTATATTATAATTATTGCACCGAGTGGGAATAGAACCCAGAACCAACCGTGTTTGCATTTAAACATTGTCCCACTGCGCCACGATGGTCTCGTTTAATTTCATTCTTCATTTAACATTTAATCATGAGAAAGCACTTTACGACGTACCAAGCCTAACTTTAGAAAATTAGATATTTAAATTTAGATTTACAGTTTTGGTCGATCATGCAAAACATAAGTACCACCACTTATGTTATTCCCTATACTTAACTAATTTTCGAAATGTAATTTGATTAAAAAATTACAATATTAGGTACTTTTTAGTTCATTTAAATTAAAATTATTATACATGGACAAATGTTATTCTTAAAAGTTCAATTTTCATTAATTTCACTAAACAGATTAAACTTATAAATTATTGTTCGTGCCATAGCACGTACTGTCCCTAAGATTAACATTTCCCTATATATAATAGCTTAGACAACCTAACCTAACCTGAAACCTTATTCAAAAGCTCTTAAAATCATTAGCATTTTTATCTCGTGTGCACCCAAATTTCCTTATAACAATAAAACAAAGATGCCCCTTGTAATCCACACTATAGGTGGGCAACAACAGCTCATTAAGGAGTCGGAAGGGTAAAAAGTCCCTCTGCATCGGCCTTTTTGTAAAAAAGGCTTAATTAGGGCTCATGCGGCTTCCCTACAACCCCTGTAACTTTTAATAAACGTTCGAGAAGCGTTGGTTACATGATATAACCTATATGCATATATCTGCTTAAGTATTTTGGTAATGGATGTAATCAAGGGCAGTAATTTTTCAAAGAGGAAAGTAATTAGATGTTCTGTAATGATCCCAAATTTTCTGAGGTAACATACGCCATTACTTAAACACAAATATATCCCTTTTTTGTACAGTAAATATATAACACAAATATAAATATAGAAAAAAATGAAAGGAAAAAAGCATTATAATTACATAGTGGATACCTGTAAAATTGTACGCCTGAACAAAACTCTCATTAGCGGATACAAAGTTCCCACGTCCGGCGCGTGTGCTACATATGAAGTCCTCGTGGGAAGGTATTATATATCTCGAGTGAGTGCACATCATGTGTCGCTGAATGAAACTCCCAGATTGCTACAACTGATAATGTTACAAGTGATCACACCAGCATAGCCCGACCTCACCTGCCCCTAACCAAAATTAAAATAAGGGCAAACTTTATTAACAGCAGGGCTCAGGAAGGACTGGTCGCATTATTTTAATAAAGCGATGAGCGCACTTATCAGCGCCATCTGTGTGCTAGCTGCACAATGACGGATCATCCCATAATGCGGACGGGAAAAAACATACAGTATTGTCGATTTTTTCGACGCACTATTCCGGGTTATTGTTGTTTGTAATTCATGGGGGCTTTTTAAGCTAATGATACGGTTTTATCTTTTTGCATCTCTCGTACGTTGATCAGACCGGTACCGTACCTGGATGATAAGCATCTATTTTCGAATGTAATGAAGCAGATTTTTCGATGGGAGTATTTCGCTGTATTACATTCGCGCAAAATTGTTTGACATTTATGTTATGTAATTTGTGCAAATGGACATTGTTTATGTTTGTCTACGCAGAGGAATAATAAGACGACTATAAAGTCGATGCCACAGTGGCGGCGTATCGGGCCGATCTGCGCGGCTCAATGGAGGTTATTTACATAGCAATAAGGCGGAGATAGCGTCGCGTCTCGCGCCGGTGCCTTATCTCTGTTATTGCCTGTGTGCACGCGGCTTATGGTCGGAAAGAAAATGAACTGGGGTGTCAGGAAAATAAAGACTCTTTAAACAACCTCGCTTGATTTATCTATGAATGGTAAGCAGATTCTATCTGCAGTTAGACGTCGTTATTGAAATCAGAAACTGAGAGATATTTTCGGACGTTGTGTTCATTATATAATGTGTCTTTTAATAACTTATTATATAATAAACATACATTATTACTATAAGTACCTATAGATTAATCTTAAGTTGTGTTGTGTAATTTACACATTTTTTTTAAAAAAAAGCTTCTCCCTAGTTCCCGCATGATGTTCCCCTAGCAGAGTAGTAAGAAAGAACCTGGTGTACAGACACTGTTGTCCATTTGACTTTTAAGACTGCTTAGTATATGTTTCTGCTAACTAAATTAGAGATATTGCAATGTATTTTTCAGCATGGTAAAATCCAAAATAGTATCTTGTCTAAGCAAAGTAAGAAAACATTTATTAACACGTCCCAGCACCATATATATTAGTTAGCTAAACCTACATTTTAAATAACATGTTTTTCAAGCGAACAATTCCAATTGCCCACTGTTGATATTACGCGGCTAGTCAAACCCAAGGGTATAAATATTAAAATCAAAATTTATGAAGTGTGACTCAACCCAACAGCCGAGTCGGGTCGGAGTGCGACCGTGGCGAAGCGATTTGTATGGAAATTTGGTAAACGTCGAGCAAACGTCTCACTCGGGTGTCAACGCTACCGAGGTGTCATTTGATGGCATAATTCGGGACGCACGTAAAACCAGATTTATGTTTGTTTGCTCAGCGCTTTATTGAATGTGGAGAGGGACGTTTTATGGGCTCTTTGTGTTTTGTGCTCTGATATATGGGGACTGAGTAAATACGTCATATCAATTATGTGTTTCTGTTAATTTACTTTTGTAGATTGTGTAATTATTAGGATTTTGGATAAGGAAGCATGTTAATATGTAAAAGTGAAAAAAAATTAACCTATTTAAGCAAAGTGTTTCATATAAGAAATGTTTTAGAAGCCATTCTGGCGCTGATTTCAGCATAGGTACAGTTCGATTTCCACTCGGTTCAATTCAAATTGTAATATAATTATTTCAATTATTTTCTTTTCTCAGATCGACATTGAGTTACGCTGCTCAACACGCATTCTCTTGATTTAAGGCGGAAAGTAGATAACGGAGTGTTTTGACACAAGGTTCTCTATGACTACACTGTTGTACGGGAAAATGGTAAATCTGTAAGAAAAGAAATATTTTACTATTATATCAACATCACTTGATAAATACGTATATATAGCCAACTTACTTAAATAAGGCCAACTTAATTTACGGGTAAACTGACTTTTTGTATTATTGATTTTTTGTTTTAAAATAAAATCTTGTGGCCAGTCGTGGCCCAATGGCACAAGTGTGTGACTGTAAGCGACTGGTTGTGGGTTCGATTCCCACTCGAGGAGTGGAAATTATATTTCCATTTTCTTCGCTCTGGTGTCGAGGTAAAGCGCGGCGTTAAGTTCCGCCACTTAACACGCAAGCCTCCGAATTCGGTGGAAAGTAGGGAACGGAGTGTCTTAACACTAGGTTCCCTCTGCCTACCCTGCTGTGTGCGGGATATAGCGTGAAGCTATTTATAAAATCTTAAACAAGGGAATAAAATTAAATATGTATGGCATATCGCAAGATGCTGCATGCAACTGCTGTACTTGGATGCTTTATTAATATTTTTAATAATAATACTCTTATTATGTTAAACGAGTAGTGACATGCAACTTTATTTGCGTAAACTTTATGACCCTTGCTATACCATTCTCATCGCAACCTTCTATACTGTAAACTCTAAAATGTTTTTTCTCAGGCTTATGCAAAGTCTTCAAGGAATGTAAAGTTTTTAAATTTTAATATTAATATGTTAACAAAGGAAGAATTTTATATGTGTATATCAATTGATGATAGATATGTTCAACCAATACCATAACTACATTATTAACCTCATATCGTTTTATTTTTATATATACAAGCACATAACATTTATTATAGTAACAAAATATAAATATTTTAAAACAGTATACGCGGTCACTATCCGCAACAGTCCGGCCATATGTCGACTGATCTGCGTTATCACCGCCGCCCGAGCGATTGCCCAAGCTGCGTTTTTACTCCACCATAACTACAATCCGTCAACAAATGATTGATACTTTTTTAAAATTTTCCATACAAATAACTTTAATATAAAAGCGCGTTGTGAAATATTTTTTTTAATATTATATCGTGAATATGATATCGAATTTTAATAAAGTTTTGGGCCAGTCGTGGCGCAGTGCCACAAGCGTGTGACTGTAAACGACTGGTTGTGGGTTCGATTCCCACTCGAGGGGTGGAAATTAATATTTCCATTATCTTCGCTCTGGTGTCGAGGCATAGCGCGGCGTTAAGTGCCTCCACTTAACACGCAATGCCTCCGAATTCGGCGGAAAGTGGGGAACGGAGTGTCTTAACACTAGGTTCCCTCTGCCTACCCTGGCGTGTTCGGGATATAGCGAAGCTAAAAGAAAAAGTTTACACATATAAAAAAAAATTGAATTAAATGGGTTTCTTAATAGTCTCTATCAGAGGGAAATAGCGTATAAACGTTTTTTAAATATTTTTATAAGTATATTGTGTAGAATTAAGCATATTAAATACTATGTACGAATTTAATTCAAAAATGGGCATTAAAGTAGGTATTATAACTTAGAACAACAACTGTTAACTTTATCATAAAAAGATAGTTTCGTAGAAACATTTGTTCACCATTCAATTTCTCTAATCTAATATTATATTCATCCGAAAATGAATATATTCGGAAATTATTATTAAAACATACTCCAGTTATATTATTACTAGCATAAAAGATCTCATTTCTTAAAAGCTTCACGCTGTATCTCGCACACAGCAGGGTAAGCAGAGGGAACCTAGTGTTAAGACACTTAGTTCCCACTTTTCGCCGAATTCGGAGGCATGCGTGTTAAGTGGTGAAACATAACGCCGCGCTTTGCCTCGACACCACTGACTCGACTCGAGTGGGAATCGAACTCACAACCAGTTGTTTTACAGTCACACTTCGTGCCTCTGCGCCACGACTAACCCCAAATTTAGTCCCATCTGTATTCTATATTTACTATGCACTATTGTTACAATATATATTCTGATATTGACGTATGTAATAAATAAATAAACACAAGCAAGCATTATACTTTGCTTAATAATAGCTAAAAATCGAGCAGGTTGACAGCGACAGTGGCATTTGTTGCCCATCAATTAATACATGCTAGGCGTTTATTTATTAACGTTGTTTGTTGCGCGTTCGTTACAATTTTTAAGTTAAATTGAATTACGAAGTAAGCGCATACATAAATAATTACTACTTTTATATAAGCATTATTTAATTTAGTTAAGTTATATAATATAATATGAATGTCATATTATAAATGTTTGATAATTATGATATTTTTAAGGATATTATCCTATATTTTTTTTATAAACCTACCTTTACATATGGTTTGTTGAGAGGTGTCGTCTAAATCAATTTTCGCTAAAGCTTAAATGTGTATTTGGGTCATTTTTAAGAATGAAAAAAAAATGTTAATTTGACAATATTAAACGATTTTTTTTTAATTTTTTTGTTTAAACTTTGCATATTTTTTAGTCTACGTTTGTCTGCAAGAGAAAATCGAACTTGCAACAGTCATACATACGAAGGTACTTTTCTACTGTATCATAATGAATAAAAAAACATGTGAAAACAAAACACACTGATTATCAGTTCTTTTTCAAAAAATCCAATACACGATTTCAACAAAAGTATACAAGACTTCAACTTCTTTAAAATGAGGCAGCTTTACGCTTTGTCTTACATGGTGCAGTAATCAAAGAGAACCAAGTCACAAGACACTCCGTCCTCCACTATCTTCTTTAACTAATTATAAATAATCGATGTATAGTTAAAATCATGACGATACACGTAGCTCCAGCTGCGCATGCAAATGTGGAGGCTGTGAACGCGCAGTTGGCTGCATTGTGAGCCCCCCCGCATCCCGCGAGAGTTTGTTTTTCGGGCAAATAGCTATAGGCTTGATAATGGCCTCGCGGGCCTTGCAATCGGCGTGGATGGTGCTCTACTCTGTATTTCGTTTACATTTGTTTTTGTTATGTTTTTGTGGATAAAATAATTTTTAATATATGATGACATTTATATAGCGGTAATTAGCGGTATAACCACTTCTATATAAACGTGAACTTTGTTTTAAATATTATGATTTGTTTTACCTTCATAATTGGGAGGGAAATGAAGAATACACTTTCTCCCAAATTTTCGACTATTTAAAGTGGTACAAGTCCTCAGTAGTCTATCTAGTTGGTAAAATGAACTAGTTTTGACATAATTCTTTCCCCAAAAAATAGTAATTCAGGTCTGTTAAAATTACTCTAAATGATAGTTTTAAATAGGATTCATATTAACATAATAGTTATCCATCATTTAATCGACCTTAACTTTAAAGCCTATAAATTATAAGTAGTTTTTTTATAGATTTTATTTAATTATTGTCAATAATTTCTTTTATTGGATATCCATATTGTAGGAGTGCAAAATAACTAATCCACCATCTTTGGAAATCTACCTCAATCGGTTAAGAAAACATGCTTCAAAATTAAATAACAAGATTCCACCTCGAACTTACATACATTGCAACTTATTAAAAAGCTTGTAACAAAGTAGAGCACATATTTTGCCAATGCATTAGTTCCAGAGTGGCGGATGGGTTTTGATTTTTGTAGTTTCGTATTATTTGCGTATTTATCCGCCCGCCGCCCGGCAGATACATTTATTTGCTCATCCCCCACCCCCCACGGCGGCCCCTTTTCGATTGATCGTGATATCATTGCGATAATAGGGACAGAGCGATCGACGCGCGGTTCCGTAACGCGCGAAACTCGAAATATGGACGACATGTCTGTTTAACATACCTAGGTGCAGTAATGTAATTGTCTTATTTGTAAAAAATGGAAAAGTCTTGAGTAAAAGTGGAAGACGTTAGCCTTGAAACAAGCTTCTCTCTGACTACCCTGCAAGAAAAAGAGTGATGCTGCTTTTTTAGTTCAATTTTTTTTAACATATGAACAATTAGATTAAGAAGTTAGTCATTTGAATCAAATAATATTTTGAAATAAATGAAAAAATATTTTTGATGAATCTCACCATCTCTCGCAGGTGTCCGAGAATATCTTTCTAGTTTTCTACTGTGGCCACTGTATATACTCTGCCAAGTATGAATTTGTATGAATTTTGACCTTTGTTTCATTGATTGATTAAAAGGTATTTGCTTTATGATATTTGATGATGGCGATGATGATGGTGATATGTATATTGATGGTGTGCTTAACCAGTTCAAGTGACATATTTTAAGGGCTGCTGCTTCAAAATGTCAATAGCCTAGTATCCAGTTCATGAAATCAATGTAATGTTAAAGATAACTTTTTCACCTTTAATACGTTTAGTAACCTATTAATATAAAGTATGTATGTTACGCTTTCATTTTCACACACACACTTTCATTTTTTGTTTTAATGGGCACATATCCAGCAAGTAGAAATAAACATCTGCATTCATATGCTACATACTTCATGGTAATCCGATTTCTTCATATGTTTATAAAGTGTAACTGATTGCTTAAGGAACAAAAAAACATGTACAATCAAGTTAATAGGTATACAAAATTGTAACTGATTGTTTAAGGAACAAAATAACATGCGTAATCAAGTTAATTAACTTTGATTAAGCTTATAATATGATTTACAAATATATTTGTGGAGACGAGTCAGTTGAGTATTTTCAATATTTTCTTGTAGTTATCTATCTACATGTAATTTAACAACTGTATATGAAGAAGCCCAGTCAAACAAAATATTTACGACGTCGAGTTGCAGCAATCAATCACACTAAACTGACACCGGGCAAGGCAGTGGCATAAACATTACAAAAAAAATGCAAATGTTTGCTTATTTAAGAAACGAAATCAGGGCAACCGTATGCAAATTAACTTAGGCTTAAACGTTACGGTTAAAATTTAACCAAATAATAATCACAAAAAAGATTTGTCAGGCATTGAGTTGGTTATCAATTTAAAAGTCGGTATTATCCGCATAATGCAGGGGGTGAAATAAAACATTTCAATTTGGAGATCCGGTTACGACCCTATTTTGGATTCGTATTATGGGTCTGCGGGACCCCGTGACTACTACTCTGAGGTACGCTCGTGCACAGATTTAGTTTTAAATGTAATATTTAATCTATATATTTAAATACTATACCATAGTATTGGCTACATCGAAAATAAACATTAATTACTGTATTGGATTGTTTTGATTTGAATTATAAAAATCAACCTTATTTTTACTAGGAGTTGCTATGTGGAATATTATTTACAAACTTCTTTTTAAGTTAATAAAATGTATTAATTCTTATAAAACACGATCAACCATTTCTTTTTATTAAAATTTACTTTTACAATACAAAATGGGTAAGTAATAATAAAACGAGTAAACAGTACAAATATTATAAACTTAAAAAAAAGATTATAAAACTAACTAATGTCACACATAAATTTTAAACTCATTATTAAATATCTTGTAGATTATTTTCTATTTTATTAACTAATATATAAAACCTATTATTTAAAAGTAAATACATTTTAACATGTATTTAAGTTGTACCTATCAAATAACTATTTTAATTAAGGAGTTTGTATGATTCGCTACCAAGGATTTAAATTAACATTTTTTCGAGCTAATGAAATGCATATTCTTTTTAGGTAATACACTCAGCAATTTCTTTTTAAACATCAACATAAATGTAATATTTCTTTTACAAAATATACAAATATAGAACAGTAGTACAGTTAACACGATAAGTAGAATTAAGTAATGTCACACATACAGTATAGTACACATACAGTCGCACCCGAATCCCGATCACAATGCGCCCAAAGCGCACAGTACGCTTGGTTAAGCCCGCGCCTCTCCGTCCTGTAACAAGAAAGGGGTAGTTAGCTGTATTGTCTCAGCCCCAACGCCATTGCATGCGTTGAGGTAACACACTAAAAGAACCAAGTAAAATACTTATTTTTTGGATAATCTTTGTTAAAATTATGAGATTAATGAATGTTGTGATATTATTAATCTTCGTGAAGTAATTGTTTTCGAGCTTTTACGAACTTTTATTTTAAATTGGTATTGAATGATATTCAAATATTTATATTAAACTGAAAAAAAACATTTTATATATATAAATAATGAATGAGTTCCGTCACTCAACGAGCAATGTATGTTGGGCGCAAAGTTAAGACCGGAGTGTCTCGAGAGTAGGTTCTCTCCGACTAGCTTAGTATGTGGGACAGGGCTTGAATACAAAGATAGCTTACAGAGTCTGATGTAGATGTCTCAATATCCACTCGGAAGAATGATTATATTTAAATTACTTATTTTCATTTCTGCGCTCTAATACTTAGGACAAAGAGCGGCTCGGAGTTCTGCCACTGACTTCCCTTTCCGATTTCGGGCGAAAAGTGGAAAACAAAGTGTCTTGACGTCAGGTTGTCTCTGACTGCTTTGCTATAATGTAAAAAACATTAAAAAATTGCTTAAAATATGCATCCATTCTTAAAAAATAATAAACTCAACCAACATCAAGTTTATTTATTGAAGAATAAACATACCTTTTTATTCAAATAACGCAATAAATACATTTGTAAAATTGCAAATACTTGGTTTTTCCTCTAAGCCATGTCACCCGTTCATCGTTCAGCTCTCCCCACAAAGACGAGGAACACGGAAAACACTTATCTCTGTTGACACTACACTTCACCGCTGATTCTACTTCAGATCCGCCTCGACACCGGGACGACTGCATTAATTGCTTTAAAAATAAACCTGAAATAAGTCTAATTAGCTGGTATAATAACGTGGAAAGGTGTTTGAGATTTTGTTCATTTTTTATTTTTGTTAGGGTTATTAGTATATAGTTATTTATCCATACTTATATTACAAATGCGAATGTCTGTCTGTTTGTCTGTCACGCTTTCACGGCTAATCTACCGGTCCGATATGAATGAAATTTAGAATGAAAGTAGTAAAAATTACTGTGTCAAACATAGGCTATTTATTATTTCAAAAACTAACCTTTATAGGGTTCAAATAGGGGATGAAAGTACGCTGTCACTTAACACGCAATGCCTCGAAAATATGGCGGAAAATGGGAAACGGGGTGTCTTAACACTAGGTTCTCTCTGTCTACAATGCAATGTTCGTGATACAGTGTTAAGCTAAACAAAATGTATGTGTCCTATGTGCTAGTCTGGGAAGTGGGTTCAAATTAAAGCGTACATAATGATACCAAAGACATTAAAGTATCTAGTGATGTAGGTATTTCTAAGCGTTGTCTATACAAGAAAAGGAAGAGACTCTATCTACTCTGAAAGGCGAGAAGCTGTCTTGTATGAGCAGCTGTATGTCAACTGGCTAAATACGATATCTTATCTACCTATTCTTATTTTATCTAATCTAAGGTCCCCTTTATCTAAAAAAACAAGTAGTTTATAAACAACTTGTGTTATTTATTTGAATTTGTGAACCTCAAATTGATTTGTAATAGTAGTCAGAGCGTGTACCAAATTTCATGTAAATGCAGCTATTTTATGACCTATAAACATCCCAATATTAAATATTCATACATGCAAGCTATATCATTTACAGTAGGTATATGAGGGGTTAACATTTTTGAATATACCTACCCCCCAATGTAATACTTCAATATTAAAGTTTACCGTACATAGTATGTTTTAGTAATTTATAATTTAACAAATTAGTTTTAAAAACAAAACGACTACAAGATTTTTCGTGTCATCATTCTCATAATCTTTATTTGACACATCTTGACTTCCGATATAAAAATTATTGTAGTATCACAGAGCCCGATAAAATTTGGGAAATTCAAGTAAATCGGGTAGCAAGAAGTGGGTTATGGAACATAGTAAGATTTTCTAACACTGATACATAGAAAGTCGATACAGAAGAGGTTTAACGTGTTGAAAAAACATTACTTTGTCAATAACTGTCATATCATTCTGCCGAGTGAAATTTGAATGCACAACCAATTGCATTTACGGTCAGACTCAGACGCTTTTTCATTGTGCCACGATGGCCTAATACTTTCAAAGAGTCAAACTTAAATATGAATAAAGCTTAAAGCATTTAACTCTCTAATTCTCCTGGTTCTTCTACTTATACTAATTGTTCAAATTTCCAAATTTTTATCAACAAACAGTACACAACAGTTACTAGTATAACTAAACCCATATATGAATCGCGTAATGAATGACGGCCACCGTATTATAACCGGACTGCAAATCTAGTTTGGAAGGGGAGTGCGGCAAGTTCGGTGAGCCTCCATGGCCAGACGTTCACCACACTCTGGCCTGTACTGTATCCACCGCAATCAGATACAAAACACCCTAAAACACCTAATTCATTCACTCAGAAACCTCCCTTAAATGTACGTACAGATGGGTCAAAGTCAAATGATTAGCAAATGTCAGCACTACGTAATAATATATCTGACAGATCGCTATAACGTGTTCTTTGTCGTTTGAGCCGCGTCCCTCTCTCACAATGGCATACTTATTAGGGATTTAGTCCACATATTAGTTGGGGAAAGGCCATTGTTTGTGCTTTAATAGAATTCAGCACCCCTAGCGGGGCACGCATAGTTGTTCTACGGCGTAGCTAACACGTGTACGCGAGCATGTGCTATAAATTGTTTTTGGTTCTAGTATAAACAATTAGTTTTTTAAACCGGTTTGATTATTTTATTTTTAATATTATCTTTTCTTTTGTTTTTAAAATTCTGTAAGCATGTGATGAGGTTGAATCGTATTTACATATGGGCACATATATGTACCTACATACAGTATTTTGGTACTCATGTTGGGCATTTACATAAATAAAGATTCTTTTAACATGCTTTTTATAAAAAAATATATTTTTACTTCAGAAGTTATTGTAAATTATATCTATAGTTATAGAAAGAGATTGCTTTAAATGTAAACACATATTATGTACGCTTTGCATTGCTGTTACATTTATGAAAACGCTATATTAATTAATACTTATTTTAAAAAATCAAAATATTCTTTATATCTTAAATTATTTCTTTTCCAGTAATCAAAAAGAAAAAAAACCATAAATGACAATATAAATATTAACATTAAAAAACTAACTTTTTCTTTTTCTACTTGTTTTAAAACTGTATGTATTTAATATTTTATCTAATTTTATATTATAATGTAAAGCTTATAGTTTGCCTGCTCGTTGCACACGCACGGATGCTGCGATGCAGAGATGTGCAGATCGATGCCCCTCGATCGCGCCCCTTATTGAAAATTATAACAATGGCACACCGCTCTCTGCGCCCTTAACACTCACTGATTTTGGAGATGCACTATGGATATGGTTAGACGGGATATTATTACTTTCTTTTTTATTAAAACATGTATTAAATGTTTTATTTTAAGTAGTTTTGTAATTTTAAAGTAATTTTTATTGAAATGTAAGAGAATATGATATAAAATGACAATTTTTATGTTTGGTTACCTAAAAATTCATAGTTTGATTGTTCCAGAAAATCTGGTAACTTAATTCGAGACATTGTAACTGGCAGGAGTAAACGCTGCACTTTGTCTTAGCTACCGGCAAAATTAAAATAATATAAATATAATCATTCTTCTGAATGGAAATCGAACCCATCAATCGTGGTTTTTTTTTAGCTTCACGCTGTATCCCGCACACAGCCGGGTAGGCAGAGGGAACCTCGTGTTAAGACACTCCGTTTCCCACTTTCCGTCGAATTCGGAGGTTTGCGTGGTTATAATTAGATATTGTTCCACTTTGCCACAATGGCCTGTAGTAATAGCAATTTTATATATTAATATGCAGATATTTTTTGTAAATATTATACCGGCATAGTAACAGTTTATTTTATTTTTATTCATACAATTATTTTTAGCAAAAATGCATACAATATTTCATATATGTATTGGATTATCCATAAGTCATAGCGACGTGTTAATATATCGGTCGACAGAGGGCGCAGGGATTATAATGAGCGCGGCCCCACTAAGTATTTTCGACATGCGTCGCCGTCACCCGACAAACATTCGACTGGGGGTTAACGAGAACTCGCATAACTCGAACTGCTACCAAATTTACTGTCCGCACTATATCTGCATGTCAAGCATTTTTTTGTTAATATGAAAGATGTTATTTATATACAAAATTTAAAGATAACAAAGTAAGTATAAAACTTTAGTCCTATAAGTAAATGGTTGCCTGTAATGGTTCACTTGTAGTGGATAAGGCCACGATTGTTCTTTTGTGTATTCCTGTAAGCTTTTGTGTGAAAAGTATTATGATATAAAACATAAATATAAACAATTTAGCGTCTGAAGAACTGTTTAGCATTTTTTTTAAACTTCACACGTTATCCTGCATAACAAGATGGCCAAAGATTATAGCCAAACGTCAAACCCACAATGACCTCAAGCAATTCAAAGATCTTAACGTTTATGAGTTCAATTTTAATTTAGGGAATAATATTTATTATTTTTATTCAAATTTTCTTTCTGTATTTTAAAGGCAACTTCAGATATCCAATTTTAAAGCGTGGTATAAAAAAGCAAAGTACGTTTATCTAAATGAATATAGGTTTTTTTAAAAAAAATGTATGTAAGAAATTTGTTTCACTCTTTATATATGTAGCTGCATTACATGTATAATTGTGCTTTTTCATCAATTTTTAATTATCATCAACATGTACCTTCTTTGTTAATACAACTTAAAGTCTAATATTATAAAAAAATATATTTTATAAAAAGAGCAACCAAAGCACGTCGAGGCACGCGTCACTTTTTTACCACATAGATCGTCCCAGTTTCTCCATACTTCGTGGAACACTAGACTGTTGACAAAACACTGTAACTAATTTCATTCTCGTGTCGCGTGGGTGCAATAAAGGGCCCACAATGCGGCCTGCACCTCATTAGTCAAAGGAATCTGTCATTGTACATCTGATACTGAGAATGGTTAAAGAATCTCATCTATTGTCACGTTTCTCTAAACTATTGTACTTATTGTCTTTACTATTTTCTTCTTTGTATAATTGTTAGGAAGTTAAATGTTGTAAATCGTATTGTAATCGTTTTTGTTACAATTGTGTGTGATTTCACGGTGACACAGTGTGTAGGTTGTTTGCGTTGCGTCGAATTACTTCGTTATTAGAGTCGGCAGGAACCTGTCACGTTTGATTGAGGTATCCTTGTCGACTGCTAATGGTTATGTTTAACTAGCTCTTTGTATGACGTAAACGTTTTTTTAATAACATATCTTGTCTGTCGTTTAATTTCAAGAGAAAAAAGTTCTTCGAAATTAACACTTTTGCTTTACGTTAAAAAGTACTTTAAGTAATTATAAATATTTAATTTTTATCACTAATCATACACCACAACATGACAACTCGTGAGCTGAGAGAGACCTGTCCTTGAATTTGGTTGGAAAATGAAAAACGAAGTGTCTTGTCTCTTTGCCCTAATTGCTTTCTGCAAATATTTATTTTTAGATGTTCTATTGGGATTTGTCACTGTGATACACAACACACAAATCTCTTATACATAGGTATGAAAAAAATGTGAAGAGCAGAGAGTTTTACCTCTCGATTTTGCCTATCTTCTTAATATGGGAGATAATTTTCTAAAAACATAACGATTAATCAATTACTATTTAGGACAGAGTGTCTTGGCACTATGTCCTCTCTGACTACTCTGCCATTCGAGAAGAAAGCGTGAGGCTATAAAAAATGTTATAGTAAAAAAAAAAAATATATAACTATTAATATTGTTTGTTTTAATTTGATGTTAGTAGTAAGTTAAAATAAGTAAAAAAAACAATTTTTTTCTTTCTGTACAAAAAATGCAATGCGAGCTGCTTATTAATATTTATTTCATGTATCTATCATATTATTTTGTTTTTTTATTAGGACGTGGAATATCCACGGTAGCGTATATACGCTGTATACAATATAGTCATGTAAAGTATTTACGTAGGCAGCTTTGATGGCATCTAACTCTGCCTATGTCTTTAAAATATATTTTATTTAAGTATTTTATCTAACGATAAGCTTTAGGTTATTATATTTTAATATGCTTTTGTTACATCTTTCTAAGTAACACGCGTTATAAATTGTTTTAGGAATTACATGGAGTTTCATTGTAAAAGAAGAGGAGGAACAAAGTGCTCTTGAGAAGCAGTGTTCATAATCATTCTTAATATTGAAAAGTTGATAAAATATATATCTTTGCCCGTGGCGGGACGGGCAAGAATACAAATCCCCTCCGCCGCTGGGCAGCGTCCCGTAAAAGGCGGGTAACCCAGGAGTTTGATAGTAGGAGATTCTTTCTTCTTTCTCGCTACCACTATCATGTCAAAGACCTGGCCAAACATCTGATGATGTATTCCGATTCGATAGCCTGTAAGCCAGCTCTCTCTCCCTATTGCCACCATCCCCACCCTTCCTTCCTCCTTAAGGTCGGCAACACATCCAACATTTCTAAAGTTGTGGATGTCCATAATCGATGATAACTTCTTACCATTAGGTCCCCCTGTCCCCCTCTCTTTAATAAAAAAATAATAATAAAAAAATACCTATAACTAGAACGTTATTGTGTATTACAAATAGTTATACTAAAGAAGACGTTAACTTGTCTCATTTTCGGTTTTTAAAAAAGTATAATAAAATAGTAGTATTACATATCAGGTGGAAGTTGCTAAAAATTAACATTATAACCTCTGCTGCAGTAAAATTTAATAAGTATAAAACAAGTTACAATATTCATACAGCTAATAGGTAACCTACTTTTTATTTCTGTAAGCAATAACAATTTTGAATTTAAGTTATCTTCAATGCTATCTATGCGAATATCTTTCTTGAATAACATATTTGATTTTTGTCTATTTTAGTTAGCCAAAGAATTTATCACGAGGAGATTCTATAATTCAAATCTGAAAGAAAGAGACAATCTTTATAGTATATGCTTAATTGTTATATATATATATATATATATATATATATATATATATATATATATATATATATATATATATATATATATATCAAACTTGATCATCTCTCCTCTCAGTCAGTCTTGCAATAAACGAAAACTACTCTAAGATCAATAAACATAATTTCCTAGAATCAAATATTATAATGGCTTTTAGTATATTTCAATAGGCAGAGCTGTAATTGCGACGAAGACAAATAAACAATAGGGTAACACCAGTGGCCGGAGCAATATTATTTATGACAACAGAAGCTTTACAATAATGTTGCAAAAAATTTAGAATGTTATTGTGTCGCCTTTGGGAAGTGATTGACTGAATACGACTGTAATGAGTTCGAATCCCATTTAGGGATACATTCATATGTTCAATTAAATACCTACTCCATACTCTATGAGAACGTATAAACGAACGTGATAATATTTAAGCTTTCAAGAAAAAATGTGGACGCCTAAAATACACGTTGATGACGTTTATTCAAAATTATAATACCTATGGCCAGTCGTGGCCCAGTGGCACAAGAGTGTGACTGTAAACGACTGGTTGTGGGTTCGATTCCCACTCGAGGAGTGGAAATTATATTTCCATTTTCTTCGCTCTGGTGTCGAGGTAAAGCGCGGCGTTAAGTTCCGCCACTTAACACGCAAGCCTCCGAATTCGGCGGAAAGTGGGGAACGGAGTGTCTTAACACTAGGTTCCCTCTGTCTACCCTGCTATGTGCGGGATATAGCGTGAAGCTATTTAATTAATTTTTTTAATCATGTGTACCTTTTTATCATTAAAATTTTGTGTCTTCTCTCCATACATTATACATTGGGGCCAGTCATGGCGCAGTGGCATAAACATGTGTCTGTAACCGACTGGTTGTGGGTTCGATCCCCACTCACTCAAGGAGTGGAAATATTTAATATTTCCATTTTCTTCTCTCTAGTGTCGAGACAAAGCGCGGCGTTAAGTTTCACCACATAGCACGCAATGTCTCCGAATTCGGCGGAAAGTAGGATACGGAGTGTCTTAGCACTAGGTTCCCTCTACCTACTCTGCTGTGTGCGGGATATAGCGTGAAGCTAAAAAAACATTATACATACATACATATTTTGCCAAATTTTGTTCTCATTTTCCTTTTCACAAAAAGAAGTTGAAAAAGTTTCCTTGATAGTTAATATAAGTGTGTATACTTGATGTTTCTTCTATCGCGCCATTCCATATTGTTTAAAGAACCAGAGGATTGAATTATCATTACGTTCTCTGTAACTCTAGACAACTCAATAATGACTGACTACATAGCTTTACCTTAATAACAATATATCTATTCTGATTCATGCATACCTGTCTCGCAAATTCATGAAATATACTCGTATGTACATACATATGTGTCTAAGTTGGTACTCCACCGAAATACTGTAATTTAATTCGTATATATATTATCGATACATTACGGAAGTAAGACCGCTGTTACAATATTGCAAGTAAGTAACTTACTTATTTATTTCTAAACAAAAGTCAAATCCCGTTTTATTTAACTTTAGATAAAACTAGTCAGTAATTTCAAAACAAAACAACGTAATATAACGGTACAATTAGAGCATTGAAAGGCCTTTCTTTCTTTCTCTTATTGCTCAAAACTGTTTACAGGCGGAATATAACGGATAACGGCATTTACGTCACGAGATGTCATCCCGCGGCATCCCGTTACCGTCATAAAGATAACTAACGGTTAACTGAACTATATTGAAGTAACCCTTTCAAAAGTTATGAATAATTACACAAGGCACCGTAATATTGGTACAGTTATACAAAGATAACTGTTAGTCAAAGGAAGAAAGTAACAAAGAACTTTCTCCGAAAGGGTGTATGGTCCATTCGACCACTTCCTAGTTGACAATCGTGACGAATTATTTATTGTGTTGTAATGTTACTCTCGATGTTTGCACAGAAATCAGTGCACTTTCGTATTTTGTCAATTTTTGGTATAATTTCTGCAAGTTACAATGTTATTTAGTTTTGTAATAATGAAAGCATAATGCGTATTTATCTATAGAGAAACTAAAATAAAATAACAACGTTTTAATTCTTTCTTTCAAAAACTCAAATTAAAGTTATTAGAATACACAGGTAGTAGGTATGCGATTTAGTAATATGTATTGAGTCTTCTTTTTAAATAAATGTAATTCTACACGAATTACTTATTATGTGGCGGAAATCTGCACCTATTTGTCTAATGGCCACCAGTAATATCATATTTCATATAAACTTTTTTCTTATAACTATGGAATCTGCAATCTTTAAGTGAACCTACTAGCTACGATTCAAATAATCCACTAAGAATACAAATATTGGCATATGTAAATACTATTAGGTATATTAATTTTAAAGAGAAAAAAATGTATTTCACCGCCAAAGTGATGTGTTTTTTGTATCTCTAAATAAAAGTTATATAAATTTAGACACATCACTATAAGTCATTTTTATTGTTATTTAATTTAACTTCACGGACCAGTGATATAGTAGGTAAGTAATAAACCTGATCCGTAATATTTTCTTAACAATACTGATTACAAGAACATATCGGTGCAGTAACTCAATGTGATGTATAGAAACTGGAATTAAATAAATATAAATCCTTATTTTGCAAATGGTATTTGACTTAGACTTTGGTAGCTTACCGACAGCATGTCGTGCTAATATGATTAATACCATGGGAACTTGGGAAATTATGATAAAATGATTTTTATTTCCCCACACTGTTGCCAAAGACACTGTTAAGTTCCATCACTTAACACGCAGTCTCTTTTAATTTTAAGCGGAAAGTGACGAACGGAATGTTTTGACACTAGATTCTCTTTAACTATGCAGGACCTGCTATACCGGAAAAGGCTTGTAGGTGCTGAAAACTGGACCTCAAAAGGATACTCAAACAAATCCTAACCACCTGTATAGAACTATATGATGGCTTTAATATAACTATCACCACAATTCTCTTCAACATACATCCATATATGTACTATGCAGGTGTAATTAATTGGTCAAGCATAATTCTATAGGCAGTGACAAGATCACAGATCGGGTGTGATTAGCAGAGATTACGGCTGTTTGCAGCCTGTCGGCCTCGTGACATTATGGCAGGCTCGAGCCGATCAAACACTGATGCGGGCAGGTAAACAAATTTAGATAGGTATTAGATGGTGTTAGTTATTGAGAGGTTATGGTAAACAAGACAAGGCAACGAACCTACTGTTTGTCATATAAAATAATTATTAATATATAAATCTTTTAGGTTTAATAGTTGATTGAATGTTAGCAATTTCTGCTATATTAAAATGGTACATATAATGATGTACTTAATAATATAATGATGTACATACAACATATATGATGAACGCGAAAAACTTAGTATGGATAAGGTGTAATTTTACTTTTTTTCAAAACTATTTTTTCTTATAGTAAAGACAAGTCAAACGAACGTTTGCGTCAGTTGATGGTAGGTGAAGACTACCGTCCAGGACCTAGAGTAACATCAGAGGAGCTATAGGTGTGTGATCGGCCTTTCAGGTAGAGTGGATAGATGCACCTTTAGAAGGTACCCAAGTTTTATCGACTTGGAAACACTGCCGCTGGTAGGCCATTCAAGAGTTGTGTGGCACGTTGAAGGAAGTTCACAAGGACGGTAATGTGGGAGAAGTACGAAGAAAAAACAAATTATATAGTCCATATTATATAATGGTAGTTATACATAATGTATAGAAGTTAACAGTAATTTCACATAGAAGTAATAAAATTCATAAATCATAAATTAATGTAACCAAAACTTGTTTGTACTGTATTCTTAGCTGTATAAGTTAGTTAATAATATTTTAATATTTAGAAAAGTTATCTATAACTTTACACATCAAGAAAAAATAAGTAGCTAATATGACGGTTTGATGATCATACCTAATTGAAATATTTTCTATCATCTTTTTTATTTCAAAAACACATTTTTATTTAAAACATTTAAATTTATAACATTTTCAAATTCATCAAAATTCAATTTTTTGCTTAAGAATTTCATTAAAATACTTTAAATCGTGATAAGAGAGATTCACCGTTTAATTTACAAGAGTAACAACAACAGATTGTCATTCCCCTAATTCTGTTAGATCTTAAGACAAATCGGTCCTAATCCCAAACGTCCTGCGTACTTACTGAAATCAGGATTAGAGCTATTTGGGGGAGTAATCTTACTCCTTAAACGATATCTCTGTCTATATTATATATGTATGTACTCTACTATGATAAGCTGTAAATGTGAATTATGCTAGCATATTTTATTATCAGTAAAAAAACAGCTTAACTTTTTCCCCACATGGCATGATAGTCAGAGGGAACCTAGTGTCAATACACTCCGTCCTCCGTTTTTCGCCGGAAATCGAGACACTGCGTCGTTCGTTCGTGGCAAAATTCAACGCTGCGCATTGCCTTAGGTACAAGAATAGAGAAATAAAATATTTTAAATACATTTATACACCCGAGGGGAAATTGAACCTATCATACTTACAGTCAGAAGATGTCCCATTGTGCTACGACGGCATATGTATCTATTTAAGTAGAAAGTTGGTGACATTTTACTTTTCTCTAGCTCTTATATATTTTATTTTTATCGTATAATATACAGGGTTATAACAACGTCAATTTAAATCACTTCTTATGCATTGATTTACTTGATTTGAAATTTGTCACAATATTGAGCGGCGTTATGTTTTAGCACTCAACACTTAATGTTTCGATTTTGGGGTAAAATGGAGTTTGGAGTGTCTTAACATAAGGTTCTCTCTAACTAACCCAGCTTTGTGAAAAGAATAAGGTGAAACTGCGAAAACAATTGGTTCTAACAGCGATACATCTTTTCCTCAGCATCAACCGGATAAACAGTATAACGATCTTCCTTAATTTTTTAATCTCAGTATCACCTTTTAAGTAAGGCTACATAAATTGTAGATTTGTTACAGATCTATCTTCACAGGTTATCCTAAAAATCAGTTTGTTTAAAATAATAGCCGAAAATTTTAAAATGTTAGTTTTAGCTAACATTTCACTCTACCAATCGTTCAACAGCTTCATCAAATCAATAATTAATTAATAGTCACTGCAACATTAAACGTTATATTTAAAGCGAAATTCATTCCCCCGTATTAGGCATTATCCATTTAAGCATCTGCAATCGGCAATAGTAAAACGACAATCAGCATTATTTATATGAAAAAGTGTCGCGAATTGGTATCGATCGCAGTCCGTCTCGCTGTCCGTCGGTCCGGTGTTAATTCATATATGCCTCGTTAATTCTCCTTAACGCCCGCTTATGCGCCGCTGTGTTAATGAATTTCAATTTGTTGCGGGCCGCGGACGTTTGGAAAAAGGATAAAATGCAAAAAACCCCCGCATTCGTACGGCTAGTTAGGTTAGATTGGGTTAGGTAGCGTGTTGACTGAAAATATTTTTGTCATATATTTTTTTTTGGTTTTCATATGTGTGGAACAGTATGTATGTAGTTGTGGAGTAGATGGTCATTTTTTATAACTTGTTAGGGATGAAATTGTTTTTAGATGTGTTGATAGTTTATATGAAATTTATATACCTACCTAGAGATAGTCGTTACACATTACGTCATAAGATTACCAGATTGATGTGTCTAAGGACTTTTTTGGTATAAAACAATTATAAAAAAATAAATTATCTGAACGTTCAATTTCAAATACAGTGATAATTTTATTTAAATATTACTTTGTAATATTTAAATAAAATAGAGTAGGCGCGCGCGGTTGCTCCCGTGCGCTACTCCGAGCAGGCCGTCGAGGGTGACCTACACCACCCTTGACTCCGCGACGTGCCTTGCAGGCTCCCGCCGCCGGTGTCCTCGGACGATTGATTCGGTCCCCGTGGCCCGGCTAGTGGCGGTCGAGAAGGAGCACCGTCAGGTTTTAGTGGGTAACGGCGGCGTTACCATCTTGCCTCACCGGAGTCCCACATAACCACGCCCCGGGTCCCCACTCGGGCTGGTATCCGTAACGGATTTCCTGCCAAAAAAAAAAAAAAAGGTTTCAACGGAAAACGCAAGGTTTTTTTATAAAGATAATATTAATATAAAAAATATGACACAACTGTGTATAAAAGAAGAAAACCACTCAATTCTAAAATTCCCGCAGTAAGGGCGCGTGAGCCTCATTCATATTCGCAGGCTCACTGTTGCAAATTGAATAATGTTGGATGCGAGCAAAGTTATGATGTGAATAGCACCTGTACCAACACCCTGTACATGTGCTTGTTGTGGCTATATTCGTTTACTTTGTAGTCTTTTACAGATAACTAGGTGATCGTGAGGTCGATAATTGGTTTGAATAATTTCTTAAGTTTAGTTGTTTTTGATGCTACTGTTTTGTTATATATAGATAGCTAGATATTTTTTTTCTGAATGATAATTCTTTATTGCACACAACACAGGAATCAAAAATAAGGAACAGAACATATATAAGTAATCAGCTACTGGTAACGTTAGACATATATATTTAATTATATATTTGGTATTTTTTAATATGTAAAATGGTTTTAAATTTGTTTCCTATAAAGCGGGGTAGTCAGAGAGAGCTTTGTATTAAGACACTCCATTTTCAGCTTTCCTCCCAAAATTAAGACTGCATGCTGTGGTATTTTTTATTTGCCTTGCCTTGAATTGTATATAAATATTATCATTACTTTCTTTACGACGTTGTTAACTCTGAACTCTTTTGCAAGTAGCATAAGATATGTGTAATATGGATATTTCTAATTCTACTATATCATAAAATATAGTCATATTGATTTTGAATCAAAATAAAAACAAACGTGTAAGTAATCATATTTCGACGTAATAACAAGAAAAAAATAGGCAAATTTAACATAGCTTATATATGTAGGTATATGTAAAAAAACCTTTTCTAATTATATAATTGAAAAAAAGGATATAAATTTGCTAACATGACAAATTTACTACGTGCAAAGGCAATAAAATTTTCATAACAGTGATTTAGACTGATATGAGTTTTTTTAATAAACGCTTCCGCTCGAGTAAATGCATTATAATAGTTATTTTTTTAAAATACGTTTTAGCTTATCTAATGGTAAAATATTAATAAAAATACACGTAATATAACAAAATTGTATCGTTTTATTTGTGGCAGAACTTAACACCGTGGTGTCTTACCGTAATCTGAAAATGAAAAAACCTTAATGTACTCCAAATGGGGTTCAAACTCATCATACGAACTTGTCTTGCCACTGCGCCACGTTCAAGATCACCTGAAATATTATTATTTTCTTTTTTCATAAATTAAAAGATTAACATGACTATAATTTTTAAGCCAGTGGCCAGTCGTGGCCCAGTGGCACAAGCGTGTGACTGTAAGCGACTGGTAATGCCTCCGATTCCCACTCGAGGAAATATTTAAAATTTCTATTTTCTTCGCTCTGGTATCGAGGCAAAGCGCGGCGTTAAGTTCCGCCACTTAACAGGCAATGCCTCCAAATTCGGCGGAAAGTGGGGAACGGAGTATCTTAACACTAGGTTCCCTCTGCCTACCCTGCTGTGTGCGGGATACAGCGTGAAGCTAAAAAAAAAAAAAAAAAAATTTAAGCGAATATTCATGGTAATACAATTATCAAATGAGACATTGCTCTATAATAAGCTTGTACCTAATAAAAACACCGCTAAAATTTCCTTTTTTTAGAAAAGAAAGTAAGCAAAAGCATTGTTACAAATAATGTTTTGGTAATTAGTTCAAATTTTAATATTCTGTACCGTTGTATTATTTTTTTACGACTGTCTTCGCCTTGCATATTATTTACATAGTTATAACGGTTCAGCGAAAGCCCTTGTAAAAGTAGTTTGTGATTGTAAAAAATGTTTTACTTTGGGATCTACTTTTTACCATTTTGGAGCAAAGCTTTGAAAGACCGCTCTACTTTTACCTAAGCAAATAAAGACATTTTTATATGGCGTTCAATATTTTGCAACAAAAGTTACCGTTAAGTTTAATGTGAAAATATATTTGCTTTTTACTAATTAGTTATGCTGTGTTTCTTTGTGGATATTTTATCAGTAAGTTAACTTTTTTGTTTATTGAAAAGATATTATTATTCTACATACTTTAGAACAGTTTTTCAGCTTCACGCTTTATCACATATATGAGGTTAGTAAAAAAGAATAGAATTAAGACACTCTGTTCTCCTCTTTCCGCCTAAAATCGATCCATTACGTGTTAGAATTGTTGTTAACCACATTTATATAAAATTTAGTGGTACCATTAAATAACCCAGTACAGTTAGCAGTAATAATTTACCTAAAGCCGTGTAAAACAACCCAGTACAAACGTAAAAAATCATTTTGAATGTGGTAATCCTTTAAAGTGTTTTTTAAGCTTTTTACAAATTTGTGTGAGTTTTTGGGTGTTCCTAATGAATTAAACCATTGAAATATTGTAATTTTGTTTGCGTTAGCTTTTTAGTCCTGTGAAATATTATGTTGTTATTGTGTTATATACTTATAGTACGTTACATGATGTAGTCTTCAAATACTTAGCATAATTAGGTACTAGTTACTACTAAAAAAATTAGATACCTTTATGGCAGACATTAAGAAAAATATTAAGAACACTTTCCAAGACTTGTTTTGCGATAAGTCTTGAAGAAAAATTGTTATATGGAGGCCAAAACGATGTGGCAAATGTCTATAACGATAAGTTAGCCAAAAGTAAAAAATAACATATGGATGAAATTCATATTAAGTACACGTTGAATTCATGTACATTAATTGTTGATGTTAAAAACGAGGCTACGTAACTATATTAAATCAAGGATAGTAGGCTAATGTAAAAACATGTGGGAAGCTATTATTATGGTGCAATACATAATCAATTATCTTAATATCTGGACTACTTAAAACAAAAATTTAAAATCTTTATCTTTATTACAACAAAAATAATATTTTCAAAAAAAGTTAATTCTAGCTTTTTCCGGTATTTTTGGGCGGAAAGTGGAGGACGGAGAGTCGTGACCCTACTCCGCTATGTGAGAAACCGCTCACGATTCAAAAAATTAACACTCCGATTTGGCAACTTATGATGACAGATCTCTAATAAATGTTACTTAAAAGACGACATTGAAATTGAGTAATAAAATAAGTAAGTTGAGTTTTTTTTGCTTATTATACTTACCGTTGTTGCTGAGAAAATGATGTACTGCTGTCAGAACTAACTAATTTCGCATCTTTACAAATCTAATCTCAAGACATTCAAATGTTCTCTTTCCCCCTGATTCGGAACATTGAGTGTTGAGTGGTAGAACTCAACACCGCTTAATTACAAAGAAATCGAATGCATAAAACGTGACTTAAATAAACTACACAACTATTAGTGCCAAACTATAATCAGAATCAACATTTTCGAACAAAACATTCACATCAGCAGCTAAAATCGATTATAATCGATGGTCTGAATCCGACCCTAAGAAGTTTGGCCCTCGTAAATCATAACATAACAAATATCTTGCTAACCCTTCGTCCAACCCAAGTGCACTTAATTGGTCACCGGCTAGGGAAATTGGTACGCTGTGCTAGCTTCCGCGAGTTAATGACTACGGCCAGTGGATGGACGGCAAAACCTATTAAGTACAATTTGAATGTGTGGAGCTTAAGAGATTTTGTTGAGCTGTTGATGGGTTCTGTATTTAGGCTTGTATATGTGAATTAATTAGTATTTAAAGTAAGTTATATGTATATATGTAGGTATAATTTAATATTTATATAAATAAATGTAATGTGCAAGTCTGTCTGTCTGTTTGTTACGCTTTCACGTCTAATCTCTAGGTCTGATTTGGATGAAATTCGGAATGGACATCCTGGAATGAACATCCTAGACTATATTAGCACACAGTCCAGCCTGTTAGCACATAGGCTGGACTATATGCTAACATAGGCTAGGCTACAAACTGTTATTTCAAATTTTAACCCCTAAGGGATTGAAATAAAGGATGAAAGTTTGTATGAAAAATTTAAACGGCTTGACCGACGGCTGTTAATTTTTAGGTTTATAAGTAAATTTTAGTAGTTACTTATAAGGCTTTAAAGTTATGTATCAGTATAAGTGCGCTGTATAAATACAATAAATGAAAATCAATATTCACCCATGTAAATATTGATTTTCATTTATGCGGAATCCAATCAAATCCAAATGATGCCACCATGGCGCAGTGGGACAGCGCCCGACTGTAATCGCGTTTGGTTGTGGATTGGGTCCTACTCGGTGAAACAATCATAATTTCATTTGTTCGCAGCTGTGAATCTAGACACAAAGAAGAGAAGAGTTCCGCCACTGCACACGCAAGGTGCCATTTAGGGCAGAATATGGATATAGGAGTATCTTGACTCTAAGTTCTCTCTAGACTAGTTAGAAACTAGAGAGAACCTAGTGTCAAGACACTCCGTTATGCGGAAAAAAGCATAAAGCTCCTTCATGCTGTCCTCCATGCTCCTTCCGCAAACAGCAGGGTAGGCAGAGGGACCTAGTGTTAAGACGCTCCGTTCCCCACTTTCCGCCGAATTCGGAGGCCTTGCGTGTCAAGTGGCGGAACTTAACGCCGCGCTTTGCCTCGACACCAGAGCGAAGAAAATGAAATATTTCCACTTCTCGAGTGGGAATAGAACCCACAACCAATCGTTTACAGCCACCCGCTTGTGCCATTTCGCCATGACTGGCACCTGGCATAAAGCTCCTTCCTTCTTTTTAAAAGTAAGTAATACAGCTTTAACTTTAAGGTTATTTATATAGGTAAATATCGATTTTCGTTTATACGGAATCCAATTCAATTGAAATGAGGTCATTGCATGGTAGCACAGTTTGACAGTGTTGGACTGTATTTATAATTCAGTTGTGTGTTCGATTCCCACTTGGTTGAATGTTCTTAATTTAATAATTTTCAATTTTCCACTTTAGTGCAATAAGTCGAAGTACGGTGTTAATCAATAACTGTCAATGTTTTAGTTCTTACTAAGGCAAAGGAAACGGAGAGTCTTGGCAGTACTCTGTCTATGCAGAAAATATATGCTAAAATATATGCTATTAGCTTTTTTTTAAAGGTCTTACCCGATACTTTCCGTTCGACCCACACAAAGATGGGCTCTATATAAACAGACTAAAATATAATTAAATATCATTGGCTATTGTGGTGCGGTAAACGACATAAGTTCATTCACATTTATTGATATACTTTCAATAATAAAAATATCATTTACCCACTTCAATAGATAAGCCGCTAGACATAGAACGCGAAGGTAAAAAGAAATTATTTTGTTATATTCGCCTTTCTAATAATAACTATTCTTTTTAAAATAACCAAATATTTCTAAATTAAGGCAATATTGAAAAACAAAGCTTGGTCAGGTACAAGTTTTTGAATAGAATAACTACAGTAGTCTTTTTACATGGTTTATAACTTTGGCAGAGTTATATTACTTCTGTTATATGATACAAAAATTGGGGTCACTTTGTGCTTTTTATGATGCGTTTATGACGCCGCCGTGGTTAAGTTTTCGAACAAACTTTCTTTCAGATACATATTTATGTTTTCTTCGATTGAAATTTGTAAATATTAGAAGACACCGTCTATACCGCAGGTAAAACATAATGTTTTTTTTGGATAATCCAGTTTTAATATTATTAGTAAAGTCGTTCACGTGTAAATCACGTATTTCCTTAAATGGAAAAAAATGTATAACGAATAGATACATATGTAATTTAGATTTTATTATAATACTAGCGACCCGCTCGCGGCTTCGCCACGTGAACTATCCTCCTATTGACTCTTTGGTTTTTTTTTATAAAAGGGGGTAGTCTATATTTGACCTTGCGTCACTAAATATGTTCTTGAGAAAATCATCGATACATCTAGTACGATGTCTATACTATTTGATAACATACTCGTATAGCGATAACTGTTATAGAAAACGTACGAAATCTGCTATCGTAGTATATCTATTTGATAGCAGATTTCGTACATATATACCATCTGGTATATATGTACGAAATCTGTTGATTACCCGTGAAAACATAAAAGATATAGATATAGATTTTTGCATTTTTATAATAATTAATATTAATGAGTACGGATATCTCTAATACAATGTCAACTATATAATAACAGATGGCGCTACCCGTTCCAGAAAACGTCATATAGATTATATAAAGTTTTATAGACCGGTCAATTGTATCTTTAATAAATGTTATGCTTATTTTATTTTATAATTATTTTAATTAGTGATATTTAAACAAATTTAGCTTCACTCGTGAACTTTCGACATAATTTGAATGTTTTTTTTTTAATTTTATTTTTCTGCGGGAGTTGTATTGAATACCAGGATAAAAACTATCCCATATAATGTCCTAGCCTATAAGCTAATTCCATGCAAAAATCATTTATTTCTATTCAGTAAATATCAGTGTATGAAGAAAATACTTATATCGGTTTTTTATTTTTTCCAAAAAAACTACATAGAATACCGGGATAAAAACTATCCTATATGTACCTTTGGACTATAAGCTACCACCATGCTAAATTTCATTCATTTCCATCCAGTACTTTTTGCGTGATTGGCGAACAAATTAACAGACAGACAGACAGACAGACAGACAGACAGACAGACAGACAGACAAAAATTCTACTGAGTGGATTTTTGGCCTCTGTTATCGATATATTAACGCACCCAATTAAAATTTTTCTGAAATTTTTCATGTACAGAATTGACTTTTCTACTCTTTTATTATATATAGAGATTGATTGAAGTATTAATTATTTATGTTTTATATTTACCATACAAACTTTAATTACGAAAAATTCCTTTCTCCTATGTCATCTGTCCGCTTGATTTTCGAAGAAAAAGGTATAAAATTTTCTTTTAATTTTATTATTATAATAATATCATAAATTATATAAATATAACAAATTGCTATTAGTAAACTTTAAAATAACCTTAACCCCGACCCGAGCTACATTACGCAATTTTCTTTTTTTTTTGTTAGCGTGTCTATCTGATTCTACACATTAGCAAGATATAACTTATAGGGACAAGGATATACGCTAAAATACTTTAAGAGAGCTTGATACTTTCCTTTCCAGATGACCTTTCGCTACATTTTAGGCCAGAATACGTGGATTTCCACAAAGTTCAGAGCATCTACCACGTCACTGAGTGAAGTAGTAAATTGTATTTCATTGCACAGTACTAGTTATAGTAAATAGGTTAAAACTTATTTAAAACATAAACAAAATTATTTAAAACATAAACAAAATCCCACCCACTGACCTTTTTACACACGAAAAATCCATAAATTATATTAACGCTCCGAAGTTCTTAATTCTCCGTTCGTCCGATTGCAGCTTCTTTTATTTATTCGCTTCATTAAGGGTTTGGAGTATTTCCTACGGATTTATTTTTTTCGTGAATCACTTGGTACGTAAGGAATGGAATAAATATTAATAATAAAGGAGGGTTTGCCTTCGAAATTACGCGAAGGCAGCGTGTTGACGACTCCTAATTTGAAGTAATTTACATAGATTATGCCAGCTCGCTGAGTGCCAATCTTTTAAAGTGGCTTCTTCCACTCATTTTGCGTTCCATCCTTGGGCCTATAAGGAATTTATTATTTTTAAGCGCCTGTACAAATATTTCATACATAAATTTTTAGCTTAGTTAACTTCTTATTGATTTGTACGGTGATTGATTTTTGATGTGGAGTGGAAATGTTGTTTCATATGTTTTGGCCATTAACATTTTAACGCGTGGATATGTAAAATATGTCAATATAAAATTTAAACTTCATGTTGCTATATTTTTCTAATTTATGAATACCATTGAATAAAATTGTAACTTATTTGAAAAAGACATTTAGAAAACGTATAAAAATTAAAAAATAATCGTTTTCTATATGTCTGTTTTTCCTAAGTATGGAACAACACTTTAAAATGTTTAAAAGTTTTAACTTATTTGTTTTCTTAATAAATCGAACTTCTCTAAGTTTGTTTCTTCTCTTGTACATCTCTCAATATGAAAAATGAATATATGAGACATAAACAAAGTTATTTTTCTATTGCACAAGAGATATAAAAAAGCCCACAGACATATTATAACATACTATATATAAATAAAATTTAATTCAAAAACATTCGAATACAACAAATCCATAAGAGAAAATCAAAGATCTTCCATACAAAGTAAAACTTGCCGAACACCGAAGCGTCATCAACGGCCGTACATCCTGAACGCAAATATCGCCTAATCCGCCCCGACCCCACTTTGTAAGCCAACATTATCTCATGTTATTTTTCGATATTACCCCGTTTTTCGGGGTTCGGGGGCGCGTAAATCAAATTTATTGCCATTTTATACAGGCATTAAAATTTTATCGGCGTGATTTCTTTCTATGCCATTGTCCAGTTGAGTCTCTGTCATCCCTTGTCCATTTTCGAGTGGCAATGTGAGGGCTATATTATTATTAGAAGGTTTTTTTTTGTGTTCAATTGTGTATAATAAACGGTATTTGTATACAATTTCAGTGTAAATTCAATTTTTATATAAAAATTCTATTAATTTGAGTATTTTTTGTTGTCAAATATATAGGTTATTAATTAAATCGTACTTAACTACGTCAAAAGTACGGGACAACGACTTTTAAACACTACTTAATAACTTAAACCATTTTAATTCTAAAAATCATTTCTAAAAACCTAAAAGAATATATAAGTAGCAACATCGCTCCCTAATTACCATGTAACAAGAAGCAAAGCTGTATCTCACATCTACGAATCGCAAATCGCCTAATCTACAATTCATCAATAAATGAATATATGTTTGAAAAGCGAAAATCTTTCCATGTTTGCAATTTCCTACACTCTCGCATCAGAAATGTTCCATGTGATTTTTTCTGCAAAGGCGCCCCGAGCACTGTGAACCGTCTCTTGTATCTGAAACAATAAAACCACGAGTTCTTATCGATACCTGATATTAGCATTTACGGATCTATCCCAATTCGAAATATCACCTTGCAGTTTTATTAATGTTTTCCTCCGTTTTTAATTTATTAAGATATGTATTTTATTTTTGATATGTTAACTGCTTATCTACTTATATTTTTTTATTGCTGAAAAAGTATATACGATACCTACCTACTCATTTTCAATCAGTAGTCCAATATCAAAAGTTTCACATTTCTTAAATTAAAGCTGACGGGGTTTTGTACAAGCTTCTAACCCCTGTTTTACCCCTTTTAATATATAGATATAAAATTTCCTTTCGTGTCATGGTCAATACATGGTTCGTACTCGTCTGTACTTTTTGCTATATTAATAATTGAAATAGAAATTAGGGCCTCTTTTAAGAAAATAATGCGGGCGAAGAAGCAAAAGGAATTTAGCACACTTAAAGTTAATAATTTGGGCAAGAAGAAATTGGATATTGCTTATTGTAACTACTTTAAACTACTTTAAATTAATAAACTTAATATTTATTACAATATCTTGTATTTTACATAGATGCCCATCAACAGTATAAGTGCATTTATAACAGGCAAACATTAATATTATAATTATAACATACAACTTCAAATAGACGAAAAAACGACTTTTACAAAAATTAAAATAAGAAATATCAATATTGTACTATGCGGCCAATAGTGTCGCAGGGTCACAAAGTGTGACTGTAAACGGCTGTAGGTACGATTCTTACTCGCGGAGTGTAATTATTTAATATTCTGTCATTATTTAATTTCATTTTCTTCGCTCTGGTGTCGAGGCTAAGCACGGCGTTAAGTTCCGCCACTTAACATGCAACGCCTCCAGAATTCGACGGGAAATGGGGAATGGAGTGTCTTAACACTAGATTCCTTCTATCTTTTTATAAAAACCTTATTATACCAAGTAAATACTAAGCTTGAATATCATTTAAAAAATTAAAAAATCCTACAATTTCACATACAGCTAGCTTTTGTATTTAGAAAAGGTTCCATTTAGATTTTTGTTGGGTCTTCCTGCCCAGCGCAATAAAAGCACGTGGCAATCTTATCGATATACGTTGTACGGGTCCGGCGCGGCCCGCGGGCTTAAGCCGCAGTACCATAACGGATAAAGTGATTCCGAATGTGAAAAACCTTTTTGTTCCGTTCTCGGCGATTTTTTTTTGGAAATAAAATCATTTTACTTTAGATATATTAATTTGTATGAACGTTTTGTTCTGAGAATTTTATTTTATATGGCTATAAAGAAAGAATGATAGATCTAGATTTTCTGGAAATTCGGACATTCGGCTCTAAAAACCATAGAAGTATGGTTTTTAGAGCCTTTTTTTTAATAACTAGAATTGGGTTACAAATAATATGGGATTTGAAGATTTTTTGTGTTACAATAAAATTACGAAATAGCTACATTTTAGAAACTAGTTGATGACTATATTGCGAAGTTTATTTAATTTATTATTTATAAGATAAAGTTTCATTAAAATCTCGTTTCAGAACTTTTATGTTGTTTAAGTGATTAATAGTTTTTTGTTATTTTTTTATTAAGGAATAAGTGCTTGTAATATTTAAAAATGAAGATTAATTTTTACAAAAAAAGAAAAGGGACTTAAAATAAAATGCACCAAACAGTAAAAAAATAATCACATATTTAATTCACCTAAATAAAAATTGTCAATTTTGGAGTTGGTGTCAAAAACATACAGACGAATTGCTAACCTTTTCCTTTTAGAGGTCGCTTAACAATAATAAAAATCTCTATATATAATAAAAGAGTAGAAAAGTCAATTCTGTACATGAAAAATTTCAGAAAAATTTTAATTGGGTGCGTTAATATATCGATAACAGAGGCTAAAATCCACTCAGTAGAATTTTTGTCTGTCTGTCTGTCTGTCTGTCTGTCTGTCTGTCTGTCTGTTAATTTGTTCGTCAATCACGCAAAAACTACTGGATAAAAATGGATGAATTTTGGTATGGTGATAGCTTATAGTCCAAAGGTACATATAGGATAGTTTTTATCCCGGTTTTCCATGTAGTTTTTTTGGAAAAAATAAAAAACCGATACAAAATAAATCATTTGTATATCGGTATCTACCGGGTAGAAATTAATGAATTTTTGTATGGAGTTAGCTTAGAGGTTAGAGCAACATATGGGATAGTTTTCATCCCGGTATTCAACATAACTCCCACAGAAAAATAAAATTAAAAAAAAAACATTTAAATTATGTCGATAGTTCACGAGTGAAGCTAAATTTGTTTCAATATCACTAATTAAAATAATTATAAAATAAAATAAGCATAACATTTATTAAATATACATTTGACCGGTCTATAAAACTTTATATAATCTATATATTTATATAATCTATATGACAACAGATGTCACTACGTTTTCTGCAACGGGTAGCGCCATTTGTTATTATATAGTTGACATTGTATTAGACATATCCGCACTCATTAAAATTATTATTATAAAAATGCAAAAATCTGTATCTCTTCTATTTGTTATGTTTTGACGGGAATTCTGTATGATGAAACTTATGTATGTTTAGTATATAGTGAGAATGAAAGATCTAAACTCCTTGACTGAAATGAATGAATTTTCTCAGGAAAATAGTTAATGAGGCAAGGTCAAACATAGGCTATCTCTCTTTTTTTAAAAATTACTATTCTGCGGGAACTGTTTCCCGCAGAAAAGTAAAAAACTGGCAAAGTCAAATTGAATTGGTTATTTGCAAGAAAAACTATTTTTAATATCAATAAGTAACACAATTGTAAAATAAAAAGCTTAAAGTTTATTTAAGATATTATGACCGGTTTATAATACTATATACCAGATGGTATATATGTACGAAATCTACTATCATATGATAGCAGATTTCGTACGTTTTCTTACTAGAACAGTTATCGCTATATGTTATCAAATAATATAGACATTGCACTAGATGTATCGATGATTTTCTCATGAACATAATTAGTGACGAAAGTCAAATATAGACTACTTTAATTTTATAAAAAAAAGCAATCCCAAATAGGCAATAGAGGATGGAAGTGGTAGTTCACGTGGCGAAGCCGCGAGCGGGTCGCTAGTCAAATATAAATGGATAGGCAGAGAGAACTTAGTGTCAAGATACTCCGTACTTACAATATCCTTTATTGAAATATTATTTATTTAGTATAAGCATTTGCGAATCCGAAGTAAGCATAAAAATATGAATATTGGTAGTCATTACCACAGGCCCCTAAGATAGGTCTGCTGAAAGAAGCTTACAACTTGCGGTTGAAAGTAGTTTAAGTTACTTTTCTAATAAATAGATAAAATCAATTAAACACAATAATTCGTTAACTGATTTTCATTGTCTTTTCACTCTTGATTTTTTCCAAATTTCATCAATTATATAAAAACAAAAATTGTTGAAAAGTAGAGTCTTATTGATACATATCAAGATTATTTTTTGTAAATTTACTTTCATTTTATGTCTTATTATCATACTTAGGTTCAACACCCTTAGTCCACATACATATAGTTAACTATCCCTACTAAAAAAACCAAGTTGATTATTATTCGTCTTCTTGCAAAATGCACATGTACTGCTTGCCCTGCACTATCATGCATATAGAAATATTATTAAATAACTTAAATGTGAATACTTTATTTCCCAAGTGTTACTTATAAAGCACAGAATCTAAGTAGATATATGTTGTTAAATAAAATAAAAACGTAGGTTAAAATGTAATAGGTACATGAAGGTTAAATTTGTAGGTATCAAATTTGACATAATTACAATTTATATTGACGAATTCAAGCTGCCAAGTGTTCCAAACACATTTTTTAACTTTTACTATAGGGTAAAACTAGGTAAAACGCCCCAGTTGACAAAACGCCCCACAGCCATAGCAGGCACATTAAGAAAGCTAGATGATACACGTATTGCACGGAGAGTAGCCATAAGTTGATAAACAACATAGCTGATGTGCACGTGTGGTTTATTACGCTCCCTTAAAAAATATTAATAAATTTAGTGTTTCAGTGAAGTTACAATTTGTGGTAAGTTGCAAACATTTTTTTATATTTTAATACTCATTAAATTTAAGTTAAATTGATATTAACTGTTGAAAATACACATAAATACACTTTATTATAAATGTTCGTTAAACGTGATAACTTTGAAATTGAGGCTTTTTTCTTGATAGGGCGTTTTAAAAAGCAAAATTTGCAATACGCCCCACCGCATGTTTTTTAAAATGCCCCAGTACTGAAATTACATAGATACCAATTTATATTGTATTTTAATTAAAGAGTATGTCTCTTAATTATAAACGCAAGACTCTTCGAGCTTCTTGGAGCCAATGCGATCTGTATGAAGTAAAAAAATGGGAGAGAATGAAGCACACACACACACACACAAGCTCAAAGCACTTCAAAGTTCCATCTTTGAGAAGCACCTTAAAACTGTTCGGATATGGACATAAATAAAAGCGTTGAATGTACAGAAAATTACTACATAACAAAGTCTCCTGAAGACTGGATTCAAGTTTGACACGTTCGGGGTACCACGTTTGTGTAACAACTATGGGCAGAAAGCTGAGAGAGAAGCTGTTAAAAGCAGCAAGATTTGATTTTATTCTATTCAACTATTTTATGATGATTTTAATTTGGTTTATGTCAAAGTTAATTGAAAAGACTGTTATGTTAATCATTAATTTAGAAGACTGGTGTTTTTTATTGTTACAACTTTTCTTTTAATTAATTACTTACAAATGAAAATGTTTTTTTTTTATTTAGAGTTTTTAAGGACTTTTAAGTCTTGCCTTACATTTGTGTTATGTTTGTAAGTTATTAAACTATTGATATATTGTGTTTTTTTACGTTTTGGATAAAATTTAGGTATGGACATATATGAGGACATTTTAAATTGCATGGGGCATTTTATAATACAAGACGAGGCGTATTAGGTAACATGTACCTGATAAAACGCCCCACTCCATGTCTGCAAAAAAATTGAAATAGATCTTTAACCATCGTTCCAATTACATTAAGGTTTTGTAAAATTATTGTTAACGAACCAATTAACGTCCAGGAATAAAAGAAATGATTAAATCTATGATTATTTGGGTTTTATTGAAGGTTAAAAAAAAGTGGGGCGTATTACCAAGTTTTACCCTAAAGTTAGATTCACTTTATTTACGAAACAACAATATAAAATGTGCCTTGTCTTTTCCATTTAAGCACATATGCGTTATACGGTGATACTAGTAAAATGAAATACTTTTGATTTTTTTTTGTTTTCAGCTTTAGACATGGTAAGACGATGCTAATTCTTAACTTAATTTTTTTCTAGAGAAAAGCAGATCATAACGATATTTCTCTCCACTCTTTACGCTAGATACTTATTGTTTTGATTTACACCCAAATTCAATATTTAATAAAAAAAATATTAAATATTTCATATAAAAACACTATACTTCACACTGTAAATCATATATATTCTACTAACTACGAAAGCAACGCGTAATTTTGAATCTGTAAAACATTCCCCGTATAATCACGACGCATTGAAGCCGCTCAAACAAAATTTCAAACTTAAAATACACCTACTGACGCAGGCCGTCTGTCTGGCCACAGCTTTTTAATACATCCAAATAGGATGGCCGTGGTGTATGGACTCGTTTTCACCAAAAAGCGAATCATAAAGTCGACGCCTGAGATACGAATCAAAGGCAACATAATGAGGAGCCTGCTATTCACTACGGTATGTGTCCTGCTGGATAAGACATCATAGTAATATTTTATATGAAAATAATGTTGTTTTGTCTTTTTTAACAAATGTTTAACTTGTTTATAACGTTTTAGGTAAACTATTGTATTTTTTTAGTGGTATTATATTTTTTGTATTCATTTATATTAATATTTATGTATATATGGTATTAATTTTTATATATTCCAAATTTTCAATACATGACTCCAAATATAGTTGTTCAAAAATTAAGTAGTTAAGTACACTTACATGTGTGTTACAACACACATGTAAGTGTACTTAACTACTTAATTTTTGAACAAGCAACAATATTTTTTTTCGGTACAGGAATGGATTATAGAAGTGTCAAGACTCCTATTTTCCCTATTTGCCATACTACTCAATATTAGTAATGGCAATCCATATAATGAAGAAATAGGATGGCGGATAAGTTAGCTCGTCGCGTTTTATCTTAGCAGTAGATAAAAATAAAAACAATGTACGTATCGTAGAGTTATTTCTTATATTATCGATATCAATGGTCTTATAACCGTCGTCGTCCGTTTACATACATACAGCAAATCCACTACGCCACGATGCCCTTTAAATAAGTAGGTAAGAAAGACAACCTAGGGGCAGTCACTCCGTTCTCCACTTTCCACTAGAAACCGAGATATTGTGTGTTAGGTAATAAAGCAGTAGCTTCTCGTTTTCCTCGCTTAACAGGGTAGTCAGAAAGTACCTCGTGTCAAGACATAGATAAAGACATAGGGTGTTAAGTTATGAATTAGCTAAAAAGTAAGTTGTATTTTTCACTTATTCTCACATAGGAGGATTTCACGCATATAACCTAGTTTCAAGACACTCCGTTCTCCACTTTCTACCCATCCTAGAGCATCTCTCTAAAAAATACAAAAACATATTCAACTATATTAACATACATACAGTAATATACATCTCCCCATCCAGAACAAAGTATCCGTGTACACCGGGCGTTGTTTGAGGAGCGGGCGGCTGACCGCGGGGCGCAGGCTGCAATCAGCTAACCGGATCAACTCGGGTGCAAACACAATTGATAGCGCCGGCATCGCCACGCACCTGAACACATTTTACTTTACTTCCTCTGATGAACTCGCATGGTTATATTATACTACTTTATACTGAAGAATCGATATGTTGTTCTGCTGTTTGTATGTATGTATATGTAACTTAATATGTTAATTTAAATATATATTTGAATAAATGTCTATAGGTATATGCAATTTTTACCTGTCTGGACGCGTTTTGAGACCAGTCGTGGTTTAGGGTCACAATGTGTGACTGGAAACGTGACTTGTTGTGGGTTCGATTCCTACTCGAGGAGTGGAAATCTTTAATATATGCATTTTCTACGGGAAATGGAGAACGGAGTGTCTCCACACTAGGCTCCCTCTGTCTACCGTCCTGTATGCGTGATATACATTCAAATCATTTACGTTTCTTTGTTCTGTTAAAACAAAGTAAGGCGTTGAGTAAATACAGAGTATCTTGACTCCGGGCTAACATTGCAGATTTGACAAAACTTTCTGTCTACGCTGGTAGGCCTTGATCTGAAAAGAAATAAGGAAAAATCTTACCTTTTGTACTTATTATATACTAAAATTGTGTTGTTCAAAGTTTTTGAGTTTAAACTCTTGTCTTGGTTTTTTACAACTGTTGTTGGTTGTTACACAACTGAATACTATTTAGCTCCTAATTAACATATATCATTATACATCTAAAAATGCACATAAGCTTCTACACTTCTACACTCATATTCTACACTAGATAAGAATACGTTTTTTATAACTAACTCTGTCTATGTGCTCACAGGTGCCCATTTCATTTGTCAATAGGTCCTCTTATTACTTTATGTTTGGCACGTTTATAATTATTCACAACCATTGAGGCGATTAGTATATTATAAATTGTAAGTAATAGTTATAAAACGAAAAGATCATTAGGTACAAATATATAAGGTACAAACTATGAGATCCTTTAAATATTTCGTCAATTAAGTATGAGTACACGCACGAAGTACATATAATTAGTCTAAATAAAAAAGCGTTTAAGCAATAAGATCAAAGGCGGCACTTTTGTTAGGGTAGTTAAAATATCATTATAATTATCATTAATTTCAAAGTTAATCTTTTGAATTTGAAGTAGCACGTAGGCACGTCGGGACAGCATCTAGCTGTTAACACGATGATGGTGACACGTCGTGGATTCGATTCCATCTACAGGGAAATATTATACATTATCTTAATTTCTTTTCTCTGATACATGAAACAAAGGGCGACACTTAACACCTAATATCTCATGGAAAGTAAAGAACGGAGTGCCTTGACACTAGGTTCTCTCAGCAGGGTAGTACCTGCTAAGTAAAAAATAACCTTTTTTAGAGCAAATCAAAGAAGTAGCAATGTTTTTACAATTGTATAATTTAAAGAAGTTTTAGTTTATAGAATGGCACCCGTATTCGGTTAGGATGTGCGTACACGTGCAGTGCACATTGTCAGTAGCATAAACAACGTCCGACAGATCCTATTGAAGCATAAAATTACAAACACAATTTGACCAATAGCTTGATGAATGAGATTTATCAATTTTGTGGATATATTTGTTATTTTGCTTTGTTTATTGATTTTAATGTATGGATAGCTGCTGGTAATTTTACTTATGTAAAATTTATATGTCTTGTAAAAATAGTTATTATTGAAGTATTTCTAACTTCTTCTCTTATTTTTTCTTAGATAAATATATTAAGAATGTCTCGAAGCTTTTGTAAAAAGAAATGTAGTTGCCAAGCCGTGAAAATTGTATTTTAAATATTTATAATATTAAATCTGCTAAATAAGTACTTTATTGTTTGAATGTCTTTTGGTATATCACTAACAAGTTAAAAATATTTTAAGTAGGTATTAAAGTAAAATAAAATACAGTAATATTTTTGGAATTCATATTTATCTCGGGGTCTCTACATATTTACACATAGATACATTGCTTTGACTTAATTTTTAATGTACAATAAACATTTACATTTTATACAAATAAATCAAGACTCTATTATTCGTTAAGTTAGGTCAGTCGATGTCAAAGATTAATATAATATTACACATCAAGGTATCTAATAAATCTATGAATGTACATTATATTTGCAATATTAACATTTAAATATTTTATGCATCTATTTATAATTAAAAAGCTTTAACAATACAAATAACAATCATTCCTTTCAATAAATACATTATAATTGTGACATTAAACCAATATCTACTCTACTCTATTAATAAATATCTCATATTTAATAATACCTACAATATTTACAAGCTCGTTTTATCACATTTTTAATAGTCCGCTTTTCACACGGTGCTAACGTCTAGTCACTAACTTAATACGGCCGCCACACGGATTTTTGTGTTGATATCGAACTGTTCGTGATTTTTGTTGAAGTGGGACTAGAAAGAACTCGCGTTCGTTGTGAAGGTGCCTTTAATTCGTTGCGCATCCGTGGTCGGTCTGACACAGTGGAATCTGCAGCCTGCACTTGTTTCATCTGCAATTCAACATTCGCTGGCCTCGTTGGATGGAAGGCTGACTTCACCACTTCAATCGGCTCTTCATCTGACTCATCAGATGCCTCGTGGGTCGAATTTATCTCTGACTTTGTATGAGATCTGGGACTTGCATTGTTTAAACTTCTTGGACTTCCGCTTTGCCTACTGCTTGTTGGCGATAAGCGAGCGCTTGACGTATCCATTGAAGAAACATTGCTTTGTAAATGCCTAAGAGCATCATAACCGTTTTTCATCGTCAGTTCGGATGGTAATGATTTGAGCGCTAGTTCGGCCGGGTGCGGCGCGAAGGGTAATAATCCATTGGGCGGTAAAAATGTACCAGGTGGGGGTATTAGCCCACCAGGAGGTAAGCTCGCCATCGCCGCTGGAAATGGAAATAATTCGGCTCCTGGTAGCGCGACCGGCGGTGTGGACATAGGTGCTGCACCTGTAGGCAAAAAAAATATCGTTATTGAATTATCATAAATAATGTTCTTTATAGCTTCTGCTGCCTGATTTGACAACATGTCGTAATATGAGAGACGGGCCTCAGGGGACTGCTCGAGGTACGCGGGCACTCTGGTGATCCCTGAACAACGAGGGTGCATAATCGTACCAAGGATAATGTACAATCTGTAGGCGTTTAAAGGCGGCTTCATCGAAAGGGATGTTTTTTTAGTACGATATTAGGAGGGTGAGGGTGCAATATTTATTTATCCAAACGCGACGTAGTTCTTTACGATCCAGACGGTATCCCACCTTAATTCGCTTCGATATGTGATCTCTGTGTAGAAACCGCATTAGCGATGCACGGCACGCGTGAGTCGCGCCGGACAGTGGACACATGTACGGACACAAAGCCGGATCCGTTGCGATAAGGAACTTCTATCTCCGTGTGCGACGGACAAAGAGGACTCGAAACGTGAAATTTTCATTAGCACCAGTGTTCAAAAGTTCTTGTAGAGAGCTTTGATTCTCGATAAGTGTAAGAGTCGGGCGCATAAAAAGGACAGGATGGAGGCGCAGATTGGGCCACAAAGAGCTCGGAGGTGGCACGTATCTCTTTTACACTTTTTATATTTGCAGCAGTGGCAGTGCGCAGACCACTTTAAAAGGCAACAGGGAGGGTGAGGTAACTAGGGGGTAATTTGGTGAGGTGGGGGCCAATATCGGCGTCGCGCCTGATTGAGGTGATCCCGACGCCCAGATTTCAAACTGCTGTGCAATAACTATTATGTTAAATTAATTTTTTCGAAGAAATTATTTTTGCGAAATTGCGAATTCTATTTTAGGTTGCTATTTAAGTAGCAAAACCATGTTAATATTTTATCTTATTTAAAATGTCGAGTATATTATATTTTCGTGTATTGAAAAATAATGACCAGCGACAAGTTATAAATAGATTGTAGCAACTTCTGAACACAAATTGCAAAGTTAAGCGTATCCCTTTGTGAAAATGAACTAGCTAAGGTTTAATAAAAGTCGGTAGGTGTTTGAGTACAACGCTCCTCGCGTTTCAACGTCGGAAACAAAAAGTGGCTGGTGGCGCGGTCGCCTACATTGGAATAAAATTGACTCCACACTCTCTCGAACGTGAAGGCGGTGCTTTTTATACTTTTTCCATTCTGAGCCTCCACTTCCCCCAGCGAACGGACTTCAGCGGGTGGTTTTGCTTCGGTCGGACCGGTGTTGTTTTGCAACGCTCAAGAGGCGCTTCTTTTATTTGAGCCTTTACGTTGTAAGGCCTTGAGGGGTGGTTCCGATGCGAGCTACATGTTTTCGAGTGTTGTTTGCGAAATCGGGAATTTTTAAATTAACGAATGCCAAATAATCCGTCGATCGGAAGTTCAATACGTTTCCGAGAATAGCCCATATCTATGTTTGATCTATGATTATCTGTTTATTTCCGGATTCTATTTAAGTTCAAAATGTGTATACAACGGAATCGTAAGATATTATATTCTAGTTGATTCATATAGTTCGACGTTCTGACGTACGTCAAAAGCGCATAATTTATAATAATAAAAATAGTTTTTTATATTAATTGAAGTGTAATTTAAAAAAAATATGAATACAATACCTTTTACTAATGCTGCCGGTTCTCTTAATTGCGGTGGCCTAAAATAATCTGCCCACGCATAATTTAAATAAGCTGCATCAAGCCAACCAGGGTTTAACAAGAATGGGTTGAATGCTCCAGGATGTCCGTAGCCATAGTCTGAAACAAAACAAAAAAATATTATTATATATTCCACAAGCGTAAAGTAAAAGTTATGTTAAGTTTTTTTTTTTCAGTAAGTATTGCAAAGTAGATGCAATGGCTATTCACAAGGTCAACGTTAGATTATCCTTAAGAAATCGTAATCGCGTTACACAAAGGCAAGCAGCGATGGCGGCGACACACAGCTCGCATACTGTTTACCACGCTAGCCGACTATAACAAGGGGTTTGTATACAAAACGACCCGGTTTACTACTGCAGTTAGCCGGCATTTCTGTGCCATACGTTTTTACGACCCTCCACCATAACGTTGCTTTCGCCTTTCAGCTAGCGAAACGCTTTTTTATTTGTTTAATCGATAGCCTACTGAAGACGCCACTGCCGACGTCTATTTTAGTTTTTATGAGCGATCTAATCCGGTCGCGACTCATCTCAATCGATGATCAGGTGTATCGACGTTTTTTATTACGAAATTAACTGTTTATGAGCACTTCATCTACTTTGTTTTGAATTACTGAAAATTGTTTAGGGACTCTGTCTGAAGTTTGATGTTGCGCAAGTTTTTAAGTAGTTAGCCTAATTTCGTGCCATCCAAACATCACACGTGATCGTTCACAGTCTATTCCCCGTAAATAATCAGATAGGGAGTAGACATTTTTATTGCTCACTAAGAATGTTTACAAAGATCACTTTATTTCTGTATACACAATCCTTTCGAAGCCGAGATTAGCGAGTGTTTCGGGCGAACGTTTCCCAAATCGCGGGTATTTTAAATTAAGAACGTGATGGATGGCCCGTCGCCCTGTCACGTGGCAATCCGGCAGAAGAGCGCCACCATCATGGTACATAATAAGTTAAATGTGGAACTCGGAAATGGCCCGCTCCATTTGTTAATGCCAGTATTCAATTAAATTCGGTTCCCCAACCCTTTGTACATGCAGAGCTCTGAATATTAACATGGCAACGAGACTGGCTCCAACTGTTAAGAGACGTTTTAAATTAATAATGAAATAAGCTTAGCCTTAGCAAGTTTAAGTGAAATAATTTCACTGAGATAAAAAATTAATCGATTAATTCATCACACTATTATCACAAACAGCTGAACGATACGAAATAAGTGTCAAAACGGGCGTTAAATAACTCGAATGAGATGCGAACGTTTGTAACTCGTAAATTAATGTTGAAGACGTGTTGGGCGCGCGTTGAATAAATGGAATCAGAGTTATGGCTCATAACTCGGGGCGGGTGGCGACGGTGTCTTATGACAAACACCGCATTTATATTGTCTTTTAGTTTTGATTGTCTTATATTGTGTTCAGACTCCGTTATTGACTGGAATTGCTCCAGCCATATTGATGACACATCTTGTTTCATCGGAGGTTTGGATGATGTTTTATTGTATTGACTGTATGTAATAGTTCAAATCTATTACTATCTATTAATTTTAAATTAAATAACTTTCTCTTGGCATGGAGGAAATGCTAAGTAAATCTGATAAACGTCTTTGATTTGGAAATTCTGAATGGTACAAATCGGCCGTAACTCCTTCATACGTTGGTTATGAGGGTCGCTGGGTGTGGATGTGGTATTAGCAGCAGAGGGACATAAAATTCATATTTTAGAGGCAGCGGGCGGTAGCGGGGAGATCAAACGGACTTTACGACGGGCCCCGAGATTGTTTACATCTGTTACGCAACCGTGGCCGCACCATGAAACTTGGTAACCGCTTGTACAGCAAGTGTCGCATATTAAACTTTGCAAACGTTCAATTTTCATTCAAACTGTTTTTTGTTTGTTCTTAATTGATATTTATTTAGTTAACTTAGTTATTGGTAAAAAACTTTCAAGTTTTATAAGGTCAAGGTTTGTTTTGGCCTACTAAGTAGTATACACCTAAGTAATATTTATTATTGTTACTTCATTCTCTGTTACCCTACAACATAACATGCATTCTCTTATCTCACATTTAAAGTTCGGATGACGAAATAGATTAGGTCAATATCTAATAAGATTTTCAAAATATTAATATTTATATTTCGTGTAAAATATTGGCTTCAACTCATACTTTCTCATCTTGGATTGCAGTTCTAAATGATTTTTGAAATGAAATTAAGCATTTATCATTTCGAATCTTTCATATATTTGTTATTGAGATAATTATTTTCTTATTCATTAATTTTTGGTTCTTTAATTATAAACAATATTTGAAAAACATTATGCTACTCAAAATTCATCACAAATAACGATATTTAAACAACGAAAGATCATATTTAAACAATAATATTATAAACAGTTGATAATATTTTTTTACTTCCACCATATTCAACTTAACAATAAATTTGAAGCTACCGTGAACAGCGTCTAACTACAAACATGATTGGTCATAGTTCAATTCCTACTTAGGGGAAGAATAGTTTTAAAATTATTTCATTTCTCCAGTTACAAGACAAAGAAGACAATACAAGACATACTCGCAAGACAAAGCGCGGCGGTGAAAACCGGTATTTAACGTATTGAATTCAATTTTTTGTATACATTTCTTTGTCCACTTTCTCGAAATCTATTTTAAAGATATTGCCTACAATATAGACTAGACTTGTGGAATGTTGAGAAAGGAATATATTGACACTAGATTCTCTACTGCTTACTTAAAGCTCTTTTTCTATAACTTAAATAAAACATACATAATAAACCAACAATATCATCCCAATAATAAACAAAAAAATTTAATCTATTAATAATGATGAAGACGATACACAAGTGCAATAGAAAGGCAAGGCGTCTCGTTAATTAACGCACCGCCATAAAGCCGCGACGCCACTGATCGCGTTATTACGACTCGCCTTTGATGTTTATCGCCGAGGATGTTAGTTTTTCCGCATGTCTTTTTATTATTGACCAAAGTTTGGGCGCATCGGTTTGTTTATACAGACCGTGTTGGTACACGAAAATAGATTTGTGGTGTCAAAACGTTACGATTCGACAGTGATTTGTGTTTAGATTTTAATTGTTTGGATCGATATTGGATTTTTGATTTATGAGATGTGAATTTTGTTTAGGAATTATTAATATTTTTTTTTAAGTTATATTAAGTCACTTAACACGCTTGTATTAATATTGCTTTGTTTAAGAAAAGTTAGGTATATTGTAATGCTAGGTACAGTCAAAGTCGAAAGTCATTTGTTTTAGAAGAAACAAAGTAAACATCCTTTTTATATGGGATAGAGAAGAAAGATATATATATCATTCTGAGCATAGCTGCTTTTATTATTAAACTATATATACTTATACATAATATCTTAGATATTATGTTCTAAAAAACAGCCTCATGTCTTTTTCCCCATAGCAAGGCAGCCACAAAACCTAATATGAAGACACTCCATTCTACACGTTCCTTTCAAAATCGAGAGATTGCGTATTGAATGGCATTACTTAATATGACTTTCATTTAATAAATCATTTAAATTATTGATGGACAATCAATAAATCTTATTATTACTTATACAAAATAATAACATATAGAGATTTTTATATATCCAAAACATCCATATGTAATTTATATAACTTTAATCAAATAATGAGAAAAAGAATTCATTATTTTTAATTTGAACAGAACCATTCATAGTATACATTACCCACAATTAACAATTCAAAATCACTCTAGTTCAGTCACTCTAGCATTCGAACAATGAAAGATCACAATTCTTAAATAAATCGCTCCGTTCAATTATCCTTAGTATTATTTTTAAATACGCTAACCAATAACCATCTATAACGCAACGTCAAAACACTTTACAGCACACTCGTAAAGACAATCGGAGTTATTTCGGGTACGGCTCACTCACTATGCGTGAGATTATAAGATGTAACTAATGTCCGTGTGATTGACTTATTCTCACGTTTTGTACTACAGAACACATGCTTGCTCTTATTTTAGTTAAATTTATGTACTTTATACGTTAAGCGGAAAGAGTTAATGGATATTTCTGTTGTTTTTTTTATAAAAAATGCTTTATTTTTTTGATTTGATGCCATTGTTGCGGAATGAACGTGTCTGATTGTGTGTTTGTGGGTTCGATTCCCATTTTAAAATTCAATATATCTAATATATTCAAACAAAGCGCGGCGTTGAGTTATACTACTTAATATGCAATGTCTCAAATTCGTTTCATAAGTGGAGAACGGGATATTTGACACTACGTTCGCTTTAATGACCCGGCTATGCAAAAAAAAACAAGAAGCTACTTTTTCAATGACCTGATTAATATGCTGTTAATATATTTTAATATTTGTACATGAAATTATATTTTTTATTTTTGAATTATGGACTACCTACATTATATATTTAGAAATTATTAATTAAGAATTATATGTAAGGAATAAAGCAAAGTATAAAATCATGTATGATACTTTGGTATATAAATACCTAAGTCAGAGCAGTAAATATATATATTTTTTTATATTTATTATTTAATTATTCGTAATATATTTAGCAATTTCGCCATTACATAACTAATGTACACAATAACACAATACTAAAAACTTATTGAAATGTAAAAAACAATAAAAAAAAATTAGAACGACTATCAAATATGAAATCGTTTAGCGCCAAACGACTAGTATTAATTCGAATATAAAACTATTTTGAATGTGGTCAAATGGTCGAGCCGCAAAACCGTCCGTGGACTGGCGCTCGGCCAGCGCCCGCGCATTCAAAATTCTACATAACCATAAGAATATTTACAAGAACATTTTTATCTTAAAATTTTTATAGCTGGCTATTTTTCAGAGGTATGTAATAATTTCGCCGTTTAATCTTGCTGAAATCGCAAATTTTTTTTGATGATAATATATGTTTTTTAAAATGTTGGGTAATATGATGTTCTAGAAATAAATTGTAATAATTTGGACGCACGGTATTGCCAGAAGTTGTTAATTAATGTTCGTTTTTTTAAAGCTCGTATCGTAGCCTATGTTATACATAGATGTTTGTTGTATGCGGCATATATTTTTCAGTTTTGGCTTAGCTTTTCGTTAGTTAGAGAAATGATTTTGTTTAATATTTAAGTTCAAAAACTGGTTAGTGGAAATATTTTATAATGATGATTAAATTATTACACTATAAAACACTTAAAAATATAACAAAATGTCACTTACTTTGTTTAGTTCTGGGTTCTCTCGGGCCGTCAACTGTGACTTTAATTGCTTTGGTGTAAGTTGCTACTTGACTGGGGAACGTGCTGATGGTAATGGTGAGCGTAAACGACTTCCCCCGTCCGCTCCGGCCAACAAACCTTAAGTCGTTGAATTTCGCCACCTGGTTCTTCATCACAGCTGTACAGTTTCTCATCTCTGCCATTACATTCTCATCGTTTCCCGCTTTAATTGTTACTAATGTTCCATCTTGAACGTCGTCCAGAGCGACAACTTTAAAGGCCACCGGTAACGATTTGTTAGATCGCCAATGGCCAGGAAGTGCGGAGCACAGCACAGCCGGCGAACCTGTCTGCACCAGGTCGCCATGGCTCTGCCGGTAGTACTCATGGATGTGAGAGTAAATGTCCGCCATCGTCGGGGTCGGGGGACTCGCGTGCGGAAGGTGCATCGACTCCAGTTCACCCTCGAACACTTTACACGCCACTAAAGTTTCCCGTCACGCCACCCGTCCTCGTACACTTTGTCAAAAGTTTGTAACACGCAAACAAAACTCAAACTCGCGGCGAAGTGTGCGCGAAGCACTCCCGAAAGTTGTGCAAAGTATGGGCGCGAGACGCCGTGTGACTGTGAGCGGCTGAGCGCTTGCACCACTTGTTGGGCGCGGGCAAGACGCCGGGCGGGGGACTCGGAAAAATAATCGGCGACTCGGCGAAACCGCAAGCCGAAGACTTCCGACGCGCACCGAAGTCGCGGAGAGGGACGCGTGCTCGCGAGGACTCAGTTTCGACTGATGACTGCGATACGACGCGACTTTTTCCGATGGTCAATATTTTGCGTTCGCGCGGTCGCCGCCCCCACCCGGGTGGCGGCCCCTACGTCTCGTAAAAAGCGGGAAGGAGACGAAGGGTGCGGCGGCGCGGAGCCGCAGCGGGAACGAACGGGACGACCGCGGTCGTACTCTGCGTTTTTATAAAAATGCTCGCGGGAACGAGACGACGCCGCTCGCGCCCCGGCGGGACAGAGACGGGTGGATTTTTTTGAATCACCGCGGTGACGTATCGCGAGGCGGCGGTAATTAGGCCACGGGGCGGCGGGAAACCGCGGCCGACGTGAAAACCTATCAACGAGCTCATGAAAAATTATGATTTCCATGTTTGAGTCGAAAACCCGCGGGGAGGCACTCCATTTGGCCGAAGCACGCGCGGAATTCTGATCGCGGGGTTCATCAACTGACATTTAATTTCAGAATACCAGCATAATTTTGTCGGTCATATTGTGGCTGGATACTTTTGGGGGTACATTTTATTTTTATTTTCTCACACCCATCATAAAATTGTATTTTCTATAAATTATTGTAATATTAATAATTTACTAGCAGATTTTCAAAAACCAGATTAAAAGACGACATAAGAAATACACATACCGTGAATTAAGAAAGTTGAAGTGTGACCGCGTCTCGGTGCGGTCAGGTTGCGGTGCGAGCAGGACGGCGCGAGGGGCGGGCCGGCGCGGCGGGCGGCGGCGGCGGGCGGGGCGACAAACTTGGATACAACTTTGGACGGAGTTTCCCGCGCTCGGCGCTCTACGCGAACACGACATACGTGCGTAGTATAGAGCATCAGTATGTTCTCATTTGTGAATTATTTTTTGTAATTTATTGAAATTTGACAATGAACGGCTTATTAACTAAATAATTCTGATTCAATAAGCTTGGTAAAAGTATAATTGAGATTATATAGGTATTGTTATTATACGTTACACTTATAAAGTTTAAATTAGATCATTACTTCTTTAATGCTATAATTAGTGGGGAACGGAGTGTCTTAACACTAGGTTCCCTCTGCCTACCCTGCTGTGTGCGGGATATAGCGTGAAGCTATTTAAATTAGATCATTACTTCTTTAAAATCATTTACAAAATATCATCACACAATGTAAATTTAATGTGTTCGTCTGATATTTTAATACATCTTATACCTATTCTTGTATTTTCAATGAGTATGTCTAACTTAGAAACATATTGTTATGGGGTGTCACAATAAGTTGAAAATATACAATTTAAGGTAGATATTAAAAAAACTGCAGACAATGTATTTTTTAATTTTATTATAATATACTAGCGCTCCGAGACTTCGTCCGCGCGGAATTTAAGAAAACATTTAGGTATAAGCTGTAAAATATATGGACCCTAAGTTACTCCACATTACATCGGCTCGTTGACAGTGAGAATGGTAGTAATGGTTAACTATTTTGACTATAAAAGCTTACACATAACATATAGATGTATACTATGGGGGTAATAATTTAGTAGATATATTTAAGATAAACATTTTCATCATACATCACCTACATATGTGTAATTGTAGCGGTATTGGCAGATGAAGATGATAACTTTTTCCCTTATTTAGTTGATATTATGGACAACTCACATAATATCTTTATAAATTATAGCATATGCGCTACTTTCATATATAAGCTACATTTAGTAAAGTTTCATTAAAATCCATTTTGTAATTTTTACGTTACGCGTTCATAATAATAATAGTTATCATAAATTAAAAGTAATTAGCAATGAAAGGTTTAAAGGTTACCACAATTACAAATACCTATTGTGCTTAAAATGAAGAAGGAAGCTAGTCCTAATTACATTATATATTTTATTTAAAAACCAGCAAAAAATGTTTTATTGTTTTTTTTATAACTTTCCCACATAATTTTAAATGTGATGTTACTTAGGTACCTATATAAATATGAAGGGCTATTAATTTTAACCAGATATATTTTTATTGAACAAATAGGTACCTAATAAAGGGCAATGTTCGACGAGGCGGTTCCTTCTGAAGTAACGATAGTAGCTATTACACCTAAACAAGACCATAACTTTTATGATGCATTGTTTCAAATCGGCGCCTTTGAACACATTTTACTCTCCGCCATCTTGGCATAGTAATTTTTTTACAGCACAGATAATATAAATACGTAGTAAATAGATTCGTCCAAATAGTTCGGTTTACGATTTAGAAATTTTGCAAATTGTAAATTTTATGGGCTCTGGTAAATTCGCTATGGCAGTTATAAAACGGTTTTAGAGGTTATTGTGTGTATACTGTATACCTAGGTAAAAATAAAATGTTTGTATCTATTTTGGTCTTGCTTTTATGAAAGTTCAATAAAAAGTTTGAATAGCATCCGTTATGCTGTTATTTAATATATTTTTAGTTTATTATTTTTATATAGGTAACTAGATACACGTAGATAGAAGTACTTACCTACTTGAAATTTTTTAGCAGTTACGTTATAGTACGCTAAAACGTAAATTAGATTAAGATCTAATTTTAAAAATTAACATTATTCTTTTATTTTAAACCAGTGTGTCTACCAAAAATTATATCTATGTGCTTTTATACATATATAATATTTTTTTCTCTTTTACTAGATTAAAGTAAGGAAATATGATGATTTGTTAGATTAACACCACAAGGTATAGATATATATTACCTATAGAAATGTTTTGTTAAAATTTAGGTGTGCCGTTAAATGTAGACCATATATTTTTTAACTCCACGCTGTATCCCGCACACAGAAGGGTAGGCAAAGGGAACCTAGTTAAAACACTCCGTTCTCCACTTTCCGCCGAATTCCAGAATTATAAAAATTGTACCTATAAATACCTATTTTAATAAAATTGTTGTGTTTACATATTTTCAATTTTACATTCGAACAGATTAACTTGAATTTACCTGAAACCTTTTTTAACAAACCATATTATACACCAGATTGTAACGAAATAAACCACAAAAGCAATAATAGTCGTAAAATTAGAAAGTCTTAACGCACCGAGGGTTGATGAGTCGGTTGTTCTCATAGCAATTGTCAAAGAATTTCTCTCAATTACGGCAATAAAAATAATATTGTAGGCAAACAAACATAAGGACGCTTTGAGTGACGAGCCGACAGCTACCGATCGGTTTTGTGCAACCCTCGATACTGCGAACAATGCGCCTGCGCACAATGACTCTACCTTCAAAGATCTTTCTTTATTTTGGCCCAAACATTGGCATTTGAGCATTGTGGACCCTTTGTCAGCTATTTACCGACTTTTGGGATCTTACAGTGAAGGGCTGCCGTCAATAGATTAGAAAAAAAATCGTGGGTTCTGATCCCAGTCTTCTGTGAAAAGACGCAGCGACGCGGCTCAGTTGACGAGTTAATTTCGTTCGTTAGTTAACAACTCGGAATTGGGTTATTTGTATTGAATAGAAATGCTATTAGGATACGTCGGTGTGGTCTTCAATATTTGAATGTATTTATTTGATACATTTATTTGTTATTCACTATGCAAATTGATGTAAAAACATCTGCCGCATCGCAATGAATATTCGATTTGTCAAAAATATTAGGTATAAACCATTTTACAGTAATTTGATAAAGTAAATGTTAACATTTTTTTAAAACTCTTATTGATTTTACTGGTAAATACTTTTTTTAAAAATATCACAATCCCTTTTATAAAATTACGTCTTTTATAGCAATTCTATATGCATGGTGCCCTACTATGTTTATATATGTTATATACTTCAAGATAAAAATTAAGATAAAGGTAAATACCTAACCTACTACGTAAATAGTGTTAATATAAAGAAAATTGTCTATGGCAAAAAAATGTATCACCCGAAAGTGGTACATACATGTACATCATTAGTTAATAATTAACTTGATAGATATTATCAAGGTAATAAATTGTTAAGATGCCATTTTTATTTACATTTGAATCTTAGTTCGATGTCAGATTTTTACACATGAACAAGTTTTACCTCATCACTTAAATTCAACATTTTGTTAGGTATTACATATATCTTTATTGCTTCATTTCTGGTATTACTATTATAATTCTACATTAGGTTATCTAGTCTATAAAATTATTTATTTACCTATAGGATTGACCAAGCTTACCTATATATAATTACGTAGGTAACAAAAAAGAATATCAAAACCCGTTCAGTAGTAACAAAACATAGGGATATCTATAATCTATTAACATTTTTCACTATCTTAAATTAACACCTTAAAATGTTTTTAACATATTTTATGCTTTTCCGCTATAGAATAGGCAAGTCAAAGCTAAATTTATTGATTCCATCCACATATTTCGTACAAACAAAATATTGCAATTTGTACTAAATATAAATATTAGGAATTGCAATTATTGCATTATTGCACGCAATCTTATAACATAGTGTGACAGAAGATTCATATAACAATTTAGAAATTGTTTATTTAAAAATAAACATATTGACAAAGTTTAGTCCCTAAGGTTCCTAGTTGTGGTATAGTTTGACTGTAGACGATGGTCGTGAATACAGTTCCCAGTCGGATGAATGAATATGAAAATGTTTTTTTTTATTTCTTCGCTCTGGGGCCTAGGACGACGGGCGGAGCTGAGTTCCGCCACTTAAATCGCAAACGTCTTGATTTCAGACAGAAAGTGGAGATTGAAGTATCTTGACTCGATGGGTTCTCCATAACAACCAAGCTATGAGGGATAATGGAGCTGTTTTTCTTAGTATAACTCATGTGCAAATTATAAGCAGAATTTAGGGTAAAACTAGGTAAAACGCCCCAGTTGACAAAACGCCCCACACCCATAGCAGGCACATTAAGAAAGCTAGATGATACACGTATTGCACGGAGAGTAGCCATAAGTTGATAAACAACATAGCTAATGTGCACGTGTGGTTTATTACGCTCCCTAAAAAATATTAATAAATTTAGTGTTTCAGTGAAGTTACAATTTGTGGTAAGTTGCAAACATTTTTTTATATTTTAATACTCATTAAATTTAAGTTAAATTGATATTAACTGTTGAAAATACACATAAATACACTTTATTATAAATGTTCGTTAAACTTGATAACTTTGAAATTGAGGCTTTTTTCTTGATAGGGCGTTTTAAAAAGCAAAATTTGCAATACGCCCCACCGCATGTTTTTTAAAATGCCCCCGTACCGAAATTACATAGATACCAATTTATATTGTATTTTAATTACAGAGTATGTCTCTTAAATATAAACGCAAGACTCTTCGAGCTTCTTGGAGGCAATGCGATCTGTATGAAGTAAAAAAATGGGAGAGAATGAAGTTTCAAAGCACTTCAAAGTTCCATCTTTGAGAAGCACCTTAAAACTGTTCGGATATGGACATAAATAAAAGCGTTGAATGTACAGAAAATTACTACATAACAAAGTCTCCTGAAGACTGGATTTAAGTTTGACACGTTCAGGGTACCACGTTTGTGTAACAACTATGGGCAGAAAGCTGAGAGAGAAGCTGTTAAAAGCAGCAAGATTTGATTTTATTCTATTCAACTATTTTATGATGATTTTAATTTGGTTTATGTCAAAGTTAATTGAAAAGACTGTTATGTTGATCATTAATTTAGAAGACTGATGTTTTTTTTATTGTTACAACTTTTCTTTTAATTAATTACTTACAAATGAAAATGTTTTTTTTTATTTAGAGTTTTTAAGGACTTTTAAGTCTTGCCTTACCTTTGTGTTATGTTTGTAAGTTATTAAACTATTGATATATTGTGTTTTTTTACGTTTTGGATAAAATTTAGGTATGGACATATATGAGGACATTTTAAATTGTATAGGGCATTTTACAATACAAGACGAGGCGTATTAGGTAACATGTACCTGATAAAACGCCCCACTCCATGTCTGCAAAAAAATTGAAATAGATCTTTAACCATCGTTCCAATTACATTAAGGTTTTGTAAAATTATTGTCAACGAACCAATTAACGTCCAGGAATAAAAGAAATAATTAAATCTATGATTATTTGGGTTTTATTGAAGGTTAAAAAAAGTGGGGCGTATTACCAAGTTTTACCCTAATAGTAAAACGTTACTGAGCTCTGAGAAGGTGCGGCTAGAGCTTGTTATAATTGTTATAATGTAAGCATTATAAGAATTAGAACCTTACACCAGTAAAAAAAATGTAGGTAAGTTTTTTTTATTACTTATAAAATGCTGCATAAATTTCGAAATTAAAACTTTAAGCATAAATTAATATTATATTTATATGTATCTATATATTAATTATATAACCTGAATAGCAATGTTGAAATTTTTTTGTGACAAAGTTGTCTTCATATCTTCATCATTCAATAAAGAAAAAAGTGCATAAAAGCCTTTAATACAATTCATTAAACAAATTCGATACACTCTCATATTCAAGAAGAAAAAAAATCATTAAAATCTTAACATTTTCTTACATTCTAAACGTTAACAGCACGCATTCAGTAAGAGCTAAGCACCCCGTTGTTGAAAGTGTACTTATTTCGCAATGTTTTTAAACTTTGCACCGATACAAAAGGTAAAGTGTTCTTAAAAGTTGGCAAGAGGTAAAGACCAAAACGTAACTCCATAATTGGCCACTTGAATTTTAAGGGAAACCTTTCCGGTTTGTACGTAGAGCTACTTATGTATAGAGGTGTCTAATAAATGAAAAAACTGTGTTTATAACACCACTATTTCTTTTAAATGTATTTTTTGCAGTTTTAGGCTATTCCCCGTGTCAAGTGTGTGAAGTGTCAAAAAACTCCGTTTTCCATTCTCCGCCAGAAATCGAGATATTGCGTGGTGAGTGGCAGAACTCAACGCCGTACTCTTGATCTTAGGTACCAGAGCAAAGAAATAAAAATAATTTAAATATTATTCCTTCAAAATAATCAAACCTTCAAACAATCGTGTTTACAAATCCGACGTTGTCCCACTCCGTCACGATGGCCTCATAAAGGCCTAAAAGTGTATTAAGTAATAATATCTAAAATTGTCATTAAAATTGTCATTAAAACTTCTATGCTAAAGTTTATAAGGTACGATATACAGAATTCTTAAACTCTTTTCCATAGAAACTGTATTCTAATTTTGTTATATTTTAAAAAAGTTTTTTTTTCATTTCAGGCAAAATAATGACATTATATTCAAATCCAACTACGACTACATTTGAATTTTTAAATGGACATTTCTGTGATAAAATATTTTCATATAATGTGAAATGTACGCCTATTAAAGAAATAGTTGCCGTATCTCATATATTTTTAGTTCTACATTTTTTCTCCCTCGGGCAGTAAGTATTGTATAAACAGAGCAAATCCGGTAAGCGCCCGCGGACTCGTATCGAAGGTTTTATGCCAAAGTAATGTTGATTGTTGACTATTATAAGGTACAGGAAGTGCATTTAAGTAACAATTACTGTGATTATTATAGTATAAAGAAATGTACAACAATTTGTTGGACTTAAGCAGTGATAACATTCAATAACATTATCATTATGAAGAAAACAGAAAAGAAAAAAAAAATACTATATTAACAATTAAACTAACGTGAAAAAAATATAAGGAATTTATTTTAGGCAGTGTTGGGCAAAAAATAATTGCAATTAACAATTAAATATTAACTTAAAAAATTTTCTTTATATTTATTATAAACTTATTTTATTATAAGCTTATGGTTTATGGTAGTGAAATATTGTATTAACATAGAATCAGGCCACTTTTGTAAATTTTCAAGCAAATCGCACGGCAAGTAGATCAAAATAGTGTTGAAACATATAATTAAATTGACTGATAATCGTGTAAACATGAAAACCAGTGTCGATATATTCTCTTAAGATCGTTCAGTATTGTTCATAATTTGAACACATGCTCTCATTTACTTTCTTATCTTTGTAACGTGCTCCTAAATTGCATACCTGTATTCATTATTAATCACTCAACCAACACAATCTAGTTACAGATATACGATGTCTGAACGATGTCTCTACAAAATGTACCTAACTAAAATAATTTTGTAACCAAAAAAAAACCCTGAACTTTTAAAAAAGTGAATATTTGTAATTAATTACCATCCGTCCATTCACTAACAAAACGTTGCTTTAGACTAAACACATAGTTTTTGGACGTAATCAAATAGATTGAAAAACGATTTTCGCATCACACCTTTTTTGTTATGTAAAAAACATATAAAAAAACGTCACATTAAACGAATATATTGCTTTAGAGTTGTGTAGCTATCGAAAAAATGTGACGCTGTAAATCAAAATAATCAGAGTTGGGTGTATGTGTGAAATTCCATACTAACATCGGGGAGAGTGGGGCGAATACTCATTACCGGCACGTGGCGAGTCTCACCGCGCCCACTCGACCCCCTCGACTGTTACATTCGGCAATGAGTTATTGAGTGTGCTGAAAGCTCATGTGTTGCCGTCACTACTCGTGTTTCGTGACGAGAAGAATTCAGCCAGTAATTGCTGATTGTCGGCAGACGTAATAAAATATGCTGTTTAAATTATTTGTACTAAAATAGTCGCTTTTTGTAGTAAAGTCACATTTTAAACTATTTACTATAGTAAATATATGTTATTTAAATAACCAAAGTACGTAATTACTATCTATAGTTTGACGTACAACACAGGAAACGTTTTGCACGGTAAAATATAAAACAAATTTTGTCGACTAGCGCATTGTTAATTGCAGTTGATTGATGATGCAATACGAACCGTCAAATTACCCTCCAAATGCGACCCGTTTCGGTGGAAAGGCGACAAAATTCAACGGTTTTTCGCCAGCCCGACGTATTTTTCTAATTGAATCATATGTGATTTATTATTGGTGTGATGATGTATCATTCTTTCAACAGCAGCCGCGGCGCACCCCATGGCTTGCGGGTCGAATTATTGCTACAAATGTTCACATCCGTGCTTTTTAACTGCAGACACTCCACTCTGACTTCCCCTCGCCTCTATTTTATTAAACGGAGTAATCGATTTTTTACACTCTTTATTGTAGGCTCGAAGTGGCAAATTGTATTAAGTGAAGGCGTTTGTCAGTAATAGAATACAAAGTTTGACATTCATTTTGTTAATTTCTCATTGTCATGGTGATTGTAATTTTATTATGCGCAAGTGTAGAGGCAATACAATCTTTTTTAATTTCTTTTAGGCTTTAAAATAAGTGTTCGATGAACAAACGTCACATCTTTTTACAAGAATATCTACCTAAACGTACATAGAAATAAAAAGGAAACCTTTTCCCCAAATAGCAGAGAAGTTAGTGAAAACTTAATATTAAAGCACTCCGTTCTCCACTTTCCATTCGTAATCAAGAAGTGTGAGTGAGTGGCTGAGCTCAACGCTGCTCTTTGTCAAAGGTACCAGAGCAGAAAAAATAATATATTTTAATTGTAAACATGCCTCGAGTGGGAATCGAACTGCAACTGTTCACGCTCAAAATCAGACGTTGTCCCACCCACCATGATGGCATCTATACATAGGCTAATGTATAAAATATCTATTACATTATTTACAACTTGTCTGACTCGGTGCATTTTATTCTAAAGTAGAAACAATAATTCTCTAAGAACACTCATTAGCTCATGTAGGAGGCCAAAACGATATCTAACTCTCTTTTGTATTAGCTAAATAGTAAATAGATTTTATACTTAAAAAAATACATTCATCCTATGATAGTTAGGGTAAAAACTACAATATTTATTTTTAAAAGTAAGCCAAGCTTAAACTCGTATCGTCGCCTTAGTTTTGCATATCGGGCAGAATGAAAACATGTCATTTCGATAGTTGCTCGCACTTTCATCATCTGCATAAAGGAAATTTCCAGCAGGTGCTTCTATTGTCGTTGATCTCATTGTTTTTACCCAGATACGGATGGAGACCGTCAAGATGCGAACACGTTGCATGGCGTTGCATCTTCACAATTAAAGGGAGTTGCAACGTAGTGTTTTTCATTTTGACACCTACATAAGTACATTAAAACTATTTTTGTTATTTAAAAAAATTGTTAAATGTTGCGAAAGTCTGTTAATTTTATATCGTGAATAAAAATAGTATAAACTATTGTAAGTATAAACTTATAATAATCTGCAGTTATTTGAAGTAAAAAAAATGGACATCATTTGTAACTCCCTTTTATTAGCTTTGCCTGTAGTAGGTATTATTTTTCAATTGCAGAAAAATTTGCACACGTCAAGATGTAATAGTAATACAATATTTTTATAGTAGATATTATCCTGGTGTCGTTATACGGATGATCAGGAGGGAACTCGTAAAACTTACGGGTTAGGTATGCTTGATTTTTTGTTATTTTAGTCATAGCCTACACCTGTTATGTATTTAATATTTACTAAGAATTTAAGTGAAAAAATCACAGATCCTCTTACTTGATTAGTATTAATGAAATATATTCCGCATTATTTAAATATTTATAAAAAAAATAGTATCCAAAAGTCACAGTACCTATGAGAAGGAAGTAATTCTCACAGCGGGCGTGGTGAGGGTTGTCACAATGGCTGCGTTTCCGAGCCGTTGCCCGCGGACAAAAACCGCACGCGGGCTCATGTGCACACCCCTAATGTTATATCAGTGTGATGTCTACGGATAGCGGATAGGAGTGATTTTAGTACATATTATTTTATATTTATATCAATATAGTGCTCTGGCTTTGTACGAAATATTAATAAAAAAAAGAAATAAAAAAGATCACTGTTGAATATTGAAACAGAGGTGTTGTTGAAATATATAGTTGTGGGTTCGATTTCTATTGACGAGACTGATTATATTTAAATAATTATAATTATTTGTTCGGATTTGGTGGGACAAAGCGTCGTGTTTCGTTACTTTCCAGGCGGTTCCGTTACTTTCCAGGCGGAAAGTGGAGAACGGAGTGTCTTACTGTAGGTTCTCTCTGTAAGTACTAAACAAAAGTGAAAAATGTAAAAAACATTAAAATGTAAAACACACAAACACATGTTATATAGAAATGAATTTTAAAATGTTAAATTTTAATAATTGTAATAACTATAATACGAGTATTTTACTATATAATTATAATATTTAACAATGATTAGGAAGTAAAAGCAGACGAACAGTAGGAACGACGTTTTCAAACGTTTTAAGTATGTATTTTAAATTGTTTTTTTTTTTACTGAATTGCAACCATATTAATTTTAACTTCATACCTATACAACTTAGGTAGTGTAATTTGCATGTTTATGTGAAAGGGGGTGAACGTTAGATAAATATCTCTTGCTAATCAGATTATACATAGTAAATACAGCATAACAGCTATAATCAATGTTTGTCAAATCATATTAACCAATGCTTTAAATTCAAAATTTAAAGCAGACGAAATCACAGGCCTGCGCTAGTAAAAACAAACGAACAAGTAAGCGTTAATACGTGATTTTTTAAACATACAACCCTCGTTGAATGTGGGCGAGATGCGACACCCCGCCGAGTGATTGTGGACTGTGGAACTACACAGGCAGAGGCAGAGGCACAGTGTGACTCTTCTCAATGCGACTTTGTTTTGCACGACCCTTAATTATCTTGATTACACACGATTTTTGTGTTTTTTTTGCCTTCCTTTACAGGGTTGTAAAGTAGGATTCTTTCGTTAATTATTTCTTGGTGTTTATTAGGAAATAATGTTTGTAAATCGTGACTTTATTAGCTGTAACTATTACACCAATAAGATTACTCACTATATCAATGGGGTATCTAAATTTTATAACACAAGCAGTTCCCGTGAGTGAAGGCGTGACCACGTGGAATTTAACAAGAAAGTTATTGCAAAATTTTACGATATTCTATAATAAAAATAGACTAATTTACTCCTACATAGATGTAATACATCAGCTGACTGCCAGTAAAAGTCCCGTTAAAATTGGTTCAGCCGTTACAGAGCACCGGAACAGAGCGGCAGATAAAAATTGTAAGAACCTTTATTTTATATACACCGTGTATACAGTAGGTACATATATGCATTTAGTAAACAAGGTTTTTTTATTAATTATAGACATTGCAATTCTATTTATTGATTTTAATTGAAATAATAGGAACTATATATATTATAATAATATAAAAATTAAAATATACTTATCGTAAAAAATATACGTCTTATATATGACATATGTATATGCACTAATATGGAACAAGGAGTTATATACGTAATACTTAAATGTCTTAACGGATTATTTCAAGAGCTCTTAACATTTCTTTATTATTTCATAATATAATGAAAATAAAATACATTATATTTAAAATCTTTAAGTAACGTATATTTGATTGATAAACGCTTAAAAAAATATAATTCGTCAGTCATAATAATATTAAATTATTCATAATTAATTTTATTATCTTTTTATAACAATATGGTACAATATGGTAAGTAGGTACTAGACCTACTTATATAGCAGTTTTTCCCCATACAGTGGGATAATCAGAAAGAACCTAGTTTCAAAACACATGTGCATCATTCCCCTGAGTGGGAATCGAACCCACAACTAACGAGTTTGAGTCAGACGTTGTCCTAATTTAGTACTTTAGGTGTAAAATATAGAACAAAAATAAACTCTTTTTTAATCAAAAACCTAACTGAGTACATAACTAAGTACTTATTGTACCTACACCCCTTATAATTGCTTTCCTTATGTAAAATTCTTATGTGGGCTATTAATTGGCCGGTGACCGGTTAAGCGTGGCGGTATGGTCACGAAACATTACCCTCGCTGTAGCCATTCGGTGCCGGTTAAATATAATTGCAGCACAAATTGACTATAATTTTTCTGATACTAATAAAATGCATTAAAAACAGTTTATGGTTTAACAGTGTTGTTTTTTATAAGATGTCAGTCCCAATTTTATAATGGAACGTATTGTACGAGAGAGTAAGTGCTACCAGCATTATAAAAATCTGCTATAAGTATATTTTGTTAGCTAGAGGTAGGAAGAGGGAAACTCACTTTCCGCCGAATTCGGAGGCATTGCGTGTTAATTGACGGAACTTAACGCCGCGCTTTGCTTCGACACCAGAGCGAAATCGAACCCACAACCAGTTTATAGTCACACGCTTGTGCCACTGCTGCACGACTGGCCCATATCAACCCAGGTCCAGGTCAGCGAAGTACACACAAACGTGCAATAAAAAATATCTTACTAAATTACCTTTTTACTATACAGCACGGGTCAAAATCATCATATTATAACGATCATTAAAGCTCACAAAGGGAACCATAGCCCAATAAAGTTAAAGCTTCCCTGTGGCTAACCTAATGATAGCATTTACTTTGGTACTAAACAAATAAAACTCGGCGTGAAATATAACTGTAACAGGTGGATTATCGGTTTTTTACTCATTAACCCGACGACAGCTGGGTTATCGTATCGTTGGAGCAATTAACAACGATTACTATTCAACCTGCTGTTACTAACTTCATTAGTTTAAGTTTCTTCCTGTTTAAAAAAGTTTCCAAATCAAACGTATGCTATTAGAACGTTTGTTCGATTGACATGTTGTTATTTATATATGTTATTATCTGGGTATGACACTAGATATGCCCGCGTCTTCGTCTGCGCGGAATTTAAGGAAGCAGTTACAGTAAAAGGTAGTACTTATTTGATATTTTGGACAATTCACAAAATGTCTTAATAAATTGAAGCCTATGTTTTATTCTGATATATAAGGTGTATTATTGTAAAGTTTCACTAAAATGTATTCAGTAGTTTTTATGTGAAAAAGTAACAAGCATCTTTACAACCCTTTGGCAATTAGAATATTAATAAGACATACGTATTGTTATGGGTATGTTTATCTGCAGATGAAGATGTCCACTGATTGCAATCATAGCATGCGTGAGGGATGCTTCGTCGTTGCATGTGGGTAGAAATAGTTTACACTACGATTTAGCGGGCAATATCAAGATATGTTATTGGTGAGTCCCACAGAGCTGTTCTGTAAGGCCCGTTTGTCTATCGTAATGACCTGTGTATATAAAGTGCGCTTCGCTGCATAAAAAAATATGTTAACATTGTTTATTGAGTATTTATTATTCAATACTATAAGAAAGTAATAAGTATTAAAATACTATCCGTCCGTATATGTACTATCCGTCAAGTAAGAGAAAATAATGAAAAACTTTATTGAGCTTCGAATGTAGAAGGATTTTTTGTATCTTATATTTAAGGTGATTAGGTTCTTTAGCGTAGCGTAGGACGCCGTGCAGCACGATGGACAGATGACTTGAAAAAGGTGGCTGGCAGCGGATGGATGTGAGCTGCCAAGGACCGGGAAGGTTGGCGCTCTAAGAGGGAGGTCTACGTCCAACAGTGAACGGCAACAGGCTGAAAAAAAAGGTTTTTTAGAACTTTTTGAACTGCTCATAAATAGTTCAACTTCCATCTACTAATTTGATTAAATTTTGAAATATTAAGGACTTCCCAAAGCAAGGCTTAATATGAAATTTAGAATCTACATATAGAAAATAACAATAAAACAGCAGACGCAGTGGCACAAGCGTGTGACTGTAAACGACTGGTTGTGGGTTCGATTCCCGCTCGAAGGGTGGAAATATTTAATTTTTCCATATCGTTCGCTCTGGTATCGAGGCAAAGCGCGGGGTTAAGTTCCGCCAAATTCGGCGGAAAGTGGGGAACGGAGTGTCTTAACATTAGGTTCCCTCTGCCTACCCTGTTGTGTGCGGGATACAGCGTGAAGATACAAAAAAAAAAATTAAACACTATTTCCATAACTAACATGTACCTACATACATATTACAAATACCAGGTAAGAATGGAGTATATTGATAGTATATTCTATTTTGCCTACTTTAAATACACTGAAAAAAGTATTTTTATATACGAACTCGTAATTGGTATATAGGGTATGCTAGTAGGTTTGATTCCCATTTAGTCGGTCATACAAAACAAAGCGCATTGCCGAATTCCGCCACGTAAAGGATATCTTTTTAAAATTATGATTGTAACTATCGATTTGCCGTTTTTTATTGCTTTAGTGAAGATTGGAACATTTTCCTTCGTAGACAATAGCAATCTCCGCAGTATCATTCACTCGATCGGAAGCGGTGTCGTGGCACGCCGACAGTTACCGCGCTGACTCACTCCCATTAGTCAAAGAGATTTACTCTAAAACGTACTGATTTTTCAACAATCTCTTGCATTTATGTAAGGATTTAGATATATTTTATTTTACAATTAAATATAATATCTAAATCCTTTATGATATTGTATATAAAGCGGATATAAAGCGAAATCTAATTTTGCACTAAATTCCAAATCTAAATTTTAATCTACTAAACTACTAAAAATAACATAAATTACTTAAGTACCTATTTATTTTCCTTGAAAATTACGAACTACCCAGGATTCGATTAAACTCCTTGAATACAATATTTAGCAAATATACGTCAAACTCTGTCAAAATAACATGTTTTTACTATATCTTGATCTAAGAAAAATAAAATAGCTTATATTATGCTCTATAGGTCGACAAAGCTTTAAAGATTTGAGACCAGTGCACAAATGCACAGGGGCACAAAGTGTTCCATTTTCTACGCTTTGGTGTCGCCACATAATAGGCAATGCCTCCAAAATTCCGCGAAAAATGGACTTGTCTTATGTCTTAACACTAGATAAGGTAGGCAGAGACCTACACTGCTTTGTGCAGATACAGTGCAAAGCGAAATAAAAAAAATAACTTTATAGACTTTCATCAATTAACATACAAAATATATTATATAAGCATCCATCGAAAGCAAGTATGTGTAAATCAGTACATAATTTCATGCTAGCTCCTACACTATTTTCCTGCAAACTCAGCGTGAGATCCTATCAGCGGCGTCAATTGCCCGTGCCAAATGCCACTTCCCCCCGCCCCTTGCCCCTTGGACTTGAACGTCTTATCTGCAACAAGCCAGCGTGATTGAATGTTTCCTTCCCGCTGATGGCACCTTGATAATCTGCGATTCTATAACATTGATAAGTTGTCAACAATGGTGACTTCTTTGCTTTCTTTTTAAATTCTTATAAATAATATGTTAATATTTATTTGTGAAGATTTTATTTAGCGAATGTTTTTTAAGTATATTTTATGCCTTATATTCGATTTTTCTATTTTGATGCATTAATTTTGGTTTTGTAGTAATAAAAATGGAACAGTAGATACGTTATTTAGTTTTGTGAAAATATAGACTGTCCAAGCTGTAGATTAGTCCAGAAATACATCAAGTTATATTTAAATTTGTAGAAAGTTGTGTTCGTTTGCAGCTAAGGTATTTAAAAAAGTCTTAAAAAATGTTTACTTACAAACTATATTATATACATACATATCAGATTTTTCAATACTAGCATAAGGTATTCTAAATTCTAAAAAGTATTAATATATAGTAGAACTAATGATATCACGTAGCGTTGAATAATTAATGGATATTATTACTAAAATATAAATATCCAAGGAAGAGGCCAGTTGTGGCGTAGGGACACAAAGTGAGACTGAAAAACGCGGTTGGTTATGGGTTCGATTCTCACTCGAGCAATTAAAATATTTAATATTTCATTTTCTATGCTCTGGTGTCGCGTTCAGAATCGCCACTTAACACGTAATGACTCCCGAATTCCACGGAGAGAAACGGAGTGTCTTAATTAGGTTCCCCCTGCCCACTCTGCTGTGTGCTGGATACAGCGAGAAACAAAAAGATATTGAATACAACTGTTTCGCAAATAATCGAATATAGCTCTATGGAAACTTTATTAAATTCATATTTATTTATCCTATAAAATACACACCTATGCATTTCATTCACAGTACAAAGTAAACAAATTAAAAACACAAAAAAACATCACTACTAAATATTTTTATAATAAGCATCAATGCGCCATATTTTAATTTGATGTTGTTACATGGTGTGGACGTTAACCATAATTCAGTAAATATGTGATATATTGATCCCATTGTGGCACAGTGGCACATCATCTGAATGTAAGCACGATTGATCATGGGTTCGATTCCATTTAATTTTTCTCATATTTTCTACTCTGGTACCTAAGACAAAGCGCGGCGGTGATTTCCGTCATTCAACGCGCAATGTCCCAATTTCGGGCTGAGTTTGAACAGGCAACGGAGTATTTTGACACTAAGTTCTCTTTAATTTCCTTGCCTTGCAAAAAAGCGTGAAGCTCCTTTTTATTTGTAAAATATTGGATAGTTTACAGTAAAACGTATCCATATACGTGGTCTAGTTTATATTAAATTAAAAAAAAATCTAAAGTTTTAAGATTTATGGATGATAAAGAACTATCATCATAGTGCTTACGAACGAACTGCGACCTTCAATGCAAGTTCGTAATAATAAATTGAGCTTAGGTTAATAGCTAATATATTGGCAAAAAGTACATTTTTGAGTAAGCTTTCTTTTCGATTTGCATACCTCAATGTATCTATTATCAGGGGAGGGCCATAAAACGTTGCGGGCGAAGCGCGGTCGCGTCGCGGGCGTCTCCATCTCCAGTTATAGGGCGTTTCTTCCCTATTCGTCAAATTTATAAAAATATTAAAAAATAAATGAATATTTTTGATGCTATTAATATAAAAATAGAATTAAAAAAAATAAGTTTATAACTGATAAAGTAGGTCTCTATGTTCATTGTAGATAAGATTTGAGTAAAAGAATGTAAATGTGAAAAAAATTAAGATTTGTGCATACAAATAATATGTGAGTTTTCTTAATTTAACTAACGTTGAACATATGTAAGACAGACATGTATATACGAATATGTGAACGATGAATGAAGTACAATTACTTCCTAGTATGATATGTGCCCACATAAGTGTAAAATTGCGAAGATACCATTCTATTACTAGGTTTTCCATGCTTCACTAGAAAAATCTTTTGGTAGAAAAAAACTATTATAATCAGCTAAAATAATTATATTCATTTCCCTTTTTTTCTGTTCTAATATGTTTGTTACCGATACTTACAATAATTTTAATCCTCGTATCAAAGTAAAGCTTTAAACAATAAAAAATAATATAATTAGAAAAAAAGACGATACGATTCCCACTCGAGGAGTGGAAATATTTAATATTTCCATTTTCTTCGCTCTGGTGTCGAGGTAAAGCGCGGCGTTAAGTTCCGCCACTTAACACGCAAGCCTCCGAATTCGGCGGAAAGTGGGGAACGGAGTGTCTTAACACTAGGTTCCCTCTGCCTACCTGCTGTGTGCGGGATATAGCGTGAAGCTATTTTTTTTATTAAAAAAAAAGACGAATAGTGAATCAACCAAACCGCTCAGTCTAAATGGGATGAACCTTATCGGCGCTGATAAAACAACTTTGTCACGGACTCATCCAATACGCTGGCTTTGTCGCGCGCCATTTGCCTCGACATTATGTTAACGTGTGCGATTCGATTATATATTTTTCAGAGGAATGCTGATTTTGATTTAAATAAAAAAAGTTTTAGCTTTTGTTATGTAATTGAATTGTACAAATTTGATAAATAAATAAGTATTGTTGTATAAATTTCTATATAATTCTAAGTGCTTTATGAAGTGCTATTTATGTTTTCTTTGTAACATAACCAATTATTTGATAAATATTTCCAATTTTATGAAATTTAAATTGATAGATCTACTTGACAAAACGCGCGTGAACACACAATGCTTTCATTTCGTTAAGAATAGAGTGTCTTGACACTAGATTCTCTTGAAATGCCCTAACACGGAGAAAAGTGTGAAGCTGGTAACGAATGGCACTAAAACTACTTAGAAATGTCACATAACAAAGATCGTACTTAAAATAAATAATAGTTCATAGATTTAAACTAAATAACTAACACCTACGAGTATGTACATAACATAAATGTTAATAAAAAAATAAAAAAATATATCTTTTTTTTCTTGTATAAAATAAACATTCTCATTGTTTTATCTTTTTCATTTATACTTTTGCTGGTTCAGTTACATACGAGTACATATACTGTATATTCATATAGGTAATACACGTATCGGTAAAACAACGGATGGTCGGAGTAACAGAGCGTATAATTTCAAGTTTATGGCGTCATTAGGCGGCAGAAGGCCGACGCGCCAGACTTTTTGTAAGTCACAATTAACCCGTGAAATGATAATCGATTGTTTCTTGGGCCCGATTCGACCCGATGTGCATTTGTTCTTGGAATTAAACGACGACCGACGGGAGCATTTATTGCTTTTATCGCGATAAATAAACGTTGGGTAAATATCAACGATTGTTCTATAATTTGTAGGTATGTGGGTGGGATGGTATGGTGTGGGACTTTCAGAGTTTACTTTCGAGTGTTATATTTAGTATTGTAGCTTAACACTTAGCACTGTAGTCAAGGAGAATATTAGGCAGATTTTTTTTATTAGCTTCACGCTTTACCTCGCACACGACAGGGTAGACAGATTGAACCCAGTGTTAAGACACTCCGTTTCCCACTTTCCGCCGAATTCTTAGGCATTGCGTGTTAAGTGGGGTTTGCCTCGACACCAGATTAGGTAGATACGAGTATTAGGAAGAATACTGTAAAGACATTCTGTTTTCTACTTTCCGCCCCAAAATTACGTATAGAGTGGCAGAGCTTAACATCGCGCTTTGTTTGAAATATGAGGGAGGGAGGAATCATAATAATTTAAATATAATAATTTTCCAGAGTAGGAATCGAACACACAGTCATCGTGTTTACAGACAGACGTTGTTTGACTGCGTCACGAAGGCCTCATTTATGGTATTGTAATTTCTATTTAATATTCCTAACTTATTTGTACAAATTATACCTATATAAATGTTAGGTTTTTCGAGTAGGATCAATGATCATAAGAAAGTACGACCAGAAGTGTAAGGATTAAATGCCAAATATTTTTAATTACGTAACTCAAAAATTATAACAAGTTTTGTTTGTTGTTATTTTAAGCTTTTGTTTTTATATTTTTTTTTCTTTATAAATGTCAAGCAAAGCGATAAATACTTATCGTGCAAGTTCCCTCATGATCTTTGACTTGACTTGACCTTTGAATTGACTGTAATAGGTACCTATCGTGTATGAAAAACACATAACTTTGAATATATTAAATATTATTACATAAAATTAGATTCACAATTATATTATTATTTTATCTAAAATAAATATATAAGAAAACTATATAAATTAAAAAAAAACTACAGAATTTTTATACTACCAAATATAAAAAGCAAGGATCAACAAACAAATCAAAGAGGAAAGCGCAGCTGGTACAGATACTGAATAAAAAAGACCCAGATTTTCCTGTGGTTTGTGAAAAAACGAAACGGAAAACTATCAATCGAAACTTCGGGCAGAGTGGTCGCTGACTTTTCACTGGTTAGTAAATTCGCGACTCTAGCTTTTCTATTTTAAAAAATGTTATATTTGTATGTTCTATTTAAAGTAAGTAAAAGTTTGGAACATTTCTAAAAAATCTTTATTAATTATTAATATTCTCTTATTAGTTTAACCTGTTTCTATATTAGATAGATGTGGATAGATTTATAAAATCCTTGAACCTTATTAAAGACCATCTTGCCGTTCGATCTATCTACTTAAAAACCGATACCGACTTGAAGTGACTGACAATACAATATTGTTCTTAAAACTTTCGAAGTGTTATTGGCACATATTTTATTTTGAAAAAATAAGAATGATACCATTCTTATTGAAAGACTTAGCTTAGCAGTTAGACTTGGCTTAGCGGTTAGCTCGCTTGGACAGTTTCCAGGAGGCACAGGTTCGATACTGCTGCCTTCATTTTTTTTACATTTTTGCTGAAAATGTTTTAGAAAATTTTTATTACATGGACCTAATGTTCCTAAGCACAAAGTAGATGGCGACAAAATAAATTAACATTGCTTTCTTTTCGTATGAAGACATATGTATATAAAGTTCTTTACATAAGTATAAACAGTGATCTCTTACATAATTTAAATACAGAACCTATACAGAAAGTACAGGTAAAAATGCAACATACATACTACATACGCTATGTCATATAGATCAGCAGTTGACGGAGAACATCTTACGATGATCGTTCTCTCTTCGCTCTCCGTCCGAAACCTAGATATTGCCTGTTGATCAGAAGAACTCAAAATCGTACTTTGTCTGGGGTGCCCAGAGCAAAGAGCAAAGTCTTGAAAATGATTTAATTACCTTCTATTCGCCTCGCTACATTCTTTATTTGGAGCTCATGCCCCTAGTTATATTATTTCTATTTTTTTTATTTAGTTTCACGTTGTATTTAGGAACCTAATGTTAAGACACTTTCCATTGAATTCACGTGCATTACGTGATAAGTGGTTGAACTCAACGCCAAGCTTTGCGTCGACACTAGAGCGAAGAAAATGAAATAGTAAATATTTTAAATCCTCGAGTGGGAATCGAATCCACAACCAGTCGTGTTTACAGTCATTTTTTGTGTTCCTGCGCCACGACTGGCCTTGGCATTTCTACTTCTATAATTAATTATTTGCACTATTTATTTTTTTACAATTTGAACTGTGAAGACAAACATTTGTTTGTATTCCAATCCTGATGGACTGTCAGAGAACCCTCTTAATACTATACTGCAACAACCAAGGTCAGTTATATAAGCCAGATTTAACCTTTTTGCAGTTTGAGCAGTGCGTTTTTACCCAGTGAGTAACCAAGCAGTTTTATTACCTACTCATATGATAGATAAAGGAAATTTTGAAACTACCTAATTTATGTAGGTACTTGCGTTTTATATATTATCAATATGTGTTTTAACTATGTAATCTAATAAGTTACTATTTGACTGATAGACGTTGTCTATCAGTCAGTAACATATATTTTACAAGTCCAGTGGTAAGGTAGAAAATTGCATTTAAGCACGTATTTTTTGAGGAGTGTAGGGTAGCACTAAAAAGAAGGACTTACCGAAATTTCTGAAGGTACAAACGGGATTGCTAGTCTCATAGTCTACGCAAACAAAGTTGCAAGCTACATCTCGCGCTATTACAAACATATCAGTACAATTATTTCATTGATAAAGGTATCATTTACCTAAGATATTTTACATCCAGGTGTCAAAATGCATCTAATCGCGCACACCGGAAACGTCTGTTATTCTAATTGTATTGTTCCGATAGCGTAGTGTGATCCATGGAAATCCTTAAATAAACCAATAATGCGTATATCGGATATCTACAGCGCTATAGGACGTATTTCATACTTTTAATAAATGTCCGCTCGGCTGGCTCCGTGTTGCATAACAGTGATACGCGTTAATCTGTCAGTTTGACGAAGGTCGGCTGCAGAACGCGTGCCGGAACACACTCATTTCAATTTTTGTTTTCTTTTCCAGTGTCGGCATATTTTGGCTGTCATCTTTTTGTTTTAACAGCTTTGATACTGAAGTTTATTAGCGTTAGTTTTTGGGTAATCTTTGTGGACGTCCAGTTTGTGAAGATATTCTCTTTATCTTTATGTATGTTATTTTGAAAGGAAAGCAGGAAGATGGAAGCAGAAACCTGGTGATGCTACCTAACGAGGTACGTAAAGTGAACAACGGTCCACTTTGTGGTGTGTGGAAGTGGGATTAACCAAGCTGCGTTAACCAGTTCAGGAATTCAGAAGTATATTATAAGATATTTTGTATACTACGATTTAAACCTGCAAATACCATGCGCTGTCAGATATTTGCACTACGAGGAACTGCTTATATTATTTATACGAAACATTCGCATCGTATGGAGAAAAGTAATTACAAGAAAAACATTTATTTAGATTTTAAATTAACGCAGTAACTTATAATGTGAGTATTTGAACAAGGAATATTATTAAAAAAAAATCTATTTAGGGTCACATTACATTATAATATTTCTTTTAGTGGATGTATTTTTTTATATAAGACTGTTTCACCATAGTTCTTTTCTTGTTGTATTTTGCAAGATACTATCTCTGAACGGAAAGCTTCCGGATTTGCCCAATGCAATACTGCTATAAATACCAAATAAAAATAATAAAATTTAACATATTTAAAAAATGTATAAAAGTAAAACCTTTGATTTCGACTGACCATTTTTTGGGGAGCCTTGTTCAAACGTATCACTTTACATGACATTTCAATACGTCTGTTCGTCTGTCAAATTTTAGATCACGAACAGATGTGTATTCATTGCATTCATAAAAATTATCGTAACATCTAAATCCATACACCATAACTAATTATATCCACCGTGTAATGGTGTGTCAGAGGTTTGTATTCAACTGGCTCTTTTGTAAACGTATTACTAACCTAGTTTTGGTAGTTTTGGGATATATTCGCCAAAAGGATCTCGAGTTATCATGCTTTTTTGATTTTCAATGTGAGATATGTTTTCCTTTGTCCGGAATTGTATTAGCGAGTATTAGGTTACTTTTACTAAAATGGACTGCAATAGTATAGATTTGTAAGTTTTGTTGTTTGATTGGCTAATGAAGTATAATAATATTTTATTTGTTCAAGAAAGGTTACTTTAGTTTACAGATTTTTCAACCAGCTTAGATTTTGTGTTAAAGTTTGTTGTGTTAAAGTATGCGATTGATATGAGTTCAAAATACTTTTGAGGTATTTGAAAGTAAACCCAGTCGGAGAGAACCTAGTTTCGAGACACTCCGTTCTCCACTTTTCATTAGCAATAGAGACATTGCGTGTAGCGGAACCCAATACCGCGCTATGTATTATATACCATAATGGAGACATCAAATAATTGGAAAATAATCATACTTGTATTGTGAAAACTTTACTTCTACTTACTACTTACCTACATATGAAAATATTATTTCAAATATTAATAACTTAAGAAGTTATTGTAGCGCCGTGGGACAGCGTCTGTCACGATATGTCTGACTGATGTAAACATGTTTGGTTGTGGATTCAATTCCCAGTAAGAGAATACTTGTATTTAAATTATATTTTTTTTCTCGCTCTGGTTAAGACAAAGCGTAGCGTCGCCTCGCAACATGCAATGTCTAGATTTGAGATAAAAAGCAGAGAACACAAGCAGACGACACTAGGTTCTGACTGACTACATTGTTAAAAAATGTAGAATACGCAATCCTTCGATTGCTTTACTTTACTGGCAATAACCAATCGACCTTCACTTATACGTTACTCAAAAAATGATTTACTCAAAAAATGATTTACTCAAAAAATTGCTAAATGCATCTAAGGTTGCAGTTTTTGGATTAGGATCGATTATTAATATTAGTTTCAAATAATAAACTATCACAAGTAACTTAAAACTTAAACATAGAGTAACCAAATACTCATTAATTAGCACCACAATCATTCGTAATTTTATAATATTTAAAAAAAAACAAAAATACATTAAATATCACAAATACTTACTGAAACGGCCAGTGTTTTTTTTCGTTTTCGAGCTCGCAGCGATGCGCGCTATATTACAAAAGTTTGACGATTCGTCCAGCTATCGATTCGTTTCGACTTTCGATGTTTATTTTCCAAATCTGACGGATGTAGGTTTTCGGGTTTGTGGTGGGTCTGTGCAGTTAGTTGGTATATAAAAAAAAGGAATACACGTCGGGTTTTCATAGTTTCGTCATTTCGTGGATATACGTAACTAGTTATGTACCTATATGTTTGTAATGTAAAATGAACCTGTTATTTACCAAATAAGTACTATTGTGGCGCAGTGTGATAGTATGGACAGTAAACGCGGTGGTTGTAGGTTCGATTTCTATTCGGGAAAATTATGATGTTTAATTTGTTTTCATTTATTTACTCTGGTTATGACAAAGTGTGGTGTTGAGTTTCGTCACTCATCACGCAATGTCTAGATTTCAGGCGGAAAGTGAATAACGGAGTGTCTTAACTCGAGCTTTTTTATGACTACCCTGCTATGTAGCAAAGTTGCGTGAAGCAACTTTATACAGTGAACTGCTATTATTATTTATATTACGGTTTCTTAATAATCTCTCTATCGTCTCAGCTATTGTTAGTTGATCCTTATATTATGTAATATATGACTAAATCACAATTCATTCATAAAAAATAGTTGACCTTCTGGAACATCTTACTATAAATAGTTTAACAATTATAATCAATAATATCAATCAGCAGCTTCGTGAGGCAGTGGGGCAGCATCTGACTATAAAGATCATTGCTTGTGGGTTCGATTTCTGTGACTAGAAGAATCATTATATTTAAATTAATTTATTTTTTTCGAACTGTTAGAGCAAAGTCTCGAATTTGTGCGGAAAATGTTATACCAATACGTAAAGTTAAAAAATATATAAAAATAATGTCAACAATTTGCAACAAACAGGGGTAAACTAAGCCTAATAATTACAATTTTCGTTTAGATATTAGATCACCTCAGCAAACACAGACAGTGGGCATGCGTTGATTTAATAGCCAATGTATAAATCTATTCAGGGCTTGCAAAAGCTTTGTACAAACACGACTAATGAACGCGCCGCGCCGCCCTATCTACCTACCTACCTACTGCATACAGACAGGCTACAGGTAACTCAGTTATACTGCGTGGTGTTCCTCTTTATTACTTTTTTGTTTAATTTATTAGCGATGGTCGCCTCTTTTTGTATGTTTGTTTTCTGTCATGTGAATTTCATAATTTTTCATAAAATTATCGTGTTTTTTTTAAGATTTGTGATAAGGAGTTGCGCGGCGTTTAGTTGCGACTTTAAATAGTTAGTTGGAGCCAGTCGTAGCGCAGCGGCACAAGTGTGTAACTGTAAACGACTGGTTGTCGGTTCGATTTCCAATTGAGGAGTGGAAATATTTAACATTTCCATTTTCTTCGCTCTGGTGTCGAGGCAAAGCGCGGCATTAAGTTCCGCCACTTAACACGTAACGCCTCCGAATTTGGCGGAAAGTGGGGAACGGAGAGTCTTAACATTAGGTTCCCTCTGCCTACCCTGCAGTGTGCGGGATACAGCGTGAAGCTAAAAAAAAATACTTACACAGTGTTTCGAATTTAAGAGATAAGCGGGGAACGGAGTGTTTTGACTTCAGGTTATCTTTGTCACTGACAAGTGTGATAAAGCGTGAAGGTGAATAGAGAAGAATGACGTAACAAGTTTCATTATAAATTTTATGAATGACGCCCTAAATAAGTAAGTATATAAACGATGATAGCGCAAAATGTTATAATATTACTTTTCTTAGTAAATTACTCTGGTATTTGTGTTTTCAACTTCAAATCATTGTGATATCGTTCTCATTAATATTTTACAAAAATATCGTTGGTATTTTTAATATAAAGTATTAGCATAATTAATATATATTATAAAAAAAGTATTAAAAATTGTAAATAAATTAAGTTAAACCCAATTTGACAAATTTGATTACAACTTTGAATGGAAGTAAGAGAAGCTAGCATCGCGTTGAGTTCCGCCTATTAACACGAAATGTCAATCAAAGGAAAGAAAGGAAAGAATATCACTGACACTATTTTCTCTCTGCCTAACTTGCTTTACGGAATCAGCTGCGGAGTACAAGTTTAATTTTACCAAATATTTGATTATAAACGAACAATACACAGGTATTTACTTAAAACATGTAAATGATGTAGATTTAGTCGCTTGTGGTAAGTACCTACCTACATACAAGGAGTCTAAATTATCTTTATGTATCTCCTTTAGGATAACTCGGGTTCAAAAGAACCCGGTCCTTTGGAACGCTTACGTGGGGACACAGGTCCAACACGTAGAGGCCCCTTAGAGAACAATAAAATGTTTTACTGTGACACATCAGCCGGGATCCATCTCTGAGTAACCAAAGTAAATTGCCCAGAGATGGTCACCGGCTAATGCGTAGGAACTATAGAAAATATGGACAACTAAACTAGGACTATGGAATGGACTTTGGATGGACTGGGTACCGGGCTATTGAGTGAGACTACCGGACGGCCGCCATTTCAATAGTCTAAAATTGAATGTTTGACGGACGGTGGCTCGCCTCCCACTAGACGAGCCCCTACAAAGCGGTATAGTGCCTTGGGCGCAACATCGACGTGGTCGGCTAAGAGTGTAGAGAGGTGTGCACCGGTTTTACCATCACGAGCAAGCTCGAGAGCGAGTTTCTCCGCTATTACGCAAATTGAGCACTTGCACCCTTCCGAGCATATAGCTCTTGCGCTCCACTCTGCTAGCCAACGAAGGCAAGCCAGAGGCGGGGGATAAATATCAATTCCCCTCTGGAGGTTTCAGGTCCGTGGGGTCGCCACTCCCCAACAGCTCGCCACAAGCTACCCTGCGGGTTTATTTTATTAAATACTGTAATTCTACAGACATCCGGTCTCGTATCCTTTTTTTCATTATTTTTTTTTTGTTACAAATCTTAAATTACATACTACTCAAAACTAAAATGATGTTTTAAAATACCTAAGTTAGTATTACATTTACTATACTTTTTTTTTTTTTTTTTTTTTTTTTTTTTTTTTTTTTTTTTTTAGCTTCACGCTGTATCCCGCACACAGCAGGGTAGGCAGAGGGAACCTAGTGTTAAGACACTCCGTTCCCGCCGAATTCGGAGGCTTGCGTGTTAAGTGGCGGAACTTAACGCCGCACTTTACCTCGACACCAGAGCGAAGAAAATGGAAATATAATTTCCACTCCTCGAGTGGGAATCGAACCCACAACCAGTCGTTTACAGTCACACGCTTGTGCCACTGGGCCACGACTGGCCACTATACTTATTTATATACTTATTTATATTTACTATACTTATTTATATATTTAAATGAACACAATATACAATTTTTATACACAATACAAAATTAGTTATATCATAAAATTTGTTGGCGGGAAAAGGGCATGACCGCTATGGACGAGGACGTGACCGTTTCATTTCTGTAAATTGTCTGAAATTAATTTTAAGATGTTTCATTGTAAGACAATTGTCATAAGTACTTTGTGAACCTTACACCAATATACTCGTTAATTTGATTGCTAATTTCATTTATGACTAGGTTTATCTTAAGATATTTTGCTTGATTAATCGGCATAAGTACTTTATATTTTTTTATTTTAGACATATTATCATTTTTAACATTACTATAATCCTTAATTGTTCCTAACCCCTAAAACAATACCGAAAAAAATAACTCATATTTTCCCCCGTTCCTTAGTTAAAATAAATGTTACTTTTTCGGTATGCGTTGAAGATATTTTTATGAAATAAAACGCAGCCTTAGTATGCATAAGCCAACTCTGGCATATATTTTTTATAAAAGTTGAAAAGTATTTTTTCGGGACGGTCAATAGAATTAAAAATATATCCCTGTTACCAAAAAAATATGAAAATCAATGAAAAAATATAATAATGAAAAAAAAATGCAATATATATAGTGCAGTTTTCATATACTACATGTTTTGTGTTAAGCTATTTGTCAAGATAGTTGCTAATTTGATTATTTTAGGTAATAATGATAGGGGTGTTTTAAAACACATTATATTCAATTGAAATGTATTTAATATTAAAACGAAAAAGCTTATAAACTCTAGTAACAGCTGTTATTATATGTGGTTTGTAGAATCATTTTACATATAGTATAAATACTATACAATGATTACACTTTTAATCACCACCACCACACGTAGGCTTAATTTGAATTTTCATTGATTTTTTGTTGTACATTGATTTCCTTCATTTTTTACTTTAATTATTTCTAAGTTATTACATAGTCAAGTAGTTAATAGTTTTTTATCTTCACGCTTTTTCTTGCATATCAGCAGTTCTTGATTCAAGTGGACCTTCACACCGTGCTTGTTTTGATTATTATCAGAGCGGAAAATTGTAAATATGTGAGTAAAAATCGATCTCGTAACAATCGCGATTAGAGTCAGACTCAAATTAATGCCTTAAATTAATTAATTATTAAAATGTAAAAAATAACAACTCATTTTGATCTGATTTTTCTATGGAAACTACTCAACGAATTACATTTCGACATTATGCATCATTATTCGATATTATATTCGTAACTGGTGCTTCTGCTAGTGCATTACCATGTATTTTATATTTGCAAAAGATTAAACAAAATAAAGCATTTCTATTATGATTTTCTAATTTTTAAAATTTATAAAACTTTAAGTAATAACGTAATAATTACAGACTTATGTAAAGCTAATAGAAATAAAATTTCAATCGCATTTTTTAAAAAATATGTTGGCTTTCGTTCGTTTCGTTTGATTTTCGATAGCATTTTTTAAAAAATATATTGACTAAGGATATATTAAGTATGGCATATTTAAAGTTTATATAGAAAATAAGTGTAAATTGCAAAAGGTTATTCATAATTAGACATAATTTTATTATACCATGTGCTTGACATGTAATGTTTTCTATAGTGCCGTACGTGTTGCCAAGGCAACGAGTCGTTTACGCGCCAACATTATATATGTACTTGGAGATATATAAATAAATAATCTATATAAATAGGTAATCTTTATACGTTATCTTTATATATTTATATTTGATCATAATGAACAAAAAAAAATATTATTTGTATCAAAATAAATATTTGTTCAGCACTTCTAACAAATTCATGCACTCGCGGTATTTTCAATTATATTAAAAATCTATATACAAAAATGTCTCGTAGCTCATTAAATGAGTGAGATACAAAGGCACAGCCGAAACCATTTGGCTTGGAAAACTGAAATTGGGAATGCAAGTTATTTTGGAAATACATGAAAGCTGTGAGGGAGGACTTCTATTCTATACCTATAGTTATATGCTGCAACTTCTCTCTTCATAGTTGACATCACAAAAAGTAATAAGTTAAGTACCCCAGTTAAACACTTTAAAAACATTTAATTTCATATTTCCTTTTTAAAAACGATTATTTTGTTCTAAAGGTAGTTTTACAAACAGAATTAAAATTAATAATTAAAATAACAATATTAACAAGTTAATACTGAGCGGCGGCTCTTTACGCGTTGCACTACATAAGAACATGCTCGCCAGCATATAATTTTATATACTGAAGTATATAATAGGCGTGTGCGATGGGTATTTTCACTAGTGCAACTCGACGTTGTAATTCACCGATAAATGCATACAAAAGAGTTCCGTAACGGATAGAGAATGCTACGGAATATGTGGGTGTATTAAATATTTTTTATTTAAATGTTTTTGATAATCATATATTTAAGATATTTTCTTATACATTAATAAATATTAATTATCTCTGCTCTTAGAAATTCTGAAACTGCACTCATCTGTCCCTCAAAGAAAGGATGATTTTCTAAAAAAAAAAGGATAATTATTGGTTAAAAATAGTAAAATACAGAAATAATTATTATTCATTATTGAAACATGTATAGTGAATTATGGTATATTTTTAGGAATCTTCAACTTGGTATATTGATAAAATAATAAATGAATTTTGAGATCAAAATGTATGTGTAAATAGTATTAGCAAATTACAAACGTATTTTTTTTTTAATTTTTAAAGTACATATCAGTTTACAATGTTGGTACTGTAGCCTACTAGTTGCTTGCTTAAAAAAAGATCATAAATACAAATAAAATACTTATTTCGATTAATGTTTTCTACGTGAGTGTCAATCACGTCTAAAGAAAAATACCTATCTATTTATTTCGATAGCATTTCCTAGAGACTTTTATTACTTTAGGGCTAGTCGTGACGCAGTGGCACAAGCGTGTGACTTTAAACGACTGGTTGTGGGTTCGACTCCCACTCGAGGAGTGGAAATATTTAATATTTCTATTTTCATCGCTCTGGTATCGAGGCAAAGCAAGGCGTTAAATTGCGCCATTTAACACGCAATATCGGCCTCCGAATTCGGCGGAAAGTGGGGAAAGGAGTGTCTTAGCACTTGGTTCCCTCTGCTTACCCTGCGGAGTGCGGAATACAGCGTGAAGCTTAAAAAAAAGAGACTTCTATTTAAAACACTTTCTTATTTATATCTATATGTGATTAAAAAAAATCACATTACTCATAATGTATATTAATAAGATAAATGAAAACTGATATTTAAATTTTTTATGTAAGTTTTTATTATTTTGACAATGTTTTACGAATTGCCTTCTTGCTTTTTGTATTTTTTCAGTGTAACATATGTGTAACTGTATATTATAGTAAAAGCAACTTTATGTGTTCTATGTTTAAAAGAAACTTTTATTTTATTTGTAAGTTTTGTTTATTTAATTTTTCTTTAAACTTTTTCCCGTATAACAGGATAGTCAAGGAGAATCTAGTGCGTACTTTCTCTCGTTCACCAGAGAGGAGAAATGAAAATAATTAAGTTGTAACCATTCTTCCTCGTGATATCCACGACTAATCGCTCATTGCTTTACGATGACCTTTACTGTAATAGAAATAGATAAATAAAAATCGGTAAATAAATAAAATAGTAATATTTCGACTCCACACACATCTGTATCCACGTTTCGGCCACCGATCCTCACGGGAGGTAATTATGCATGGGCGCTTTTTAGCGCGTCCACGAACGAATAAAATATAAAATGGGAACGGCTAATGATTACGTTATTTACATATTTTTTTATTCATTATTAATGTAACCCTGCGCTGAATATAATTTTGCATATATAATTATATGAATATAGGTACATATGCTTTTCATTATAGGTAAATACTACTTTAACTATACGTTAAAGGTATACTTGCTAACAATTTTTGAGTAAAATTTTGATATACACATACATTATCGTGTTTTTGGTTAGAGAATTTATATTAAGAAATAAGTCGTATATAATGATGTCAAAACTATATTTGTATTTAAAATAATTAAGTAGTTTAACCAAATCTATACTTTAAACTTCGAAATGAAGACTAGAGAAGCGATTAAACTGTATCTATTTATTGCACAATGGCTATTTTTACTTATAATTTCATTATACGCATGGAAATTTATAAAATATATTTATAACTACAGTTTATACTGTACTTACTTTTGGTTTATACCAAATCAAAATATTATTTATTCCTCGAAAATACACTATTACAACACTATCAAATCGTCAGATAACAGAAAATATCATCACACTCAGTCCTGTAAGAAGCAGCTGCTGTCAGCATTGTCAGTCCTACTGTATTATAGAAATATTGATAATGATCACCTTACAGGATTCGAACCTGCACTCATACGTGCAATCAGAAAACTCTCTTTTATCTAAAAAAAGCTCAATTATACTGTCTGAAAAAAACCATATAAACTTTTTGTCGAGATTTATTATTGTTTTAGTCAAAATAAAACGAAAACCGTATGGAAAAATGTATTTCTTTATATATTTTATAATACTCTGATTAATTATTATTAATAAATTGTAATTATAATATATTGAACAGCGCCATCTAGTATAAAAGCTTGTTACTTCAAACTTTTATGGAAGCTTGCATCCGAGCTCCTGATGTTTTTAACGCTTGTAGAGGACGCCTGTGTTGCTTTTTTACTATTTAAACATATTAACTCTAATATAATTATACTTTGACGTATAATTTTTTATAGTTAAGTAATAAAATAATTTTATCTTCTTTTTTTTTAAATATGCCGATTTCTTATCATTTAAGTACTTATTTGAGTAATTATGTAAATTACAGTAAAAATAAACAAAAAAAATATTAACTGTATTCTATGCGTTATGTTTATTAGAAAATTTTACAGTAATCATAGTCTTGGAAATGTTTCTACATTGACCTAGGACTAGCTTTTAAATAAAAAATCATATTTAATTAATTTTTATAAACCACAATTGTGTAGTTTACCTTAGTACTTAGTAGTTAGCATAGTTAGAGGTTAACGGCGACTACACATAATCATTGTAGTTTAACAATTTACCTAAATGAATACTCTAGAAACGCGGATTATGAACGGATCTAACTAGAATTTATATTAAATTTATTTTATAACGGATTTAAGGAAAAACTGATTATTTAAAAGTACACAGATTAACTAATGAAAAATAATTAACAGTCGTTTTATTATTATGACCATTGATTGAAAAAAAATCGTAAAATCCTTTACTTTACCGGCTTGCATATATATTCAATTAATTAGTGTCCAGTGACAGAATAGATACCTAATTATGATCATTAATTAGTAGTTATCTCTCCTGGAACTGGGTTAAGCCCGTGGATTCTGGCTTAATAATTGAATAACCTTACCTCTAAACAGGCAATTTACTAAGTGAATTATATAAGTCTGTAATGTATATATTTTTTTGTCAAAATTATATTTTAAAAGGCAAGGCATATCATACAATTAAATTGTTTTCTTATCTATATGGTAGTTTTTATTTATTTGTTAAATTGATCGCTAACAGAATACATATGTATATTGTTACAATGTACATATATATTCTGTTTAGTATAAGTATTAGAATGAGCCTTTTGTTTTCTTTTTTTTCGCTGGGAAATGCAGTTTACGCAGACCATCCGTACGCATCGCAAGCAGAACTGCTATGCTTATGGATGATACTGTGGGACTCACTGGTGAGTTCGATACTACCCACTAAAACCTAGCGGAAACCCTTTCCACCCTCGTGAGACGTCACAGGTTCACTTGCGCATTCCACTACGACGCCTCGGTAAAACAGAAAGAGCCTAAATTATGCCCTAATTATAAGCAACACTTATTTTTTACAGAACAACGTCATAAATAATTACAAGGTGACAAAAATATAAAAAAAATAAATAGCTTCACGCTATATCCCGCACACAGCAGGGTAGGCAGAGGGAACCTAGTGTTAAGACACTCCGTTCCCCATAAAAATATAGGGGTTGGTTTAATTAGTAGGCAGCTTATAAATAAGCTTTATTTTTATAATTTTTTTTTAATTACAAAGTAAAATGATAAACTCATCATATTATTATTACTTGTGCATAATTCTTAAAAGATCATATTAAGTCTGATAATAGGCATATTCTGACCCAAGATAGTTTTAAATAGTTTTACATTAAATATTTTTTATAATTTAGAGTAAATACTAACGTATATAAAAGTTTTATAATATTTTATAATATTTTATAATATTATTACCAAATTTTACATCCAAAATAAGATAGACAGGTACCCCACATTATTCAGTACTCAACTAATTAATCAACCTAAGCCTATATTTACTCACGTGCGCCCAGTGCAGGGTGGCCGGAACTATAAATTGGTGTAACAAAAACGGACTGAGGAAGCTCGCCGGTGGGCCGCGGTCGGTGTCGGGTTCACTTCCCGGTTGGTCGTGTGCTTTAGTTTTTATTACGTTGTTATGTTATTAATATATATTATTTTTTCTTATTTAGAGTGACTTTTTATGATATAGTTAGGTATATTTTATTTTGAATATAGGAGCTATTTCGAAAGTAGGTATCTGTCAGCAATAAATCTGTATATCAAAATCACTTTAAAATAAAAAAAGGTCCCGCTGAGTTTCTTGCGCCGCTTCTTCTCAGGTCTGAGGCATTAACTTTAGTGAACCGGTGGTAAACTCTTTGACATTCAAAAAATGAAGCATGTAACTTCTTATTTTGAATAAAATTATTTGATTTTGAATTGACTTTAGGAGCAGAAAGTAAAATGGCAATTGTGATGCAGTGTGCGATCCTTTGTCTCTAAACTTGATGGTTGTATGTCCGATTTCTCCTGAGTAGTCAGGAGTACAATTATGTTTAAATGATTAATTTCTCCACTCCACAGCATTGAGATCCTAAACTCAATATGCAATATTTGAGATTCAGGTGTACAGTGGAGGACTGAGTATTTTGTCAGTAAGTTCTCTCTGCCTAGCCTGCTATGCGGGCGTGCAACGAGCAAAGCGTAAAGCTGAAAAAAAAAGAAACAATTCTATCACTTTTTAAAATATTAATATTGTTTAAACGGTAAGGGCTAAATATGAACACTAATTTACGTGACCTGTCAATAATCGACGTTTGAAACCTAAATTTATTATATAAACACAAGTGAATTTGACCTGTGAAAGACACAAGTGAAGAATTGTTTGACCTGATACCTGCTGCTGAATTCTCCAACCGCACAGTACGTGCCAGGTTGAAATATCATCCTCACCACCTGGATACCTGGCACTCCAGTACTGTGCGGTTTCGTCGTCATTTCCTTCCACACACCACTCAACTGTGGAATGGCTTACCAGCGGCGGTGTTTCCAGGTCGATACGACATGGGTACCTTCAAAAGGCGCCCTCCTCCACCTCAAAGGCCGGCAACGTCCCTGTAGCTCCTCTGGTGTTGCACGGGGCCGTGGGCGACGGTGTTCACCTATCATCAAGTGACCCGAACGCTCGTTTGCCTTGTCCTTCTTTATAAAAAAAAAAAAAAAAAGAGTGAATTGATTACTCTTGCATTGTAACCAGCTTTTAAATTAACAGAACAGAACAGAATTCTGTCTAATGTATGTTAAAGACCTAATGGTCTTTACAGTGTAAGAAGTAAAAAGGACACTCCGTTTCCCGTTTTCCGTAGAATTTTGGAAGCATTGCGTGTTAAGTATCCAAAACTTTATACGCGCGGCGTTCTCGCTATAGTGTAGAAAATATTAAATTTTTCCATCCCTCGAGTGAGAATCGAACAGACAACCAGTCAATTTACAGTCACACTTTGTGCCCCTGCGCCTAGACTGGCCTCAAAAAAGATACATAGAAGAAAAATTAAATGCGCTGGTACTAGCTACTACTAAAAGTAATTAGGTATAATAAAAGAAATATATAGTGTTTAATATTTTAGCATATATTTATTGACATAATATTTTATCTGGATTAGCAGTTTATGATGTTTGTTCGGCCGTTTCAAATAAATTGTGAATAATAAATGAATCTGGTTAGAAATTAAAAATGAAATAGAGTAAAATTTATAAACAGGTATCTACATATTTCATGTACATTTTATTTATAAATGATTTTTTCTTTACAGACAATCAAATCTAGTTAATCTTTTTATTGTATTAGACAAATGAACAGTTTTGATAAAAAGCACTTATTATATTATGCGGAAAATTTTAACACTATATAATTCTTAATATTCTTTGTGGAACGGAGTGTCTTAAAATTATGTTCTCTGCTATGTGCGGGATACAGTGTGAAGCTATAATTCTTTAGTTTTAACTCGATTAGGAAAACATCTTTATTCTGTGATATATAAACACAGCCTATTTAATCCAACTGTTTTTATTAAAAATACGAAGATTTTTTGTTAAATTCCACGCAGAAAAAGTAACGGACACAGCTACTTGCAGCAATAAAACATAAAATCTTTACTAACACAACAACTACATTTGTTCCAGTGTATAAACTCGACATTTTAGAAGAGTTATTAGTTAACGTCAGTCGACAGACGTGAACTCGTCGGCTCAAAACTCTGGCCATTTCATAATTTCCCTCTCCTACCGCTCAATTATTCACCGGACCTGTGATCGTCGGAATATTACACATGTAACAATGATTTGTTTATTTGAAAGCTTAAAAAGCGTTAAATTTGGGTGCTTTTTGGACAACTGTTTTATATTTTGCCTGCGTTTAGTTATTTACTTCCACAAGAATACTCGGTGGAGGGGAAATCAGTACAATGTCTGTTTACCCACAGGTAATTCCGGTTTAGGAGTGTTAGATTTGGGCAGTAATCGTTTTATTTACACGACCGCGGACCTTTATGCTGGTTTGGAAATTAAATTTTGTTTGAGGTTATGTAAATCGCGTGATGTGTACCGTGTTTTAGGTTTTATTGGTAAAATGTTTAAATTGACTGTTCAACTGTTTAGAGTCGATCTAAGCTTATTAGTTATGATAGCTACTGAGATTTTCTAAATTTTTTGGCAGATTATTTTACAATAGCAGTTTATTTTGGTCTTTTTCTTAGGTTTACGCTTTTGCCTTAGCGAGTAGTCAGATAGAAAAAATACACTTTCCGCCGAATTCGGAGGCCTGCGTGTTAAGTGGCGGAACTTAACGCCGCGCTTTGCCTCGTCACCAGAGCAAAGAAAATGGAAATATAATTTCCACTCCTCGAGTGGGAATCGAACCCACAACCAGTCGTTTACAGTCACACGCTTGTGCCACTGGGCCACGACTGGCCACAGATAGAACTTTACCGTTTTCCACTTTCCACCTGAAATTGAGAAATTACTCGTTCAGTAGCTAAACTTAATACCGCGCTTTCTCTTGTGTACCAGAGTAATCGAAACTAATGTAAATATAATGATTGGTCTCAAGTGAATATCGAATTTATGAACCGTGTTTACTGTTAAACTGTCCCATTGCGCCACGTTTTCCACTCATTTGATCTAAATAGTGTGTTATATAGGTGTTTTTTTTTTTCTAAATAATAATTAAGATGTTACTTTTTTAACTAAATATATTTCGATAACATATCGAGATATATAAATAGTATATTCTTTAGTACACTTAATATTAGTATTAGACAGGCCTAAAATGTAAAAAATTTTTATTTTCACATCCAATTTTTTTACATAAAAGGTCCCTCAAATACCAAACAAAAAGTTGAACTAGCATCAATCGGCACTTTCGCGTGACCATTTCCGACGTATAGATTTATCGATCACATGTCGATGTCAGCGGTCGTCCGCCGTGATGTTTGTTTTGGGGCAAAAAATTGGTGCCAAGCTGTCTGCGACCACCTTTTTGTAGGCCTCGGGTTTCTCGATGCGTGATGGGATACCACCGTATGTGATGCTATAGGAAATTAACATTTAGTTTAAATATTTAGTTTGAGGAAGATATTTAGATTATAGATAATGACGTTTCTGTGTAGATATGATAATTTTTTGAAAAAAATATTAGATTTTTAAATTGTAATTTAACATTATTTTCATTTAAATTTTTACCTCACACAGGGAACCCAATATCAAGACACTCCCTTCTCCACTCTTCGTCAAAACGCGAAACGTTACGCATTGTTCACCGAAGAGGAAGAATCAAAATAATTTAAATATACCTAATAATTTTCCTGAGCGAAAGTGCCTTCGCACATAAATAACCTTAAAGGTAGTTTACTACAATTTAAAAAGATATGTTAGTATAGACTTAGCGACAGACTTTAACGTCACACTTGGACTTAAGAAACAATTGTAATACAAAAGATTTTATCGTATCTTAGTACGAAGAAAATACGAGCGTAGAACGGAGAATGGAAAGGCGGAAAGCTAAAAAAAAATCTTATGTCTAGACTGGAACTTGAAGTCTGACTAAACAAAATTATTTTAATTGGACCAATAAATACAGTTATTATAATATATTAGCATAAAATACTAAAATGCCTCATACCATTTCTAATAAAGTGCCATCTCCACCATCTACGCTTATATTCGTGATATTTGACGTATGCGCGTAATGAAATGGAGTGTGTGTTTATTAAGTTAATTAAGCCGTTCTTGAGACGGGGACGATCAGATTTGATAATATCTACTTCTATCTAATGTCTATAATGCCATACAAGTTTGCAAAATGTTAATTATTATAATGAACTGCTTTAGTCACGGAGCTTCAAGCTTTCAAGGGAGAACCTAGTGTTGATACATTCCGTTCTCCACTTCCTGTCTAAATTTATAATGTTTTTGTTTGACTATTTAGTGGTAATATTCAGCTTTTTATCTTGTTAGGCCTTTTTTTAACAAAATAGCTTCACGCTGTATCCCTTGCGGGATAGTCAGACAGAACGGAGAGACAAATGCTACGTCCCTGCACACTTCTCTCACCTCGTCCACTGTTATTAAACTCTTCATACGCGCCTTCAATGAAATACTTATGTAATGATCGCTTATTGGGCTATTTGGGGATTTAAACGACTAGTTGTGGGTTCGATTCCCACTCGAGGAGTGTAAATATTTAATATTATAATTTTCTTCGCTCTAGTATCGAGGCAAAGCGAGGCGTTAAGTTCCGGCACTTAACACGTAATGCCTCCGAATTCGGCGGAAAGTGAAGAACGGAATGTCTAAACACTACGTTCCCTCTGCCGACCCTGCTGTGTATAGGACGCAGCGTGAAGCTAAAAAAAAAAAAAAAAAAAAACAGTGTTCACTTATTACATAAATTTGTAATAGGTACGTACAAAGGGACTTTATTGTCCTTTAAACACTTAAGGAATGATTGATTTTATGTTAATATAAATATTTTTTTATTATATAAGGGTCATTGTACTAAGTAAAGGTAGTAGATTTATATAAAAGTCATATGTCAAATGTATGGGAGAAGTGTAATATTTATTAAAAAATTTTGTCGTATTTCTACAACACATCGAGTTTCTGCCCTTCTTATTTTTTTTTAACTTCACGCTGTATCTCGCACAAGATAGGAAGAGGGAACCCAATGAGAAGGCACTCCGTTCCCCACTTTCCACTGAATTCTGGAGACATTACGTGTTAAGTGGCGGAACTCAACGCCGTGTCGAATTCGAGGGAATCGAACTCACATCCACTCGCGTTTACATTCACACTTTGTGCCCCTGCGCCACGACTGGCCTCTTCTTCTTATAAATTATTTAAGTATGCCAAACTTCATAGCCCTACCACATAACTTTCGTAAAAAAGGGTTAAGTTTATCCTTCATGTATTTATTAATAAATAATAATCAATATTCTCTTAACCAAGAGTATTTTAAACCCAAAAAATTGTTTACATAACTTTTTAATTTACTCAAATAATCACATTAACACAACAGAATATAACAAAGTACTAAGCATATGAAATTTAATAAACTGGAACAATAATGAGACATTATTAGCGAAGCTCGTCATATTTAACGTTTGAAGAATCGGCTTCCTCACTCTAATGAAGCGAGGGGAAACAATTTGTTAGCAGAATGTGTGTACAATGTATGTACTTATGTACATGCGAATCGCTATAGATTAATTTTAAGAGAATTTCCTTTGTTGTGCCTCTTGTTGATCATATTTAACTTTTATATGTCATAATAATGTATTAAATAAGTTGAGGGTGTTGTGGCGCAGTTGACTGTTTAAATTAAACTATTTAATGGTTCTAAATTCATTTTTGCCATTCATGTGGCCAGTCGTGGCCCAGTGGCACAAGCGTGTGACTGTAAATGACTGGTTGTGGGTACGATTCCCACTCGAGGAGTGGAAATTATATTTCCATTTTCTTCACTCGGGTGTCGAGGTAAAGCGCGGCGTTCAGTTCCGCCACTTAACACGCAAGCCTCCGAATTTGGCGGAAAGGGGGGAACGGAGTGTCTTAACACTAGTTTCCCTCTGCCTACCCTGCTGTGTGCGGGATACAGTGTGAAGCTTTAAAAAAAATCATATTTCACATGTGATTTTACTCCAATTATTATAAAAGTTTCATTTCTTTTGTAAGTAGGTTTTTTTTTAAATCTATTGCTATTTTGTTTAATATATCTCGTAGTAATGTGTAGCGTCGAAGACAGCATTACATACAGGTAGAGTGGTTGCGACTATCGTGGCACAATGGTACAGCGTCTGACTGTAAACACAATTGATGGTAGGCCGGAGGAGTGACTATATTTAAATTACTTTCATTCACCATTCTGGTAAGATGAGGTTGAAGTCCGCCGCTTAGCACATTAAGGAAAGAGTGTCCTGACACTAGGTTCTCTCTGACTACACTACTATGCAGAAAAAGGCATGAAGCCGTGTTTTTATCTTTCTTTTTAATAACTAAAATAAAAAAGTTATTGCAAAAGTTATGCCACATTTACTTTAAGATTCTAGTTCGAAGAAAAGATTGCCAAAAATTAAAATTCATTATTCTACACTTCAACAAATTCAATCAATCTACATCCAAGTCGTTTTCATTCAATAAATCCGAAAACTGTCCCAAGACGACAGCTACACCGTTCTTAATGAACACAACACTCTACAAACTATAATGCGCCATCTAAATGCACCGTCGACAGGCATAAACAATTGAAATAATTATCAGGATAAGCCTCCCGGATCAACAAGAAAACCCTCGAGATTTCAACCCTTCTGAGAACCTGACAGCATCTTATGCAAATTCTCAAAATTTAGTATTGTGAACTATTTTCTTAAAGTCTTTTTCAGATATTGGAAAATATACTCTATGAATATAAATGTAGAATTGAAATCAGTTTAGCAAAGTAATGTTATATGACATTTTTGGTAGTATATATGCTAATGGTTGCTCAATTGGCCCGAACAGTAAGTTATGGAAACTTATGTTTTGTTTAGTCCTTGGATATTCATACTCTATTGAGATAACACTTTTGTATACATAAGTACAAATATTATTATTAGTGTTCAATTAAAATTAAAATACAGTTATAATTTTACATTTTCTAATAGGATAACTTAGGCTTCTTATATAGGCTCTATGTAAAAAAGCACTGAAACTGAAAACTCAACAATAATGATTGTATTCTTATCAAATACTACTTTGGATTAGAATATCTTAAATAGAGAAATATTCCTTCATCGACCTTGTTAACCATTGTTTACTACATGAATTTGACGAATGAATGGATTTAAAGAATGCAGTGACTTAATACCAGCTCTTCTCTCCTTCCTTTTTTACTCATACTATATGGGAGATGCGCTAAAACATTAATGGTCAATCAGATTTATATAACTATATTTTAAATTGCTTGTCTTACTTAGTTATACAAATATACCGTATTTTCGTTTAATATAAAATAACTAATTTTATAATTCTCAGTAATGTTTTTAGAAAGATTTAATACTTATGAAGGAAGCAATAAAATGTTGTACGTACATCGTTATTTCAATGTAATATTTATACTTGCATAAACAAATAAACATAAATCTCTACTTGAGACACTCCGACAAAGAGACCCTAGTGTTAAGACTCTGCGTTCTTCGCGTTTTGCCGGAAATCGCGACATTGCATGTTCAGTGGAACTGCGTATTGTTTTAGGCACCGAAAGATTAACATAATTGAAATATTACGATTCCTCAAGTGAAAATCGAACCCACAACCATTGCGTTTATACTCCCACGACGGAATAAGGTAAATATAAATATAATTTTATATTTCTCAGTAATGTTTATACAAAGATTTAACACTTAGAACGGAATCAATAAAACGTACCTACATCGTTATTTCAATGTAATACTAATCTCGCATAAACAAATAATAAACATAAGCTGGCAAATCACTCAACTGTTAAATGCGGTCGAATGTTCTTACACACCACGTACACTGTACGAAAATAGGTATTTTGACGATTTCCTGTTAACCTTTGTGAATGTTTTGAAGTATTTATTAATAAAACAGTTATTGGATAAATATGTAAATTGTATTAAAATGTATATTTATTGATTTAGATTATATTTTTCTTATAATTCACTTAGGTAGATTAGATAAAGTAAAGAAAGGAGACAATAGAAAAACGGTGACGGTAGGTTTATTGCATGTAGTAATCACATAAATGTAATATATGACTATTTATTAAGTAAAAATAAAATTATTTTTTGTAATATTTAAAGCAACGTTGCTAACACATGCCGTAATGGTCTAATACGTTTATGTAAAAGAATTAAGAAACACTCATATTTTAATATGAAAGCTATGGCAGCTTCACGTTCTTTCATGCATAGTAGCCAGAAAAAACCTATCATTAAGATATTTCAATTTCCACTTTCCACCCAAATTCGTGACAGTCCATGTTGCATTGTATATGATGTTTAAAGGTACCGAGCTAGAATCGAACCCACAACCAATCGAGCTTCCAATCGAACGCTAAAAAATCCTAAATTAACAAAATATATAAAAATATACTAATAAAAATACTGTTTATTTTCATAGAAAGCACCCTATCTGCACGAGTATCAACATTTAACGAGATAGGAAGTGGTTACATCAAAAAGATATCTATTTCTCGACGAGTCTGAGGGGCCGTTACGAAATAATTTCGAATCAAAGCCTGCTTGGGTGGCCGCCGATAACAATTATTGTTTTCGCCGGGAAATTTGAAAGGAAACACCGCCAAATATCTAATTGGAATTTGTAATTAGACTTCTAAAGCCGAACGCGGACTAATTAGTTTTCGATGGGGAGAGCATTTTGTTTAAACTTGCGTTGTGTTTTCGGGTGCGTGTGTTAACGAGTTGTTCAAATTTTAATTTAATTTAATTTGATTTTTGTTATGTATTTTATGGTGTAGTTTATTTTCTTCTTACGGTGACCTATGGCGCTATAGGACACTGTTTTATTTTTAACGCGATTGGTAGCAGATTCGATTTCCACTCGCAATGATTACATTTAAAATTATTTCATCTCTCCGGTCTGGTAACTGAGACAAAGCACAGCTTTCGATTTGGCTACTCAGAATCGAGTGATTACTCGATTGTCGGGTGGTGAATGGAGTGTCTTGCCACTAGGTTTTGTCTTTTATATGTACCTACTTTTAGTTACAGCATCTTGATCTATAAAACATTAACAACAGATGAATTGGTCATGATTTAAGTTAAACTTATCCCAAGTCTAAGACATTTAAAGAAAACGTATAACGAACTGAACGCAGCAGGATTCGAACCCGCGCCTCCTGAATACCGTCCAGGCGCTCTCCCCACTGAGACATGCGTTCTACTATCCGCTGCATCGAAATTCTTATACGCTTTATTATAACTTATTTTTTGTTAGCATCTCTGTAGAGAGATTTTTACAATTTCTGCTGCCCAAAGATTATTCTAAATTTTTATACGTTTTCTTTAAATGTCTTTTTCAATTTTCCTAAGTGTGAAATAACACTTTAAAAATGTTTAAAAGTTATCCCAAGTCTGCTAAAATATCTATTACTAAACACGAAAAAAAAAAATACTTTGTATACGTATACCGGAATTTAACTACTCCATAGTCGAATTTGATTAAAATATGTAGATGAATTGAAAGAACTATTATTTTACAGTAACATCTTTTACTTTCCTTATTTTTACACAATTAGAAATAACACTTTTTTAATCCGATTAATCGCGTTTATTTAAATACATTTAAAAAAACCCGACTCAACCAAACTACTGCAAAGTTTTTGAATACCAAAAATGTACGCAATTAATCCAATTAAAATAATTTTATTTCGTTATGTGCAATGTTAGCTGACATAAGTACAATATCAAATATAATTTCTAAATGATTAGTTAATGATGTTAAATATAAGAATTAAATATCATAAAGGGCGACTATAATTTGCATATTAGCCGCAATATTGTGGAGAGTTTAGTATGCAAATTATAATCACATTTCAAATGGCTCACACTACGACGTTTTAATTAGTTTACAAATATAATACTGTCATATCAATAAATACGAAATGTATATGTAGCTATTGATAATTTATACGAAATAAGCTTGAAATTTCCTACTCCCTTATTAATTATATAAGTTATCCTCTTAACTTAATATATTTTATTGCTTTTTTTGCAGCTTTATGTATAATATATTTTTAAAACTTTATGTGTTATCGGTGCCCCTGGAAAGCGTCCAAGACGCGTGTGTTAGAATCCCACTGCGTTTACATTTTTATACGTTTTCTATACGTTTTCGTTGTGATTCCCACTCGAGGAGTGGAATTATTTAATATTTCCATCTTCTTCGCTCTGGTGTCGAGGCAAAAGCACGGCGGTTATTTCCACACCTAAGTTCGATGGAAAGTGGGAAATGGAGTGTCTTAACACTAGGTTCCCCTTGCCTACCCTGCTGTGCCTTGCCTACCCTGCTGCGGAATACAGTGTAAAGCTAAAACATATTGCTTCTCAGCTTCATATATTCTTAAAACAGGATAGATTGTCAGGGCCTAAGAACAGGGCTTAAGACACTTCGTTTTAAGTTGAGTTTAATTGAATTGAAAATTATTTGCTTCACGTTAAAGTATATGACACGATTGCGGTGAAATTATAATCTTTTAAACACAATGGCGTCAAATCTTGTAGCAATATTTGAGATTATTTTAAAATGTATACTTCTCACATTTATATTTATACTTTTCATTCTACTGAAGTACATTAGATTCATTCACCAAGCACACAGACTCTTTAAAATGTGACAAAATTAGTTTTTTTTAGCTTCACGCTGTATCCCGCACACAGCAGGGTAGGCGGAGGAAACCTAGTGTAAAGGCACTCTGTTCCCCACTTTCCGCCGAATTCGGAGGCAACAAAAGTAGATAACAGATTTTTATATGCATCTTCACCCCTTTTTCTCATGTAGCAGAAAAATCAAAGAGATATTAATGTCAACACACTTCGTGCTCCACTATAAGTTTCATACTACTTCAATTATAATATATACACTGCCCTGTTTTAATCTGTATGCGCTAATATAAATAATGCTTAGGAACATTCAAAATCACTTAACACCCAAGGCAACGCGGAGGCAAGCTCCGAAATTCCACGGAAAATGGAAAACGGAGTGTCATAACAGTAGGACCCCACTACCTGTAGCGGGATACATGGTAAAGCCAAAAAAAGAAAAAAAAAGACATTCAAACAATTCTCACTCTCCACTGTAATAAGGAAAACCTGGCATTGACTTCCACTAACTTACGAGTATCAACAAATTTCGCCGAACCATTAAAAATGCAGTACTTTAATACTAGGTTATTTCGGCTAAAAAATATAATAATAAAAAAGTAAACATCCCATCACCTGTTCCCAAAAGTCCAGATCGGATAAAATTAGTCCGAAAACACGCATAAAACACGAGGGGAGCAATTTTCTAAACCCTTTCAAATAAATTGTAAGTGCGATTTTCATTACACACGTAGGTGTACATATATGTAGGTACGAGTGATGTTCTCAGACGGAAGGTGACCGGGCCGCTTGACCGACGGAAGAAAGGGCTCATTTTCATTAGGCAACTAAGCGGCAGAGAATTATATGTAGATTTATATAGCGTAAAAGCCACTGGTTGCGAAAGTTTTAATGTGTTTTATTATATTTTGTTCTAATTCATGCCATTTACGCATTATGTTATGTATTGACGGTCCTTTATAACCTTTTTCATATTGCTTGACCAGAAAAATGAAAGTGTTTTAATTTTATTATATTAATTGATTAAATATTCGGGATTCCTATAATTTATATAATGGTAGCACAAGATATGAAATATATATGTACATTATTATTAGATATACATTATAAGCCATGGAAACAAGATCTGAATATTAAGAAATAGTTACAATCATTAATTTACTATCTCAAAATTCCTCAATTACATTCATATTCAATCTGAGAATATTGTATATTTTCATGAGAAAGATAAATTTACATAAAGATTTTGCTAAGAAGTCAACACACTCGGAATAGAAACAAGATAACTTTTTTTGTAGGCTTATAAAAAAGATTATTTCAACACCAATTTTCTCTCCCATTAAATTAAATATATTAATCGGGCAAGAATCTAACGACAAAATTTAATATTTAAACATCATTCTCCCTCAAACATCATTTTTAACGCACAATTGCAATACTTCAGTAAAATATACAAATATTTAATTAGACAAAACTAGTTTGAGAACCAGTGGTCACGTTAACGAGCGGCAAGGGCGAGTCCAGTGGCTACCCCTTTCGTTTGAAGCTCGAGGCACTTTTTGCACCGGCTACATTCCGCTAAGGAACCACGCAAGGCATCTGCAAGGCTACTCTAAGCTATGCATGCTGTTATATGTATAAACATAGGTGTAATGTGATTACTGTGTGTTTTGTTTTATTTAGAGGCGTGTGGAACAGTGTGACAGCCTCTGACTTTATCTGTGGGTTGTGGGTTCGATTTCCGCTTGGAGGAATTATTATACTTTTATTTTAGATTACTTTAATTTCTCCGCTCTGATCCTTACACAAGGCACGGTGTTGAGTTCCGCCACTTAACACCCAATTTCTTGGATTTTGGCTAAAATGGAGAATAGAGTGTTTTTATACTAAGTTCTTTTTGTCTATTCTGTAAGGGAATCAGTGAAAAACTTTATATAGCAATTCAGAGTAGGAAAATGTTTTGATGATAATTAGAGATTCTATTATTATGTGATTTTTTTATTTGAAATATTTTTTTTTACTCCTTCTCTTTCGACAGAATTAGTAATATGCCTTGCCATAAACTTGCCCCACCTGCTGGTCAATAACTGTAAAATGGAAAAATAATACATCATTTAGTTTTTGCGAAAATTATATTTACGAGTACTAGTTGAAGTTTAGAGTAAAGCAATGTTGCAAATTATTTTCATAGCTTCAGTTTGTTTTCGAACTTCACATTGTTGTTCACATTCATGTTCAAATTAAAATATAACGCGGCCTAAAATATTTCCCAATAACTAAATACAGAGTAAAAGTTATTAATTAAGATTTAAAACGAATTTTATATACGGAGATTTAAAAAAAAATTAAATAGCTTCACGCTATATCCCGCACACAGCAGGGTAGGCAGAGGGAACCTAGTGTTAAGACACTCCGTTTTCGGAGGCTTGCGTGCTAAGTGGCGGAACTTAACACCGCGCCTCGACACCAGAGCGAAGAAAATGGAAATATAATTTCCGCTCCTCGAGTGGGAATCGAACCCACAACCAGTCGTTTGCAGTCACACTCTTGTGCCACTGGGCCACGACTGGCCACGGACGTATTCCGTTTAGATTTCAACAAAAAAAAATATATTTAAGATTCTTACAACCAGCGCACTTATTATCTCATGAGGGCGAACACGTTATTGCCATTATCTCTCGACTGAGGCGACTTTTGTTTTAAAACGTAGAAAATTAAAGTTCCTTTTTTCGTTGGAACAATTCTAAACTCGAAACAACTTCTATTTTAGCGGCATCCTCACATGTTTGCGGAACTTCAAAAAGTTCACTCGGGACTTTAAAACAGCGATTCGTTTCACTTTGCTGCCCGCAATTCAGTTAATGCTTTAATTGGAATGACAAAGAAAGGAATGTAAATTCTGATAAGCGTATTAACAATTATATAAGTAGTATAGATGGTACTATTATGATAAGAGTCCATCGTGGCACAGTGGGACAGCTGACTATAAATATAATGGTTGTGGATTCGATTTCTACTCTTCTACATGAGGAGTGAAAATATTTGATATTCCCGTTTCCTTCGCTCTAGTTCAGGGGTAAAGCGTAGCGTTCCGCCATTTTACACGCAATACCTCTGAATTCGGTGGAAAGTGGGGAACGGATTGTCTAAACACTAGGTTTCCTCTGCCTGCCTGATACAGCGTGAAGCTAAAAAAAAAGATTATTTTCTTTAAGTTATTTTTATTTTTCCGCTCTGGTACTTAAGTAAGTTCGTTCATAGTTAAGTTAAGTTCTGTCACTTAAGACGCAATGTGTCCATGCAGGTGAAATGTGGGGAACGGAGTATTATGACAATAGATTCTCTGTTACTACCCTGCTATGCGGAAAAAATCGGCACTCGATTATACTTTTTTCGTAATTACTTGTAACTTTAAAGTAACCGTCGCTCCGGAACAGGTATATCTATATTTTAGCTTTCATAGAAAACTATACAGGAGACCGAAAAAACTGTACAGGTGTTTTTAAATTTTCACTTATTTTACTTTTGGTGATAAATTACGCCGTTCCCTTCTATAGGTATACGTTCTTTTTAGTTTTTATTTATTGAACTATATATTATTTTGGATACTAAAACTTCACATGGTATTCGAACTTATTGAAAGTATCTTGTTATATTTTCTATAAAGTCTTATAAGGATATATTTCTAATAAGATAACATAGGGTAAAACTAGGTAAAACGCCCCAGTTGACAAAACGCCCCACAGCCCTAGCAGGCACATTAAGAAAGCTAGATGATACACGTATTGCACGGAGAGTAGCCATAAGTTGATAAACAACATAGCTAATGTGCACGTGTGGTTTATTACGCTCCCTTAAAAAATATTAATAAATTTAGTGTTTCAGTGAAGTTACAATTTGTGGTAAGTTGCAAACATTTTTTTATATTTTAATACTCATTAAATTTAAGTTAAATTGATATTAACTGTTGAAAATACACATAACATAATAATAACACTTTATTATAAATGTTCGTTAAACGTGATAACTTTGAAATTGAGGCTTTTTTCTTGATAGGGCGTTTTAAAAAGCAAAATTTGCAATACGCCCCACCGCATGTTTTTTAAAATGCCCCCGTACCGAAATTACATAGATACCAATTTATATTGTATTTTAATTACAGAGTATGTCTCTTAAATATAAACGCAAGACTCTTCGAGCTTCTTGGAGGCAATGCGATCTGTATGAAGTAGAAAATGGGAGAGAATAAAGCTTCAAAGCACTTCAAAGTTCCATCTTTGAGAAGCACCTTAAAACTGTTCGGATATGGACATAAATAAAAGCGTTGAATGTACAGAAAATTACTACATAACAAAGTCTTCTGAAGACTGGATTCAAGTTTGACACGTTCACGGTACCACGTTTGTGTAACAACTATGGGCAGAAAGCTGAGAGAGAAGCTGTTAAAAGCAGCAAGATTTGATTTTATTCTATTCAACTATTTTATGATGATTTTAATTTGGTTTATGTCAAAGTTAATTGAAAAGACTGTTATGTTAATCATTAATTTAGAAGACTGGTGTTTTTTATTGTTACAACTTTTCTTTTAATTAATTACTTACAAATGAAAATGTTTTTTTTTTATTTAGAGTTTTTAAGGACTTTTAAGTCTTGCCTTACATTTGTGTTATGTTTGTAAGTTATTAAACTATTGATATATTGTGTTTTTTTACGTTTTGGATAAAATTTAGGTATGGACATATATGAGGACATTTTAAATTGCATGGGGCATTTTATAATACAAAACGAGGCGTATTAGGTAACATGTACCTGATAAAACGCCCCACTCCATGTCTGCAAAAAAATTGAAATAGATCTTTAACCATCGTTCCAATTACATTAAGGTTTTGTAAAATTATTGTTAACGAACCAATTAACGTCCAGGAATAAAAGAAATAATGAAATCTATGATTATTTGGGTTTTATTGAAGATTAAAAAAAAGTGGGGCGTATTACCAAGTTTTAACATATACATTATGGGTTCAGTTCCAAAATTAGATAATTATTTTCTTAAAAAGAGACGAGAAAAATGTGATTGAACTTACTTTTATTGTTATGATAAATACTTTTCATTAACATAAAATAAAAAGTCATCTGTAGAATTTAAAAATTACTTATTACTTAAATAAAAGTACTTTTTACGCCTAAGTTAGACCTTATTTCATCATCTATCTGCCAGTGAAAGTCCGATCAAAATCAGTCCAGCCTGTCCAGAGATTAGCCGGAACGTGCAGACAAAACTGTAAAAAAAATATATTTTGGTATATGTATGTACCCTATATACATACATATGCGACTAGTAAAATAACGGTTACTTAATATTACAAACAGACATTCCATTTTTATTTATTTCTGTAGATAAAGTTATATTTTTAACATTTTATACCATAAATAGTTTATATCTAAAACAGTTCAACGGATTTAGACCTAGACCAAAAAAAATTAAAACGGATTTAGACCTAGACCAAAAATACGAACAATGTACAATCAAATACATCTTAACTGGGCCAACATCTATCATTATACAAGAATTACACATAGGTATATCACTACACATAAACATAAACCACTACAAACATAGTACTACTGAAGATTAAATTCTGTTTCCTTGTGTACCTCAGAATCCAAATGGCCTCAGTATATTATAGTCAAAGCAACATTATAGAGGTAGTCCGATTAATCAGTCCGTGCGTGGTGGCTGGCAATTAGATTTAAGAACAACTGGGCGTCAGGCAGAGAATAGCCTGCATTAATTTGAGCTCCTCTAACGAGGGCGACGGACGGCCTGACCGACTGGGACCTTGCGCTTCTCTGAAATATGTTGAGTCGTGTTTAGTTTTGTCGAGTGTTTTATTTGGATTTGTGATAATTGATGTTTTGTTAAGTTTTGCTCTTTTACCGCCTTAATCGGTAAAGAAATGGTTTAAGTATAGTTTACTTCCGTGAGGAGATAGCACCCGTAACAGTATTGAGAATGTATATTTTGATGATTTCTAGTCATTGTTGTGTTCGGTTTTTTAATAACTCTTTGTGAAGTATATTTTGATCAATATTATGGTGGTAGTGTAAAAATGGCTTTAGTTGTGAATGAAATTGTCATTGGTAGTAGGTACACACCTATTACAAATACATGTATTTTTATATTTCTTATGATATATTCTTTATATATCTGAATTCAAAACTTAGGGAAATTCCTATTGGAAATTTAGGAAAATCATCTATTATTGGTTTCCATATTTCCGAAATTATCCACATGGAAACATTTCATCTTTCTATGCATAGTAGTTATGTGTGTCGGCCATTTAGTCAGTACCGGAAGACTTTCGTAATTAACTGACTAGTTCCTAGGAACTATAATAACATCAATAAACATAATTTATTAATAATAATTATTACATAATATAAATTTAGTCGTCTCTTCGCCATTCCCAGTGCTCTGATATGTCCGGCGTAACAGTGGGCTACGCGTCCACTACGCTATGTTTATTGCAATCTGGCGGCTAAATGCTGCTTATCCCGCACCGTACTCAGCTTGCATCGCCCTTTTACTTTACTGAAATCTAGATTTAAATTATTCTATTTCTAATTGCATCTTACTATAGTATTAAAGAGAATGAACATTATTTTCTTGATTATTTTAGCATTATGATAAAGTTATAAATAAGGGCTACATTAAAGCGTTATTAACCAAATAATTTCAGAATTTTTACCTGCATTTTCGTTGACTATACTTCTATTAAATATTTCTCCATTCAAGATATTAGTTCGAATGTGGGTGGAAAGTGCAGAATGGACTGCCTTGATCCAAGATTCTCCCTGCATACCCTGCTAAGCGGGAACAATACTTATAAAATTTAGTAGCGTTTAGCAAAAGATAAACATTTATATAACTGAAAAGCTAAATCACATTTATTGCTGGATCGATTTGTGTTAGGTAAAATTACCTAAGAGTTCAAAATATCTTATCAATCAAGATATACACTGCAAATAGACGCAGACAGTATTATTTAAATAAATAAATCTATACATCAACTCTGTCTTTATATATGACTACCTTTATTAAGCATTCAGTACATTTATTTTAAACAAATCATTGACGCTAAAGTATTTCGGTTCAACGATAGGTTAATACAATTTCTAATGGCTCACAGAATCTTGCCTCTGGTCAGCAAAGGGTTGTTGAACTATCCCTCGACCCTCGCAAACAATGCGCCCTCTGTGTGCTCGGACTTAAATAAAAGGTTTGATTTTGTGTTGTAAGGGCGCTCCAATATTTGCGAAGCGGACCGACTGATCTGCATACCTTTATTATACTTTAGTAGCTTTGAGGTTGCCTCTGCTTTAAGCTCGCGTCCTTTTTTCTCCATTCTACAGTTTTATTCATGTATTCTGTGATGTATTTGGTGATGTGTATGAAAATTGTATGTGCATACTTTCTATTTGGGCCTGTTGTATTAATTTAATAAATATATTTTTTTATTGTTAATAGCTTCCCTTTTTTGAAACAAAACATAAATAATTTTTGTTTTTTAATATAGCTACTTATCAAATATACGGAAACCTTTTTAAATTGGTATTTTGATACGTCAAGGTCACTTACCCAAGGTTTAACGGCCTACGTAGGTAATATAGTTTTATAAAAATGAAGCATATGAAAGTCTATGAAGTTTGCTATAATTAAAATTTGTATGATGATTCTTCATCTGAAATGTACTTGAAACCAATATTTTTTAAAACAATGTATTAGAAGAATATTGAATTAATAAGATAAATTTAAACTTTTCTTTACTAAACCCTTTACATTTGCATATTGTATTCTTGTATTTTGTTGAAATAAATGAAATATCCCATCTTATACTGTCTAGACTGTACAATAGTACATTTACTAAAGAAGTATTAAGAAAACAACACATTGATGTAATGTGTGATGTGGTATTAATTGAAAACTTAGTAGCCAAGATATCGAACATTTATTATGTTTTTATTATAAACCTGATATACATTTGGATATGCAAAGTTTTTTTAAATAATACATTTTAATTGCTTCAAGCATTATTGAATAATCGACGTATTATTATTTTTTAAATTTCAAATCTATCCACAAATTAAAACGACAAACCCATCCTTTTAACGAAGTTATCACAACATAATATAACAAAACAGTAATTTCGAGTATTCTAGATCTTGTATCCAGTGAAGTTTGAGTCAGGGTGCTTGTGAAAGTGACAGCTGCAGTGAACGGCACTAATGGCTATCAGGAGCTACATGACGCGAAATGAAATGGGTGAGATTTGGAATAGATACGGAAAATTATAAGCTTTAGTACAACGGCACAAGGAAGGCTTTCCATAAGCCGCCCTAACCCAGTTTCGACGACTGAGGCTAGAGGGGGTCCGAAATGGACTGTCTATGCAGTCGGGAGATTCGTGTGAATCACGAAACTTGATATTTATGAGTGATTGTATTGTATTCTTTGTCACGTTATTCTAATTAAGTAGATTTAAGAACAAAAGCTGGATTATGTTTTGTTTATTTTCAAAAGCACTTTTCTTGTTTAATTTTTAGATATTTGTCAGCTTTAGCTTCATGCTTTTGGCCACATAGAAGAGTATTCAGAGAGAATCTAGTGTTAAGGCACTTCGTTTCCCACTCTCCGCCCAAAGTTGAGATTTTGATATGGTGGAAGTCAACGCCGCCCTAATTATTAGTTCAAAACATAAATTTACTTCTGTATGTATATTTCACTACAAAGACAAGCAATAATAGTTTTAGAGAATAGGTACTTTAAGAAAATCTCAAAGGATATTCTAATTAAATTTAACTTTAAATTGTATCAAGATCTAAAAGGCTAACCCTAGACTATACCGTAATCAGATAGAAGATAGTCGGCGTCCCGACGCGTAACAGGCTTCATTAAGTGGAGCTAGCTTGTCCCTTCCTATACTCGTCAGGCCACATTACCGATGAACTGCGGCAATTATACCGGGGATAGTTGGGGGAAAAATAATTTTATGATTTCAGAACCATAGTTACGTAACATTAATTAAAATTTTAATATAAGCTGTTTAAATTAATCTTATATTATAAAAAATCAGATACACGCGTTTTCCCTCAAAACAGGATAGAGAGAACCTAGTGTCAATACACTTTGTTTTCGAACTTGTATTAATATGTAAAAATAGAGTTAACAATATCTGAACTGGTACAATTGTTTTTCATATTATAGATTGAGGGAAACAATTTTCTTAAAATATTAGTGTAGGTTTTTAATTACATTTGAAATTTAAAGAAAAACAAGTATATATTATATTTATTTCAAGGGTTTATTGACAAGGGCTTATTAAGGGGTTATAAAATGACTCTGACTTTTCATATTTGTTTTTTGATGATTTGATCTGATGAGTGTTGTTCATTTCTAGCATATTACACAATTGAGTTGTTCATTTTCTCATTTCCAAATTGCAGAATAGAACATTGAAATTTTGTCAAACATCTCGAATCTCGGGCGTATATTTATGTACCTATATGTAATGATAAAAATATATAGTACGTATTTATTGTCTATGTTAACCGAAGGTCACTGATGACAAAAAATATGATGTAATTAATTAATAACGCTGAAAGATGCAAAGTAGATTAAAAGAAGGACTGTAGGTATGTCAAATATTACAAAATTTTATAAATAACCAAAGTTTAGGAAAAATAACTTAGTTTTTTAAATAAAATAATAGACCACGACACTGATTACACTTCCGTCAACAAAATCTAAATCTCAAATATTTTCTACATACAACTTAGAATCAGGAGTAGCCGACGACGGCCACATCGGCTACCGCCAGCGGGCAGCGGACAGGCGTGCCGGCGTGAGGCAGACGAGTGCCGGCAAGCAGAGCGGCTGCTAAATGCCGCAAGAGCGACCTCCATCCCGCTTGCTCCACCGCAGCGGGCGCACCTCTCGCTCGCGCCGGCGCGAACACGTGTTTATTTGTATGTTTTATCCTTCGGCGGCTTTAAACCCAACCCACCCCGACCGCAAAGTGCGCTCCGCCGCCCGCCGCGCCGCCGCGCCGCCGCGCCCGCCTCTCGCCGCCTCTGCCGGGGCACCGACTCGCCCGCGAAACTTTGTCCGAAGTCGACGAGCGCGGACGCGGACGCGGGCACGGACACGGACGCGGACGTCGCGTATTAATAGCCACCGCGAGCGGATACCGCAACCGAGCGCGACTCGCGACTGCCTCTCCGCTCACACTACACACTGAGTCGCAGTAGGACCGCGCGCCACGACGCACGCACCCGCGTACACACCACACCAATACGCGATACACACGCAACCCCCCTATTAATTCCGATTCGATTAAATTCTCAGTGCCAATTTACGAAATACGAATCCCGTCGAAAGCGAAAGCCACGTGCGTACGATCGTAAATACCGAGCGCAAAAAGTGCCGCCGTCATTGAAACTAGTGAAAAGTTTTTTCGCCGCGCGCGGGGGAGACACCCCTTCGTGCCGGAAAAAATCGGCCCCTCGCGTCCCGCCCGCTCGCCGCCGAACCTTTCATTCACCGGGAAAAAAGTGTGGCAAGGCCGTGTGACGTCACCGCATCTAGTGACCACGCGCTCGTTCCCTAGCAACGTGTCGCACCTCGGCGGAAGGTCCTCCGGGAAGGAGCAGGTGCAGTGCACGATGATGTCGACGGGCGACATGCCGTCGTTCCCGTGGATGTGACCAGTGTGGAGTGCGAAGTGCGATGTAGCAGGTGCGGACGCGGCGGACTCTATGTGCAGCACGCAGCGCGCGCGCGTGTCGAGGATGCACCTGACGGGCGCGTCGAGCGGCGCCGTGTCGCCCGACACCAGCTCCACGCTCCTCCACGAGACGTACACCAAGATGACGTCGGACATCCTCGCCGAGAGGACCCTGGGGGACTTCCTCTCTGAACATCCCGGGGAGCTGGTGAGGACGGGCAGCCCGCATTTCGTATGCACGGTTCTACCCCCGCACTGGCGCTCGAACAAGACGTTGCCCGTTGCATTCAAGGTAGTCGCACTGGGTGACGTCGGAGACGGGACGCTGGTGACAGTTCGGGCTGGTAACGACGAGAACTGCTGTGCGGAGTTACGAAACAGCTCGGCGGTGATGAAGAACCAAGTTGCCAAATTCAATGACCTACGATTCGTCGGCCGTAGTGGTCGCGGTGAGTGCTGAAGGTGCAGTTATTGTTACACGATAAGTATACACGACAAAAAGTACAAAATCCGAACAGTAAAGTTAACCGAAGTTCATATTAAAGCTTAATACTGAGTGAAAATTATAAAATTTCATAAGCGCTTATTTATAAACACACTTGCAACTTGTACTATAATTTAGTATAATTTTATTATCAAAATTCATCAGTTAAGGTCATTATTTAAAACAATATTGTACAAATTACATTGCTTTAACACCTGCATATCAAATTGGATCAACCGCAATGACAATAGGCAGTTAACTCTTAACCAAAACATTGCAAACGCAAATAAAACATTGAAATGTTTTGAGAAAGTTGCAAAGTAGGGTAAAACTCGTGACGACGAGAAGAGATCCCAACTTTTTCCAAGGTACTTAAGAAGTTTGTGAATGTCAAATAGGGCGGGATGGCCGACATAACCGCCCTCGCCGCCCGCCCTTTCTTAAGATTTTCACGGACAAAAGGAAAACTTTTTAAGAATAAACTTTAAGAAAAACTTTTTTGTTAAGTGGTTATACTCTTGTGTTCATTTCATTAACTTTTAAAAAATCATTAATTGAAAGTTGTGTGTACCTGTATTTTATAAGAATAAGTTTTTGATTATCAATTGCTTGTTTATTAACTACATAATACGGTAAAAAGAAACGTGAAATACTGAAGCATAGTGACTTATTACGTTTAGTTTTCTATTAGTAGACACAAAACAAGCTTGTCACAAGCAAGTGCCTCTGCATTAGGAAAATTTATAAGTACCTATATTAATAAAACACATCTAGCTTTTCATACAAAGTCGTACATAAACATACATGTGCGATATATTTAAATTTTCTTTATCCATAAGATGATGATATCCAAGTTTTATTTTTTTTTAAACGCTAAGCCTATGTCGACAGTTGTTTGATCTTTTTAGAAATCTATAACTAAAAATTATAAAATATGTAAAAAAGTCCATTCTAATTAAAAAAAATGATTTAGATAACATTACGACGGAGGAAGTAGTATATTATAAGTGGTAAACATTTTTTTTTACTTTGTGATTGTTTTTAATTTTACACTATTAAAAATTGAGGCTCTACGAATTAAGTCGTTTAAGTCTTGCAATATCTTAAACCTAAAGATTAGTGAAACACATTTTATTTTTAATCATCAAGGTCTAATGCTGTATCACAAACTAATAAGCCCAGTTATTCAAATTTGAAAACATATTATTATATGGAGGCGTTAAGTTCCGCCACGCAATGTCTCCGATTTCGGCGGAAAGTGGGGAACGGAGTGTCTTAACACTAGGTTCCCTCTGCCTACCCTGCTGTGTGCGGGATACAGCGTGAAGATATTAAAAGAAAAAAATATATGGAAGTAGTTGTAGCTTAATTCCTATGTAGAAATCTTTTAGAGATGTGGCTAACAAAAGGCGATAGTTCAAAGGTAATCAGTCATTTCAGTAAAATTTCTACGAATATTAAAATAATCACTGTATCGTTGCTAGAAAGTGTTTAACTGTGACTGATTCAAACACATTTGTGCAAAATAATCTTATACTTCTTTTACATTTATTGCAATTCGTTTAAAATTATATATTTTAGTAGTAGACTAATGTTATTCTACTAGTAACCTAAAGTAGCCTAATACTCTACGTACTTCATGATCCATCACCACTGTTTCGTTTGTCCTGACGTGGTTTTGCGGATAATAATTTTTTTTTTATGACAGATTCAAATAAATTTCTGCAAAAAACTAATATAACTATTCAATTCATTTTAAATTCATATCTACTACATTGACTACTATTTTCCTAGTAGTACACAGTAGTATCCTAATGTTCAACGTTCTTCATGACGCATCACCGCTGCTCTATTTGTCTTAACGTGGTTTAGCGGATAATCAAAAATTAATTTATGACAGATTCAAATTAATTTGTGCATAATAATCTTATACATCTATTCAATTCATTTAATCTTCATGTATTAGTAGTAGAATACTAGTAACCTATAGTAACCTAATATTCTACGTTCTTCATGACGCGTCACCGCTGCTTCACTTGTCCTAACATGGTGTTCCAGATAATAAAACATTTAATTATGACAGCTTCTAATTAATTTAAAATTTCACTACTTTACTACTTACTACTAACTTTATAGTAGTAACCAGTAGTAGTAGTAACCTAATATTCTACGTTCTTCATGACGCGTCACCGCTGCTTCATTTGTCCTGACGTGGTTTTGCGGATAACTAGATAATGCACAAAGCGACTGTCACATGACGTGTAAGCATTAGGTCGTGTAGTCCTGTCTAATGGATAAATAACTAATAGGCTAAGCTTGCTTAATGTAACTGGGCTTAATGTACATATGTGTTTGGGGTATCTTGATTTAGGTTTGGCGTTTGCGGAATTATTAGAAGTTGGGAGATTTTATTATATTGCTGTCAATTTTGTTTTGATATTAATTTACATGGTGTGTTAAAATAGAGAGAGACGGACTGTAATCAGAATTGGTTGTGATTTCATTTTCTCCGTGGAATTATTGTCTTCTTTCCGCTCTGGTGAATAAAATAAAATGCGACGTTGAGTTTCACCACTCAAGACGTGATGGAGTGTCTTGACACTAGGTTGCTACACTAAGCTGATACGTGGTGGAAAACGTTAAACCGAATAAAAAGGGCCATATATATTCAATTTATTTCTTCGTCTGTTTTTACAAATTTAGCATTTTACTAAACCCTTTTAAGATTTCTCTTGTTTTTACGACACTTATTTTATAATTCTTAAATAGGTATACTATTTTCTTTATAATGAATATTTTGCATTTTTTTAACGTCTTATTTTGCTTGGCTATGTATTATATCTCAGAATTGTATCATTTTATTGATTTTATAATTACTTTGATTTAATTTGAAAACAGTTTAAGTACACGTTTAGATATTTTATTTTAAACAAGTAGAATTTATTTAATTACAAAAAAATCTAACAACTTGTAGCTTTATTTATGACTAGTTCGTGCCCGCAACTCCTTTTCATGACACTTAAATAGTTATTAGTGGTGCTATATCTATTATTAATGAAACTTGAACCCGAAGTTATAACTACTTCCATTAAGGTTTTTTCTTTTCTTTAAGTTTTCCTCCTGTTTCAGACGATTATATTTTTTACACGATTACATTTATATCTCTTTTCTTCTTCGTGTGAAACTCAACGACTATCTTTGTCCTAACCAAGAAACAAAACGCTGGTTACCGAAACATTTCCTAAAGTGGAAATCGAACACACAGATACGACAAAATTATTTTTAACGAAAACTGACAAAACTAAATAACTTTTACTAATGCGGCTTTTTCTTATTTCTTAAAGATGGTAGGTTAGGTTAGGTTAGGGCTTAAGCGGTTTATTATGATTATACGATATAATTTCTGTCAAAGTGATGGATTCGAAGCTATACCACAAGAAGGTTTCATTCAAATCCGCTCAAAATCAAAATTTGTTTCGCGTACTATCAGAAGACCGATAAACTAACGGACAGTGTTAGTAATTATAGACTTCGTCTCCCAAATTGTTTTTTCACGAATATTAAATATACAGACATATTTTTTACTAGGTACAATATAGAATTGAATATTAAAATTCTTTAATTTATATCTTTTAATCAGTACCAACTTTTCTTCTTAAATGGACCTAAATTATAAAAAAAAAATGATTTACCTTCAAAATTTAGATATTATAAATTGAAGCTAGACAAATAAATAGTTCCTTCTTATTTCGGTGCTGTTCTTAGATTGTGGTCACAGGTAGACTGTGTGTGTGTGTGTGTGTACCTGTGACCACGGACTACTGTAAAGTGTTCGAAACGTCGGGTTTCTAAAAATGTATTTTCGAATACCAATAATATACGCGATTAATCCGGTTAAAAATAGTTTCATTTCAAAATGTTAACATAAGTTAAAATCTGTTTATCATAGTAGAGAAGTACCTACCTAGTGCGTTTTACTTTACACAAGATTGTGATTTCGACCCCTGCTTGAAGAACGATTATGTTTAAATAAGGTTAATTTCTCCACCGTGATAAGACAATTGGTATTGAGCTCAACCACTCAAAATACGTAATTACATAAAAATGGCTAAACTTTTGGTTTTCGGTGCCTAAACTGTTGTATATTTTTGTATACTTTTATAGAAATTTTGTACCCGGTGTCTTTTTCTGTCTCTTAATATATACAAAGCCAGTCGTGGCTTCGATTCCGAGTCAAGAAATTCTTGACTCGGAATCGAAGCCTTTAATTAGACACAGGTAGACTGTGTGTGTGTGTGTGTACCTGTGACCACGGACTACTGTAAAGTGTTCGAAACGTCGGGTTTCTAAAAATGTATTTTCGAATACCAATAATATACGCGATTAATCCGGTTAAAAATAGTTTCATTTCAAAATGTTAACATAAATTAAAATCTGTTTATCATAGTAGAGAAGTACCTACCTACTGCGTTTTACTTTACACAAGAATGTGATTTCGACCCCTGCTTGAAGAACGATTATATTTAAATAAGGTTAATTTCTCCACCGTGATAAGACAATTGGTATTGAGCTCAACCACTCAAAATACGTAATTACAAAAAAATGGCTAAACTTTTGGTTTTCGGTGCCTAAACTGTTTTATATAGGGACGTGTAGCTATAATACATTTGTTATTGTTTTTTTTTAGCTTCACGTATCACGTATTACTGTATCTCGCACACAGAAACCCTGCTGCCTCCCTCCCAGGCAGAGGGAACCTAGTGTTAAGACACTCCGTTCCTAACTTTCCGCTGAATTCGAAGGCATTGCGTGTTAAATGGCGGAACTTAACGCCGCGCTTTGCCTCCTATACCAGAGCGAAGGAAATGGAAATATTAGATATTTCGACTCCTCGAGTGGGAATCGAACCCACAACCAGTCGTTTAAGTTCGTGCCACTGCGCCACGACTGATTTTAAATAATTTATAACTAAAAAATAATATTATTCAAGATATACCTATTAGACAGATTTTAAACAAATAATTCACACAATAAACACTTTTTGATAAAACACATGCTTTAATCGATAGCCCCTCAGTCATTGATCTCTAGAAATCAGCTGAGATGAAGGCTACAGAAACGTCGGCCTTACGTTGAATCCTTCTGATAGGGGACGAGCCCTTTTGCGGGTCGCCACGTGCGTTGACACGTTAATATCTTTGAGACTACAAATACGGAGCTGTTATGGAAGATACAAGTAAAATAAATACTTTTTAATACGGTATTGATTTGTTATTGTGTATGCAAATAAATTAAATCAGACTGTATGTTTGTAATATTAAAATAAGCGCTTTTTACTAAATGCATATGTACACGGTACAATTTTTACAATTATTATATGTCTTACAGTTTATATATAATATATTATAATTTTTTTGGAAATTTTACGTAGACGAAGTCGCTGACACAATAGAGAGAAATCTTGTAATGTATATTTCTACAGCTTCGCACAAAGGCTAGATAGGCTCTCTCTGCCTAAGGTAGGGAGGTCGAGGAGAAACAACCGTATTCATGACATTTCTTGTTAGGTTGCAGAGCTTTAGCTCTGATAAAGCGCGGTGTTTACACCGCGCTTTATCTATTATTATATTCTATATTATTAAGTAATAATTATTAAAAAAATAGGCAGCTTTGATTTCGAAAAAGCCCCAGTGAAGAGGGTTGTTTTGGTCGGCTTACCTAAGGGCTTGAGTTCATATATAACTATATTGGTTACCAATGGAGTTACCAATATAACTATATTGGTAACTCAAGATATAAATTTTAATTCCAATCCAAATTCAACAATATAGTAAGACAACTTTAAAAATGATTAAAAAATACAAATTTATTGAAACATTCTTATTCGTTTTTTCCTCATTTCACAAAAATACGAAAACGTATATGCCTATATATAATTTTTTTTCTCAAAATGAACCTACGATTATTGCGTTCCATCAGGAATGTAACAACTGCGCCAACATGTTCCTACATTAGTAAGTACTCAATAGACAAATCAGATGAATGAACAAAATACTTTACCACCCCTTCAGTCACGAGACAGATTATTATCAAGGGATTTACAGTGTTAGCATGAGAGATCGAAATGACTGTCGTAGTTTCTATAATATACCTACTAAAGAGTTATTGAAATAATTAAGATTTTTTTTTTTTTTTTTGCCCGATGTCTATTTGAATTTATGCCTATTAAGATGTATGCAAAAGCCAATCGTGGCATAGTGCACAAAGTGTGACTGTAAATGCGATAGGTTATGGATTCGATTCCGACTCAAGAAATTGAAATACTTAAACATTTTCTTTACTTTTGTTTCGAGGCAAAGAGCGGCGCTGACTTTCACCACTTAACACACAATGCCTCCAGACTTCGCCGCAAGATTGAGAGTGCCCTAATATTAGGTTCCTGCTGTATGCGGGACACAGCGTGACGCTTAAATAAGATGTATAAAGTAGACTTGACGTGCCTAGTGTAAGACACTCTGTTCAAATTAAAATATTGCCGGTTTGCGACTAAATCTGATTCGGTCTTGCTTTGTCTTAATTAATTAAAATCATTAGCATGATATAGTATCGAGACCACAACCATCGTGCGCATAGGTACAACATAACACTGTCACTGCGCCACAATGGCCTTAGGTATATTTAGACTTTGCGCAATTACATGCGGCGGCAATATTATTATACCTAATATAAAGTTGCTATTTTCACAACAACACAAATACGCCTTTATTTAAATTTATATTTGATAGCCAGTCAATATTAGTAGGCTGGTCGTGGCGCAGGGGCACAAGCTGTAAACGTAAACGTGAGTGAGAATTCGATTCCTGATCGAGGAAATTAAATATTTAATATTTAATTTTCTTCGCACGGGTGTGCATTCAAAAGCATGGCGTTCAGTTTCGTCACTTAGCACGCGTGAAGGCCTCTAGAATCCCGCGGAAGCTAAAAAAAAATCTGTGTATAATATTAGGTATTACTAAAATAATATTCATAGTCTAGTCTAATATTTTCTGTTTGTTCAATTTGCGCTCTATACATATTGGTGTTTATTGTGCAATAAAATAATTTACAAATCTTAAAAAATATATGAAAAAGCGAATCAAAAGTATCTAGTGTTTCTAAAAGCAAGTTACTGAAGTAGTTAAATAATAACTAATGTATGAATTCATCAATATGGAATTTCTATTAAAAAGGATGAATTTTTACTGGGCCCGGATTTTTGTACAAAACAAAATTTTCTTATTTTTTCACTTATTGTACTTATTGTATTTTTTAAATGTAAAATTAGAATCCTTGATCTTCTCCGATGTAAATTACTTGAGAGTATTTAATTTTATCAAAATATTTACTGTATCTATTCCACGTTCTTCAAATTTATCTTTTATCATTATTTTTTTTGCGCATGTTTAATTTAAAAAGTAACACAAAAATTTTTAAACGATATTTTTGAAAGAAACATTTAAATTTAAAGCAATCTTTTGATTACATTAATATAAACGACGTGGTATTTATATTACAGCTATTTCAAGTCTCATTCTAAAACAAAAATACAAAGAACAAAAATAATTTATTATACAACTGTAAATCTTTAACGACTTGAGTAACATCACTTAGAAATACTCTATAGGTATTAATGGCAATAGAAGTAATGGAAGTTTCAAGAAACAAAAAAAAACCATTCCAAAACCACATCGAGAAGTTTCGCAGTGTTTTAATCCGGCAATATTTCAGAGTTGTGCAAATGAAAAGTTGGTCTCGAAGAAGAAGACGACCCGCCTTCCGCGCGCCAACCAATAGAAAAGGTCGGAAAAGCAACGTCTTCCGCGGAGGCGGGGCCACGCTTGCGGTCACACAGCCATTTGAATAAAATTTTTCCTTTGAAGAATTCTTTATGCGAATATATTGTGGTACGCTGGCCTCGCTTTGATTACCGTTGCATCCCGTTTTACGTACGACTCGGATTACGTTGCGCGATTATTGACCGAACTTCCAAAAACAACTTGTTTTATTACATTAATTGTATTTAGGCGATAAAAGTTTTTTGAATTCGACAATAAAACTATAAGGCGTAAGTTTTAAATTTAAAAGTAGAGAGCGTGCTTGAGCTACGTAGCGGGGTTGAGTGGGAACACGCAAACATCGTGTAGATTGCGGCACGCACGCGGTTGTGCCGGTACAGGCCCTTGTCAACCATAACGCGGCCGCAGCCGGCCCGGTTGCCCGGCTAGCCGACCCGCCCGCGCCCGGTTAGCCGCGGAAAACTACCATTTCATTTATGGTTGCCTCGGTTTTGGGGTAGTTGCGCTAACTAAGCGGCCCACAAGTTACATAACTATGCATTGTGGTGTCACGTCGGTTCACACTCCACATCATGTATTAGAAAGGCAGATTGATTGTTTTAACAAAACCATTTGTTGCGTGAATACTATATTTAACATTTAACGTTGGTTTTATCATTGTGTACGCATAGCAGCTTTAGTCAGAGAATTGATTTAGTTTTTAGTCAGAAATAACTTAATGTCAAAACACTGAGTACACCACTTTCTGCCATAAATTGAGACTGCGAGTGAGTGGCGGAATTCAACACCACGCTTTATTTTCTAAAACAAAGCGCATTTTTCAATTGGGAATCGAAAACGAAACCATCACGTTGACAGTCAGACGCCATCCTTCACCGTCATTTTTTGTAACGTTCGTTCTTCATTGTTTGTTATACATAAATACATATTGCGGAGTACAGTCAAACCGTTCTAACATAATTAAATCTATTGAGAACAGACAACAACTAAGCTTACATCAGCATATTAATTCAGTCAATTAGCGTGCACGAAAGCATTAGCACGTCGTTACGTCCGACATCGTCGTAATCGCCGCGACTGACACGGCGAGGAGTGTATTTGACAGGTGTCAAATTGGATTGCATCTAGCTATTAGGAAATGTCGTCTGCGTCGTCTGAGAGGGCAATAGCATTGTGTGGATACGGAATGGGTAGAATTTGGGCCGAAATCTTAGAACTGCATTGGATTATCTAAAATTTGAACATATTTACGTATGAGACGTAATAAATAGCTATGTTATTAGTATTTACTTTTATAGTGATTATTTTTTCTGGCTACGTTGCAGGAAATGCGTTGTACACTGTAAGTAGGAATGCACAATCTTAATTTATATTTCGTCAAAGCGATGTTACCGATATTATCGATACACTTAATGTGCAACCGATTTTTCTTTAAATGAGCATAGGTATCTTCTGAAAAAATATTCTTTTAGAGTTCCCACCATAGTTTAAGCAATATTAAATACAACTATACTATTTGCCTGATTTGCACATAGTTGAAGACTTAGGTAGCTAATCTATTGAGATTAGCTGTAAAAGCATAACAAAAAGACAGGCAGACAGAGGGAAAGATATTCGCATGTAGGTATAATAGCAGTATGGTTTATATAGAGGTATTCGTATGAAAGGCGTATCCATCTAACTATTTCCAAAGGAGAGGATAACTGTGCCCTAGTCGTAGTCGCGAGTGGCGCACTAAGCGTGCTTGTACAGTTTAGTTTCTAATTGTGCGATATGTACCGTTGCCTTTACAATTAAACTGTTAATTGACTTTAGTTTATTAATAAAATAGTAATAATATTATTAAAATAACATTATAAAATTCTATTTGCGGCCGTCGTGGGGCAGTCTGTAAACGCTATGTGGGTTCGATTTCCATTCGGGGGACTAATTATATATAAATCATTCCTTCGCTTATTATGAAAAACCTTGTTATTTTTCATATTTTTCCTGTATAATATAAAAGTTATAAAAAATTGGTACCAAAGCCAAAGTGCGGTGTTAAGTTCCGCCTTTAACCACTCAAATGTCTCAATTTCAGGCGGAAAGTGGACGAGGGACTGTTCTAACGCTATTCTGACTACTCCGACTTTGAGGGTAAAAGCGAGAATCTGCTTGTTTTTGTTATAAAGTATTTTTTTGTTACTGTATATTGATAATAAGAAAAAGATATTATATCTGCATCTACAAATGTAACTATTGTTTGCTATCTAGCAAAGCCCTTTGTTCGCATGCATATATCTCTCAAGTTTGGTTTTCAAGGTTTTGTATTCATTCCTTCATGATTGACATGCGAAGTTCAAAATGAAGTCTTGACTTTAACGAACATGTTAATTTTTCTGCTAATTTGAGTCTGTATCAAAACTATAATTAAAATTTGGAACTGATAATTTTGTGGGATAGTATTTTTGAACATCCCACTTCTTATACCTAAATGAGATTTAAATGTCAGCTAAAAATCGGCTTTTCTAAGTTCTCATGTGTAAACCCCGTGAGTAACTCACTAGCTCACCTGTCACTATACTAATCACAAAATATAGTAATGTTTACTAAGTAAATATTTTTTTATTTAACTATAAAAGAAACAGACAAAGTACAGAGTGTCTTAACACTAGGTTCTCTCAGCCATACGCTGATTTGCGAAAAAAAAACACAAAAGACTTTAAACAAAAATTAGAGAAACATTATATAATAGGTATTTGTTACTAGTTAATGCAACTCCGTTTGCATAGACTTCTTGATTTCATATCAAACTACCGGCATGTTAACATGTCGTAATTGTTGACGTTGAAACTTGTCTTCAAAATTATAATAATTTCGTATACAATGAAATAGTAATTTTCTTATTCTGAGACATTTAGTGTTCCAGAGTTAAGTTAAGTGAAAATTGAACCCACCTCCATCATTTAGAAACAGGCGCTCACTGCGCCACAACGAACCTTATGTTCAACAATTTTTAATTGTCAATGAAAATTACTTACTACATTTATAAACTTTTACTTAATGCAGCATTTACTTATTTTTTACAGTTTAGCTATATTTCTTCGTTACCTTTTTTAGATCTTTCTTCTCGATCGATCTATTATGTAGAATAAAAAATGTCTTTTTTTGTCATTTTCTTGGTTTTTATACTTACTTTAAGAGTTTATTTAATTTCTACATATTCAATTTCTCCAAAATCTTTAATTTTCATATGTTATCGCTAAACGCACATCACGATGGGCAAACTTATTATATAAGGCTTTTCCTTATTTCTTCTAGATTATCCAGCTTATGATTCGATATCATGATTTCCACTCTTCTAAATGAGTTATGGCCTAAGTCATTCATAATTAAAAGCTACACAACAAAAAAATCCATTCAAATCTATCCAATACAAAGATATGTCCAAACAAATAGGCAAACACCTATACAAAATTCTGTCTTGCCCCTAAATTTTTACTATAAAAATATTTAATGTTCAGAGGCATTTTTTGACTGTTTTACTATATAGTATATAGATAAAATTGATTGTAAATCCTTTCAGTACTTTTGGGTAAGCTTTTTTACCAATTAGCTTTAGCTAATGGATAGAGCAGTTGTACTAGCTAGTTGTAACTGGTTAAGAAAAATATCAACTATCAGGTTACACGCTTCTTATAAATTATACCAATATTATTCTAACATTTTTTCTAAAATTATAACAACCCTATTGAAAATAACCAATAAAAATTAATTACTAATCGCTATCCTGGTTTCCACGTAATATTAAAAGTACGTACATACTAACAAACAAAACCAAAAATACGCAACACAACCTTAAACAATAAATCAATCTGGAAAAATAAAACGTTCGTCATTTAGCGTGTCACAAGGGGGTGTGTGAGGAAATTGTGAGCTCGTAAACCGTGTCGTGCGCCGGTACATTAAGTAGAGGTTATTTATTTAGGCTCCGTGGCCCCGTGGCGAGCCGCGACTGGCACGACCCCATCACTTGTCTGGTGTTAGCTATTTGTTTTGATTTTTTAATAACTGTTAGACAAGTTTGCAAAGATTTTCGCCGTTTTGCGTGAGCCCTCGTCTTAATATAGGTGGCAAGTGTTTAATTGACACTCCAAAGTAAAAGTTTGATAGTATAATTGTTAAGTTGAATTGTTCTTTAAAATTATTGAATTTTTATTGTAATTAGTAGTAACAGTAAGTAATTTACGTAAAATGTATTAAGCTTTCAAATAACTCAAGCATGCTCTTGGTCCTAAAAATAGTAGTGAAAATTCTTTTAGTTTTAGTAATTTCATAAGAAGGTACATGAATCGATCCCGGCATAGTAGTAGGTATAACGTCTCACTGAAACGCGATTAATTATGGGCTCGATGCACACTTTGGGAGTGATTATATTTAAATTATTTTCGTTAGCCAGCTCTAATAAGACAAAGCGCGGCGTTAAATCCTGTCACTCAAAGCGCAATACGTCAGGCCTCACCTGACGTATGCTGCGCCAGCGTGGTACGCTTTAACGAAGACTACCAACCGCAACGCACTCCAGGTGGTGCAAAACACTACCATTAGACGCGCCGCCCAGGCTCCTTGGTACGTCAGGAATACCACCCTACATAAAGATCTCCGTTTAGCGAGTTTGGAAGACCACATAACTGAGCTGACGGTCAACATGTTCCACCGTGCTGATGTCTCGGAGCATCCGCATCTTCAGGACATCGCACCGTGGCATACGAGGCCACCCGATCGAAGACGACTCCCACGAGATCTTCTCCCCCCTCCTGATCCATGAGCTGCTGCCTGCGGTCGCTGGTCGCCTAAGCTGGGCCTCCCTTGAGTAATCAGGGGTCTCACCTGGCTGGGGGGACCGCCCCGGTAGCTATAGCTTATCCCTCTTACCCTCCATTTTCCCTGGATCATTCTGGTCCAATCCCATTAACAGGCCAAGTGGCCTACCCCGGTGACCCACCCATATTTGTGGGTGGCGTATGACACAACGGCCAGAGGGCTAAGCCCTGGAACCGTTTCCCCTCTCCCCTGTGGGGTCGAGAGAGAAGCAAGCAAGCGGAATAATAAATATGGGCTCGATGCACACTTTGGGAGTGATTATATTAAAAATATTTTCATTTCCTAACTCTAGTAAGACAAAGCGCGGCGTTGAGTTCTGTCACTCAAAGCGCAACGTGCCGATTTCGGAAAGTGGAGAAGAAAGAATCTTGACACTAAGTTCCCTGCTACGCAAAAACAACCGCGAAGGTCGAATAGTCGAAGGTCGGACGGAATCGGCTTTTATATGGTTAATAACTAAATATGACTCTTTGATATACTCTTAATGATTTAGCTTTGCACCAATTTCTAAATTTAAAATATTGTACCGTAGCGTTTGGCGCTCCGTTCTCTCTGACTACCCCGCAAGGGATACAGCGTGAAGCTAAAAAAAAAAAAAAAAAAAAATATTGTACAAATGTCGTGCAGTTAGTTCAGGCGACCCAACTCCAATCAGGCGCAATAACTAAATCATGTTAACTTATAATTTTGAAGGGATCCTAGTCAATGAGTGTCTACCGAACTGTTTCTTACTTAGCATTACATTTAGCTTCCCGCTGTATCTCGCATATAGCAGGGTAGGCTGAAGGAACCTAGTGTTAGGACACTCCGTTCCCCACTTTCCGCCAAATTCGGAGGCATTGCGTGTTAAGTGGTGGAACTTAACGCCGTATTTATACATATAACGCGGAACTTTACATTACATAACTTTAAAATTCTGTTTTTTTATAGCAAACGGGTTAGGGATGGGTGGCCCTTTGGTCCATCTATGCCTAAATTGTTTGCTATAAAAGACCAAGCCATTGTTACATAAAAAAAGCAAATATACATTTAGAATTTTCATTTAATCTTACAATGTATATAATTTATAAAAAATGCAGCAAGACAATATATTCGATTATAATTCTAATTATAATTGTTATGTGATTATAATTGTTTGACAAAATAAGTATTTTGTCTATTGGGAATGTTTCACCGTGGAAGATTTTTCAATGCAAAATCTTAACACGAATACTCGAAAGGATACTTTTTGTATGTTTTACAGTTTTGTAGGTTGATACTCTCAATATACCTAGTATTTTTAAAAATAGATTAAACTTATTTCTTATACAAAGATACCTACGTCACGTATTTTCTAAAGTAGGATATGAAAAACATACCTTCATTTTGTTTCAAAATTGAATTAAAAAAGCAACTATCAATAGATACTACTACTTTTTGCAAACTTATTGACTTGAAAAGTCTATAAGCCTAAGCCGATACTTTTCTGAAGGAAAATGATTGTGCCAATGGTAATCAATATAGGTACTATAATGTACGGAACGTATGGAAGTAACAAAAGTATGTACCTATATAAGGCGATTCGTTTTAACGTCACTTCATTTTTCTCTACCACTAAAAACTTTTTACAGAATTTTGCCCCCCTATGGGACCCTCATACTGGTTAAAAACCTAGAACTTTTGATATTTTTTTGAGTATTAGTAATATCAACATAATCTTATATCGATATAATGTAAGTTTATTACCAATATAGAATGTAAGAGCATTCAAAAGCCTAAGACAATGTACATAATATAAACCAAATGAATTTTGCAACTCTTTTCAAGCTTTCTTGTTGAAAGGAATAAATACTTTTTAAAAGAAAATGTAGTCGATAACTAGTAATAACATATAATAACGTGTTCTTTTATGAAGTGAATGTGACGGCATTGGATTCTAGAAATCCCACATACAGTCTTCAAGCGTCAGGAACGTCAAGTACTGCTTACTACTTATTAGATAAAAAATGGAAAAATGTGAATATTTTAAAGAAAAATTGTTGACGATGGCCTGGTTTAGATGTTATTGAAAGCTTTAATTTAAGTCTTACACAAAAGGATAGTCAAAATATAGATTTTTCATTATATTGAAGCATTAAATAGCTGTTTTATATGGAGGCATTACTTGTAATTCAAAATGAATATAAATTAAAACAGTACAGATATTACATAAGTATTTTCTTTCCTTTTCTAAATTAAATTTAGCTACTCTACTCTAAAAACGAGGATATAAGTAACAATGACTTTACAATGCACTTATAAATACACATATTTTTTAGTTTAATAATAACGAATAGATAGAAATACTTTATAGAACACAAAGTCAATAAACAAAACCTTTACTTTTAACATTTTAAAGCATTACTTAGGTAATTGAAGCATTACTTAGGAAATTGACATACTTAGGAAATTGAAAAAGACATTTTTGGAAAACGTATAAAGTTCAAATTTTTATATGTTTTCTAAAAAGAGAACAGTTATACAAGAATTTATAAATTAGTACGACTTAGTAATCTATTCTTATTTGTTTATGAAATCTTACGTTGACGCTCTTTGAGAAGTGTAGGAGAAGCAAATGTTTTCTCATAACTTAGGTACATATGGGACTGGGCAAAACGGGTTTATATGTTTTATAGTCGAAGACAGAAATGTGAATAGCATCGCATGAACAAGAGACGAAGTTGATTTGGAACACTCATCATGAACCAAAAGCTTAATAATAAATAAATTATAATTGTGGCCAGTCGTGGCCCAGTGGCACAAGAGTGTGACTGTAAACGACTGGTTGTGGGTTCGATTCCCACTCGAGGAGTAGAAATAATATTTCCATTTTCTTCGCTCTGGTGTCGAGGTAAAGCGCGGCGTTAAGTTCCGCCACTTAACACGCAAGCCTCCGAATTCGGCGGAAAGTGGGGAACGGAGTGTCTTAACACTAGGTTCCCTCTGCCTACCCTGCTGTGTGCGGGATATAGCGTGAAGCTCTTTAATTTAATTTAATTTTAAATTATAAAATACTAGACCCGCACGCGGCTTCGTCGGTAACGAACTTCCCTACAAATTTTCATGCCCTATTTTAACTGCTAATGGCATGCGGCAGCGCAGTGTTTACTATGTACCTATGGCGCGCGGCGCATGGTTTCTCACTTGCGTTAATATCAGCTTCACATTTGTAATGACTCCGTAATTCTCTGTATTTCATCTGCGTTTACTTTCTGAGCTCTAAGTTTTATACAGACGTCATCATACAAAAATATTCATCTCCCATTTTTACCTTTTTAGGCAACATTTTTACAAATTGTATTTTTTTATAGTAAAATATTGTATTTATTTATAGGTATATCTTATAAACAATCTACAAATTAACTTTTAAGCTTCTAACTTTAAAAATGACATAATTTCCATACCAATTTTCATGCCTTATTTCAACCCCTTATACCTAGTCCTTTTTTCGGATTAAAGAATAGTCTATGTCCTTTCCCAACGTCTAGACTATCTCGTACAAAATTATTTGTAGATTACGCGTGACTGAGTAACATACAGACAGAGTTACTTACACATTTATAGTACGGAAGGATTATCTAGAGTAATAAGGTTTAGAAAATATGTATTTAATTTCTGGCCTAAAACGACAGACATAGTGCTAAAACAAGTTGTCCCGGCGACATAATTACGAATAAAACCGCACACACAATCCATCTTGAACGCAACAAATATCATGACACGGAACACGAGTATTCCCATAAGTGTTAACGACGTGAGCGCCTCTCGAGCCGCATTAATAAACTGCTACGGCCGCAACAAGCCGGTTCATGTCCGACCTCCATTTTTAACGAGCACACACCGTGCCCGCAGAAAGTAGCCTACACATGAAATCACGTATGAATGAGGATTTTTTCAGTTTTTCGCGTGTAGCGAGCGGCCGCTTCAGGCCCATTACATGTCACTCTACCCCTCGACCGCCTCCCACCCACGCGGGTGGAAAAATCAGAAAATCGGTATTGGTTGCATCCCGCAGCGAGCCAAAGCGCTCCACAATACAGCTTTGACGGACGGTCATTTAATATTAACTGTGGTTTTTCCGTAGATGGAAATGTTTTTTTTATTGCCGGCGTTACGCCGTGATGAAGTGGTCGGCCTGTTGTTTGTGACGCGCCCTGATATGTTGTGGATGAGTTGCTCTTTTATGCTCTCCACTTTGAAATGTCATTTCGCTTCGAGTGCTTATTTGTTTGGTATTTTGATAGTTCGGTTATTGCTGTTTTGATCCCATTGCTCCCTGTAATTTAATTTATTACGCGAACTGAAAGCTCAGTTTCGAAGGTTTGTTACCGCGCATGTAGATGTAGTTATATGTTAACTGGCAGAGTGCAGTAAATGGAATTCCATTCGGCGTGTAAAAATTGAAAAACAAACCTGCAATAAATTTTTAACTTTCCGAACAAGTCATCAAAATTCAACTACAAAAAGTGGACGCTAGCGAAAAGAGTAGCGACCACAGATTGAATTTATTGCTTCCACTCATTGCGAGTAAAAAGTTTGTACAAATATTTTACGACTTGATCGAATTCATAGTTGTTACATCGTAACCTGCTTACATTTTATTCATTTTAGTTCTATAGCAGAATCCGATAAAAAATAAATGGAATTTGATATACCTATATATATTTCAATATTAAGATGAAAAATATGTAATTAGTTATTTGTTCCCTTTTTAGCGATATAATAGTTATATAAATATTTAGTTCTAGCGACTCTCTCGTGGCTTTACCCTTTATTCGAGCCCCTTTAAGATTCTCTGAATTTTCTGTTCAATCATAATAAATTATAGCCTACAGCACTCCTAAATAGTGTAGTTTTCTAATTGTTAAAGAATTTTCATGATAGACAAACAAACTTACAGACTTTACCTCTTTATTATATTTGTATAGATAAGTATAGTAATATAATATGTATTTATTCAAATAACATAAAAAATCTTAATATAGTTTGTAATGATAATTAGTTAAGGATTTTTTAAAACTGTGTTATAGATGTAATGCACAAAGAAAATATCACCATTTTCATATCATATCTTGATGCCTTTAATATAAAAATTGAGGTTAAAATATAATACACAAGCCATACTTTTAAAAAAATATTGTTAATTTCCGATATCTTTTTTTGTTGTATTTTTTATATATTACATTAAATTTCACAAGATAACTGTTGTAAGTTTTTTTTTATACCGTTGGTTATTTTTTTGCAACTTATATATTATATTTTTACATTTATAATAATAATATGACATTGTTACAGGTAAATCGTTCACGTTGACGATAACGATATCGACCACGCCACCGCAAGTCACCACTTACAACAAGGCAATCAAAGTCACAGTCGACGGCCCTCGGGAGCCGAGATCTAAGACCAGTTAGTATAAAAATTGCTTATTTTTATTATAATTAATTAATTGCAGTATAAAATTGTAACTATTATATTTCTATGAATAATTTTAAATTGTTCCTTTATTAAACGATACGATTTCACATAGGCCTATTGTGTCTTTTCGCATAGCAGATTAGTCATAGAGAACCTAGTGACAAGACTCTCCGTTGTCTACTTTCCGCTCGATATTAAGGCGTATATGTAAATGCAATATAGCTTTTATGCAGAATTACGATGTACTATTTTGACTCACCCCTTGTGGTCCTATTTGTTTGAATATTTGTACACGTATCCGGATCCATTACATTTAATTTTGTAAATAGTTAGCCATCTACATTATTTTCTTTACATTTTTTTTTATTGCATTCATTGCATTTTTTTGTAGTTCTTGCAGTATTTTTATTGCATTCATGATTACTGCTAGTCATTTTCCTCCCGTAAAAAACTACGGTGTAGTTAGTATTTACAATTTAAAGAGGCCTTTTATTACTTTTCAGTAAATATTAATCTCATAATTCATTCAATTGAAAAGTACGATTTTGTAACTATATCATTCATATCATCATTCAGTGATTCAGTGCTAACTTGTTCCTAATCAACAATAGGTTAAATTAAAAGAAGTTCGTGAAAATTTAATATAAAAATATTCATAGTTTTCATAGTTACCTAAATATTTTTTTGGTTACTTTCATATAAGCGATAAACATTTGTGAGCAAATTTAATAGACTTAACATGAGAGTGTGAACCAATAAATTATTTAATAATTCAAGTAGTTACATTTCAAGTATCAGTATTTAAGTAAATGGCCAATTATTTATTAGGTCCTACGTCGCTCTTTTTATACTTTCTTGTATCATAGATGAAGAACTGCTAATCGGATATTGTTTTCTGACAATATTATGTGTGTTGATTATAAAAAACTTTGTTACAATTACTTACAATTACCTTACATTCCAATAATTTATATATCTTTTATGTGAAAACGAGGGATGTTTAGAAAAAAACTGTTATTAATTAAATAAATATTATTCTATAGTAAGATAAAATATAATGCAATAGTTTCTACCCAAGTATGATAAAATATCACAGTATACAGTTGCCTATCTTTTAGTAGCTATGTAATCAGAATACTCGTAATAAGCATTATTCAAGTCAAAGTAAATTCACGCATTTCCACTGTGTATAGGTACTCGGAGATAACTACAAAATCAAGCAGTGTTGGGCAGAATTTAATTGCAATTAATAATTGATAATTTGTTTATGAGTAAGTCACAATTAACAATTCGTTCACTGTTAATTGTAGTGTAAATATTAAGAACCAATTCATTTTCAACTATTTATGATTTATTTGTGATTTCCCAAAAAAATAATAATTAATTGTTAGGCATTACCCGCGACGGAACGGCGACTGTATATGTGTTTGGGGTGAGAGGTTGTTTGTTTGTTTGTTTGTTTGTTTGTTTGTTTGTTTGTGTGTTTGTGCAAATTACTATGTCAATTATTTCCAAAGCTATAAGTCCGATTTTGATACGGTTTTCTATGATAGGTTAAGGTTCAATTGGCGTATGTTCTTAGATATGTCTTATTGCCTTAACTCACCAGGGGGCGCTGCAGTAAGCATTTTACGTGAAAACGAATGTTTTCAATTATCTCAAAAAATAATAATCTGATTTCAATAGATTTTCAGTGATAGATTCAGGTTTAATTGGTGGATGTTCTTGGATATGTTTTATCGTGTCAAACCACCAGGGGGCGCTGCAGTAAGCATTTGTTTGTACTTTTTTTGTATTTATTTGTCTAAAACCGAAAGTACTGCTCCGATTGAAAAGAGTTTTCATAAAAAGATTCATCTTTGATTGATGCATATTTTAAGATTTTTCTTTTTTTGTTACGGGGAAAACTCACCAGGGGGCGCAGCAGTAAACATTTGTTTATGCAAATCAAAAACTACTGGTCCGATTTACATGTAACTTTCAAGGATAGGTTCAAGCTTAATTGGTGCATCTTTTTATATATGTGCTACAGTGACCACTCATCAGGGGGCGCTGCAGTAAGCATTTGTTTGTACTTTTTTGTGTAAAACCAAAATTTTTCTTGTATTTGTTTGTCTAAAACCGAAATTACTAATTCGATTAGATAGAGTTTTCAGAACTAGATTTAGCTTTGCTTTGTGCATATTTTAAGATTTTTGTTTTTGGTTACGGTGAAAATTCACCAGGGGGCGCTGCAGTAAACATTTGTTTATGCAGAGCAAAAACTACTAGTCCGATTTAGATGAAACTTTCAACGATAGGTTCAGGTTTAATTGGTGTTTCTTTTCATATATGCGTTACGGTGACTACTCACCAGGGGGCGCTGCAGTAAGTACACTTGTTTGTGCGAAACTAAAACTACGAGTCCGATTTGAATGCAGTTTTCAATGATAGATTCAAGTTTACTTAGTGCATATTTTCATATATGTGTCATGTATGTTTACTTAGTGCATATTTTCATGTATGTGTCAACTCTCTAGGGGGCGCTGCAGTAAGTAGCTGCTTCTATTTTTTTGTGTAAAACCAAAACGACTAGTACGATTGAAAAGAGTTTTTAGTATTAGATTCCGCTTTGCTTATAGCATGTTTTTAAATTTATATTACAGTGACAAGTCACCAGGGGGCGCTGCAGTAAAATATTGTTTGTGCAAAGATAAAATGACGAATTTGGTTTGGATGCAGTGTTAATGATAAGTTCAAGCTTAATTACTGCATGTTCTTGGATATGTTTTATCGTGTTAACTCACCAGGGGGCGCTGCAGTAAACATTTGTTTGTAATATTTAATGCAAAGCTACAACTACTAGTCCGATTGCGCAGAGTTTTTAGTATTAGAGTTACCTTTACTTGGTGTAAGTTTTTAGGTATTTTTTTACGTTATGAACACGCCAGGGGGTGCTGCATTAAACATTTAATTATGCAAAGCTAAAACTACAAGTCCAATTTGGATGCAGTTATCAAAGATAGGATCAGGCTTAATTAGTGCGTGTTCTCGTATATGTGTCATGGTGACACCTCACCAGGGGGCGCTGCAGTAAACATTTGCTTTTATTTTTTGTGTGAAACCTATTTAGATGCAGTTTTCTGTGATAGGTTCTGGTTTAATTGCTGCGTGTTTTTATATGCCATATCACGAACTACCACGGGGCGCTCCAGTATAAATTAGTTTGTTCAAAATCAAAACTACTATTGGGTTTTGTGATTTTCACTGATTTGGTTAGACTTAAGTTTCGTGGAAATGTTACAGTGACAATCTGCCAGACGCTGCAATAAGCATTTGATAACCAGAAAGCATTGGGTTTATAATTTCTTTTGGATTTGCATGAAGATTAATATAAAGTATTTTGATATTATGTAATAATATATAATGTGTATCTATTCACTTTAAAAAGTTTAAAATAAAAAGCAAAATTAAAAATTTTGAAAAAACCCACGACGGTTAATTGTAATTGAAAAAGGATAAAATAACTGTAAATCCCCCGCCTAAATGAATATATGTAACGAGATGATGGGGACGACTTCGTCGGGGGCTGCCAGTTGCAATCCCTATTTTAAATATAGTAGCTAACAGTATAGATTTCGTTTTAAAGTTTTTAAATACCAGTTATCAAAACTGTAAATTCATATTAATATTTTAATTTTTAAGCAAGAAAACCTATGAGAAGATTTGTGCAAACTTAAAGTAATGACAGCCCCCGACGGAGTCGTCCCCATCATCTCGTTACATATATTCATTTAGGCGGGGGATTTACAGTTATTTTATCCTTTTTCAATTACAATTAACCGTCGTGGGTTTTTTCAAAATTTTTAATTTTGCTTTTTTAGTACAACTAGTTTTTGCCCAACACTGCGTTCTCCGCTTGCCGTTTAAAATCTAGATATAGAGTGTTTAGTGACGGAATTCAACGCCACAATTTTCCCAGAGCGGAAGAGAAAAATATTTTAACTCTAATCATTTTATCGCGTAGGGGTCGAAGCTGCAACCTATCGTGTTTACAGGAAAAGACCCATCACTCGATGATTATTTATATTCATCATTATTATTATTTTCAAATGTAACTCAAATTATTTTCTTCTCAATTTTTTTGATATTTTTGTCTTATTTCAGAAAATATTTTAACGTCACATTACATCCCTTACAAGCATTTATACGCCATGTAACTGTATGTAACTGTCTACCTATAGAGAAACCTTTCGTGAACAAAAATTAAAACTATAATTAAATGTTCCACAATTTCTAAACTTCTAAACAAACAAAGGTAACCGCAAAACATTTGAACAAGCTCACTAATGAAGATAATTTATAATTAATTCTCGGAATACCTGCCGAGTGCGTATTTTATGTAATAAAAGAACAATTCCCTTTTATTGTGTTTATTTTTAGATTTATTTTTATTTTACGAAAGTACATTTGTTACATACAGTATTGAGGCCAGTCACAAAGTGTGACTGTAAAGAGGCTGGTTGTGGGTTCAAGGTGTGGGTCAAGCGTAGCGTTAAGTTCCGCCACTTAACACGCAATGCCTTCGATTCGGCGGTGCGTGGTGAACGGAGTGTTTTAACACTAGGGTCCCCCTGCCTACCTAGCCGCGTGTGGAATACAGAAAAAAAATATAAACAAAGACAAATAAATGAATGGTCATTGTTAAATTATTTGCTTACTTTACGTAGTAGATGCATATATCAATTCCATTGTAGCTTGGAATTGGCTTGAATTTAGGCGGAACTTAACGCCGCATTTTACCTTACAACCAATCGCGTTCACGGCTAGACTACAAACGCAGATAATTATCTGTGGATTTGATCCCCACTTGGAGGAATGATTATATCTAAATTATCCCTATTTCTTCGTTCTGGTAAGACAAAATAAAATTAAATACGTAATCGAACCTCGAATGCCAAATCTCGAGCAGAAATGAACAAAGAACTTTCTATCCCAAAACACACCGCACGAGCACTTGCTTAGTGAAAGTGCCTTGACACTAGCATCTCTTTAACTTCAATGCAAAAAAATCATTAAGCTTTATTAAAATTTAATTACAAAGTCAAAAGTAACTTCAAGGATGTCTAGTCTAGTAGATTTGTAAGAAAGTATTTATTTACTAGTACAAATTGAAACACCGTAATATATGACAATATATGACTAAATAACTACAACATATTCTACAATAGAAGCCTCCGACTGAGTATCGGGTGAAGCAATTTAAATAGTTCGTAGCTAGGTGACGGTAACAAATGAAGGGACAAGGACTACTCGAATCACACGTAATGCTCGATTAATACGCGTCGTTCCTTTTAACGAAATGGTTAAATGTTGATTAATTTCTAAAACGGGAAGCTTTAGACGCAGAAATCTTTACATAAACTAGTCAAATCAGTATAGTGTGTTTTAATTATTTTTAAATTAATATATTATTTATATTTTAAAATTTTACCCTTTATTTTGCTATATGTACTAATACCCTACACTCCATAATTCTTTCAGTCTACTGTCATCAACCTATGCATACACGAATTCTCATATTTTTTCATGACCTTTCACCAGTATCATTGATAATGTGTTCTCGACGGTCAACCGAGGCCCCTCTCTACTACTTATCTTTGTTACCCCTCTACTTTTTATAAAATTTAACCCAACGAAATAATACTTTAGATACGTATGATGACTTAGTGAAACAGGAGGAAAATGACACGTATATGTTTATTTGTATCAAAAATAAAAAATAATCGCTAGGAGAGAAAGAACATAATGCCCAGTAGCGATAGGTACTCAATAATTTAGTTACTTTCCTCCTTACGCTGGTGCCTAGTACATATATTTTTGTGAAACACAAGTAAATTTGCCAATGTGAATATATTAAATTGATCACATACTTATTGTGCTGTTTTAAACAGAACCCAATAATAAAATAAGTATACAAAACAATTCAAGCAAAATAACAAATATTTGAAATACTTTAAAATTCAGAAACTAATAATCTAATTCAGCTAACATGCTATTCGAACTATCCCCGTTGAAAAATGTAAAGGATCTGCTGTCTGTACCCCTTCACGAGACGAATGTGAGGGCACAAAGGAAGGCTGTAATGAATCGGTTGTTTAATTAATTAGTCAAGAAAGGGCCAGGGGTGGTTGGGAGCCGGGCTGGTACACCCCGTGTGTGCATGCCCTGCATATTGATTTATTATGCCAGCCTCCACGGCGATAAATTATTTAATTCTAAGTTCCGACGAGTTCCACATCCATATGAAGATGCGGGCATATTAATGGCTTGAAAGATTCCTTCTAAATGGTGCGTGGATTGTGTAGAGTATACCTATCTATGTGTACGTTTGTTGAAATTATGGGAATAAAACTGATTTTTTGTATTGTTCTTAAAAAAAATATATTTTTCGTATATTGCATTTGTATATTGTATGATATCAATTTACCTATATGAATATTGGACTCCATGCAAAACGTTTAAAAATTTTTGTACATGAAAAAGCAGCTTCGCACTTTCTCCTGCATAGTAGGGTAGTCAGAGAGAACCTAGTTTCGTGACACTGATCTGATGAAGTTTCAAATCCCGCTTAGAAAACGAGACATTGCGTGTTGAATGTCGGACTCAATGCTGCAGTTTGTCTTAGGTGTGTGTGTGTGTGTCGATAATAAGGAATCAAACCCACAACTGACGGCCACTGTTCTTATGAAAAGTTAGAGAAGGTTAGGTATAGCTTTATGTTTACTTGACACTTGCATTGGAATACAAATTACAAAGTATTATATAAGTACACAGAGAGACCGTCTTGGCGCAATGTGACTGTAAACGTGATAGTTGTGGGTTCGATTTCCACTCGGGGAATGCTTATATTAAAATTTTACTTTCTTTACCTAAGGCAAAACGCGGCGTTGGACCACCACTCAACATGAATCGGTTTTTGACAGAAAGTTGAGGCCGGAGTGCCTTGACACTAGATTCTTTGACTACCCCGCTATGTGGGAAAACGCGTGAAGCTATTTTTTTGTAGCTTCACGCTGCACCCGCACACAGCAGGGTAGGCAGAGGGAACCTAGTGTTAAGACAATCTGTTCCCCACTTACCGCCAAAGTGAAGCTTTTTTTATAAATACAAAGTTGCGTAACATATACATACGTGTGAACTAAACAATTAAGTTACAAGAAAAGTAAACGTCGTAATACGCGGGTGGTCTGCTGCGCCGGCGCATCCGAAATAGCCAAGCTTTAAGAAAAACATAGTTTATAGTCCACCCGATTATTAAATGTAGGCGGCTACTGCGCAGAGAAGTCATAAACCGAGCCACCCACCCGGTTGAAGTAAAAATAGTTGAATGGGGAGGTGCAGTGTTCTACCATCGCTTACATGTTTTGTTCTGTTAAAACGTAATTATGAATTGTTTATCCCATAAATTTATGGAAATTAAAAATAGCTGATGTGTTGGCGAGTTATAAGTTGCTTTTTTTAAGTTTAAGTCATTTTGAAGTAAACTTGAAATAGGATGTTGAAAATTGGACATATCTCGGACGCTTATAATATGTACAACATCAATTTCAGGCTGAGAGTGAAGAACAGAGTGTCTTGACACTAGGTGCTGTGCGGAAAAAACATAAAATTGCAAATGAAAATATACCTATCATTTATAATATAAATTTCACACATATGAAATTCTTTATTTCATACAAATAATTTTACACAATATATCTTGGATCTACCTATATCTTGGTCAATACTCTCTATAAGTCTAAATACAATCAATATAATATTAGAATCAGTTTGTTTCTTTACTAATATAGTATTTTTTTGTAGTTGATTCTGAAACACTGGCAAAAAACTTCTTATACTTTATCTCCCTAGTTTACAAGTGTATGATGTACAATAATATGTAATAAAATTTGAATTTCACCTAATTTAATTTGTTAATAAATGTTGCAAGTTTTAATAATTATAAGTAAACTCTAGTGTTGATATGACCAACTTGATTAAATTACTATTATATAAATGAGAAAAAAATATTAGAACTATTTTTTTATAAAAATATTAATTAAAAGAAAGGGCAAAAAAGCAGCTTCATGATTTTGCCCGTACAGAAGGGCAGTCAGTTAGAAACTAAACTCAAGACACACCTACTATTCATCATTTTCAACGCCGTGCTTTGTCTTAGTCGGAGAAATGTAAATAATTTAAATACAAATACATTCCTCCGATTGGGAATCAAAAATGAATCAATCACGTTTACATTCAGACGCTGTAATGCGCCACAAAGATCTCAATGTATTTATGTACTAGTCGCCCGTTCGCGGCTTCACCTGGATAAACCTGAAAAAGGACTATTTCGCTATGCACCTGCCGCGTTGTACCTGATTTAAGAAAACGTAAAATTTGCTTAAATTTATAATTTAAACTTTTATTTATGCACCAACCGAAATAAAATGAACACTAAATGTTAAGGGACATTTACCTGACCAAATTGTAAAAACTGCATTTAAACCAGTTAAGCTATTTCAGAGATAAGCGCAGAGAAAAACAGAAAACAAATATTAAATTAATTATTTTGGGTTACTCAAAAGCCATTGTATTACATAAACAATTTTTTTTTGCTCATATATACTTTCTGTGTACAGACAGCGATCGATTATATTTTAATTATATATAGACTACTATTTTTCTTACACCTCCTTAATTGGGTCAGACAGCCTTATCACTCACGTTATGTATGTATATAGCCAACGTAGACGTCCACTAAACCAAGACTAACAAGTTGAAATACTTGGCATTATAAATCTAACTAGACCGGACGCCACCCCTGTGTAATCCTTTAATCAGGTCCAGTAGCCCTTGCTGGCACCCTATTTTTCCCTCCCATATACACCCCCTCGCAACCCCTCGAACGGTGCAAATGACAGTTTCTAATTCCAACTTGCCATGAAAGTGTGTAATTGTTGCGCCGTTGATTTATACATTGAATCTTTTACGCGGGAAATAGACATGTGTGCGTTGGATTGTAACGTTTGTGCATGTGTGTGGGTGTGTCTGTGTGTGTGTGTGTGTATGTGTGTGGGTGTGTCTGTGTGTGTGTGTGTGTACGTTTTTGTCAATTTAATGTAGTGTACGATTAATAAGCTTATATCAAATGCTGTTTCTAATAGCTGTAGTTACTGTGTGTGATGCTTAGGAATGTATTTACTTGTTACTTTGTTGAATGTTATGATCAAAAATTCTGTTTATTTTTGTTTTATATATGTAGGTATGTTGTATGTACTTATTTGGTTTTCCTTTATAGTGTTCTTTTGTAAGTATGCCACGATAGCCTTACACTTTGTTTATTTTTTATTATATTTAATTAAATAGGCAGAATAAACTTTGTGAATTGTGATGTATTACTTTCCTACTGCGAAAACAATACTGTAAACATTAGTGTTACATATTTTGCCCTTGCTGTTGTCACGTGTAAACCTAATCCTGACTGGATATTTTCATTATAATATTCAACTAATTTTATTTTAAAGAAGTTGACCCTCCAAGAGGTTTAAAATATTAAGGAATCCAATATATTGGATTTCTTAAACGAAACTGAAATAGGTTTAACGTTTTTTAGAAAGAGACCATTTACTACAGCTCTTAGTTCGATATTTTTCTAAAATAGGTGCTCCGTAGTTCTTAGGTAAGAACAGTCTGAATGACTAAAGAATAGAATGAATTACGGTACTTTTTTAAAACATAAAAAATGATTATTCAATAAATCCAAAAAATATCATTACTTTTAAATGATGATGAATATTTCTATTTAAATTTTGAACTTTTGTGGTCCAAAGCCACACAATATTATTTAAAAAGTATCAAGAGAATACCTGTATTATAAACAACCGCTTGGCGGGCCGCATAAACTTAATAAGCGAGTCGCGAGTTGCTCACTCCTGCACTAAAACGATAGAGTTGCTCAACGTTATAGACACCTACATATATATGAAGTAGATATAGACTCAACTGTCAATACAAACTTGTTGATTAGGATTGACGATTGGTTTGTAATGTAATTCGGAAGTTCAGAATCACAAGCAGGAATGCGGAACCTGATGTATGATTTGTCTGTTACATGCGTTTCGTTTGGATTATACATACATAAATTAGTATGTATGTAGAGTCGTTGAAACGTGTAAAATACGCGTTGTCATAGTAACGAGTAAGTACGAGTATATCACTTATGCGTATCAAAAGTGTATGTCAATAAAGTGGTTGGATGTAGGTGTATTATTTTATGAATTACACGCTTTATACTGTATAGAAGGGAAAGTGGTGAGAACCTAGGGCCAAAACCATCTGTTTTGTACTTCCTGCCCATATTTGAGGTTGATTGAGTTATATTGAGTGGTGAAACTCAATACTGCTCTTGTCTCCGGAGCGGAGAAACGAAAATAATTTTAATATTTTCATTGTTCCGAGTGGGAACTCGTGGGATAGAACTAACAATTTATTAGCTTTCTTTAGCAAATTTAAATGTACCAAAATGTGTATTGCGTCCGTATAATTTTTGATAAAAGGACACGGATTATTGATCACATATTTGTATAATGTATTGTGCACATTTACAAGCTTTAAGAAACAATTTAATACATAATACAGAATGGTTTGTCTTTTACCAACAGTACTCTTATTTATACACGTAAGAATGCAACAACAACAATAAAATAGTAAATATATACATATGTCCCCTTTAGATTTTACGTACAAAACTTCTCTATTCATTATAATACCTAATGTTCATCATATACTACAATCTTTTTATCATTAAGAGGATGAATCTAATCGAATTAGTAAACCAAGCAAAGGACTTTTGATATAACAAATTGTTTTATCATTAGTGTTATAATCCTAATTTTATCATATCTATAAAAGTGAAGCCGTCGTGGCGGATTGGTACAGTGTCTGCCTCTAACGTTATGATATTTAATTTCTCAACAAATGTTTCCATTTGGGGGATGGAGTGTCTTGACACTCTAGTTTCCACCTGACTACCCCGCTTGGCGGGAAAAAGCCTGAAGGCGTAAAATATAAAAGTAATACGAATAATATAAAAAATATGCTTTTACACCGAGAACAGCTAGTATCGTACTGATGTAGTGTTGTCTCTCCTAGGGCAACAGCAGCAGTTCCACTTCGCGTTCGGGCAGAGACCGTTTCCCTTCCCGCCGGACCCGCTCGGAGGATTCCGGATGCCGCCCATCACCACATGTCAAAGTAAGTAAAAATAAATTTAAAACAAACTGACAAACTGCATTTGCCACCCTTCTAAACGCAAACCGCATTCAAAACCTCATAACGCGTGTGATTGCTCAAAAGTGAATGAGTCACCAAACCGCGCGGTGATACGCTAAACTACGTTCACTAAAGCGCGGATTCAATCAGCCGCCGAAAAAAAATCCAGATGAAAGCCGACTGCGAACCCAATCGAACAAGCGTGCATCGAGCCCGCTAAAATCCACGATCGGCCCAAAACAACTCGAGCGGCTCAAAAAATAGGAAAAAAACATTCACAAATCGACGCGGCGCGGCGAACGCGTATCCTATAAAAACCGAGTTCGCCGATCGTCGGCCAAAAACGGAACCGTGATACCGAAAAATAAAAGCCTGTAATACTCCGGAAAAAATAAAGTGGATGCAACGTGCGAGCTGCCTTCGCAACAGCGTTCATTTTGTCCACTCACGATATCTTTATAAGTGGTGCCGGTATTATTTTCAACTTTATACAGTGTTCAAAATGATTTTTTTTATTCGTGTTTTGTAGATTGTTTAGGTTTTTGTGACTGTGAGTGTGTAGCTTTTGTCATTGATTCGTCTGGAAAATTGGGAATGGAATTTTGTTTAGAGTTTAATAAGGATATATTTGATTTATCATTATGATATGTATACATGTTAGCATACTAGCGACATATTCGTGGTTGCGTGAATTGTAGGTACGACTACAATTATTTCGTTTTTCCGCCCGCCCTCGCGGTCACTTAAGTTACAGCTTTGCTTAAATTTATAATTCAAATTACAATAACTTTTTTGTTTATGAAATGATTAAAAAAATGTTTGAAACAAATAAAATGTTATGTTTACCAAAATACCATATTCACAACTGCATTAAAGTCGGTTAAGCCCCGAAACGCACAGACATGAGACAAAAAAGACATTGATTTTGGTTCAATTACTGATATCGATTTATAGATCAATGCCGATGTACAGATAATAATGAAGAATATTTTACAGATATGAGTCAATTCGGGCTTAGTTCGAGTAATTCACATTGGGGCTACGGCGGTGCGGGAGCGTATCCCGCCTACTTGCCGTCTTGTGCTGCGCCAGCTGCTACACAATTCAATCCTCCAGCCCTCGGCTTTGCAGGGACTGTCCCTGATCAAACTCCTACGCAAGATTTTACAAACAACACGGGTAAGTTTTTTTATTACTGCAATTATAGTAATACTTTATTTCTCTTTTAATATTTTCGTATTCTTTTGAAAACTTACCTTTTATTATAGATATTAGAATTATGTCATTTATACTTATTTTAAAAAAATCTTTGAAATAACTTGAATGTAAGTGTCTTATATTTCACGTAAAACTAGTTAAACAAAATAATCTTCTTATCAAAATATAATAGTATGAACTTGTTATTCATGTGTTACCATTATAACTCAAATATTTAACAATAGACGGCAGCACAACATTGTTTGGAGTATTATAATCTATAAACTATCCAACCAGTATGGTGAAATTAAATGTACCAGCGTGGTTTACGACTGACATCCTCCTTGAAACTGTTCGGGTAACACAGCGGACATTAAACCGGCTCTCATTATAATTTACAACGGCTCGGACACGTCCGATCTAGGCGTTGAATTTATTGCCGATGCGTGCCGCCATCACGAAAAATATAGGCATGTTAAAACAATATAAGCATGTTGTTCCAAACAAATGATAGCAGCTAAATTAGAAATATCTGTTTGTGCAGTTCTGCCGGATACGACGGGTGTTGATTTGGACCAGCAGCTGTCTGGACTCGTCGGGTCGTCTCCGTCACACCATGGGACTCTGCTTCCTCGATACAATAACAACGCGGATTACAGCTTATCGACGGGCCCCAGGTCGCTGAGTGACAATAGCTCTCAACCAGAATCTCCTGTGCAAGATGACCTCCTAACTTCTAACACTACAACAAATATTGGCCACAACCATTCAAACAGTTCTAATTTCCCCTCACTAATGGGATCGCAGAACTCGTCGTATAATAGCAACTGTAATAACTCCCTGTATCCAGTACTACCTGCTAGCCTGTTATACAGTCAATTGTATACTGCAGCGAACCAAACGCACAATTTCCACCCGCTACATTCAAACTCTATTCACTCTACGCAAAATCATCACAGCGAGTTGCAGACGATGATGGATCAGATTTCATCAACAACAAATAATCATCGTCAGCACGGCAGCCACGGGCAAGGGGACTTGTTGTTAGGGGGAGGGAATTCGTGTGCGGCGGCGGCGGCGCGGGGGGAAGACGGCAGGGTTAATAGTCTCGGACAACGAGGTAATCCCCAACCAGACAGCAACACTGTGTGGCGACCGTATTGAATGTTCTAATAAACAGAAAATATTACAGTCTAGCGAGCGTGTTTGTTAGCGTCCCTTAAATAGGCACTTTTTATGCAAAATGATGTCCAATGTCCACCGTTTCACATTACTGTATTTGTTGAGATATATATTTGTATAGTATTGTACAGTTGCAGTTACAACTGTATGATGTGTGCTGTATTTTGTAATAATAAAATATCATAATATATCAGCTTCCGTCGTCGATATAAGGGATCTTAATGAGCATAAATTCGAACTTTTACCCATTTTCCTGGAAGGTCTAGTCTAACAATAAGTAGACATTTTACGGATTTTTATTCAAAAATTTAAAAAAAAACGCTAGTGTTGTATAATTTGAACATTGCAACGAAATATTGTAACTATTGGATAGGATTGATATGTAACTAGAATCGATTCAAAAATAAGCACATCATGAGTTATAAAAATCGCTCCCGTCCTTTTAATGATACGAGTAACGAAGTAAATCGATATTATATTCGAATAACTAGCGAATATCATTTTTAAAGAAAATAAGTACTTGTATTCGATTTTAATATGAAAGTATATGATTTTCGCTCACAGCGTAAAGTGCAATATAATTTACATTATGAAATATTAATTGTTAAGCCTGTTTGTGAATTCGAAGTTCATAGCAGAAATCAAATCATATTTAAATTATGCTTCCGTTTTTATGTATTATAATATATTATATTTTAACATATAAATTAATATTTTATATTTTTATCCAATGAACCAAATAACTTAGTGGAAAAAGGAATGCGTTTACAGATATTATTCTGCATAAGAATGTAATGGCATTGTAAGAATGTAATGGCGTTGTTAAATGTTATTACAACAATTTCTCCGGCTTCTCTTGATTTTGAAAGTGGAGAACGGAGTGTCTTAACATTAGATTCTTTTCCACTACCCTGCTATACAAAAAACCTGATGCTGCTTTTTTCTCTCTTTATTTTATATGATTCAAAATATTCAAGTAAATATAGTAATTTTATAAAGATTGTAAATAAAATGTGAATAATTTGTTGTAAATGCATCTTGTAAAGTGCAATAGTTGTGCAATTAAAGTTGAGTAGATGTATACATTAGACATAAGATACATTATCTGTTGATTATGTGAAGTCTGTCCATTGTAGATAATCGAGGTATTAGGCGGTTTTCTTAATTTTTGAATGTTTATTTATTATAATTTATCGTATTACATTTGTGCCATATATTTATATCTTTAATTAATTATTAAAAGAAGGTTTTATATTTTAAAATATTTATTTATAATTATATCAGGATTAAAAAAATTGATCAGTTTTTTTAACATCTTCCAAATTTATACATGTAGTGATGGTTGTGAAATGTTGTTTGGAATCCAAAGGACAAAAATGGAATGTTGACGGAAGAAATTTAATATTTTAATTATTTATGTGATAAATTAAATAATTTATAATTTGAATAATAATTATTATTAGTGTAATATTATAAATTTAATATACTTTTTTATATTTTTATGGTTTGTAATTGTCATATTTTGTGTAGCGGTTATTTTGTAAAACAGCTTGTTGTTACACGTTTTGTTAAATGCAAGTAGCATTTTGTATAAATAAATTTTAAAGAACATCTGTCTTTTTAATTTATTTCCTTACCTATATTATTTACCTAAATGTAAATTTAATTATTATTATAAAAGCTTATTTATAGGTTATCTGAATTTTAAGAAACACCTTTTTAATTTTACTTGTCCCGCATATTGTGATATGGGCAGAAAAAAATAAGTTGGACCTATTATTCTCTATTCTCTCTCCTTAATTTTGACAAAATGCATGTTATTATTAAAAATAATAATTACAGTTATCAGATCATCAAAGCGTAGATATCTCATAAGCAATACTTATTAATATAAATAAAATATATACAAAATACAATTTATCAGAGTGCACTAAACCACGCACGTCACATTTTGATAGCTTGATCCGGAATCCAGCAGTTAAATAGTTGAGCCGTTATAAGCCGCAACTTCAATAGGTATATCAACTTTAATGAGCTCATTACTGCAGCCGAGCGTAATGCTACCTCTACACGTTGGGCCAACAGTACACCAACGGCCGTACGAGTATTGCAATTGGTACACAAGCATTGGCGCAGTGTGCAGACCCACCATAACATTTGCATATCCCCTGACGTCACGCACACACCAATCGGCGAATTGATATTTTGTACAACGGCAAACGAAACTCTGGAATAAATATCCCACCCTCATTAATTTGCGCCAATGCGATACGATGGACAGACGAATGAGTGTGTTCACCACGCGTCGCTTATGTTTTCGGGACAGTGATTTAACTTAGAAAATCTGTTTATTTGTTAATTAAATGTTATATATATGTTATATTTTAAGCCATTAATTTCGTTAATTGTTTAATAAGATAAAAGTTAATATGTTTCTAAATTTTGGAATGGTTAAAAAGATTCAGTATCGCACATACAAATAATAAGACATACTAAATATTTTATTGCTATAAGACTATATTATTAGTAATCAACCTGTCCGTGTACATAAAATTTGAAAGAACAGATATCAATTTCATATCCCGTTCTGATCACACATAATACGGTGTTAGGTTCCGCCAAATAAACTAAGTCACGGAACTAACACGTCTACGGATAGAAAATGGAAAATGAAACGACATACACTATATACTTTGAAATATTTGCATACATATAAAATTAATTTAAAATCGTACAGCTAGCTTATTACATAAAAATCAAAAATCGTTGTCATCCGCACATGTCACCTGATTACCTACGATAATATATGCAAACCCACCCAGCATCTGTGCGGGAAAAATCGATTGCAGGCCGATTTGGACAATAATGAGATTTAAAATTGTGAAGTAATTAATGAGGATTAGTGCAGCAGCAGTGACGGATGCACGGATCAGAGTGGCGCTGTAATACTTTGTACCGTTCAATCAGACTGGAGGTATTTGGTAGATACTCAATAGTAGGTATATATTGATAGTAATAAATATAATGTTATTAGTGTGTATATACGTAAAATAAGTTTTTAGATATACTTGTCACATTTTTAAAGCTCGAATTTAACTAAACTATACGCTGAGGACTTGCTACACCTGGTGATTAAAATAACTTAGCTAATTGCAAACAAATAATATATAATTTACAGAAATTATTAAAAATTGGTACGAGTATGATAAATATGAGACCTGTTTATAAATATAATTATGACTATGGGAAAAGCTTTCTAAACATTTATTAACGGGCGGAGAGAGTGTCAGTACCTAGGTTCTTAAGAAGTTGATAGAAAATAATAGTTGGTAATGCGTGATGCAATATATAAACAAGATAAAAGTAAGTACCTAAGTATATTATATAGAGTTTATTACCAAATTTCATTATAATTTTTCTGAGAATTGAAAACAAGAAAGGAAGTTGAAACTTATCAAGATTTTACACTATCTAATGAAGCAATGATAATCTGTTTAGCCAGAATTTTAATATAAGTAGGTACTAAAATCTAATAACACAAAAGTAAGAGGCAAGATACATTAATATAAAGTTAAACTCTAAATTACGTATGCTGAAAATTTGAAGTTTCGAAGAAATTTGAAGATAGTTAAAAGAGTACATACCTATACACAAATACACATAAATATTATAAATAAATAAATACAAGGCACGTACAGCCTTAAAGCCCACCACTCAACACACGATGTCTCGCATTCGGGAAATGAAGAACATGTGTGAAATTTATTTATTTAAATAAAAACAAATAAACACACAAAATAATTTGAATTGAATTTTCATTTCTTTAATACCTTAATTTAATTTTATTTAATTCTAAGTTACATAGAACTTTAGAAAGCTCAGCTTCTTTTCTGTGTTTCTATGAACATTTTGATAAGCATTCTAATGTAAGAGGACATCATTCTAAATATATTTTTTTTATAAGTAGATGTATACATTAGTAATATCTTTAAGTGAAATATAAATTAACTAAAACTACTTTATGAACGGAAATCATTCGCAACACTATTCGCTAATTAGAATCATTTATTTCCCTAAAAAGCGTGATACATTTATGATGATTATTTTTCATGTTACACTCATTTTATCGTCAGTGTTTGCAATTAATTACAACAATCAATAATTTCGCGCTCCGTCGAGCGAAAACTACAACTGTGCGGCGCAGATAACGGCAATGCAAAGCTATCTTGCTGAAATACACGCTCATTATGTAAATAATTATTATTACAAACTAAATGTTGATTTTGGTATCGATTAGGTTTTTTTATTGCTTACTGTTTTTTAAATTGTTTTATATATGTAGGTACTGGTTAATTGAGTTTGTATATCTGTCTAGAGTATAATCTTTTCTTTAATTTTTTTGTGCGAATAATTTTCTTTCTTTGTATATTTTATTTTTCATTATTATAACAGTAAACAGAAGTTATTAGAGCTACAATTTGAGTTATAAGTTCATATAAATACTTAATAATGTTTTGACATTAAAATTATTGAAACATATATTTTAGAAACGTAGCGTAGGTACGTACACACATAGTATTCACTCTTTTTCCTGCACAGTGGGGTAGTCAGAGTCGACCTAATATTCCGTCCTCCACTTTCTGTCCGGAAATCGAGACATTGTATGGCAATTGGCGGAATTCAATGCCGCTCTCACTTAGGTTCCAGCGTGAAGAACAGAAAATTTAAATATAGTCATTTCCTCGAGGAGGAATCGAACCCACAACCAGCGCGTTACAGTCGGATGCTGCCCTATTGTACCACGACAGCCCCGCCTGTTATTATTTTTGAAATAAATATTTGCAAACCTATTACTTGGCTGTTCAATTAAAAAACAATACTATGACGTAATATGGAGAGATATAGTGAAACCTTGGTGGACCTTCGTGAAAAAGTATCGATAATATTGGAGGAAGGTCACGTAAATACCATGAAGGGCCACGGAGAGCCTCTATTAAGAGAATGGTGACAGTGGACGAGACGAAAAAAGTATTCAGGAACCGTATCGTTTGGCACTCCAGCCTCTCAGACTACACTGCTGCGGATAAAGAAAACATTTACATTTAATAAAAAGCAAAATTAAAAATTTTGAAAAAACCCACGACGGTTTAATTGTAATTGTAAAAGGATAAAATAACTATAAATCCCCCGCCTAAAAGAATATATGTAACGAGATGATAGGGACGGCTTCGTCGGGGGCTGCAATTACTTTAAGTTTGCACAAACCTTCTCATAGGTTTTCTTGCTGTTAAAACAGGTTTGGCAAAAAAATTAAATATTAATATGAATTTACAGTTTTGATAACTGGTATTTTAAAGACTTTAAAACGGGATCTATAGGGTAAAACTAGGTAAAACGCCCCAGTCGACAAAACGCCTCACAGCCATAGCAGGCACATTAAGAAAGCTAGATGACACATGTATTGCACGGAGAGTAGTCTTAAGTTGATAAACAACATAGCTAATGTGCACGTGTGGTTTATTACGCTCCCTTAAAAAATATTAATAAATTTAGTGTTTCAGTGAAGTTACAATTTGTGGTAAGTTGCAAACATTTTTTTATATTTTAATACTCATTAAATTTAAGTTAAATTGATATTAACTGTTGAAAATACACATAAATACACTTTATTATAAATGTTCGTTAAACGTGATAACTTTGAAATTGAGGCTTTTTTCTTGATAAGGCGTTTTAAAAAGCAAAATTTGCAATACGCCCCACCGCATGTTTTTTAAAATGCCCCCGTTACGAAATTACATAGATACCAATATTTATTTATTATGTTTATATTGTATTTTTATTACAGAGTATGTCTCGTAAATATAAACGCAAGACTCTTCGAGCTTCTTGGAGGCAATGCGATCTGTATGAAGTAAAAAAATGGGAGAGAATGAAGCTTCAAAGCACTTCAAAGTTCCATCTTTGAGAAGCACCTTAAAACTGTTCGGATATGGACATAAATAAAAGCGTTGAATGTACAGAAAATTACTACATAACAAAGTCTCTTGAAGACTGGATTCAAGTTTGACACGTTCAGGGTACCACGTTTGTGTAACAACTATGGGCAGAAAGCTGAGAGAAAAGCTGTTAAAAGCAGCAAGATTTGATTTTATTCTATTCAACTATTTTATGATGATTTTAATTTGGTTTATGTCAAAGTTAATTGAAAAGACTGTTATGTTAATCATTAATTTAGAAGACTGGTGTTTTTTATCGTTACAACTTTTCTTTTAATTAATTACTTACAAATGAAAATGTTTTTTTTTTATTTAGAGTTTTTAAGGACTTTTAAGTCTTGCCTTACCTTTGTGTTATGTTTGTAAGTTATTAAACTATTGATATATTGTGTTTTTTTACGTTTTGGATAAAATTTAGGTATGGACATATATGAGGACATTTTAAATTGCATGGGGCATTTTATAATACAAAACGAGGCGTATTAGGTAACATGTACCTGATAAAACGCCCCACTCCATGTCTGCAAAAAAATTGAAATAGATCTTTAACCATCGTTCCAATTACATTAAGGTTTTGTAAAATTATTGTTAACGAACCAATTAACGTCCAGGAATAAAAGAAATAATTAAATCTATGATTATTTGGGTTTTATTGAAGGTTAAAAAAAAGTGGGGCGTATTACCAAGTTTTACCCTACTGTTAGCTACTATATTTAAAATAGAGGTTGGAACTGGCAGCCCCCGACGAAGTCGTCCCTATCATCTCGTTACATATATTCTTTTAGGCGGGGGATTTATAGTTATTTTATCCTTTTACAATTACAATTAAACCGTCGTGGGTTTTTTCAAAATTTTTAATTTTGCTTTTTATTTTAAACTTTTTAAAGTGAATAGATACACATTATATATTATTACATAATATCGAAATACTTTATATTAATGTTCATGCAAACCCAAAAGAAATTATAAACCCAATGCTTTCTGGTTATCAAATGCTTATTGCAGCGCCTGGGAGATTGTCACCGTAACATTTTCACGAAACTTAAGTCTAACCAAATCAGTGAAAATCACAAAACCCTCTAGTAGTTTTGATTTTGAACAAACTAAAATATACTGGAGCGCCCCGTGGTAGTTCGTGATATGGCATATAAAAACACGCAGCAATTAAACCAGAACCTATCACAGAAAACCGCATCTAAATAGGTTTCACACAAAAAATACAAGCAAATGCTTACTGCAGCGCCCCCTGGTGAGGTGTCACCATGACACATATACGAGAAAACGCGCTAATTAAGCCTGATCCTATCTTTGATAACTGCATCCAAATCGGACTTGTAGTTTTAGCTTTGCATAATTAAATGTTTAATGCAGCGCCCCCTGGTGAGTTCTTGACGTGAAAAAAAACCTAAAAACTTACACCAAGTAAAGATAACTCTAATACTAAAAACTCTGCCCAATCGGACTAGTAGTTGTGGTTTTGCATTAAATATTACAAACAAATGTTTACTGCAGCGCCCTCTGGTGAGTTAACACGATAAAACATATCCAAGAACATGCACTAATTAAACTTGAGCTTATCATTGAAACTGCATCCAAATCAAATTCGTCATTTTATCTTTGCACAAACAATATTTTACTGCAGCGCCCCCTGGTGACTTGTCACCGTAATATAAATTTAAAAACATGCTCTAAGTAAAGCGGAATCTAATACTGAAAACTCTTGACAATCGTACTAGACGTTTTGGTTTTACACAAAAAAATAGAAGCAGCTACGTACTGCAGCGCCCCCTAGAGAGTTGACACATACATGAAAATATGCACTAAGTAAACATACATGACACATATATGAATATATGCACTAAGTAAACTTGAATCTATCATTGAAAACTGAATTCAAATCGGACTCGTAGTTTTAGTTTTACACAAACAAATGTACTTACTGCAGCGCCCCCTGGTGAGTGGTCACCGTAACGTATATATGCAAAGAAGCACCAATTAAACCTGAATCTATCGTTGAAAGTTTCATCTAAATCGGACTAGTAGTTTTTGCTATGCATAAATGAATGTTTACTGCAGCGCCCCCTGGTGAATTTTCATCGTAACAAAAAAACAAAAATCTTAAAATATGCAGCAAGCAAAGTTGAATCTAATTCTGAAAACTCTAGCCAATCCGATAAGCAATTTCGGTTTTAGACAAATAAATACAAGAAAAATTTTGGTTTTACACAAAAAAGTACAAGCAAATGCTTACTACAGCGCCCCCTGATGAGTGGTCACCATAACATATATATGAAAAGACGCACCAATTAAGCCTGAAGCTACCCTTGAAGGTTAAATCTAAATTGGACTAGTAGTTTTTGATTTGCATAAACAAATGTTTACTGCAGCGCCCCCTAGTGAGTTTTCCCCGTAACAAAAAAAGAAAAATCTTAAAATATGCATCAAGCAAAGCTGAAACTTTTTCCGAAAACTCTTTTCAATCGGATCAGTAGTTTCGGTTTTAGATAAATAAATACAAAAAAAGTACAAACAAATGCTTACTGCAGCGCCCCCTGGTGGTTTGACACTATAAAACATATCTAAGAACATCCACCAATTAAACCTGAATCTATCACTGAAAATCTATAGAAATCAGACTACTATTTTTTGAGATAATTGAAAACATTCGTTTTCACGTAAAATGCTTACTGCAGCGCCCCCTGGTGAGTTAAGGCAATAAGACATATCTAAGAACATACGCCAATTGAACCTTAACCTATCATGGAAAACCGTATCAAAATCGGACTTATAGTTTTGGAAATAATTGACATAGTAATTTGCACAAACACACAAACAAACAAACAAACAAACAAACAAACAAACAAACAAACAAACAAACAAACAAACAAACAAACAAACAAACAAACAAACAAACAAACAAACAAACAAACAAACAAACAAACAAACAACCTCTCACCCCAAACACATATACAGTCGCCGTTCCGTCGCGGGTAAAAATATAGGCGTCTACAATCTACGTCTACGACGTCTAAAATATAGGCGTCTAAACATTACATTTAAAAATTAAAAATATAGGCGTCTAACTACATTTTTTTGGCAATTGCAATTAACTAAAAAAGATAAACTTGTAATATTAATTTTATATTGTAGATACCGATTACCAAAGAACAAGATGGCAAAAGTTATTGGGTAATAAGGTTATCCTAATCTTTATTATCATTAATTATTTAATATCATTAATGCCTTCTTTAATATAATAAAATATAATATATTTAAGCTCGACAATATTCGAAAGCGCATTTGTTTCAAAAAACTTATTTTCTGTAGGTACGAACTACATTTATATGTATGTATATAATTTATATATTAGGTTAGATATAAATCAGGAATAAAGTATGGCTCGCTTTAAGTGAAGAATGGGCTTGTTAAGGCTTTTCTATACATAGCGTTCCTAAAGAAGACTCACTAAAATAAAGTGCATTTCTAATACAATTGAGACTGCCCTAGTTTTAGCGTGAGCTCTCATTCAATGCTTTAAATAAAAATAACTTTAGTATAGTAATAATAAATGGGGTCTTTGTCTGAATGAAAATTGTACAATTATTGTGGGTTCGATTTCTAAGCAAAAATTTCAGTTTAAGCTGACTGATCACTACTAAAGGCGGTTTAACCTTTAACTATTGACGTGAAGTTTTAGAGGTCCCTCACGTTCTATAACTCTTCTACAAACCTGCCACTACCCCGTTCTCTATGCCACTGATCTGCTCAGTACCTTTCGTGTCAGTGGCAAAATAAGTATAGATGGATGAACTTGTGACGATAGCTTAAATAATGTTAGTATTTCACTTTTTAATTTAGGCTGAGGCCTGTAAGACCCCAGATCTATGTTTGTCATGCATAATACTTTAAAAATACTTTTTATGTGTTTGTTTTTTATTTATGCATTTATAAAATATTTGTTATTGATATAGTATTACTATCTTTATTGATTTTTATTGTTGTTTGTCATTTATTTACTTGCATTTACAATGTTATGTTATGATATTTTTTTATATACAATAAAAGAAATAGATGAAAATATGGAGTTGTTGTCAGGTGACGATTTCAATCTCACTCTGGAACCTACAAGTACAATAACAACTATCTTCGTAATGAGATTTTACGAATAAAACATTATGCTGTTTTGTACTTAAGCAAAATAAATTTGTAGTTTTGATATCTTTATGCATCATTATATCACTATCAGTAACAATAAATGCAGACCTGACATTATAGAAACCTATAAATCATCGAAAGGGGATCGACAAGACTGACAAGAAATGCTTCATTCACACGTGTAGCCGCGCACAAGAAAATGGCCTATGGTCGTGTCTAGACACAGTATAGACCTCTGGACTTATCTGGGATTAATTCATATGTATGACTGTTGAAAATGACATTGACTCGTGATGATTTGATTTGGGATACGATACGCCCATCTGCTAAACATAAAACGGGAAAAGTAATTCATGGTTCTCAAAAAACATGTTCTCCGATCTAAATAGAAAGACGTATGTGTGTAACATACTTGTGTTGATTGCTATCGTCCTGTTTGTTTGCCATTCCCGATGAAATTGTGTAAGATTGTCAAGAATACCTGTAGTTAAGGTGTGGTCAAAATTTTAATTTTACCATGTGAGAGATTACTTTTTGTTTTTTTTTTTAATTTTTAATCTTTGTAATATCATAAAGTCAAAGGGTAATTTGGGGACAGTCGTGGCGCAGTGGCACATAGGTGTGGCTGTTAACGACTGGTTGTGGGTTCAATTCCCACTCGAGGAGTGGAAATATTTAATATTTCCATTTTCTTCGCAGTGGTATAGAGTCAAAGCGCGGCGTTAAATTCCGCCACTTAACACGCAAGGCCTCCAGAATTCAGCGGAAAATGGGGAACGGAGTGGCTTAACACTAGGTTCCCTCTGCCTACCCTGCTGTGTGCGGGATACAACGTGAAGCTACAAAAAAATGATAAAGAAGATATTTTGTTCAATTTCTGTCCTCTTAAAGTCACCATCATTTTAAAATGTGTGAAGGAAATACGTTGTGAAAAGCAAGGAAAGGGAATAAATAAGTACGTCTTAGATTAAACTAACCATAAAAAATAGCTTTAAAAAAATGTCTCACGTACATACGTGGTTCTAATCACTTTTTAGCAAGAATTTTCTTCGCTAGTTTTTGGAGTTTAACAGCTCAAGGTGGAAATTGTTTCAGACATTAGACATCAGACATTAGCCTTGAATATGTAAAAAGAGTTTTTTTTAAATAAACAGCCGTTATATTTTTCAAATTTTAAAATTCTACTCGTATAAATCGACGAATTATACGTAGACTGGTACAAGTGAAAACACAAAATTTTACATGACAACAATTTGAAAATTTCTAATGTAAGTTTGTAAATTTATGAAAATTTTATTATATACAATAACCAGCATTCAGAAACCATACCGATCTACGTAGGATATAACTATATAACGAGGATATAAATATTTCTATAAATTCATTTAGAAATATAGACGAAAATTTGAAACCATTGAGTGTATGATTTAACATTAAAACTGCACTTTCTGAACTAACAAAGAGAACAAGCAAGGTTCTAAACCTATAAGCAAGATTCTTGACCTCAGCATTCATAATTAGCTAGACAGCTCAAATCCTATTTACCTAAAAGCAAATTGGAAATCCAATATTTTTAATCTGTGGGAAAATTACGTATGCACTAAAGCCTTTTAAAGCCTCCATACATATTTGCAAACATAAAACACATAAGTAGGGTCCTGAATGACGGGGCTTATCATCGTCATTTTCATAATGCATGCATCCACTCCTCTATAATGTATGCGTGCGCCGCGGGCACAGCGTATTAATTACATATATCGCTTAATTATTGATTTTTAGTATTAAATACACGAACATTTTGGCTTCGCCCGCACAGATTTATGCCTGCCTCGTAATATACGGCGTCTAAATAGCTTTAGCGTATAATGAGACTCGTATGAGGTGGAATTTTACTAAAGAACTATTTGGCTTTTGAATTTTTTTAACTAAAATGTTTAACTGGTTGGAAAATGTTGTTTAATGCTTTTGTATATTTGGTATAAAGAATTATCATGTATAAATGAATGTTATTCAAATAAAATAATATAATTAATAATCATGACGTGTAAAATAATTTACAAAATATTTCACTAAAGTATAAAGATATATATCGTGGGTTCCATCACCAGTCTGCAGCGTTCAGTACCGCCACTTAACACGCAATGTCTCTATTACGTGTGAAAAGTGGGAACAAGTGTGAACCTATAAACAATATTTCTAAGCACCTTCATAGGTTTATGTATGTAACAGAACTCTTGTTAATTATGGAAATTAAAAATACTAAGTAGATTTTTAATAAGATTTCTTATATCTTTTTTAATTATATATGACTTCACGTTATTATATATTTGGTTTAACACTACTAGGCTAGGGAAATATTTATTTAATTTTGGTATTAAGAAACCCTCAAGGTTCGTACTTTTTCATTATAATATAGGAAAAGTACCCCCGTTACAGTTAATAATTTTTCTTGCTCTTGCTAATCCATTGTTCGTAGAATAATCTTTGGGTAGCAGAAATTTGTAAAAATCTCTCTACAGAGATGCTAACAACATAAATAAGTTGTAATAAAGCGTATAAGAATTTCGACGCAGCGGCTAGTAGAACGCATGGCTCAGTGGTGAGAGCGCCTGAACGGTATTCAGGAGGCGCGGGTTCGAATCCCGCTGCGTTCAAATGTTTATACGTTTATTTTAAATGTCTGTTTCGATTTTCCTAAGCGTGGAATAGCACTTTAAAAATGTTTAAAAAGCAATGATACATTCCATGGTAATTGGAACAATAAACAAATGTTATTGTTGTCTTTTCTTTAAAGCAATTGATTTATTTTTTTATCTGCCTACTTATCTTTTTACAGCCGATTTTGGCCATTGGTATTATGACATTCGCAAGATACAGTTACGATACTTTTCTTAAGAGTGCCAAAATATCTACCTAACCTGTAATTAAAAAAATCGATATCAAAAACATAATATAAAGCAAAGTTACTTGCCACGTCCTGTCTGTATGTATGTATGTATGTATGTATACATACTTTTATCTTCAAAAGTGCACAATGGATTTTAATGCGACTTCTTTTAATAGATAGAATGATTCAAAAGAAAGGTTTATATGTAGGTATAATAGGTACATTCATAATATAGTAGAGAAACACTGATAATTTTAGAGGTTTCTACTGTGATGTTATGTAGTTCACGCAGGCAAAGCCGCGAGCGGGCAACTAGTACCACATAAAATCCAAAATTTTCACAAAAACTAATTCATTGAACTATCACATCGCATCCCGTCGTATCGTATAGTAACTAGGCTGTCGATGCGATGCGATAGGGGAGCGGGCGTAATTTAAAACCGCACGCCCCGCGCCCCCTTGCGAAATTAAGTGCGAGTCGGTCGGTACGTGACACCGGCAAATGTGCCGTAGGTACCCGTGTGTACCCGCCTTAATTGTGCTGCTTGTGTGCCGTGCCATGCTCAATGCTTATGTAGAATGTAGATACAGTCTATAGTGTGTTGATCTCGATGTTTTAAATTACGGTTTTAATGAAACTTAGTGGCTGCGAGAACCGGTCATTAAATGTTATGAGATGTTACAATGCTGAAACTTAACTTACATAATTAGACTAATATGAATTGCTATTTTATAAGTCTCCTTATATTACATTAATATATTCTACCACTTAGTTACTGTAGTCTTTAAATTAAAATGAAGGGCAATCTAAAAGTATTTGTGGAAGTACTTTACGCTAATAACAAATATGATTAACATATATTATACATACTGACTTTTTAAGCAAATCAGACAGCACGAAAAGAGTGATACATACATCTTTGCTTAAAAAAAACACGTCATTACTGTTAGCCATTGTATTATCATTATTAGCCAAATAATTTTATCTGAATTACACTAACTTATAAATATATACACAGTACAATTAAAATTATCCATTAGCTCATAACCATTGGGAACAATTGCAATTTGAATCAAATTGACACACGAAACATATTCAACAATATACTCCCTTACTTCCTTAGCTTCATTGTATTCCCATCGTATTTAAAGATCTAAGTCAGTCACTGCATTGACAATCGTAGACAAGTGTATTCATAATTGCGAGACCTTTCATGCCCACCCCTTAATTACCGAACGCTTTGTACTTTTGTTTATGTGAAAACGCCAATTATTACAATAAGCGTGTACGCTCCGTTCCGTTCGTCTCCACTGACATTACTTTGTGCGGGAAAATGAGTTTAATGAACCTAATTAGCCAGCTCTCAACATATTTATATAAAATGTCTACATACGATTTAATTTTAAATTGTTGAAGGGGATATGTACTTATAGGTAGGTGATGTTTGTATTGTTAAAAGAACAATACAAATTTCACCTTCATTTCATACTGTCATTTTGAAGCGTAAAATTTTGCTAGATAACACGCAATGTTTGGGTAGAAAATGAAGAACGAAATGTCTTCACACTAAATTCTCTCTGACTACTCGGGTTACTCGGGTGGTAAGCTTTATAGGAAAAAGTATAAAGTTGCTTTGACCAACAGAAGTGAAGTCACAGTTACGTTGTGTTTATGGCGCAGTGGACCGGCAGTGGACTGTGATTACAATTCATATGAAAAAGATAACTTTCTTTTTCCTTTTTTTTTATTAGCTTCACGCTGTATTCCGCACACAGCAGGGTTACCTAGTAGGGTAGTGGGAACCTAGTGTTAAGACACTCCGTTCCCCACTTTCCGCCAAATTCGGAGGCTTGCGTGTTAAGTGGAAATTAACGCCGCGCTTTACCTTGACACCAGAGTGAAGAAAATAGAAATATAATTTCCACTCCTCTAGTGGGAATCTCTCTCACAACCAGTCACACACTTGTGCCACTGGGCCACGACTGGTCACAAAGATAACTTAAATGATTTAATCATAAAATTTTATGTACCTACTAAAGTAACATTTTTAGTGCTGGATGAAAATAACACACCACAATTAGATTTAGCTCAGTATTAGCATAGTTGATGAAAGCACTTCAATGTATGAACCAAAATAGTGCAATGTTAGTCTCACTACCCACCTACCAACATTAATACGGCATCCAATATTTTTTTATAAGTATTATTTTACATTTATTTATAGCTATTCCGCCACTTAACACGTACTACCTATCTGCTTTCCGGGTGACACCGGAGAACAGAGTGTCCTGAACCTAAGTTCTCACTGACTACCCTCCTTTGGGGAAAAAAGCATGAATCTGAGGTTTATAATAAGAGCATATTTAAAATACTATGAAGTCTAAGTAGACTTCATAGTATTTTAGAAATTAGCTAGCCTTTATTAGTAATAAAGGCTAGCTAATTTCAAATCAATTTAGCAAACTATGTATACAAAACCTGGCATTCAAAAAAAAAACAAGAATATATTTTGCATATCTCTTTATTCTCTCCAAAATCTTCAGAAAATTAAATAATTTTAATTATAATGATACCTTGCGTTGTTATTAAAGTGTTAACGTAAAAGCATACAGCGGTACACGAAGGGTTGAAATCAGGGCGGGCGGTAATCAGCCGGTGACCGCGTAATGGCCCCTTGGGGACGGCCGCGACGACTTGAGACATTGCTTTGATAGGGCTGCCTACTTTTATGTCTTGATTTGTGCTTGCTTATAAGAAAAGGAGGTTTTCTTGTCCTTTTTTTTAATTTTTTATACATTTTTTTAAGATTGACTCGTTTTTATCTAGTTTGTGATTATATAGTGTTAATTTAGAATGGAGATTGAATTTACGACGATTGCTTTTAAAGTCAAATGCATCTTACTATAAGGATACGCGCATACACTAGAATTGTGGCGTTTGACTGTAAACACGATAGCTGTTAGTCCAATTTCCACTCAATTATTTACGTTAGCCGGTTGAGATACAGCACAGGAATGAGTCGTGCCACTAAAAATACAAAGGAGTGTCTTTGACACAAGTTTTTCTCTGTCTGCCTTGCAATGTGTGTTGAAAAGCGGAGAAATGAATAATAATAATAATAGCTTCACGCTATATCCCGCACACAGCAGGGTAGGCAGAGGGAACCTAGTGTTAAGACACTCCGTTCCCCACTTTCCGCCGAATTCGGAGGCTTGCGTGTTATGTGGCGGAACTTAACGCCGTGCTTTACCTCGACACCAGTGCGAAGAAAATGGAAATATAATTTCCACTCCTCGAGTGGGAATCGAACCCACAACCAGTCGTTTATAGTCACACTCTTGTGCCACTGGACCACGACTGGCCACATTACAAATTATGTAATAAAGTTAATTTAAAATAAAAGTACCTAATATATCACAATTTTATTAACTTAAGTTGATTTATATAATAAAATAGCCCATTTTTTTATATAAGTATTGCCGTACTTACTAAAAATATACTTTTTCTTAGCTTAACGTTCATTTTCACATGGTATTATAGTCAAACATAACCTAGAGTTAAAAGACTGGACTCCACGTCCCGCCGAAGGTCGAGATTTTGCATGTTGACTCAATTCACTCAACATGCATATCTGTTTATCTTAGGAACCAGAGCGGAAAAAACGACAATAATGGAAGTAAATATAATTTATTTATTGGGAAGCCAACGCTATATAATACGTTACAATTTATATTATCCCATCTATAAAAACCTTATTACACAGTATAACTCAATCACAGGCTAATATATCATGGAAAACAAAAAAAAACATTTAACATACCTAGAGAGAATTGAATCCTCATTCAAAGAGTTTACCGTCAGACACTGTTTCACTGCTGTTATTTTATTCTTACCTTACCATACCAAAAAATGATTCTAAATATTTTTTCGCGTACAAGTTACCTGCCAGCCCTAGAACTCGTAATTCTTAGGAGGGTTTAAGACAATGCCGATGTTTATTCTTTATCGTAGCCGTGGGAAATTTACGCGCGAGGCGATAATTAAATATTTTCATTCATGGTGCAACGTTGCGCTCTAAGCTCACTTAATTAAGCAACCCCTAAATAGAAACGAGAAAATGTAGGCTGCATAAGCTGTGTAAATTAATCTCAAACTGTAAAGGGGTTTTTTCGTAGTAGGTACTTTAGTACTAAATTAGTACTGTGTTAGAGGAGATGGTTGTAATTCGTGAATTTACTTGAGGTGTAGGTTCAGATCTTTTTTCTTTTTTCTTTATTAGTGTTAAAACACTCCGTTCCCACTTTTCCGCTGAATTCCGGAGACGTTTCGTGTTAAGTGGCGGTACGTAACGCCGCACTTTGTCTCTACCAAAGCGGAAATGAAATATTAAATATTTCGATATCTCGAGTGGGAATCGAACTCATAACTAGGTGCGTTTACTTTGCCCGAGAGGTTCAAAATTTAGGGTAAAAATTGATATTAGTTAGTTGTACCAATTTGTTAATATGAAATGCGGCGTAGAATTTCGTCATTCCAATCAATATGAAAAAATACACGAATGCTATAAAACGTATGCAGAGAATAAAAGCATAATACTTATATGTAAGTATAATACAAACTCATTTATAGCAGAATCTGTCTATTCATTAATGGGATCATCATGCCGCAGCGTCTCACTACATAAGCGATGATTTCTGGTTCGGTTCCTACTCGTAGAAAGTATTATATTTAAACTATTTTCTCCGCACTGGACAAGACAAAGCACGTTTTTGAATTTCGTCACCACACACTCAACAGGTAATGTCTTAAATTCAGAAAGACTTCTTTTTAGCATCACGCTATATCCGGCACACAGCAGGTTAGTTCCCGCACACAGTAGGTCTAGTGTTAAGACACTCCCTTCCCCACTTTCCGCCGCTTTGCTTCTACACCAGAGCGAAGAAAGTGGAAACATTAAATATTTCTACTCCTCGAGTGGGAATCGAACCCAGAACCAGTCGCTTTACAGTCACACTTTTTTCCACTGCGCCACGACTGGCCACTATATCTATATATACTATACTATTAAATATATATTATATAAAAGTTGCGATCACCACTGGAACTTTAACAGTGCCTTATTTCGTACTAACTTTGTCCAACATACGTAAAAATGGATACAAAATTTCACTCTAAATAATTATATAGGGTAAAACTAGGTAAAACGCCCCAGTTGACAAAACGCCCCACAGCCATAGCAGGCAAATTAAGAAAGCTAGATGATACACGTACTGCACGGAGAGTAGCCATAAGTTGATAAACAACATAGCTAATGTGCACGTGTGGTTTATTACGCTCCCTTAAAAAATATTAATAAATTTAGTGTTTCAGTGAAGTTACAATTTGTGGTAAGTTGCAAACATTTTTTTATATTTTAATACTCATTAAATTTAAGTTAAGTTGATATTAACTGTTGAAAATACACATAAATACACTTTATTATAAATGTTCGTTAAACGTGATAACTTTGAAATGGAGGCTTTTTTCTTGATAGGGCGTTTTAAAAACCAAAATTTGCAATACGCCCCACCGCATGTTTTTTAAAATGCCCCCGTACCGAAATTACATAAATACCAATTTATATTGTATTTTAATTACAGAGTATGTCTCTTAAATATAAACGCAAGACTCTTCGAGCTTCTTGGAGGCAACGCGATCTGTATGAAGTAAAAAAATGGGAGAGAATGAAGCTTCAAAGCACTTCAAAGTTCCATCTTTGAGAAGCACCTTAAAACTGTTCGGATATGGACATAAATAAAAGCGTTGAATGTACAGAAAATTACTACATAACAAAGTCTTCTGAAGACTGGATTCAAGTTTGACACGTTCAGGGTACCACGTTGTTACACAACAACTATGGGCAGAAAGCTGAGAGAGAATCTGTTAAAAGCAGCAAGATTTTATTTTATTCAACTATTTTATGATGATTTTAATTTAGTTTATGTCAAAGTTAATTGAAAAGACTGTTATGTTAATCATTAATTTAGAAGACTGGTGTTTTTTATTGTTACAACTTTTCTTTTAATTAATTACTTACAAATGAAAATGTTTTTTTTTATTTAGAGTTTTTAAGGACTTTTAAGTCTTGCCTTACATTTGTGTTATGTTTGTAAGTTATTAAACTATTGATATATTGTGTTTTTTTTACGTTTTGGATAAAATTTAGGTATGGACATATATGAGGACATTTTAAATTGCATGGGGCATTTTATAATACAAAACGAGGCGTATTAGGTAACATGTACCTGATAAAACGCCCCACTCCATGTCTGCAAAAAAATTGAAATAGATCTTTAACCATCGTTTCAATTACATTAAGGTTTTGTAAAATTATTGTTAACGAACCAATTAACGTCCAGGAATAAAAGAAATAATTAAATCTATGATTATTTGGGTTTTATTGAAGGTTAAAAAAAAGTGGGGCGTATTACCAAGTTTTACCCTATGTATACCTAATATTACAAAATCTTAGGAAATATAATACGTTGATAATCCTAAATTACAATGCAAAGACGTATTGCTTTTAAAATAATAAGAAAAAAACCGGTAGTGCCATCTTGTGGACTTTCCTTACAGTAAAGCACATTAGCGCCACGAACACACACATTCATATTCCTCCTAACAACGCTTCACTCACACATAGATTTAGAAAAGATACTAAAAACCCTCATTTTAAACATCTACTGTCAGTGACTTAAAAAATATAAGATATAGTGAATCTTATTTCGTAGACAATAGAGTCAAAATTTGAACAACTTTCATTGTCGTTTAAGACATTTGAAAACTTTTGCCTAAATCCATAAAATTTAGAGCTCAATATCCAAAAAGGCGTAAGTTATTTAACTTTACGCAACTCTACGTATTTAATTTAAGCATAACATGAACGTCAGAAAGAACCTAGTGACAAAACACTCCGTTTTCCACATTCTATTTAAAATCGAGACATTACGTGTAGGTCGGCGGAACTCAACGCCGCAGGTTCTTCTCTAAAAGACATTATAGCAGTAGAAGGTTAAGAAAAGTCGTTCTCTTTTAAGCCCTTTTGGAACTAAGCAGATTTTCAGTCGCTGAATGTTCTACGCATGTGTGCATTCCCTTTCAATGTAGGTGTGAGGGGTCGTATACGTGAACTTTCTTAAAGTGTTTCTTAAGAACGCGAAGAAAGCGAAAAGGTTCGCACTTGAAGGAGTTTGGGTAAAAATAAAACTGGCGACAGAGTTCCGGGAGCTTTCGCGAGAGGGCGCCCAATATTTTTTTTGTTTTTTAAATTATTAAAGAATGACTTTCAGTAAGAACGTTAGAAGTGACGTTATGAGTGCTTAAATATCAAATATAGAAACGATTTTTAAAGCTCATATTTAAAACTAAATTTTAAATATAATTAGTGTTTTTAAATCTTTTGAAATATATACTTATTTTAGTACTAAAATATTAATAGTATTAGTTCCTACCAACCCCTATCTCCTAACCGTCCTGCATATCTACCCCTAACTAACTTATAAAGAGGGAAAAAACTAAGCAAATTCCGTCAACGAATCAGAAACGACACCTCTAACCACAGCGAGTGGCGCGACGCGTGCCAAACAAACCGATGACAAATCCTTCTAATTGCATTACACCAGTTACCACCCATTACGATCTTAACGAATAGCCTATCGCGGTTAACCGCAGATCATTATCATCGACCAATCACGGCCTATATTTTCCGCTATCTATTTTTCCACGGGGTGAAAATCTTAGAAACCACAGGACTAACCGCAAAGGTCAGGTGATCGGCCAATGGGGATCGTAAATATAACCGCAAACCACGCCCTTCCAACCGCAAACCAACCACAACGCGAGACGTTCACTTCTCGTTATCGATTATGCATCACCGATGTTCTTTTTTCCCATTACGTCACGCGGTTGGCTATTTACAACTCGTTTGAAGATATCGATAAGACGTCATGGACGTTAGTAATCGAGTACCTGGGAATTTGATTTCGTAGTGCGAGATAAAGTTATTAGTGGCTTGTTATGAGTAGAAGTCAATCTGTGGATACTAAGTCGACCCCAAACTGGTCATCGTCCTTCGCAAAGATGAAATATTGATTCTCCGCGTCGTTGAGAAGGCGACGCACACAGGCACGCCGCGTTCAGACGCACGGACACAGCCGCGACCGCATTATATTCATAATGAATACAGCTATCCCACTCGTCGGTCGTCTTTGACTTTGTATAAATATATTTTGTCCCTTTCCCACCTCACTTGAGCGGACCGTTCCCCCTCGGGTGAGAGGGACGAGTGAGGGTTAGAAGCTTGTCTTCGAGAGGTCGCCAATTTCTATTTCATTAAGTGGCGCGGCTGTAACCGCAACGGATCGATGGAACTTAAGCACCTGAAAAAATGTTATTTGGCTAGTCTAAGCTAAGTTAGGACTAACAATATATTATAATAATTACAATTCTATATAGAATCAAGTAGATTAGATTAGAGTTAGATAAAGACTGTAATAATAACACTATAGAAAAGCACCTTTCCCCACATAGCAGGACAGTCAGAGAGTACCTAGTAAAAAGACACTTTGTTCCCCACTTATAATTACTAACTTTCTAACTTTCTATTAGGTAACTAATAATAATTTTAATATAAACTGGCAACTTAATGAAGAATATTCTCGATTTCAAACAACTTTGAAAAGTTTCATAAGAAGACTTGCTTTATAAATAACAAATTAATTAATAGCTTCGACTAAGCTTATATAATAGAGATCTTTTAGTATCTATATATATTTGCTATATATATCATTAAATCGTTTTGAAAAGGTAACCATAGGGTAAAACTAGGTAAAACGCCCCAGTTGACAAAACGCCCCACAGCCATAGCAGGCACATTAAGAAAGCTAGATGATACACGTATTGCACGGAGAGTAGCCATAAGTTGATAAACAACATAGCTAATGTGCACGTGTGGTTTATTACACTCCCTTAAAAAATATTAATAAATTTAGTGTTTCAGTGAAGTTACAATTTGTGGTAAGTTGCAAACATTTTTTTATATTTTAATACTCATTAAATTAAGGTTAAATTGATATTAACTGTTGAAAATACACATAAATACACTTTATTATAAATGTTCGTTAAACGTGATAACTTTGAAATTGAGGCTTTTTTCTTGATAGGGCGTTTTAAAAAGCAAAATTTGCAATACGCCCCACCGCATGTTTTTTAAAATGCCCCCGTACCGAAATTACATAGATACCAATTTATATTGTATTTTAATTACAGAGTATGTCTCTTAAATATCAACGCAAGTCTCTTCGAGCTTCTTGGAGGCAATGCGATCTGTATGAAGTAAAAAAAATGGGAGAGAATGAAGCTTCAAAGCACTTCAAAGTTCCATCTTTGAGAAGCACCTTAAAACTGTTCGGATATGGACATAAATAAAAGCGTTGAATGTACAGAAAATTACTACATAACAAAGTCTCCTGAAGACTGGATTCCAGTTTGACACGTTCAGGGTACCACGTTTGTGTAACAACTATGGGCAGAAAGCTGAGAGAGAAGCTGTTAAAAGCAGCAAGATTTGATTTTATTCTATTCAACTATTTTATGATGATTTTAATTTGGTTTATGTCAAAGTTAATTGAAAAGACTGTTATGTTAATCATTAATTTAGAAGACTGGTGTTTTTTATTGTTACAACTTTTCTTTTAATTAATTACTTACAAATGAAAATGTTTTTTTTTTATTTAAAGTTTTTAAGGACTTTTAAGTCTTGCCTTGCATTTGTGTTATGTTTGTAAGTTATTAAACTATTGATATATTGTGTTTTTTTACGTTTTGGATAAAATTTAGGTATGGACATATATGAGGACATTTTAAATTGCATGGGGGCATTTTATAATACAAAACGAGGCGTATTAGGTAACATGTACCTGATAAAACGCCCCACTCCATGTCTGCAAAAAAATTAAAATATATTTTTATCCATCGTTCCAATTACATTAAGGTTTTGTAAAATTATTGTTAACGAACCAATTAACGTCCAGGAATAAAAGAAATAATTAAATCTATGATTATTTGGGTTTTATTGAAGGTTAAAAAAAAGTGGGGCGTATTACCAAGTTTACCCTATTAGATTTTATTTTATTTGGAAGCTATTCTTCGTTCCACATTTTCTGAGTAATTGCGTTCCTATTAAAAGTACTGTATTAAAGTTCTGCTACCCGTTTGTGGCAACTCTGATATTTATATTTGATAAAGGCGCAGTAGTTATAAATGTGATATTGCTTGCTACTGTTGCCAGTTCGAATTTTGACAATGGTTATAATAATTAAATTACATAAAATAGGTCCAGCCAAAATGGAGCCAGCCGTGGCGCAATGGCATGAACGTGTAAACGACTGGTTGTGGGTTCGTTTCCCACTCGAGGAGTGGAAATATTAATTATTGCCATTTCTAGCATCAGAGCTCTAGTATTAGAGGTAAAGCGCGGCGATAAGTTTCGCCACTTAACACGCAACGCCTCCGAATTCGACGGAACGTGGGGAACGGAGTGTCTTGAAACTAGGTTCCCTCTGCCTACCCTGCTGCGTGCGGGATTAGACACAAGTATCTATATTTATATAGTCTTGTTTTGTGAGATAAACTTAAATTATAACATTTAAAAAAATCTTTATATATGGGTAAAGTAAATATAATATATACCTTTCAAGTACCTACCTAATAGAATATAACTATATACCTAACGTTTGTTCAAAATATTCTTATTTAAATTTATTGTATCTCTTTTTTTAAGTCACGCCCAAATATTTACATAAAACAAATTGAAAATTGAAGTTGCATTCAAAATATATTTTTGTTAGTTCCGCCATTAGCGCGCACACTCTCATATATTATTAAAGCAGTCATACACTTACTTATATGTTATTCACATTATGTTCAAACGGATCTCCTTTGAAAGTCGTCTTATTGTGATTTGAGTGCGCATTAAAGATTCAGCAGAGGACATGGCAGGGGTGGTAGATACTTGTGTATTTATGTTATACATGATGTGTAGAAATTTTGGCGAACGGTTAAAATTTATGGTATTTTTTTACATAACGTCCAGTACCTATGTATATGTAGGTAAAAATATGCATGGTTAGGATTTCATGTATCTATTTGGTTTTTTAGTTTCAAGCTGTATCCTGCACACAGCAGGGTAGGCAGAGGAAACCTAGTGGTAAGACACTCTGTTCCTCATTTTCTGCCAAATTCTGCAGGCATTACTAGTTGAATGACTGGCTTCTCACATTATATTTCGTAATCTATTTACATACCTATTTATATATTTATTTTAAAATAAGTATGCTCCTTCGCTAACAAGTACTTAAATTTTATTCCTTTATATTTTTAATTTTTTTTAAATATTATTTACACACACTTAGGAAACTGAAAGTGGTTTTTAGAAAACTTATGAAAAATTGCACGGAGCGTAATAATTGAACCCATAGCTTAACGGTCAGAGTACTTGGACGGTTCCAACAGAGGCGCATTCGAATATCGATGCGTTTAAATTATAAACGCTTTCTAAAAATGGGTTTATTTTGTTCTTTTCAAACTTTTGAGTTATGTTTCGTCCCGCATATATAACATGACATAAGGTAGTCATAAAATAACCGAGCAGAAGTGAGATCGGTCAATTATTATAAAATCGTGCATCGTGTTTAGCTTTAACGGCTATTGTATCTTATTCAGTTTTATTATGCAGGTTTTAGCTTATATATAACCCCTGTAATATGTATACGCATTTTTTCAATAGATTTTGACTCCACACTCATTATTTGCAGTCATGTACGCTTGCACTTCTCCACGAGGGCATCTCTTATACCTAATAAAAAAAACTTTTTGTTGTTAACTTATCTAGTAAGAAGATTTTGACATACCTATTTCTGAGATTATTACAGAGACTATTCTTAAGAAAAAATGCCATTTATTAAATATAAATGCTTTTTTGTAACTTTTTACATACTAAAATAAAGATATTTATGAACGTAGCAGGAATCGAACCCACACCTCTAACGAACCGTCCAAGTAACATAATATCCTGTATTTAATGTATATACCGTGTACAGAATACAGTAGCTTTTAGTATCTGTTGAATAATGAATAGCCAGGTCAGTTTGGGACTTCAAATATATGTAAACCAGTTCCTTTACCGAATGCACTACGATCTTACCATACATAATGTAAGAATCGGCATCCGTTCGAGAATTTCCAATTTGTTAATGCGTCTTATGTTGAATTTTGTTTGATTTTTAAAATAATTCATGTGTGGAATTAAAGTATAATAAATACTAATATTTACTGTACCATAGCCAATGTTTAGCGTGTCAATATACCTAGGTACATATCAAATATATCAGGAAGAATATGTTTGTGTTTTAACAAGTATCTAAGAGTGTACTCATTTTTTGGTTTTTATTTTTTGTATAAAATTATAAAAAAGGCGCCTCCTCATCTTTTGCAAATTTTAATTTATCAAACGTACTAAAGTAAGTTTTTATCCACAACGATGACACCCATAGGTATATCTTGCTATTCACAAAAATATCAAGACAGTAAAAATCTAAATAAATTTTGATCCGATAAAAAAATAAAAATATTTAACTTTTTTTTTTTAGCTTCACGCTGTATCCCCACACAGCAGGGTAGGCAGAGGGAACCTAGTGTTAAGACACTCTGTTCCCCTAGTCATTGCGTGTTAAGTGGCGGAACTTAACGCCGCGCTTTACCTCGACACCAGAGCGAAGAAAATGGAAATATTAAATATTCCCACTCCTCGAGTGGGAATCGAACCCACAACCAGTCGTTTACAGTCACACGCTTGTGCCACTGGGCCACGACTTGCCACAAAATATTTAACTTCTTATAGTAATATTAAATTCGTGCGTAAAATTATCTAAAAATTTCAAAATTTAAATTGACAGTAAATACCTACAGATTAACTTACTAAAATATCAAGAAAAGACTTTTTATGATAAGACTAATTTTTATAGGAAAGAATTTATACTACTTTACTAAGTTTTTAAATTCGTCCATTATTTAATAGTATGTAATAGTAATTAATATTATAGATACAAACAATAAAAAAATAGCAACGCAAAGGCTTAAATGCAAACAAGCGTTAACAAGCTATTTCAAGAGGCCGTTTACAGCCCTTATATTAATTAGGGAAAATATTTTGGGGTTATTATTTGCGCAATAAAGCCTTATTTAGAGCCCCCTAAAATGAAATATAAGCTGTAGAAGAGAATAAGTAGCTACTGAGTACCGTCGTTCATTTTGCCCTTGACTTTTCCTTTAGCTTTATTTTCAGCGCATTAGATATATAGTTATATAAACAAGTATAATTAGTGTCCGACCGAAACTGGTTTTTTCAGCCGAAACCGAAACCGAAACCGAACCTTCGGTTCTGACTTCAGTTTCGGCCGGAACCGAACCTTCGGTCGGACACTACGTATAATATATTTAAGTATTCACTTGTATAATACTTTAAGTGTATTTAAGTGTTCACGTGTAGGTATTACGTAAGGTGTTATTCGTTAAAGTTGGCGAGGGCAAGTCTTGGCCGGTTTATAACAAGCCCGGGTTCGAATCACGCTACTTTCAACGTTTATACGTGTTCTAAAAATACATTTCATAACTTATTATTTTATCGATCGAATTGGATGGTAGTAAAAAAATATTATTTGTTTCAACAAAAAATATATATAAATTTTAATTTTTCTATTCCCTATATCTGACACATTGATGACTTTAGCCACACTAAGAGTAATTGCAGTTTCTAATAGAGATATTTCATCGATTTAGTTAAACAAACTGTGGCTTTGAGTTTATCATTGTTTGTGACATATCTGCCTATATGAAATGAAAGCACTGGGCAATAAGATAAAAATACTTTTACTTATTTACTGCTGTAACCATACATAGATAGAGACAGTGAGACACCGTTCTACTGTTACCGCGTTAGGTTGTGGGTTCGATTACCACTTAAAGAATTATTTTAAATTTTCTTCTTTGGTAAAAAAACGTGACGTTGAGTTCCAACACTTAATACGTTGTGTTCACTACAGGTGGAATGTGGAAAACGAATACTGTCCAGTGTTAAGACACTTCACAAGTTCTCTGACTATTCTAGTATGCGAAAAAAGTACTGTAGATAATACCTATATGTCATTTAAAACTGTATATAAAACCATACATAAAACATATATAAAATAAAGAACGAAAATAAAAAAATAACAAATTCTAAATCAAATCAAGCAATTCTTACAGACACAAAAAGTCGACACACGCATTATTTAAATACAATGGTCGTTCGTTAGGCGGCCTCAGAAGTTCGATGCAAGATTTAATTAAATCCCTCCCTCTTCCCTCCACCCCCTCCCCGCCGCCGGCAATTTCCTACAGGCCTGATTTATTGTCGAGAGGCCGCGAGCCGCCTGCGACCTCTGACATGGTAAAGGATTGTGGCTAGTTTTTCTTATAAGTGGCGAATTTGTATATTTTATATGACGTTACATATATAAATATATTTTTTTTTATAAATTACTTATGCGGCTTATGAAATAGTATCTGCTATCGTAGATTTTTTTAAGTACCTATGTATGCTTAATAAGTATAGACTATTAATATATTGACTACGGATCCGTTTTATTAATGTTTTTTTTAAGTTTATGTAACTCTTACAACTTCTTGCTTTTTCCTGCATAGTGGAGTAGTCAGAAAGGATCTACTTGCAAGATACTCCGTCGTCCATTTTCTTTCTCCAGTTTGTCATCGGTATTAGAGCGAAGAAATTAAAATTTAAGTATAATCATTCCACGAAGTAGGAATCGAACCCTACTGCCGCGTTACAGTCAAACCTTGTTCCACTACGTCACAATGGCTTTCTAATATAGGATAAAATGGCATGATAATGATCCCATATAAAAATATCAAGTAACTAGGGCCAAGTTTAACATAGGTATACATTTTGGATTTAGCCGTTATCGAAAGTATTTAAGCGGAGTATCCTGAAACCTATCTATGCAAGAAAAAGCGCCATGCTATGAAACTGCAAGACTTAAAGAATCTTACTTTTCCTGGAATTTTGCTTATCTTTATAGTTAAGTTAATTGACATCAATCTTACATCTTACTTTAGTGACTAAAATTTAGTCAATTATTTAATAATAACTGAAAGACAAACAAGTGTACTTACACATTTATTGAGATTTATTTCCAATCTTGCTATTTACTCGTAGGTATATATAGGTACCATTTGGTATATACAATTATTTTTAGTCTATTTTTCACATTTACGATTCTTCCCGCATATCACGATAGTCAGATAGAAACTCGTGTGAAGACACTCCATTTTATACTATCTGCTTAAAAACGTGACATTGGGTGCTTAGTGGCTCAACGCTGCGCTCTTAGGTACGAGAGCGGAGAAATATGGCACGAATCCACAGAAAGAAGTGATTATATTTATTTCAAATTAAAATAAATATCATTGGTACCTAGATTACGAACAATTTATAGGTAAACAAACAATTTATAGGTATGGATTATACATACTCAAGTAATAATAGTACAAAACCTTGTTCCGCTATATTTAACCCTACCTCCAGTACTCCTTCGTAAAAAACCTAAAAAAACGGAAATCCGAGAATACACAGTCTGAGTATAAGTGTATTTCCTTGTCCAGGGAGACCGGACTACTTTTTCTCGCAGTATATTAAGACGGGATAAGTTCATCCCCCGCGGCCGACAACCCGATAGGGGTGCCTATGATTTATAGCCACCTGCTGCAGGAATGTCTGTAGATTGACTTTTAAAATAATGACGGGGTTTTTGATTTTTTTGTTATATTTTTATATGAAAAATGAAATAATTTGTATAAATAAATTGTAAGAAAAGTAAAGAATAAATTGTAGGTATATAGCACATTAGGTATATGAAAATTTTGTTAGGTTAAAGTAGTTGCTATATAGGTACATTATTAACAACTTCATGATTTTTCCCGCAGATTCGTTAAAGAGAACCCAGTCAAGGCACAATGTTGTTTCAGTTTTCAGGCACAAACTGTCCGTACAAAATTGGGATATTTCGTGTCAAGTGGTGAAAGTCAACACGCTTTGTCTTAGGTACCAGAGTGGAGAAATAAAAATAATTGAAATGTAATCATTCCCTGATTAGGAATCAAATCCACAAACAGTCGTGTTTAGTGTCAAACGCTATCTCACTGCGCTACGATGACGTCAATGGTCTACAAAAGTTATGATTGTAAAACAAGAGGATTTGTAAAAAAAAACAAAAAAAGAATATACTTGATATTAAGTAATATAATTAATTTCTTGATATGAAAATATTGGTATCAGCTACCTACATGTTAAAAAAAATCCAATGAGATATTTACCTTAGTAAAGAGTAATTCATATGTAGATAGATATGGGTAAAGCTATGTTTATGTGTATATCTGTATTTACAAATACCCAAAATTTTTATCATAGAAAAACCAATTTATTTTGACGTTACCTTATACAAAAATTGACAATATTTAAACAAATTGACCCGGCAATAAACGAACGAAACGTTAAAAGGCGAATACGTAAAGAATGAAGTAGCTTAATAAGGAGTCAGAAGAAAACATGCTCCAAGTCCTCAAATCCCGCGCAACGCTCATCAAAGAGCCAAGTTTCGAAAAGACGCAAACTTTCTTTATTAGAAAACAAAGTTGAAGCCCATATTATCCCTACTAATTAATCAGATACGAATCTAAACAAAATAATAAATTGCGACGGAAACTCGGTAATAGCATTAATTAATAGATTTTATTCTGTTTATATAAGAAGTATTAAATTTTAGTAGGTAAATATTTTAACGTTTACAGGTCACACACAGTTCTGCACAAAGTAATTTTATTTTTATAATAAACGTTTAAAAATTTTGATAAAGGAAATGACATGAAGCGTATATCATGATATCTTTACTCAAAAATAAAAGGAAAAACACAATAACTCCTAAGCAAAGGTATAAAATAAAACAGTTCGACTTGAAAATGTTTGAAATTATACTAAGGTAAACATTTTCAGCTTCATGCTTTATTAGGGTAAGCAAAAAGAACCTAGTTTCATAAACACTCTGTTCTTTCTTTACCACCGGAATTCGCGATATTACGTGATGACACAACGCCGCGCCTTATCTTAGTAGAGCAGGAAATTAAATTAATTTAAATATAAAGAACTCCTTCCGGTGAGAATCGAACCTACAACCATCGCGTTTACAATCGGAGCCGTCCGATAGCCTCATGGGAGCGTGACGATAGTCTCAAAAGGTATGTTTAATTTTTTAATAAAAATAAATAACAAATATATTTATAATTATTACATTTTAGTTACTTCTTTACTTCTATTCAGTAGGTACAGCAAACAATTTACGCATTGGATAACAGAATCACACAAGTCATAAATAATACGCTCGTTGAGTTATGGTATCGTCTCGAAGGGCAATAATAAATCTTTGGGGTGGACAAAGAAATGATAAATATGGCAGTGTGCGTGAGAAATGAGAGCACAGTACATGTGGTGAACTTGGGGTAGACTTTGGATATAAACATATACATAAATAGCTAGTATTACCGAGTTATACCTATGTAATTACTTTTTTTGATAAATATATAAAAAAAACAGGCTATTAATAGCGCAGAGGGACAAGATCTGATTGTAACGCGGTTGGTTGTTGATTCGTTTCCCATTCTGAGATATGATTACATATAAGTTATTTTCATTTCTTCATTCCTGTACTTAAGATAAACCCTGGCGTTGAGTTCTGCCACTCAAGACGCATTGTCTTAATTTTGTCCAGAAAGTGGAAAAGGGGTGTCGTGACACTAGATTTTTTCTGACGCTACGCGGGAAAAAGTGTAAAGCAGAGAAGAATCTTTAATTGTTTTCCATTTCAAAAAATAATATATCTGTAGCTATCATATGATAATAGTAGTATCATATTATAGGTATGATAGTTACAGATTCAATTTCCTAGCGCGAGAATGGGGTAGCTTTTTTTTAATATGAGTCTTAATAGTAATTTTTATTAATAACGCTTATGAAATAAAAAGTAACTAAATTCTACCAAAATGATGAACTAGATTGAGTCATTGTCCTCTATACTATTGGCGGTATGTTCAAGCGAATTACAGTATAAGTTTTTATAATAATTCGTAAAGAAAACATTTTCTTCTTTTAAGAAAATAAATCTAATTTTGCATAAAGTGACATACCCGTTGCTAAGGCAACGCATATTGACGCGTGACGTCGATACAAGTGAACATAAAAAACATGAGTGAGAGACTACAGTGACAAATCACTTTGTTTTCTCTATAGCTTACATTGTCTCTAGTTTATAGATATTGCGTTGGCTGAATGCCAGAGCTATGTTTTTCTTAAATAGATCTAATATCTCCTTTAGGAGATTTTAACCTACCATGTATTTTATAAATATCATGAATACCATGAATTAGCAAACAATACCATGAATTTTAAATTGCTATAGTATTTAGATATATAATGATCCATTCAAAACAACCTCTTTGACGTAAGACTGTCTTTATTTTATTGCGTAATAGAACGAGCTATAAGATAAACTTATCTAAGAATCTATATTGATCTGCTTGTACAACTTTTATATAAGGCAAACAAACCTTTAGCTGGATAAGTACAAAATAACAGTTTATTTACTTATATTTCATGAATCTGTCGTGGCGCAGTGAGTCAGTGTTAGATAGTAGGTATCAGTAATGGTTGTGGGTTCAAATTTAAAAATAATAATTCCTTGGAGTAGGAATCGAACCCGATTCCTACACGAACCCGTTTTCTTTTCTTCCTTCGGGTACCTATAAGCCAAATCGCTGCGTGGGTTTCCGCCATTCAATTCGCAAAATCTCGAATTGAGCCTTAAAGTAAATAATGGAACGTCTTGATGATAGGTTCTCTCCGACTACCCTGCTATAAGTGAATGCTTATTTTCTTTCCATAATTTTTTATTTTAACTATGTAGCGAGTAGCAACTCGGGGCTAGTCGTGGCGCAGTGGCACGAACGTGTGACTGTAAACGACTGTTTGTGGGTTCGATTCCCACTCGACGAGTGGAAATATTTAATATCTTCATTTCTTCGCTCTGGTATCAGAGGTAAAGCGCGGCGTTAAGTTCAGCCACTTAATGCGGAACGCCTCCGAATTCGGCGGAAAGTGGGGAACAGAGTGTCTTACACTAGGTTCCCTCTGCCTACCTTGCTGTGTGCGGAATACAGCGTGAAGCTTAAAAAAACTATAGAGCATAGACGAATAAAGTCGGTTTCTAATATTAACCTAATCGTTTTTCGCTAAATGCATATATATGTATATCATAATAATATGTCTGTCTGCTTGTTCCAGCTAATCTCTAGAATAAACGGACCACCGTTTTTACTGGTAGATAGCTGATATATGTAATAAGGGTTAATATAGGCTACTTTTATTTACAAATTAGAATTTTTTTTGCTTAACCCCAAGCGGACAATGTCGCGAAACAAGGTAGTTATAAATAAATTTACTAAATAATAGATATAAATTAAAAGAATTTAAATTACACATCTTCACCAACTTAACACGCGCTAACAGCATTTCTTGAATACTACGATCTTATTATAAAAGACAAAGCGCAAGGGGGTCTATCCGCAACCGAGGATACTATTACTGCACCACTCGATTGCTATTAAAGGATTAACGTTGGGTACAAAGCGATGGTATTTTGTACGCCTCGCCTTGCCTTGCCCCTTGTCCACTTCCCACCCCCACCCCCGTCTCGACCCTCAAGACCTTTGTACATTTACATAGCTTTTGCGAGTTTAGATTTTTTTTGCTGTTCTTAAAGGATTTCCTTTTAAATTCTAAGTAGTATTTATATACTTTATAAATGTATATACATATAAATTGGTTTTAATCATGTATTGTTTAATTTAAGCTTGAGGCTATCATGGCACAGTGAGACAGCATCTTCATTGGTTGTGGGTTCTGTTACCACTTGGAGAATGATTATAATTAAATTTTCTTTTATTTTCATTTCTTTGTTCTGATGAGCAGACAAAATGCGGCGTTAAGTTCCGCCACTTAACACGCAAGCCTCCGAATTCGGCGGAAAGTGGGGAACGGAGTGTCTTAACACTAGGTTCCCTCTGCCTACCCTGTTGTGCGTGATACAGCGTGAAGCTAAAAAAAAAATTGTATTATCCTCAGATCGGAAAATGTGTGAACCTGCAAACAGACGCCAAGCTGTAAGCCAAAATAATATTACAAGACTCTCTTACTCTGACTGATAAATAAATACAGTTAAAGCTAATAAAAGCCTGTGATAGAACGTCATACTTTCGTAATTAACTCTGCTAGATTAATACGTCAAAAAAATAATATTATTAAATTATTTAAGAACATCTACTGTACCATCACCGATTATCTCGAGACACTTCAACGCTTAGCCCTCCTCTCTCCAGTTCTTTGTAACGAGATTTCCTAAACGCTTCACTATAAGGTTCTACTAAGAATAGCTTAAGTTTCACGCGTGCTTATCCCAGTCTCTTTGTAGGAAGCACTTAGATCTCGCTTTTACGTTAATATTTAATGTTGAGCTTGCGGCATCCTCTTGCTTGTATTTATCTATTTAAGTTAAATATGCTAATTTTAATTTTTTTTCTAAGTACTATACTTAATGTAACCGTTTATAATCAATAATGCTTCAGGATTCTTCTCTTTCAATAAATTTAAATGACAGTTTTTTTTTTTCAGATATTTAAAGGACATCATGGTCCAGTGAGCCATCATACGAGGTAATTAATGATAATATTTTAATTATTTTTACTTTTCTACTCTGGTACGTAAGACAAAGTATGGCAATAACTTCTAGCCATGAATAAGCCATATCTCGATTTTGAGCGAAAATTTAAGAACAGAGTACACTATTTAGTAGATTCTGTCTAACTACCTTGCTGTTGTAAAAAGTGTGGACCTAAAAACACATTAAACTTTATAAAAAACATAAGTATACTTCATGTCAACTCCTGTCGAAGTCCCTGAATTGGCTGAATGTCTTATTTTTATTCAACTTTTTTAAGATGACAATTAATTGTGAATTTACAAATACTATACTCATATATAATTGAGGTATCATAACAATGATATAGCATCCGACGACTAATTATAATTATTTTAAATAGATAGCTAAGAATGCGTTCATACATTACAAACATACCAATAAGCGATAATTACGTATGGAATGCCGACGGCGCGTGAATTTAGACGTCGTAACTTGCAATAAACATTGCTACTTGAATTTTAACATTTTTTAATTCAAAATTTACCAAATATATTAATGTTAGACCCAGTCACTTTTACTACTTTCATTCTAAATTTCATCCAAATCGGACGGATAGATTAGCCGTGAAAGCGTGACAGACAAACACACAGACTTTTGCATCTATAATATACTAGCGGCCCGCTCGCGGCTTCGCCACGTGTACTACGTGACTACTTCGTTATATTGCAACCCTCGTGGGTGGGTTTTTGAAAAATAAAATAGCCTATGTTTAACCTTGGATTATTAACTATATTTAGGCTAAATTTCATTGAAATCGGTCAAGCGGTGTAGATTTTTTATACAAACTTTCATCCTCTATTTCAACTCTTTAGAGGTTGATTTTTGAAAAAATAAGTAACCTATGTTAGACCCAGTTATTGTTACTACTTTCATTCTAAATTTCATCCAAATCAGACGAGTAGATTAGCCGTGAAAGCGTGACAGACAAACACACAGACATTCCCATTTATAATATAAGTAGGTATGGAAATATGGATTAATCTTTTATAAGCATAATAAGCGAAAGGCCATCACAAAATATAGAAAACCGCTTGACGTACATAGACGAAATTCGACAGGTAGTATATTGTGGACATCAGCTAAAACGGTAACAAATTTTGCGACAGGGCCGAATTAAGAAGGTCTAAGAACACTCACAAGTTTGTATGACAGTCCTTTATTTGTTTTGCTTCAAACTTTTGCCAGATTTATCTCAATTACTACACGGACGACGTTACAGGTTAACGGCTAGTAAGAGATATACAAGTTTCTTTAAAAAAATAACTAAATTGTGATTCTTAGTAAACACAATAGGTATTCTAGCAATGCCTCCGTCGTGCCGCATATCTTAAATACCGGGCAGTCATCGGCACGTCCGGAACGCCGCCGCCACCTGAATTCTGCCACCGTCGATCATGACTGTAATTTGTATTATTAATGTAATGTCATACCTGATATTTGCGTGATAATTATGATAATCTTCGATTCATGTGTAAATTGGTATATGTATTAATATATTATATAATTTACGGGTATCATAGGATGGATGGATAAGTTGTTGTATTGTAGTATATAATTACATAATTATATAGATTTCATAACTAAATTGGGACGTACGTAACTAAAATTTATTAGTTAAGGTTAATTTGTCGGTTAAATCATATTACTTTTGTCATTGTAGGTACATATACACATACCTATCTATAATTTAAATGTCTCGTAAACTTAAAGTGAGGTGTAATGTTATTTTAATTATGGTTTTAGAAATCGGAAACGTTTTATTTTCTCCATTAAATTCAACATTTAGGAAACATTTAATATACTAAAATTTTTGCTAATTACAATAAAATTTCTTTTAAATTCTAAGTAGTATTTATATACTTTATACATATAAATTAGATTTTATAATATATTGATTTAAGCTTGAAGCCATCATGGCGCAGTGGGACAGCATCTAAATTTGTAGTGAATTTGATTACCATGTGGGAAATGATTATATTTAAATTATTGAATATCCCTTCTTTGTTCTGATAAATAGACAATGTGTGGCGTTAAGTTCCACCATTTGACATTCAATTTAAGGCGGAAATTGGACGGTGTGGCATGACAATAGCTTATTTGAGTCTATCTCGGAAATACGAGAAAATTTCAACCAAACAGACTGCCAGAAATTAATCTAAATAATGTTACAATATTTTCTTACCTTGATTAATACACAGACAGACTCAGGTGAAGCTTATAAAAATCTATACAAAAATCTATTAGTTAAAGTTAATATTTTGTCGGTTAATTCATATTACTCTTGTCATTATAGGTACATATACCTACCTACAATTGAAATGTCTTGTAAATTTAAAGTGAGGTGTAATCTTATTTTAATTATGATTTTAGAATTCGGAAAAGCTTTATTTTCAACATGTAGGCAACATTTAATAGACAAAAATTTTTGCTAATTATAATAAAATTCTCAATTATATAGATAATATCAGAACAACCATATATCAAGATTATACTATAAATCATAGCTTAATACAAATCATACTATTATCATGATGAAGGATAATTAACGTTATGTTTGCTCATCATTAACTAACATTAAGATGTGTCGACGGTTAACAATGTGTAAGCAATATGCACAACAAGCATTAAATACTGTATCTATAGGTACAATAGTCGAAATGTATACGGAACTAATTACCACTGTATTACAATTATAATCCTTAACCAAATTTAATAATTGGTAGATTTCTTGATGCGTAGCACTGTATGCAATATTTATTCTATTAGTTGAATGTCTTTCTAACACTTTATTATAAATCCATAGGTACTTATATTATAAATGTCTGTTACGAATGTCTGTGTGTTTGTCTGTCACGCTTTCACGGCTAATCTACTGATCCGATTTGGATGAAATTTAGAATGAAAGTAGTAAAAATGACTAGGTCTAATATAGGCTACTTAGTTTTTCAAAAATCAACCTCTAAAGGGTCGAAATAGGCGATGAAAGTTTATAGGAAAAATGTACACCGCTTGACCGATTGTAACGAATTTTGGCATATATATAGTTGATAATCCAAGGTTAAACATAGGCTACTTTATTTTTCAAAAATCCAACATCGAGGGTTGCTATATACCCAACATTTACGTAGATCACGGGCCGCTAGTCATATACGACTATACATTCTGTAGTACTCTTCCATCAAATTCCTCCGTCCATTTTATTTTCGTAAGAAGGATGTCTAAAGTTCATTCACGTATTAGGACAAGACTATAGAAAACTATACATTTATAAAAATATGTTAATGAGATATTACTTTTCCCACATTTAATTAGTTCTCAACTTAAACACTGCTAAAAAGAGAGATCTTATTTTATGCGAGTGACTTTTGCTTATTATCCACTACAAGGCAAGTACTTATTATAAAAATATTAAAAATACTTAAATAAAGTATAAGTATTTTTACTATTTTTGATTGAAAATAAAAATAAAAATTTTGTTATTTATTTGATAGATTTTTAATGAATAGTTGATTAAATTTAATGATAGTTAGACTAAGAGCACAAAACTAACATACTACACCCGACTCGACCGACTTTATTATCTTAGATATCATCAGTACATAAATATATAATAATAACCTAAGAATAAACTTATGTACGTTTATTTTACATGACGTCAAAGTGACCGGCGGAAAGCTAAAGCGTATTGAATATAGAAAACAAATTTACCAAAACCTGCCTCAAATCCTTATCACAAAGAAATAAGGTATAAAATAAGCTTTTTCATACTAAATTCTATGTAGAGACGTTATTGGTATGATCACGGGGTTGTCACGTGGTACGGTGTGTGAGATACAAGTTAAGTTTATCGACGTCTGTAACAGAATCAAGATATGCTGCTAAGTTTAGTACTGTTATTTTGTTGGGCGTCTTAAAATATACAGGTACCTACGTATTTAAGTTGATTTGTCAAGTTTTCAGGTGATTTTCGAGATAAATTCGTTGGGTATTGGAATGCAGAGTATATATTACTTTTAATCTGGTCTACAGTTTCGTTTTTATTAAATTGTCAGGGAATTCATTATAAAATACATACTACTATAATAATAAATGCAGTACTCTAAGTTCAGGACCTTGATTTTAAAGAAAAAAGTAGGGTATAATAATAATTTCTACATATATTGTAATACTATTGAAAACTGCGTCTATTTATGTAGAAATAGATAATATAAATTATTTAAACATTAAAAAGGACAATGGTCTTAAACCACCACAGTTTCATTTTTATCAAAATACATTCAAATGTAATCACTGCAGTGGCCCTACACTATGTCCCTCTACATTTTGGAGAAAGAAGAGTATAATAATAATTTACCTATATTTTTAAATTCTATTGAAATTACCATCTATTTATAAACCGAATAATTATATTACAAATTATTTAAACATTTACCAAAACTATATGTATAATTTTACGATATTTAATAATAATAACATTGCAAATATCATCATAACAGGAATATCGTATAGTGTTGCTCTCATAGTAAGTATCATTTTTCATGTGCCGACACCGCGTCGACAGGTGATAGGTGTTACACAAATATGCCACTGGGGAGCGTCGGCGAAATTCCATACATCGAACGATTATTGACTTTCCAGTTCACCCTTATTGTTTTCACTAACTAACGAAAACATTGGTTAAATTTATCAGACTATGTATCGAGGTTTGAAGCTCTCGTAGCGCAGTGGAACAACGTCTGACTCTAAGCACGATTGTCACGTTGTCGGTTCGACTCCCACTGTGGGAAATGAGTATATTAAAATTATTTTCATTTCTGATATCTAAGGCAAAGCAAAGGGGAATGTTAACGTGATTAGTTGCGGGTTCGATTCTCACTGGGTCTAATGAATATATTAAAGTTATTTTCGTATCTCCGCTCTGGTACCAAATGCAAAGCAGGGTGTTGAGTTTCAGCACGCAACACTCAACACGAATTTAAGCGGAAAATGGAGAACGGAGTGTCTTAACACAAAGTACTACAGTCTCTAGCCACTATTAAGCGGGAAACAGTGAGAACTTGTTTTCTTTTTAATGAAGTTATTGTGATTGACTTACCGAAATAACCGTAATTGATTAGAAGACAACTCGCTAAAATATTTGTTTAGATATATTTTCTAGGGTATTTTTTCTTATCTACTAATGCTGTCTATTAAATCTGTAATACTAATTGTAATTGTTAGAATTGTTGTTCTAAATTAAGCTACTTATATTTTTTTTCAGCTTCATGCGGTGTAAGCCGCATAGCAGGGTATTAGAGAAAATCTAGTGTTAAGACACTTTGTTCACTAATTTTTACCCAAAATGAGTGCGCATGATGAGTGACGGAACTCAACATAACACTTAGTCTTACGAAAATAATTTAAACATAATCATTTAAAACTCCGAGAGAAAATCTACCCCACAACCAATCACGTTTGCAGCCAGACGTTATCCTACTATATCAAGACGGCCTAAATTGTAACTTTATCATAAAAATACCAATTGTTTTTATAACATTTATTCGTTAAATTATATAAATTCTAAAGCACCAAAGTAAGTACATGCCAACATATTGGACGTAATTTCATACGAGAGATACATATTTCGTGCTCAGCCGTCGCTCCGCTAATTTAACAGAAGAGCGAGCAGCCACCCCTCTCATAGAAAAACTTGCACACTTAACGAAATCAGCGTTTTGTGACCATTGTCCGAAGTCGAAGTCCGATCTACGAACAGTGTTGCAAAATATATATGACATGTTTTTCTGGATTGGATTTTCTTCAAATATATTACGTTTTTATTAAAAAAATATTGAAAAAAATACATTTTTATTTCTTTATCTTGTCGGTACACACAGCACACAAAAATACTCTACAAACTACTACAATGGATTTACTTCGTTTTGATACTTCCTCAAAATTAAACCCAAATAGGATTAATAATAGCAGCAAGTCCTAATAAATCACAACTTCCTTGTAATTTTCCCGCATGGGAATCATACAGAAGCTAGTGTCCAAACTCTCCCTTCTCCGGGTTAAGTTCGAAGATGAGACATTGTTTGAGTGGTGAAAATCAACCCCAAGCTGTGTTGTACCAAAGCAATAAAATAATAATAATATAGAAATAATAATAAAATCATTCACACCAGTGGTAATCCAACCAGTAATACCTAATCATATTTACAGTCTTTATCTGTATATTATTAAAATTTAGTTATTGTACATTACACAGTAAACTGCAACGTAAAAATATATTTAAACTCAACAAAATAAAAGTTTCCAGACTTGAAAACATAAAATAGCTGTTCAATCATCTGATAAGTATAAGACATAAACTTTTCCAGTCTTAATTCAACGTTGCTCTTAAACTAAAACCCTTTAGGTATCAATCATCAAAGTGGCATTCTACGTACAAAGTCTTCGTAGCTCTCGGTTGTTATTGAGTTAAACGCTCGCCTGCACATAAACAGGGAGATAAAAGACGCAAGAATTAATATCCATCACTACAATCTGCAATGACGCAAAATGAGGGCGTATGGGAGAATTTCGACCTTTGATGACCCGACGTCGAGTGTTACTTATGTAATGTGTTTGATACATTATGTATAAGTAATACGGTGTTTTCTTATGTATTTTATTTTTTGTATTTATATACATGTTATCTCCATTTATATATTTCATTTTTTACACTAACACGTTTTTCCTGCGAAGGGTAGATAGCGTGATTCTAGTCCCAAGCACTCCACTTTCTGTCTGAAATATAAATATTGCATGTTGTTTAGTGTACAAGTATCAGAGCAGAGAAGTGGAAATATCAAAAATATCATACCCCCATATAGGGACCGGATTGCCTGTCAATTTGTCAACGACAGTTAAACTCTGTCTTACTGCGCAATGATGGCTTTAATATTATTAATTACAAAAATGAATACTTTTGAAATATACTTCCCACACTCGTTCCTCATTTTCATCTTAAAACATCTAAATAATATTCGGCACCCATATTCCTACTACAAGAACACTAGACAATATGTTCACATAAATTGTAAAGATTACATAAATTTTAAATAAAAAAGCGTTTTCCATATAAAAGTCCGACCCTTCCGTCAAAGAATTTGGCAGTGAAATTAAGTTTTCAAATACGCACTTTCCCATGGGGACGGCGTTACTCAAAATAGATGTTGCCTTAACATGTAGTACAGTGTAGGACATAAGGGTCCAGGGCGGATGTCTTAAGTGGCTAAGAAAGGGCTGGCGGATATTTATATTCCCAATATATCCGAGAGGCTTGCTAAGTTGAAGACAACTTGGAACTTGTTAGTTGAAGGGTTCCTGTGATACGTGATATTTGAGGATATCGATTGAATGAAACTTTAAACTTAGGCTTCAACTCAGACTGATACTTGTATCACTTTAGGGAATGTTATATACAAGTTATGCTGAATATATTTATGTGTTAAAATTTTTTCTTAATATGTGGGAATGTATAAAAAATATTCTGATTTATGATTAATTGATATTGGCTTTGTAAAACGATAGAAAACAAAGAAATAAACAATTTGAATTTTAAGGCTATATATTAACTATCTGTCATTATACTTTTACTATTGACTAATCTTATAAAATCTTATTAGATTTTATAAGGTTCATATATGGGATAACTGTATCTTCTATTTTAAAACTAAACCTATAAAACCATTATAATCGTGTTTTATAAACAATTTTGTACCTAAACACTTGGCTAGGTACAAAATACTTGAAATCAATTGATTTCAAGTATTTTGTACCAGACAACTTTCAATCGAATGACATTGAATTTTTATGAAGCAAATAGAATTCTAGCACCACATGATTTTAGGGACCATACCTCAATCAATCTTTAAAAACGATTACACAAATAATTTCCCAGTCACTCTAAGTAAGTTAACGCAACAAAACAGTTTAATCTAGTCAACAATAGCGTTCACGTCGGGGACAGACGGTGATGGAACTGTCCTTGGGGCTTTGAATCATATAAAAAATGCCTTGTAACAGGTTAATGTGATTTCCTTCGATAAACAAGTATATGATAGAATTGATAATCCCCTACTATAATATACATATGAAATGTTCTTAAGATGTTTATTATTTTGTTTCTTTTTTTAATTTTAAAAATAGCAGCTTCACACAGGGTAAACCCCGCTATGTAAACAGATCTCTAAGGGCAGTTTCCGGCCGACATCAAGAAGTGGCGGTCTTCAATAACGCGCTTTGTCGTAGGTACCAGAGGAAATATGAAAATAACAATGTATTCCCCGAAGAATCGAACCCATAACCACCGCGCTTACAGTGGCACTGATACACTGCGCTACGACTAATCGGCTTCTAATGTCTAAAATATCATACAACGTATAAATTTAACACACATCCACAGCTAGGGTACGAAAGGCGTCTGTTAGAGATAAATCCGCCATTTGTTAACTTTATTTCTAGTACTATGTTTACATTGTTTATTTTCACATGTAACAAAGAATATATTATTAAAAAAAAGTCCAAACCTTTGAATTTTTGAAAAGAAAAGAAAAAGAAAACATATATTTATTAACAGAAATATCTTTAACAAATTTGGAACATCTGATGATCATTGATTATAGACACAAATGAAATTAGTGGAAAAAAACTACAGGGACTAAAACAAAGAAAATATAGCGAAAAAGTCACTCATTTATGACGTCCATTATCCAAAATGTCATAATGCAGCGCTTTTATAAGGTATCTAATCTGGAGCCGGACAAAGTATTACCGTTCCACCGTATTACAGTATTACCGTATTTACCCACTCGCCGCTCTCTGTTTACTTAGTGAGGCTCTCATTTAACAAGTTAGACGTCCAACAAAGCCGCGTCTCATTTGTATAATGCTGAGCAAATATGTTGAGTCCTAAGAATTCATGTAGGACCCCTTTGGATGTTGGATTTTTGATATGTTAATATTTTAATATATTTTTTGACATTTCAGGGGGAAATTTATTTTATTATGGTTTTTGTTCTATATTAGAAACACTATAAGTATTGCCTTTTTACTAAGGCTTAGGTACAACAATCCATATCATTTTATAAGATAACAATTTTAGAAAAACAATGTCAACAATTTAAAGTTAATATTTAGTAAAAAAAGCAGCTTCAGGATTTTTCTCACACAGTAGTTTACCCAGAGAGAACATAGTGTTAGACACTGAGTCCTCCATTTACCGCTCGATACCTAGATATTGCGTGCTAAATGGCGGAATTTAACGCCGAACGTTATCTTAGGAACCAGAGCAGAGAAATGGCAATAATATATAACCATTCCTCTAGTGGAAATCGAACCCACAACCCTCATTTTTACAGTCAGACGTTATCCAACTGAACTACGACCTAAACCATTATTTAATTATTTTAATAAAATAAGAATACTAATATTTTCTTTTCACATTGAAATTCTGATTCACCTGAAAACTAATTGTCATAAATCCTCAACCACCGTCATTAGCTTTAAACGACTAACGAATTACCACTTAGATTTATCATTTATAGCCAAACATATTACATTGTACGTAATACGTATAGGGCATTGGCGCGTCGCCGGCACCGCGTCCGCGACGATAAAATTTCACGCGACATAAAGCAAAAACACGCCCCACGGTCTCATCTCCCGACCACACATACAAGACCTTTCATATTTAACACAATGTTTCTAAATCACTACGGTTTACACTAAAAGGAGGAAGAACGGAGTGTCTTTTAATCTGGTGGATGGAATACATTTAGTTACGTTATTCCGGATATCGTCAAAGTTCTACGGATTTAGAGGTAACAATGGAAATGAAACTATCAAAAGTAACATTATAGGTCTGATGCTCATGCATAGGTATGACTGAGTATAAAATTTGTTAGTTTGTAGGGGTTTACCAACATTTTTCGTGAATTATGGTGTAAGCAATAGATTTATTATGTTTTTTATCAGTGGCCAGTCGTGGCCCAGTGGCACAAGCGTGTGACTGTAAACGACTGGTTGTGGGTTCGATTCCCACTCGAGGAGTGGAAATATTTCATATTTCCATTTTCTTCGCTCTGGTGTCGAGGTAAAGCGCGGCGTTAAGTTCCGCCACTTAACACGCAATGCCTCCGAATTCGGCGCAAAGTGGGGAACGGAGTGTTTTAACACTAGGTTCCCTCTGCATACCCTGCTGTGTGCGGGATATAGCGTGAAGCTATTTTATTTTTTTTATCATTGAATCATCAATTTCTTGCTAGATATATTCGTAAAAGCGGTGCACTCTGATATGTAGTCACATAAATGCTAGTGCTCATTTACGGCAGGTTATTGGACGCACTGAGACACTGACTCGTGACTGACTGACTCCTGATACGTGTGATTGTATTTGCGACTGGTTTGATTGTGATTTCAATTTCCACTGGGTTTTTATTTCTGCACTCTGAAAAACAAGACAAGACGCGACTTAGGGATCCACCATACATAATTTTCCGAATCTGCGCGCGGAGAGTAAATTGTTTTGACACTAACTTCTCTTTGCCAATTCTCCAGTAGAAAAAAAAACGTGAAACTGGAAAAAAGATATGTATTTTTAGAAATATATATTTATAGAAATGGAAATATTCTATCTATCATTTTATCAATACGATATTCCAACACTTATTAGAATCAAAACGTTTCATACTCAGAAAATTCTATCACACAGCAAGTATGTAATCAAGTAAAAACATCTTGAACATCTCAAGAAAGTAAAAACCCAGCTGAGCTAATCAATAGAGAGCTCCAACATCAATATTTGACTGATACAGCCCCGCCTTATTACCGCCTAACGAGGGTAAACATTAAAATTCTACGACAACAACTCGTCGAACATTTTAATAATCATTTACGTTTTATATTGATGATAAATGCGGCTTACTGTGAGCAATGAATACTGGATGCAGCGTATATGTGAAATAATATGTATTTACCTACCATACATACATATAAAAAATGATGTAGGGGTAAATCGTAGCGCAGTGGCACAAGCGTGTGATTGTAAACGACTGGCTGTGGGTTCGATTCCCACTCGAGGAGTGAAAATATTTAATATTTCCATTTTCCTCGCTCTGGTAGGTAAAGCGCGGCGTTAAGTTCCGCCTCTTAACACGTAATACCTCCGAATTTGGCGGAAAGTGGGGAACGGAATGTTTTAACACTAGGTTCCCTCTACCTACCCTGCTGTGTGCAGGATACAACGTGAAACTAAAAAAAAATGTATTATATTTAAGTTTTACGTTCTTCCTCAGATACCAAGGTACACTACGTTTTGACGTTTGAAGTGACGTTGTGACACAACTTTCCGTCCATTGCGTGTGGAGTGGCAGAACTCGACGAGAGTAGATAAATAAAAACAATTTGAATAGGTATATTAATTTCTTTAAGCGAGAAATAAACACATAGGTAAGTACGCGCGCATTATTTTTACCAAAATAGAATACACTTATTATAATTTCACTTATGTTGTTATAATTGGCGTAATTCCCTTTAACTTACGTAAATACGTTTTTATAAACCAGGCTTTTAATTTTCATTATGTACATTTTAACATTGGGCTTTTACTAGTAAATACTTATACAAAATATGAGTTGTTTTTATTCACTTTCGTTAAAGGACTATTCATCAGATACAATTCTATCTATTGCTTACTATTGTGGCGCAGTAAGACGGTGTCTGAATGTAACGGCGATTGGTTATGGGTTCGATTCCTACAAAGAAAAATAAGCATATTTCAATTATGTTAATTGTATCGTTCTTGTAAGAAAAACGCGAAAAACGCGGAATTCAGTTCCGTGATTCAACTCTTCAACTTCTCTGTGACTACCTTGATATGCTTGTAAAAACGTCAAGCTCGATTTATTGATACCTTGACATAAATAATGTAAATAATGAATGTAAACTTTTACTAAAAATATATTATATTTAAAAAATCAATTAAAAACAAAAGAGATAACCTAACACTTATTTACATAGAACTCAATTAAATTAGACCACGTCATATCCAAGATACAATTCCAAAAGGCGTTCACCGGATAATCCAATCACTGACACATGCGTTACTCCAGGCAAGGCTACATAAACACCCGGCTGTGCATACTCTAACAAGCTAGTAACTATACATAGAGAAGGCACTGGATCGTTCTCATTACGTAAGTCAATCACCGTGAGAATGCACATCGGTATAGCTACACTAATACTGCTACATAGCAGTATGGGAGTTAATATTAGTAATTAATATTGTAGTCCTAAAGTATGTAGAGGTACAGGTTGACATGTCTGTGCGTTAGAAGATCTATAATACTTCTTGCAAGACTTTTGTCTTGGGCTGTATCTAGTCATGTTTTTTCACTGCTTGTTAACTTCTAAAGTTCTTTGTGTATAAAATAAATATATTTATTTAAAATTAAATTGGCGTAAAAATAGTAAGAGATGGATCCCTAATCCACTATAGGTATATTATTTTTGTACCTCGCTAGAAGATGGTTTTGAAAAAGATGTACTAATAACTGGTTAAATGTCATACATAACATTGGATAATTCAGTTGTGAGATCTTTTAGATCTCCAAAGCTCTAAACGCTGAAAATCCTTAAAAATGATGCCACAGGGAACGTGTTAATATTAGTAATTAATATTATAGTTCTAAAATATGTACGGGTTAATTAGATGATGAAGTCGCCCGTCAGAGTGTATAATTTCAATTAGCGCCAATATATCTGTACCTATTTGTATGTTTATAGAATACATACGTGATACGGTTGTTAATTGACAACTAATTGTTTATTCATTTCCGATTTTGATTTCATAACTTACATGTTCTCGGACACTAATTATTTGTTGTTCATAAGGTGAAAGTTTTATTTATACTGCATTCAAGCATTATGTATAGTAATATTAAAAAGTATAGTGCTACAGAATATATGGAGAATGGGCAGAATTTTGTCTTACTTTTCACTTAATGCATAATTTAAGCCCCATAAAAATTTATACATAAAGCGAACACAGACAGACAAACATATTTCTATAGCAATGAACTAGGAAGAAAGAAACAAAACAGATTATCTAAACCAGTCGATTTAGATAAAAGAATCTGTAAAGAAATATATGGTCAGAATTAACTGGAGTAATGGATAATAAATAAGATAATGGGAATCGAATCTTATTAATTTTGTAGAAATGCCTGCTTATGAATCACATCTTGCTTATATTGCTGTTCACAATTGCAGCTATTCGAACACCTTTCGTGAGGAACTAGTTAGGCAGAGAGATCTTAACAAATGGTTTTCTAAGTATATTTTTGTATTTTCCCTTCATCGCCCATTTTTCTCGCATCAGATGATGCAGAAAACACTATTTATAGACACTCCGTCGAACGCTTTTGAGACTTCATATTGTACAATGGATTGTCTTATCAGAGTAGAAAAACAAACAAAAGGAATTATCAATCTTTGAGAGATTACTTATATGTACGTAAAAACAGTCACATTTTTACAGTGACTTTCACGAAACAATCCAAAATTTAACGTCTAAGTTAAGCTAAGTGTCAACCTTGTTTGCCTTGAAATACAATATAAGACTGAAGAAAATAATTAAAATAATTAAATGTGTATGTGCTAACTGGCCTTTTCAAAAACAATTCCTTATAGTTATACTAAGGTCTGGAGTTCCGACGCGTCTCGACCGGTGGCGTCGGCGTGGGATGTAATTTGAACAAATGAGCGACGACTACTGAACCAAATTAGATTCCCGCCGCGTCGGACCGCCTCGCCCTACTCTCCTCCTAACCGTCGTACACTACAGATAAATATATATTTTAAATATTCTGAATGTAAAATCATATATTTAATATAATTAAATCATATATTTTTCTAATTATTATAGTAAGTAAATATTAGTGAAAATTATAAGGCCTTTTTACTAATTTTAACGCCTAATTTTTAACGCTGTTTTACACGAAGAATTTATTCTTTCGAAAATCACACTTGTTACTAATTTATATTCAATTTCTCTCAACAAAATATTTGGCATTTCCATAATTTTAAAGTATTATAAATTATTACTTTTAAAACTATTTAATATATTAAATAAAAAAATATTTCGAAATATACACAATTATAAAAGTATTTCCTATTCTTCGTTCAGTGTTAAGTCGACCGTTTGCGCTGGCTCTAGCTCGTCTCGTTCGCCTCACTCGCCAACAGATTACAGCACTCGGCCACCGTGCCTGCCGCTATTTGTAAGGCAACACAACTACACAAAAGATTGTGCAATCTTTGAATTTTTTATATAGCCATTGTTCTTGCTATCGCACACTTTGGCCTTCTTTATACGAAACTAGTTGTTACGTGTGACTTCGCTTGCGTGCCTAATAGGAATTAAGAATGTAAATTCTTCGTTTTAGACTTCCCCACTATAATTTTATATTATATCGGAAATATAAGTATCACTCTCCAACCTCTTAACTATCCCTAGACATAAAATCATAGCATATCATCGTTTTGTTACCATGGATAAAGAAATAAACATACTTTCCCATTTATAATATTAGTATGTCTTTGACCTCTAGATTTACAATTTTTTATATATATGTATGTATGTTTGTTATTTCCATATGTTTATTAGTCTTTATATATCGATATAATAAATAGCATTAAAATTAGGCTACCTATTAAATATTGACGCTAGCTTAAACAGTCAAGTCATGCACCATCTCATATGTATTTCGTATTAATTATAACAGCTTTTTAGTTTGTGAGGTGGCACTAAATATAATCATTCCCCCTTGTGGAAATTGAGCCCACAACCATGGCGCTTAAAACCTCACCCACTACCCTGCAGTCACACACACTCACTACTGCTAACTAAAGTATTTAGATATTCATATTTATTATAGAAACCATCGTGGCGTTATAGATAGCGTCTGACCTTAAACGAAATTGGTTGCCGGTTTGATCCACTCGGTTGAATTGACATTATTTGGACTTCTCTAATTTAATGAAATAAAGCTTAATTTTACTAATTGACACGCAATGACTTGAATGTAGGCATGAAATGGAATATAGAGTTTTGACACAACTTTTTCTCTTTCTAATAAATCATAATTAATGGAAAAATTCTTCTATACTTACTTTAAATATGCATAATACACAAAAAATATTATTTAAAATTTAACAGGTTATTTCTTCTTTCGAAAATTGTGTCATATACCTACCTATTTTAAATCGTAACAATTATATAGTAAAAAGCGCAGCCTCTTGGACATAATCAAATCAAATCAGTATTGACCGAATGCAAATAAAACCCTGTTATCCGGTGTTTGAACAATGTTCGGCGAAAGGCCGCGGCCCCTAATCAAAAAATTGAACTTTCAATAAAGGGAATCATTAATTCTACTTAGGGAGGGCCGTAAGATCCTAACGAACTCCGCAAGAATCCCCGGATGTTTTCGGATAATTATTTGAAAGAAATACTTAGGTGCCCGGGGGATTTTTACAAGACTATTAGGTTCTTAGTAGCTACCAAATGCTTATTTAAATGCGTATAAATCAACTTTTTAATAGGATATTGTAAGGTAAGTACTAACTAAGTATCTTATATTGATAAAATTGTGTTGTTCCTTTGTCTTAAGAATTGTGATGCATGCATAAGAATAAAGAAAAAAATAATTTGTTGTTTTTATATTCACTGTGAGATTTACTCCAATTGTTCAAATGTACTTAATATTTTTGAACTGTTATAGATAATTGATAAATAAACCTCAAAATAATCTTAGTTTTGGTTCAAATAAGTGGCGTAATTAATAACTCTACAAGAGCTTGTCTACTTCAAAGAGCGGCGTTGAGTTCTACCACTCAACAAGCAACGTCTCAATTTCTAATTGTAAGTGGAGAACGGAGTATCATGACACTAAGTTCTCTCTCCTACCCTACTATGCAAGAAAAGCCGTGAAGTTAAACCTTGTTTTCTACATATATACCTAAAAATAAAAACTTATACATTTAATATGCTAACTTATACAATACAAATTTCGCAGTTCAAATTCACATAAAAATCAAGTTTTAAGCTCAATCAAAGCATATAAACGACCACAACAAACGCGGGTCGGATCCCGGATATTGATCCGTTATTTTTCTCAGAAGCTATTAGAGTAATGCAGGCAATCCCCCGACAAGCCCGGCCGGCGAGAATTAATGATGTCCCTTATTGGAAGCACAATTTTTTGATTTCACCCATCTCCATCTCCCTCTATGTCTTTGTCATAGACTAAGCGATTTCGAATAAAGCGTTAAATGATATGTTATTCAAATTCTAATTTAATATGTTTTTTTTTTTCAATTTAAGATCTATTTTAGTTTACCGTAGTTATATTTATTAATTACCTATATAATTATTTAATGATACAATGGGGGCCAGTCGTGGTGCAGTGGCATAAATGTGTATACAACTGGTTGCGGGTTCGATTCCCACTCAAGGAGAGGAAATACTTATACCTATTATTAATACTTATATTAGAAATACTTATATAATATTCCATTTTCTTAACTCTGCTACCGAAGGCTCCAAAAATCGGCGGAAAATGGGGAACAGAGTGTCATGACACTAGCCTCCCTTTGTCTACCTTACTGTGTGCAGGATATAGCGTGAAGCTAAAAAAAGATATAATTAATTCATACATACGATTGTAGATAGTGAAGATATTGAAAGTTGGCTTTTTACAGCAAAAGCACAGTAACCTATGTGACCACTCTTTATAATAATGTTTAATTACGACCTTTCATGAATTATTAATTTAATAGTAATAATCTTTTACCATTTAAAATGATGTTATTGTAAATATGGGTGTATATATTTAACCAATGAAATTAGCCAATTGTCAAACGTCTCAATATGAATATCTATCAGTTCAATAATCTTTGCTTCGCCGATGGCACAGGAAGCCAGCGACAGCGTTGTTTACACGAAGTCGACTCACATTAAAACGAACCCTACCCGCTTCAAGGCATTTCGTCTTTGTCGAACATTTTATAGCAACTGATTGAGCAAACTTAATACATTTAATCATTTAACATGCGGAAACCCCCATGATACAATACTTGCTACTAAATATTTTAGTAGAGGATAATCTAGTTCAGCCTTATTGTATCTACATATGTATATAATTTTCAAAATTGTAGTAATGTTATTTGTTATGATATTTTAGTAGCCTTTGCATATTTTTTCAAATGTCTAACAAAGGATAAGTCATTCTACCAGGATATACTATTTTTTTTTCCGTGAGCAACGATTCAAAAAAAATCTTAAAAAAATACGTATTCACAAATCGTTTTGTACTTATTTGCCAGTACCAATTACAATAGTTATAATAGGTATGGTAGTTTTTAGACGGATCAGAGAATCTAGTGAAATATTACACTGAGTATTTCCATTTTCATAAAACAATAATAAAATGAGATGTTAAATCAATTAAGCACCAATCCACCCTTACCTAAAAGAAAACATAACCATATATTAATTATTTATCATAATAAAAATATAAAATCACTAAAATAAAAAATAAATAAACATATTTGAAATATATATGTGTATTTTTTTTATTTTAGTGATTTTTTTGTATGTACCATAACTTTTCCTATAAAAATGTTATCCTTATTTAAAGAAAATATGAACAAAAAGTTTTAACGCAATAGCAACTACAACGGAGTTGTAACAACTATTTTCCAACGGAGTTGGGAATTTAATATAATAATATCTGTACAATTTATATAGTTTGGTATTCGTAAAAGAAATTTTATATTTATCATAGATTTTTCTATCTTCATCTCTCTGACTTTTAAAAGGTTACATAGATTGTTGATTTGTTAGATAATACACCTATATTATAAGTTAAAAATATTCTTCTAAGTCAATTTTGATATCAAACCAACAGTTCACCAATTTTACATATGTATGTATACGTATATGTAAAAAAACAGTTTTTCCGCATAACAGAGTAGTCAGGGAGGAATTACTGTCAAGACACTCCGTTCTCTACATTTCACCCGAGATCGAAACATTGTATGTTATCCATTAAATAATTTTTAAACCATTCAACAACAACCAGGGGTGATGGCATCATCTTAGAAATAATCACAATTTTTCTCACAATTTTTTTACTTTTCGACCGTAAGTTTAAGATTATTTTTAAGGATATTCAAAAGCCTGTTCTCATGTATGCGATATCCCTACAAAAGAAATGCTTTAGATAGATATTATTTAATAGTAAAGTTTTATTTTTAATCTTCAATGTGAATATACGAATATGTATGTATCTTGAATGTTTTAAGACTCCTATATTCCACAGGTTACGACTATTCAATCAATAAGTACATTGTCTAAGTTTAACTTTACCTAAATCCAGTCAAACATATTAATCTTAAAGCAAACAATGTAGAGACAAGGCGCCGTACATTTCAATTAGTTGGGATGTCGACATTTCACGCCACTATCTTCGCGTAATCGTGTTAATTACCTACTGCTACTGGTAATCGAACTCTGGGCCCTCCCCTTGACTTTTAAATGAAATTAGTATTGAATGCGTTTTTGTTATCACTGAGATATTTCGTCAGCATAAGTTAATTTAATATTACTATGTTTTCGAGTAAAAATAATATAAAAGCAGTATACTGCTTAAAAATTTAGATGGATACCTCCATTGATTAATTAAGATAAGTAAAATTTAAATATATATTTTCATTTTCTTTTAGCTTTACACTTCACGCATAGCAAGGTTATTAAGATACTACGTTGTCGAATTTTTACTGGAACTAAAGATAATACGTGTGCAGCGGAACTCAATTCTGCGCTTTATCCATCGCGGGCAAATGAAAATAGTTTAAATATATTATAATCCTATAAAAACAATGAAATTAAATCTTCAGAGAGAGAGTGGAACCTACAATCGATCGCGCTTGAAAATATACGCTATCCCACTAAGTCACATTTAATCGATTATGATTTTTTTTTAATTGTTTTTTTTTAGCTTCACGCTGTATCCCGCTCACAGCAGGGTAGGCAGAGGAAATCTAGTGTTAAGACACTCCGTTCCCCACTTTAGAATAGACAAGCTAATACAATTGTTCTTTACAAATAATAAGCCCGGACACAATTTATTTTAGAAATACCCAAATTAGACAGCATTAATGAACATTTTGGTAGAAAAGTGTTATTTTACCTGCTTCCACTTTTTACCTGTCACATAATCCCGATTAGGAATGTAAAAAGCGACGTAGCTAGAAATTGCATGTCCATTTCAATCAATCTCGTTTGTCTACAATTAACGGGACTGCGCTCACTGACTGTTCAAAGTTCAACTGTAAAAGTTTTCCTGTACCTATTCTATAATTTAAAACTACACGAGCGGTATTGAAATAGGATATTTGTATATTTTGTTGTAGTTTTATTGTTTTTTTTTTTGAACAAGGCTTTGTTGTTTGTTTGCGATGTAGTAGGTAATAGCGAGTCAATTGATAACATCGTAATAAAAATCGATTTTAAATTTAAACTATGAAAGATACACAGGTGCCTATATACAAATGTTAATATACGTATATTCATATACAATCTATATACATATATTGATTGAATGTGAATATTTTAATATGTATTTTGAACTTTATGAGCATATTATGCTAGCGATCTGAGCGTTTATATTTTTCATCATCTACTTCACGTAGATAGGGTTCGGGTTTTGAAAAAAAAACAGGTATATTTCAGTTTGCGTTATCATCTGTTTACCCAAGACAATTCATCGAGATCGGTGAACCGCTTTAGATTTTTCATAGACAGTTTTTAGCCCTAATATTTTATTCCAAATTGCAATCCATGCAAATCTGCAAGTAAACCATAAAAACGCAACAGATCGAGAAACACATAGATAGATAGACATAGATCACATTTTTAATATTACTGATAAACACTCAGCGCAACTTCAATATTACTCTAGAACTATGCATTAAAAGCAAACGGTTAATGTAACAAACATCTTATATCGACATCTATAAATAACATTTTTTTTTCATTTTAGCTTTACGCTGTATCCTGCAGCAGGGTAGGCAGAGGGAACCTAGTGTTAAAACACTCCGTTCCCCACTTTCCGCCGAAATCAGAGGCATTGTGTGTTAAGTGGCGGAACTTAACGCCGCGCTTTGCCTCGACACCAGAGCGAAGAAAATGGAAATATTAAATATTTCCACTCCTCGAGTGGGAATCGAACCCACAACCAGTCGTTTACAACCACACGCTTGTACCATTACGCCACGACTGGCCCGATTAATATGACAATATTTTTTATAAAAAATATAACAATATTTTTTAAAATTTAATCCAAAAAAGGAAAATAAAAATAAAGTGTCCAGAATAAGGGTGCGCGTTGCATCATGATTGCGATTGCAGGCGGACGCGGACGCAGTTGACGCGCAGTTTTCTGCCCGCGGTTTTCTAATCCGAGACCGAAATTTGTTCACGTTTCAGTCACTGAGAGTGGTTTATTTTATTTACTACGCCAATAAAGTGAACAAATCCTATAAATATGTCACTTTTTGACTATTGTGGATGACTTTATATTTTAAAAAATACTATTTCTCTGCTCTAGTATGACATAGGGCTACATTGAGTCACTATGTTGTCTGTTCCGTCACTCAGCACGCAATGTTTCAATTTAGGTGGAACGTAAAGAATGGAACGTTGTGACAGTAAATTCTCGGGTTCGGTTCGGTTCTTAGGTTATGGCGTTCTGAGAGTGTCAGTAGAACACAAATCACTTCGCCAATATCACGTTGAAAGGAGAACACACGAAGGAGATTGTTTACCAAAAATAATACTTAATTAGAACGCAGGATGAGGTTGCAAATATACAGGAAGAGATCCAGTAAAAAGTCTGCATAAATGTAAACATGCAACAAAACAATATAATAAACTTTCTAACCTAACACACACAAAAATTAGTCAGTAAACCAATAGTATTATAAAGTATGTTAATCTACAATTTAATTTTATTATTTTTATATGTTTATACTATTTATATGCTAAATAATCTAAAAATGTTATTAACCTTAAATATATATATTTTTTAATCTGTTACCCCAATCTTCATAATTAATCTACTAAAGAGTATATATTTACATTTGTCATTCTAGTGTCAATTATTACCTAACCATTTAAATTAACGCGTTAGATAAATTTCAGTAATTATAACAGTGGTAAATTAACTCAGTATAAAATTATAACTCGGTACACGCAATATTTATTTGCATATATGTATTAATTTAGAAGTCAGGATACTTTTTTGTTTGAAGTAACACAAACCTTAATAATTATGGAGAGTGCGGAACCACGTCACGTCTCAAGTGTTTTTAAGAAAACTGATAATAAAGATTCTAAAGAAAAACCGAAAAAAACTGATAGCTGTACACAATGTAAATTAGTGCGTCGAAAGAGAGGTATGTTAAATTAATTTTACACATTAAAAGATGTCTATCGTAATCGACTCCAAAGTTTTAAAAAGATATGTAGACCTCAGTTCACTCTCGAGAACACAATATCGATGATATTGGAGGAAGGTAGAATGATGACCACTCAGAGGGCGTGTATGAAACAGTTAATGACAGTAGACGAGGCGAAAGATGTATGCCAGGACTGCAACATTTTTTTGCGGAGATCTCTTCAGGGGGCTACCCTGTGAAGCTAAAAATACCTTCTTTGTATTTTCTAAGTTTTCTCAAAATTAAAGAAGTTATCTACATATAGTACCTCTTTCCGTCGGCTTGTTCGTCGGACTGTTAACTATTTTTAAGTGGATCCCTTTTTATTATGAAATAGCAGTGACGTTGTTGGCCTGAAACGCCATAATTAAGTAGTTTAGTTTAAGCAACGCGATGGTTGTGGGTTCGATTTACACTCTGGAAAATGATTATATTGCATTCATTTTTAATTTTCCCCTCTGCTACTTAAGATAATTGAGGCGTTGAGTTCTGCCACTCAGCAGGTAATGTCTCAATTTCAAGCAAAAAGTGGAGAATGGAGTTTTATGATAGTGAATTTCCTCTAACTCCCATGCTATTTTCTATATGGGAAAAAAACGCGTATATGCCTATTATGTACCAGTTTAAGAATAACTTGTAACTAATTTTACACATAGGTAGAGTAGATTTTTTTATTACCAGCACTACATAAAAGATAAATAAAATTCAAAAATATGTATAATAATTTACAAATTAAACTTTTTACATTAATACAGGCAAATATCATATGCAGAATTCCGTTATGCGAAGAAGCCTAAGTAAATTAATAGCGCCAACAGAAAGACCAAAGATGCGAAAGCGTAAGTCTTATAAATAATTTTTAAGGAATAATCAATAAATAATCTATGTAATACATTAAACATACTTTTATGTTTACCAAATAAAAATATTAGAAATTCTTGTATAATCTACTAATTATATTTGATTATAGATTGAAAGGTAAAGTGAAGTCATTTGAATGATAATGATTCTTTCTTTCATCTTTACCTTTCAATTTATTTTCCTGCATCAGTAATACAAAGCGCGGCGTTAATGTCCGCAAATTGACACGTAATGTCTGTAATTCAGAAGGAAAATGGAGAACGGAGTGTCTTGATACTCGTTTCTCTCTGTCTGACAAACTCACTTCCTGTATCTAAATAAAATCTAAATTACAAATTTCTTGTTAGAAATATAACTTATTAGTTATATATTAGGTATTAATTTGTTATTTTTACTACTACAGCAGGATTCACATCAGTTTTGCTAATGGATTGGAAAAAATTTCACAAACTTAACGTAATAAATTCGTTTATGGACGAGTTGGAGAGAGACTTTCCGGCTATTTGTACAGTGTCCGTTATTGGTAAATCTGTGGAAGGCAGAAATATCAAGGTATTTGATTTTAAATTCTATGTTTATATAAAATCGTTGAAGTATTTTAAATTTTTTATATTATCCATTATAACTTTGACGCTGCGCCATCGTAAAAGAATACTTTATGTGATTGTTTACGGGTAGTTTTTTCTTATTGCTTAACTTAGTGTTACATTGTTCATTTATTATTATATACAAAGCAAAAGCTTAGAACGCCATTTTGCAAAATTTATATGGTGGAAAGATCAAAAAATTTAGGTACTACTTATTATTACTATTTACTATTTTTATATGGAGAAATTGCAATATTTTACATAGGTACTACTTAAAACTTGTTCCAATCTTACTTTCCCACAATAACATTTAATACAATTTCAAACCAGATGTTAAAGATATCTAACAGCAACGCGAGCAACGCCGCAGTGTGGCTCGACGCGGCCATACACTCGCGGGAGTGGATCAGCACCGCGGTCGTCACATACCTCGCCGACTACATTGTGCGAAACTTCAAAAGCCTTGCTACGTCTATTACGAATAAAGACTGGTATTCTTTTTTATGCTTTTATTTAGTGAATAAAGTGTAGAGCCTTGAATCAGTGAAATTAAATAATATTAAGACTAATTCAAATAGACAGTATATATATAGCAAGTTTAGAAAGCAGTTTTGAAAAGAGTTGCAGAAAAACTCAACAGTTGCTGTTTTGTGTTAGTAACTAAATATTTTTTTAAATTGAAATATATTGTTATCTACATAATGTAAGATAAACTTTTCTTTAATTTATGTCAACCATTAGTATGTACTTAAAATTCAAAAGAAAGTAACTATTTTGTTTCTATTTACTGTTTAAGATATCCCTGAAGTAGTTATTAAGCAAAAAAGTAAGAATATTTTTTTTCTATAAGATTTTTTTAAAATGAAAATATTGTTTAATTTTAAATGGCATATCACTAAGCGTGTATCAACGTCAAAATACTAAGTAAAGTAACCTATATAAAATTAAAAAAATATCAATTTATGTACCAAATGACTGTTAATAAACCTATATGTATGTGTATGGTAGGTACATAGTGCCAGTGTTGAATCCCGACGGCTACGAGTACACGCACACGCGCGACCGTATGTGGAGGAAAAACCGAGCGCGCCACGATGGAGAGTGTGTTGGTGTGGATCTCAATAGAAATTTTAGGTGACTTTAATTTATTGATTTTTTTGATACAAACTCTTTGAAACATCATATTTACAGTATTTAAGCATATTATATAAAGGCAAAATTAATACCAACAATAAATATTGTATTTGTCATCAGTTTGTTTATTATACCTATTATGGATTATTTTTACTGTCCACCTGAAACCGAGGCCTTATCTATTGTGTGGCGGAACCAGAGCAGGAAAATGAAAGTTATTTAAATATCCACTGAGCGGGAATCGAACTCACAACCACTCGCGTATACAGTCAGACGCTGTCCCACTTTGCCACTATGGCTATTACAAAACTGACATGGCTGACAGTAGAAAGCCGAGACCTATGACAATAGTACTAGGTTTTTGCTGACGTTTTCGTGCATAATAATGCACGAAAACGTTAAGATGCTTTTGTATTTTGAAATAATAATAGTGATTATATCCTCAATATTGTCGTAACGAAACATCTCGGGAAGTCATGGAATCATGTAATCTACTGAGTACGCTGAATTTAACTTGCGATGGTGAACAGGTGAATCAAATCTGATTCACCTGTTCTGTGTTATGTATTTTCCGTAAAGGTACTTTCTATTACGTATTTACTTACTATTACAAATATCTCGTGTAATAAAGTATAAAGCGTTCAAAGAATATTTTTCCCAAATCAATCGTTTTATAGCTTTTTACATTTTTTTCAGTTTCTTTATTTTTAAAGAACTTTCGAGAGAACATTTTATAGTTCTATACTTTATGATTATCGTGTTGTCATTATGCATAATGATTTATGTTAGAAATAATGCGTTTGAAAGAAAACGACTGTATATAATCTTATAGTACTGTTTTATTTACAGCTTTGCTTGGGGTAATAATGGAGAAGAAGGTTCTTCAGGGCAACTTAACAGTGCATTTTACAGAGGCAAGGCACCTTTTTCAGAGCCAGAAGCAAGTGCAGTGAGGGTAATATTCCTATATACTTTATTTTTTTATTATTATACTTTGATAGTTTATAATAACAAATATAATAGTGTAATATAAGCAAATTTAAATGGTACCAAAAACTTACCCTTGAATTTTTAATTACTCTATTACAAAATATATTTCAAATTACTTGATTTAAAAATTAAAATGGAGAAACAAAAAAGACACCGTGACAAAGCATCCAGTGAGATGCTTAACAGGATATTTGTAGGTACGATTCCCACTCGAAGAATATTCATTTATTTTTCCGCTCCACCTAAGACAAAGCGCAGCGTTGACTTCAACTACTCAATACACAAAGTCTCTATTTCAGAGGGGAAAAGAAGAACGGAGTGTATTAACACTAGGTTCTGTATGCGTACTGTAATGCGAATAAAAGTATAAAAACAAATAATATTGAAAAATTAATCCGTATGTATATATTTTTACAGGATACAATATTAGGATCAGTAACGCCTTTCAGGGTGTTCCTTTCATTTCATAGCTATTATGAATTGATTATATTTCCGTGGGGCTACAAGCCGGACCCTTGTCCAGATTACTTACGCTTGTTAGAAGGAGGTGCGGTAATGGCCAGGGTAACATGTCCACGTAAGAATCTAGTAGAATAGTTTTATTGGATATATATTTGATTGTTTTTGACTAAGAAGCTTCACACCATCGTGGCGAAGTGAGGCAGGGTCTGACTGTGACTGCGATAGGTTGTGGGTTCAATTCCCACTCGAAAAATAATCCTAATTTATTTTCATTCTTCCGCTCTGGTGAACAAAATAAAGCGCAGCGTTTGGTTTCTCCACTCAACATTCTTAATGTTGAATTCGAACCTAAACAGCTGAACTGAGTATCTTGATACTAGGTCCTCTGCCTACCATGATATGCGACCAAGTGTAAAAAAGCTAAAGTAAAAGCTATAAACAAAATGTTACAAGCGTTTTGTCCAAATACTAAGGAATGTTCCTCCTTTTTTTGTCTAGATAGTGGAGACTTCCACATTGTACATTCTCTACAATATGAAAGTTGAATTGCCTATAAATAACTAATCATACTATATACATTATAATAAAAATATATATGCAGGCAATCTATAATAACAGCGGCGTGATATACAAAGTGGGGACTACAAGGGACCTAACGTACGTCGCATGTGGCACAAGTACGGACTGGAGTTATGCTATAGCAAAGATTCCTTACTCGTACATGATTGAGTTAAGAAGTAAGAAGTTCAGATTCAGGTTACCAAAAGACCAGATTCTAGAAACGTGTAACGAGATTTGGGATGCTGTTAGTAGTTTAATGGATTTTGTCGATCAACCAGAGCAGTTGAATTATTAAAATGTTGTATTGTTAATTTTTGTATAAATCATGTGTAAGTTCGTGGAAAAGAATAAGATGTATTTTGGTCAAATAAAAGATAAAAAAAAACGTTAACATTGTAGTATCAATGTAATTTTTGTACGAACAAATAAAATGTTACACATAAATAGTATAAAACCATCAATGATTTGTTTCTACTGTATAATATATGACAAATATATTTTTTGCAAATATCAGATTTTTTTATTAAAAAATATGTTACAATTTAAACATTTCTTTTGATCCACAAATTCCGCTAGCGCTTGAACACCGTTGAAGATTTCTTTGCAGCAGTCTAGGATTTCGTCTCTAGGTAGTACAAACTTATGTTCTCTACTTCTGAGTTCTATTAGGTAAGAAAATGGTATACGAGCAGTTCCGTAGCTCCAGTCAATGCTGGTACCAGCCGCTGCGTACATAAGGTCTTTGAAATTACCAACTTTGTACATACGCCGATTAACCTCATAAATAGCCTGAAAACAATTATGAAAGAAATAATTGATATTTTATAATGAAACCTGATCTAAAGTTACAACTACATTTCGAAAGGGTGACTTCTACGTATGTATAGTCTTTTCTATGTGGATTCTTCCCAACTACTATAAACAATACGGGAGGTGCAGGAGGAAAGGAGGAAAAAGGATTTTCTGATTTCACAATATTAATATTACCCATAATATTCTAGGTCGAATTTGTATAATCAATCATATATTTATAGATTAGCATTCATATATCAATATGTCCTTTTACTTTTGCTCTACGATATACTCACTTTGGCCATAGTAGTAGCACCTTCTAGTAAGTTAACATAATCAGCACAAGGATCCGCCGTAAAACACCAAGGAAACGTTATAACTTCACTGTACGCGTGAAAAGTGAGGAAAATTTTAAATGGTGTTGCGGAATATAAAATAAAATCCTGCAAAAAACAAATAATAATATAACATAACATATATTAACATTAGATATATGAGGCGTTGAATTCTGCCACTCATCTCAAACCTTAACTCAAATTGCGATGGAAAGTGGAGAACAGAGTGTCTTAACACTAGGTTTTCTCTGGCTATTCTGATATGCGGGACAAAGCATGAAGCAGATAAAAAGATATATAAACCAAATCATTCATATTATACCTTGATCGCTGCACTTTCAGGCTCCGAAAACGGTTCTGGTCCTCGGTAGTTATTGTGAGATGGATCTTCATGAGAAACTTCGTCAGTTCTTCCCCAATTAAATCTAGCAAAGTAAAATATTATTTAATATTATAAAAACTATATAGAAATTTATTATAGTTGTCGTTACCCAAAGTTTCTGTTGAGATCTACGCCATATATAGTATTTCCAAATCTCGCTCTGTTTTTTCGCCACATACGATCAGCATTATGCGAGTGATGATAACCATCTGGATTGACAATAGGAAGAAAATACCTTAAATAAAAACAAATAAACTCTTTGACATTTGACTCTTAGGTTACGTATAATAGTGTTTCTTTTCAGTTCTACAATTGCATATTATAATTTACAAATTCTAAATAAATTCACTCACCAATCCTTATTAGTAATACTTTCTGGTAGATTATCTAAACTTTTCGCAAGTTGATCTGCTATATAAATAACAACAGAAATAGAGATCCACTCGCGCGCATGTATACCACCATCAATCCACACGCCAGTGTTGCCAGCATTGCTATTAGAAATTTTAAGCACCTGGAATTTTATATCATATCTGATGAATGTGCTTCTACTAGTCAATTACTAAGAAGACATTTTAACTAACCTTCAAATCCCTTCCTTCTACTGTTTGGCCAATTGATGATACCGTACAAGTTGAAGGATATTGTACTTCCAAATTATCCATAAAATTGTATATCATATGTAGAGGATAAAAGTCTTTCCAGTCCGGAAAACGTTCTAAAAATAATAATAAATAGAAATTATCAAAAAAGCAATAGCCAAGTGACGAAATAGCAGCACTATGACTTTGTTTTTTTTTGTGAACATGCTGAGGGCAGGCGATTGAGATTGTAAGTTTACATTCCGATCATGTTTACATCTAAAAAAAAACAGTTCCGTAGTCTGGTTCTGTCATCCGTCTTAAAATGTTGCGAAATGGACGAAAAATGGAAAACCAGAGAAAATTCTCATTAGGTTTTCTCTGTGTACCTTACAATGTATAAAATACACGTGTTGAAAAAAGCAATTAATATTAAGATATAGCTTGAAAATTTACAACTAAGACCAGAATTTACTCGACGCTTATAAATCTTTAAGTCGACAGGGTATTTCGTGTTTCGCGTATAACCGCCTTACTTGGAGATCTTGGTCTTGGGCCAAGGATGTTGATGGGGCTTTTATTGCGTGATCCATTTACTTTGGTAGCCGTAACATCAAAATGAATATCTCTGTCTCGTAGAAGCTTCTCCACTTGCATTTTTCGGTCAGCTTCTACCATTACGTCCATAGCGCTGGAGCGTTTATTGCATATGCTGATTGCTGATAAAAATATATGTGCAATTTCAATTAAAGGTAAGGAGAAATTTTCAATTTAAGATAAGTTATATAACACAATTGTATTTATTTGTTGTATTTATTTTTTGGTAAGTAACTGATACGTACAACCCTTGTCATGTAAAGTTTGTAAAAATATTTTTTGACCTTCTTTTATGCATTTTACGTCCCATATTTGGTATTTTATATCTTTTCGAGCCACTTTTGTTATAATTTAAACTGAATTTTGAGAATTGTTTGGATAATGAATCACAATAAAATTTTGCTAACTTGTTAATATTTGACATAACTGAGTCCAAAACGTAAAAGACGTATCTGTCACCCAAAAAGCCTTTATATTCATACGACTTTTATAACTGTCACTAGGAATAATCTATACAACCTTATTGGATGATTTTCTAACATTTTTGAAGAGCATTTTTGAAGTTATCCATACAGTTGGATAGTTAAAAAAACATTTTTAGAAAGAGTATAAAAAATTCAACGCAGCAGGATTCGAATCTGCACCTCTGGACGTGCTTTTCTGCTTTTGGAAAATTTCCCCTGATTTCAAATTCATATACATTTCTAAAAATATTGCTTTTTATTGTATAATTTTAGATTTTAGATTAGTTAAACTTAAAATAATATCCGACGTGCAGTTGCAATCGAAAACTTGAATGTAAACTTTAAAATAAACAATAGGCATGTAATCAAGAAGGCTCAAAGAGCTAAGGCGCTAAGAGCCGCGCCACCCGCTCGATAATTAGATGTAATCAGATATTTTCAGTAAACGCCTCGCCGACCCTCGCTATGCACTCCCTTTTAATGAAACCGCCTTACTATAGACCTTTTTTATAAATATAACTCACTTTAAACTCGACTCTTAAATTTTTAATAGTTTCGTGTTAATAAATAAAATAAATGCTTATAATTATATAGAACCTTTCATCGAAACCTAATACATTGCCGAAACATGTAAAATATTTAATTTTAAATAATATGGTAAACTATATTGTTTTGTTATTATACTTTAAAAATATATTATTATAGATTGATGTAATCGAGTATTTTTAGTACATAGGAGGTTATGATGGTCATAAAATGCTGCTCTGTCAAAGAATCGTCAAAACACTATGTTCTTCCTTCCTGTTTGAAGGAATTTGGATATTGAGTATCAGACCAAGTGCCTCAATTATTTCTTCGTTTCTTCCAAAAATATATATAACAGATATAATATTTCTCCGAATGCAGATGTACTTGTACTCGTCACGTTTTAGACAGATGCAGTCACTACTGCAAGTTCCAGTCCAATATCAAAATTTTATCTTATTTTAATTTTTATAGCCAAAAGTATCGAAAACCAATAGTAATATCAGGTCTCATGGTAACCCGCTAACCAGACGGCGGTCCCCAAACGCCCCCACCCAAATGTCGCCTCGACTTCGTCTTACACACGTTTATCTTTTTAATTGCGCCTCCAGCCTCCCTCTTGTTACTCGCTTGTTAAATTTATCGAGATCCCCTTTTAGTTCCTTTATTTTTACACTAAAATTGACATTTAGAAGGACCTACAGATTTTATTTCTTTGATTTTTCCTAATTTATATATAATATATTTCGTTAAAGCTGCAGTAACTAATAAATCATATAAAATATGCTTAACTAAGATCGTATATAACTTATTTGAGTGATCATCATACATAGATCCACTACAAAAATATTAAAATTGGAAATTTGCAATTTCGGCGCTGTATATATCAAAAATAAAATTGTAAACCGTTACATATTTGAAACAAGGCAGATAATGTTTATATGTTAGTCTGTTTGTCCGCGCACATATTTGGAGTTAAGAAACATCGAAATTTGAATGATTTTTTCCTATATAGCTAATCCTGCTAATAATCCTGGTCATGATTTATGGGATTTCCAAGAGTAGAATCATAATAGACCAGCTAAACTAATAGAAATAAGGTAATGGAACCTTATCATATCAGTTCAACGTGAATGTTATCGGTAGACAAATAAAAATTAAAGATCTGGACAGTATAAAGAAGCATATAAGTTAAGCTACACTGCTAGAAATAAGCAAATGTCATCTGAATCAATTGACCAGCTTAAGATACAAGTAAATGCCTTAAGCTGGTCAATTGATTCAGATGACATTTGCTTTAGTAAAATCATCGAACGTTCAGGCAATCGTGGCATACTGACAGTGTCAGCCAGGACCAGCCGACAGTGTCAGTGTCTGTAAATGTGACTGTTGGGAGTTCGATTGCCATTCAACGGAATAGTAATGTTTAAATTCTTTCCTGTGGCAAAAGCAGGACGTTAGGTCTTTTTTCTGCCGACAGAAAAACCTACGAAGTCTTCAAGACAAGAAAATGACCACCTTAACGAAAGCTATTATAACTTTAGGTCAAAGTTTCAATGTTAACAGGTAATATATAAAAGTAGTGTTTTATAGTCACGAATTACAGGAAACAAGTTACCAACTAAATTTCGTATAAATAACTATATTAGACTGCACATACCTCTAAAGTAAAATTGAAAATACTTACTATTTTTTTCTAAAAAGCGTGTGACAGAATCAGTACGTAATGAGATCGTAAATGTGCACTATAGTACAGACGTTATAGTTATATAAATGTGGGCGGCGGGCGCACCCCTGCTTTGTTTTTCATTAGAATCTGCTTTCATCCCGTCACGGCCACTTGCCAATTTGACTGTGTTAATTTTCAGAACAGTTTTGGGCGAATTTGTTGTGAATTATTTATCAATATAAAAAATACTACTAAAAGTAATATATTTTTTTATAAAAAAAGTATTTTTAAAATTTATTTCGTAAAGAGGTAATAAAACTTGAAGACACATACAGAATAATATGAAAAATATTTAGCAATCTCTATGGTACCGTCATCGGCTTTGGCTTCTGTCATTCAGCACACTTTATTTATAACATCTATCATTTTTTTTCATCAAAATCACAATGTTTTTTAAAATAGTTTCACAAGTATTTGTGATAATGAACAAATCATCCACAACATTAAATAAAAATATAAAAAATGGAAACTAAGCATAAAATTGAATCAAGTAACTTCAAATAATAGTTAATAAATATTAACTATTAACTTGAAAAAATAAGGAATATGTTAAAATAATTATCACACTATAATGGATACCTACAAAATTGTCCATGAGTTGGAAAAAGCAATAAGCAGACAAGATTTTAAAGAATCAAATGAACACATTTCAGGTATATATATAACGCTAGTATATTTAAGCGTGAAAGAAAAACTTTGGACCTCTTTCTGTGAAAATTATGCCGACGAAGAGGATGGAATTTCGCATTGTTAAAGTTCATAGGTGTAGAAGAAGTGCCACCATGAGAAAGTCAAGATTATTTATACTAATGCTTTAGAGATATTGAAATAATAAAACAAATATTATATCTATTTACGACTTTACATATAGTAGTAAATATTAGACTACATATAATGTTTTTATGAAGAACTCTCTCCTCTCATCAACTTAACACTAGGTCCTCTTTGTATATACTAAAAAAAAAACTATAATTATAAAATTTGCCACTATTCTAGCAGAAGTAATCCCTTTAAACTTATAAGCTTAATATATTGTAATACTATATTCTCAATTATTATATTAGTAAATTTTATTATTATTTTATTCCAGAAAATAAAAATAACCGTGATCATATGAATTGGGATGAGTTCCATCGTTTAGATGTAATTCACTCATTTTTGGATGAACTTGAATATAATTATCCATCTATATGCACTGTAGCAGCTATTGGGTCTTCTTTGGAAGGCAGAGACTTAAAGGTTAATAAGAAAATTATTTGAATATTATATAATTTTTTTGTAAGCAAGGGTTAGTTTCTTATGGTCAATAACAAATAAAAGACACACCTCCAATATGCTATTTAAATTATAATAAATCGTAAAGCATAATAAGTACCTAATATTTTTATAACAGTCGTCATTCAGGTAAATAACTTCTTATTTTAACTACATATATTGTTCTAAGTTAATTGATTGAACCCACTCGTCAAGCAAGCAAGAACATTACGGCAAGACAACTTTGCTATAAAAGCCTTAACTATGATTTTACATTAATTCTACATTCTATTAAAGTGGGGAACGTAGTGTCTTAACACTACGTTCCCTCTGCCTACCCTGCTGTGTGCGGGATATAATGTAAAAATAATTCTACCGTTCTTGAAACAACGACAGCTTTGTTTATTCAAATTATAAGACACTAAAAGTTATAAAATCAGAATATAATAATTTCTCCAAAGCACGTTGCGAGCCCTCTGTATATCTTAAATCGAAAGTCTATTGGTATCAATAAATTTGCTTCAGATACTATCGCAAAATTTATTCACTGCATCTAATTTGCGATACTAAGTTAAACATTATCTTATATACTGTGGAAAGTAACTTCTTATATTAAAATCAAATATTCTAATAAGAAGATAAAATATTTTTATGAAACATAATAATTTGAACAAAGTGAGAATCGAACTCGCGTCTCTTTGAAACTTTCCAAGCACTCTGACCACTAAATCTGCCTACACTTAAGTACGTCGGAATTCTTGTATAGTACCCGGCAATAAATAATGCACATCGTGCTTAGAATGAAACAGTCGGTCAGTTTCGGTTTCGTAGAGCGCTGTCTTGGTCACTCAGTTGATATGTGACGTTTCTCATTGTTATTATTTCAAGCAACCGAGACAACGCTCTACGAAGTCGAAGCTAACCGACTGTTTCATTCTAAGCATCGATGTGCATTATTTATTGCCGGGTACTATACTCTATTATTGTTATTAGCAAAGACATTTAAGATATTTAAGAACGGGATCGAGTTGGGCTTATTTCAAATAACAGATGTTCTAAAAATATTTTTCTTATTTTCTAGGAATAGATAACACTTAAAAAATATTAAAAGCCCTTTAAATTTAGGTACCTATTTCATATTAACATTATTACGTCATAATTATATTCGTCACGGTTTTTCCCGCATAATGGGAGTCATAGAGGACCTAGTGTCAATACACTCCGTCCTGCGCTTTCTGCTCGTAATTGAGTAATTGCGAGTTAAGTGGTGGAATTCAACGCCGCGCTTTGTCTTAGGTACAAGAGTGAAGAGATGAAAATATTAAATATTTCCACTCCTCGAATGGGAATCGATCCCACAACCAGGCACTTTAATAAAGTATGACTGCACTTTAATAAAGTGTGACTGGTACCTATCTCATATACATATGTATAGTACCCGACAACTAATAATGCACATCGATGCTTAAAACGAAACAGCCAGACAGTTTCTGTTTCGTAGAGCGCTGTCTCTGTTACTCAGATGGTATGTGACGTTTGTCACTGGTTCGTCAGTCAGATACGGTAGAGTAAGGTCGCTTTCAGTTTCAAATATATATATAGAGTTGTTACTATCCCCAAACTATTATTTTTACAATCTCATCTTTAATAATAAGAGGAAAACCCTTGCACGGTCAGTCACGTGAAATTATATATAATGTTTATAAATATTTTCTACCGCTTCACTGATAGACTTGTGATAAATACAAATGATAATGACAGTGATTTTGACCTTATTGAGAGCACAGATTGTGAAATGGAAGAAATTGGGACTTCTGGCAGTTAGGCTCGCACATCTTTTTAATTTTTTTATATCAGGCGTCAAATTTAATTATTAAATAAAAAGGAATCGACATCGTTGAAGTTGACAACTATATTGTCGTTTTAACAGCTTTTAATAGATACCTCACTATTATTGTTTTAAGCGAGAGAGACAACGCTCTACTAAGTCGAAGCTATCCGACTGCTTCATTCTAAGCATCGATGTGCATTATTAGTTGTCGGGTACTATACTTATATTTGACTCCAACACTATTCGTAGGTTCTCAAGGTATCAAACAGTAACGCAAACAATTCCGCAGTGTGGATGGACGCGGGGATACATGCGAGAGAATGGATCGCCCCCGCCGTAGCCACCTACATATTAGATCACATTGTACGAAACTTTGACTCTCTGCCTTCCAGCATTACTAACAAAGACTGGTAACTATTGTTAAAAACAGATTCACGCTTTTTCAACCATAGTAAGGTAAAAATATCCCTATTGTCAAGACACTCCGTTCCCCACTTTCCTGGGTTCGATTCCCACTCGAGGAGTAGAAATATTGAGAGGCAAAGCGCGGCGTTAAGTTCCGCCACTTAACACGCAACGCCGAGTTCGGCGGAACGTGGGGAACGGAGTGTCTTCACATTAGGTTCCCTCTGCCTACGCTGCTGTGTGCGGGATAAAGCGTGAAGCAACAAAGTTTATTGGCCTCTCTCTATGCCTGCTATAGGTACCTACAGGTAAAAAAGTGATGCTGAAAAAAAAGTTAATCAACTCTACTATTTACATATCTTATTATACATACATATAATATTTTTAATTTATTTTAATAATTCAGATAAGTAGAGCTTACATAATAATAATCAGTTCGTGTAATTACAATATTTCAATTTGCAGGTATTTCCATCCGGTCGTTAATCCCGACGGCTATGAATATTCACATACTGTAGATCGTATGTGGCGCAAAAATAGAGCCTGGCATGGAGGCCGATGTGTTGGGGTAGACTTAAACAGAAACTTTAGGTATAGCTAAAGTATATATAATATCTAAATTGTAGGTAATCGTAGTGTGAAAAGGTTTGTCTGTAAACGCGATTGGTTGTGGGTACAATATTCAATTGAGGGAATGTTTATATTTGATTTTTTTATTTTTTTAAGCTCTGGTAAGACAAAGCTTGGCATTAAGTTCCGTTACTCAACATTCTATGCCTCAATCAATCAATGTTTCAATTTCGGGCGGGTTGAAGGCAATAACGGAATGTCTTCATACTACGTTTTCTCTTCCTTATCTTCGTGCTGCATGATGCACGAAATTGAAAAAAGAATGAAGCCGAAAAATAAAACTAAAATATTTTCTTTTACAAAAACGCATTTAGCTTAATTTTCTTAGCAAATAATTGTGAAGCATATTTTAAAATTCTCATCTGTATTAGGTATAAAATACTTTTTCTTTCTTTGAATTCATAGCCTAAACATTTTAATTGAATTACCTTAGAGGACAAATAAACTCATTTATGACCACGTTCTGTCTGCTTACTTCGCTGAGTTAGCTAATAAAAAAGCTATTTCGATTTAAAAAAATAACTGATATCTTCAAAATTTATCAACAGCATAGAACAAATGAAACGAGTAACTAACAAAAGTAAAGTAAATATAAATAAACAATTTGAAAATCTCACTTATATTAAATTCACCTCAATACAGTTAATTTATATAAATTCCTATTAAAATGTTTACATTACCAGCATGGCTAGGTACCTAAAAGCAAATTTTACATTTCAGCTACGGCTGGGGAGGCAAAGGCTCATCAGACAATCCAACAAACGCTTTCTATAGAGGTCCCAAACCGTTTTCCGAGCCCGAATCATGCGCTATTAGGGTGCGTTTACTAATATTATAGATTATTATGATAGTGTTAACGCAAAATCATGAAATTACTATTTATATAATCATTCATTACATTTTCGACATGTGTACGTACATTTGTTTTTGTAGTTTGTCATTTTTTATATGAACCAATATAACCCGAAATGTTTAATAAAAATACATATTTACATAATATGTAAATACGTATTTTTAATATAACATATTATGTATTCCAACGTATACGTAACTTGACTACAGTTATGTAAAAATGAATAAAATAACATAGTTCATATATAATATTATCATATATAATTAATTTATGTACTTATATAAATTTGTTTAAGATCCCCTGAAAAATATCGACTTATTTAAAAACTGTAGACAGTTTCATCTTACTTCGTCTCTCTTACTTTGCATCAATCTTTTCAGGTCAATAAAAAGCATAGATAACTAAAACATAATTCTAAAACAAAATATTTGTATGAAAATTTATATCAAACATCCAGAAATTGGACTGTTTTGCGCCATTTGACCGCGACTTCTCTTTTAACTCTGGCTGCAATAAATACCTAGCAGTACCTACAAGTCTACAATAAACATAATAACTTCATCAATAAACAAAAGAATACATTAAAATCCATTATATTTATTAATACAGGTGAATGTAAATCCAGCGTCATTTAGCTGTAATGTGCCGTTGATACCAAAATCGTGTCATCGGCGCTGGACGCAGAGATTAAACTGCAAACAGGTTTTAGTCGTAAATCAATTTCACTGCAACGGTTTTATATCATTCTGTTGCATTTAATTAATGTACCAACTTGCAATTGTTCGCATTTTACAATCTACGTTTTACTCATTATAACGGTGCGAGTGTATTCTGGTATGTGGTATATATGAGTAAGAGAAATTAAAGGACAAAATGTGTTACGGTAAAAATATTACGGTTAAAGATGTATTTGTTTACATTAAAGATAATAGCACTTGCATGGAAATGATAATATCATATTCATGCAAGTGTAAGTTTACGTAAGTTGCCTATAGTAAAGTCGAAATATGTCAAGAAATAAATGAGTTCCACCACTCAACATGCAATGTCTCTAATTAAGGCCGAATGAGGAAAGGAGTTTCTTGTCACTAGCTTCTTTAAGACTACCTTACTATGTGAAAGTGAGAAAAGAAATAATTAAGATTATATTAGCAAGATTGTCAAGTAAATTTAATATGTTATTGATTGATTTTTTTCTCAGGCAACATTTTAGATAACTTTAGTCTTTTGAAAATGGCATGTGAACGAATTCTATAATCACCTCTTGCTGTATTAAGATTTTTATAGCATATAACACTCGGCAGAAAGGACTTAGTGTTAATACTCTCTATTTTCACTGTCCGCAAAAACGACCAGCTTTTTTATTATATCAGGATAATGATTATGTAGTTAGTCCCAAACTGGGTGTTAACACGACCATCACACGTACAGTCAAATGTGGTTCAACTACGCCATTGGCCTTTTAATTGCCTATTTACAAAAGGTTAAGGAACTTTATTATTTTTAGGATATTCTATATTCCGATATACCCTTCAAAGTTTACATCACCCTGCATAGTTTCGGACAAGTCATTTTATTTCCCTTCGCCTATCGAGATGAGTTATGCCCTGACTATGTACGGTTACTGGAAGGAGCTACTGTTATGTCAAAGGTTAAAAGTATTATAATTTCATTACTTTATATATTATGATTAAATAAACTATATATTCCTTTTAAGAGTTCAAGCTTCTTTAAAAAAATGTCACATTTATTAACTTTTTGTTATAATTTTCACGTTTTTGTTCAATTTATTTTCAATATCATGGTTTTTGCCGCATAGCAGGGTAGTCAGAGAGAACATTGTATCAAGACACTTTCCCACCTTCTGCCAGAACTCTACTCGACAAATTTCAAAACCACATTTAATCTTATAACCAGAGCAGAAAAATTAGAATAATTAAACTGTAATCAAATTCAATCATTCAATCAATTATTTACATGAATACGTATAATAATGCGGAAACTAGGTTTTTTGACTACTTTGCTATATCTGAAAACATGTAAAACATAAAAAAATAATAAACAAATAATAATTTGAACTTGAATTTAAAATAAAACAAATCTTCCTCTCAACAATTATACTCAGGCTATTTACAAAACAAGTGGCAAAACGTATAAAGTGGGAATTTCAAGAGACGTTATGTACGGAGCTGCCGGTACCAGCAACGATTTTAGCTACGGACAAGCTGGCATACCCTTCTGCTATCTAATAGAGTTGAGAAGTAAACAACACAAGTTCAAATTGCCTGAAGAAGAAATAGAAGATACTAGTGTGGAGATATTAAATTCTGTTAAGGCTTTAATGGAATTTGTTGATACATGTAAAATGGCAAAGTAAGTATTGTTTTTGTTTCAGATTCATATTTATCCCTTATAGCTGATAGTCAGCATGATAGGCAGACCTAGTGCTACACATTGGATGTCGGAAGTTAACGCCGCGTTTTATCTTTGGTACCAGAGCGAAGAAATGAAAATTTTAAATAACCAATCATCCTCTTGTAGGAATTGAACTTACAACCATCGCGTTTACAGCCAGACGTCGTTTCAATGCACCATAGAGCAAATTATATATTTATAAAAGTAAATGATGTTTTTTATGTAAATTTAAACATAAAATGGAAAGAATAATATTTTGCCTATTATATTGCCTAGTGGTTAAAACTGTGTTGATTTATATAAAGACACTTTCTTCTCTGTTATATATATCTCTGTAATATAAGTATCGATGCCTAAATGACACTTTTCTGTCCGCTTTTTTATTTTTATAAATTAAAAATACTAAATTTTGAAAAACGTTAACCCTCTAAATATAACGTTACGTTTGAAAACCTTTGTTATGAGGCTTGTATGATTGAAAATTTCATAAAGTCAGCACTTTGCCGAAGAATATTAATATATTTTATTTTTTATTTTATTAATATAAATTATACTTAAAAATAAAATTAAAAGAAAAAATATATCGTTAGCTTGATCGTCTTGGTAAGTTTTTTGCTATGGAAATATTAATATTATTATTAATAAAAACACTTAATGGAGTTCCGCCACTCAATACGCAATGACTGGAATTCGGGCGGTAGGTGGAGACCGGAGCGTTTTACTACTAGGTTCTTTCTGACTACTCCGCTATGTGCGGGATATAGCGTGAAGCTATTTTTAATATTATTGTTATTGGCTCCGGACACGTGTGGTATTTTAAAAGCTAATCGAATGGCAAAATATGTGTCAAAATTTCAATGCAAGACTTTCTTAAATTGATTGTTGACAAAGGTGGATAATTTTGCAGATATATTTGAAAGTAACAAAAGCGTTTATAAAATGATCCGTTCATATACATCCTAGGAAATTTTATTATATACAAAAACCAAACAAAGAAATATTAAACATTTTAAAATCTTTCCATTTTTTATATTAATGACATTTAAATATAGCAATAATTTTATTTAAAAAGAATCAATGTCAATGTCACACTTTATTAATCAATTTAGTATAATGTTAGCAAAATTTATTGTATCTATTTAGAATTTACTCTGCAAATTTATAACTTTTGATATAATAATATATTTAAAAAAATACAATCAAAGTGGCAACCGTATATCAGAAATCCCAAGTATGGGAAATAAGGTTTACTAATGAAGGACAGAGATATTTTATTAAAACATTGGATACTGCTGGAGGTAAGGATAATGAAGCCATACTAGAAACTATTAGAAAAAAAATGTATTTGTATAGAAGTACTGCTCTTGGGGATATAAAACTTTTATAATTATATGTATATTTTTTTTTTATATTTCAACATTCTTGTAGAAGTTTAATAAATTTTACATAAATATTAATATGAAGTAACATATTGGCATTTAGAATTAATGTTTTAGTTGTTTTGATTTTAATCCGAATGAATAATAATTTTACTGTCCATACATAAGAAATTAAAACTAATATTATTTATTTTTACTCATCTTTTTCATAAAATGTTAAGATACAGAAAACATATTAGTACTACGTTGTCCACTTTTTGCTAATTATTTGTTACTTACTACAGTTACAGTACATATGTACGAGTATGTGAACTATCGTAGCGCAGTTTTTTGGTATATGACTGTAACCGAAACAATTGAGGGTTCTACTTTTACTTACATACTATGTTTGTGTTTATACATATTTTTAATTTCTCCGATTTAATTCTATTAAATTCGGCTTTGAGTTCCACCAATTAACGTGCAAATTTCTTAAATAAACCGAAAGGAAACAAAGATATAAGAATCTTCATTTCTTGTACATTTCATAGCGATTAACATCTGGAAAGAAAGGCGTAGCACAATGGACATCATGGTGGAAGGTCCCAGATCTGAACAACTTGCGGGAATGTTGCTGGAAAGGGAAATACCCTACGCCGTGGCCATAGCGGATATAGGTGCCATTATGGACAAACAAAAGGGAAATACTTTCAAAAAATCAATATCGTTCAGGGAAAATAGTTAGTAACTTATGATATAATTAAACTTTAAGGTGGTTTGTATATTTGATGTAGATTCTTATTCTTCTCCTTTTTGAATACAGGTTTGATTTACAGTAATGTACTTTTAAGTTCATCGTATCAACCTCGACCTTACATCTATCCGAAATCGAATATCACTATAATAAAAAACAAAAGAATTTATCTTCTAATATCATAAAAAATAGTATGTTCCACTGTTTAATAGGCTAAACGTTTTTCATTTCTTCATCTTTTTAGTTTTTTATTTCATAACCTGTATAGTTTTTTTTATGATAAGAGAATAGTTATAGCTATTTTAACTACATTAATCGCGTATATTTTTGTTATTCGAAAAAATATTTTAGAAAACGAAAAGTTTTGAACACTTTACAGTAGTTACAGGTACACTTTTCATACCAATAAATAAATATTGTTATTGACCCACACCCACTTATTAAATTCACGTAATAATTTTATAGCTACAAAAAACATATATGTAGTTTATTTGACAGTTATCACATAAGATACTTTTGGCTGGAACAACTCAACGATCATTATCGACACGTCCCAATAACAAATTATCAGTTTCTAAAGTAATCACTTAATAAAATACCGTTTTAATGGTCCATAATCGACTAGTTGTTAGCAGTTAGACACGTATTTTAAAAATAATCAGACCAATTACATAATGATCGATTACTAATTATTAATAAATATAATATTAAATAAATATTCTGAGCATTATGATAATTGAGCATTGCCTTCTGGTCACTGTAGCAAGCACCATGGATTGGAAAAGTTATCACCGTCTCGAGGTAATATACGCCTTCATGGACGACTTGGCGGCGCAGTATCCGTATTTATGCACAGTGAGTGTTATTGGCAAGTCGGTGGAAGGAAGAGATTTACGGGTAACTATATTACTTAGTATAACAACTGTTTATTATTATTGTAGAGGCTGTGAATGGCTGGAATTTTCTGTTTTAGTAGTTTGGGGAATTATTTTGTAGTGTTTTTTGTAATGTAATATGTTTTTGGTAATAATTCAATAATTTTAATAAGTTTTAATTTATACTCAGTGATTTTGAGTAATCAATACTTCATTTCGGAGCTTTATATTATTTTTTCTTGTTAGTTTTCAACTAAAACTGCCGATTCTTGCTTAACTTTCTGCTTGATTGTAATTTTTTTCAAATTGTAATTTTAAGAGGTGCGTGCCGGTTTAAGTCCCGGTACTTTTTACATGTTTACATAATGTGTGTCCGATTCCGACTCGCGGGAATATTTATGTTATTTTCATTTCTTCTCTCTGGTACCTAAGAAAAAGCTCATCGTTGAGCCCTGACACTTTACATGTAATATATGGATTTTGGCAGGAAGTTGGAGTACCTTGCTGTACGAAGAAAGAGTGACGCTGCAAAATTATATTATTACTTTTACCTCAACCAGGTTCTGAAGATATCAAACGGCAACACAGGTAACGCCGGTGTATGGATAGACGCAGCAATTCACCCGCGAGAGTGGATCAGCACCGCAGTGGTTACGTATTTGGCGAATCAAATTGTTACAACATTTCACGAACAACCTGACAGCGTGACTAATAAAGATTGGTAAGTTTTTTGGTTAAAATGTATTTCTTCAAATACACAGCTTGGTATTTTTTTTCATTATATAAATCTTAATTGAGTATTATTGTTAGAACTGCTTTCTATATAAAAAACACATCTAGAACATATGTTAATATCGTAACTGTAATTTCACTTATATGAATAATTAAGCCTATATAAACACAATTGTTAATTCTAGTATTATATATAAGTTCTAAAAAAAATACGATAGATTTAAAGTAATGATAAAATATTTATTTTTATGTATACTACATTATAGATTGAAAATCTTGTTGACAGTAAATATTTTAAAAAAACATAAAAACGGTTCAAATCGGTAACGGTGAAAGTTTAAATCTTCCTGCATTTAAAATTCTATATTTTAAAATGTTTACCATTTTTAATGCGTAAAAATAAAATAAAGATTTTGTGGTCAAAGTGCTAGCTTAATTTTTTTTTATATCTTTCTTTAATATTTTTCTTATAATGATTGCAATTTTTAAATTGCCACTTTAAAAATATTAAACACTATTTAAGGTATTTCCTGCCAGTGCTGAACCCAGACGGCTACGAGTACACGCACACACATGACCGCATGTGGCGGAAGAACAGAGCACGCTACGGGGAATGTGTCGGGGTTGACCTTAATAGAAACTTTAGGTTTGACATCTTCATTTACACTTCAATCTTGATATGTCTTCATTTTAGTCTTTATATTAACATGCTTTTGTTAACACCAAATGAGCCTCTCGTGGCGCAGTTGGATAGCGTCTGACTGTAAACCCAATGGTCGTAGGTTTGATTCCCACTCGGGGGAATGATGATTTACTTTTCTCCGCTCTGGTACCTAAGACAAAGCTTGGTGTTAAATTCTGCCAATTAACGCACAATGTCTTGTTATCAGGCGGGAAGTAGAGAACGAAGTGTCTTGGCACTCGCGGCAAAAACGTGAACCTAAAAACATCCTTCGTCTATCTATCTGTCTATCAATAAATGTAAGAAAATCTTGTAGTGCTTTGCCCCACTTCTTGATTAGCTCGTTAGATTTTCATGAAAATATGTACACGTGTCTGGCTATATCGCTAGGATTAGGTAAAAATGTTTAAGGAACCCCTATTTTATTACTTATGTTTTTTTATTAACGAATTTATTAAAAATATAACAATAGCAATGTTAGCCTTGACGCTCTCTTGACATTTAAGATATTGAATTTCTTAGTTATCATGTTTTTTTTTTCAGGATTTTCCTATGTCCTTCTTGAGTCTTACATACATTTTCTTTTGCACTCAAATAACCTATTATAACGTATGTACCTATAGAAGTATCATTAATAATAAAAGTGCATATTTGATGATTTTAGCTACGGGTGGGGAGAAAAGGATGAAGAGGGTTCTTCAGAAGATCCTGGTAACATATTCTTTAGAGGTCCAAAACCATTTTCTGAACCAGAAACAGCTGCTGTGAAGGTATAATTATATTGTTTGTTTTGTAAATAAAATATTTTTAATTGGCATAGAAACGAAATTATTGTTTTGACTTTTACACTCTTAATATTTTTATACTTGTAACCTTTAGTGTCTCCTTAGATATGTTACAGGCGTATTACTCCGCCACGTATTGCCACGTATTGTAATCCAAAATAAACAATAATCGCGTATTCTAGCCTAGGTAGCATTGTCTGTGGAACAAAATTACAATGCCATAGCAAAAAGCGGAGCTACACTGCTATATATGGTACATACGTGAAGCTAAGAAAACTTACATCCTGTTCTCTTATTCCAGCGTGCCATATTAGAATCAGAAACAACTTTCAAAGTATTTCTGTCGTTCCATAGTTATGGTGAAGTAATCATTTTTCCATGGGGATACACAGCGGATCCATGTCCAGATTACGTGGAACTACTGGAAGGAGGCACCGCAATGGCAAAGGTTTGTAATTTTAAAGTTATATATTTCAAGAGTCATTTATATATTTCGAAAGGGACCTGATGACAAAATGCTATATATATTCTTTTTCCTTTTGTTGTCAATTTTACATTCCTTCCACTACTTTACACATGAGTCGATTTCGGGCAAAAAGTAAAAAACGGAATGTGGTTTCAGTAGGTTGTCTTACGGCCTCACTATAAAGATAAAAGCCTGAACTGCTTTCATTCCTCGCCTATTATATAGCGACGTATATGGATATGATTATAAATGTTCTCTCGAGAGGAATTTACGTTCAACCATTACGTCCTATGAAACAAAGTTTACGCCATTATATTGCTTATTAAATTGGCTTTGTAATATTTATAAATATACGTTGTTATGAGTAAAACAATGTACCGTGTGTCCTTTTATATCTACCATATATTTATAGTCATATTTAGCTTACAAAGAAATAAATATTCCCTTACGCCTTTCATTTTTTTTAGCCTCGCTATACCTCGTACGAGCAGGGTAGGCAGAGGGAATCTAGTGTTAAGACACTCCGTTGCCCACTTTCTGCCGAATTCGGAGGCATTGCGTGTTAAATCTTCACCTTTAAAGACAAGATTTAAAAGTCGAATTAGCTTAATATTTTAATTTTCTACTTAACAGGCCATATTCGAAACCAGTGGTCACACATACAAAGTGGGCAGCACCAAAGACCTCATGTACTACGCATCAGGCAACAGTACTGACTGGAGCTATGGGGTTGCAAATATCCCATACTCTTATATGGTCGAACTAAGGGGGAAAACTCATCGATTCTTATTACCCAAAGAGGAAATCATATCATCAGCAGAAGAAGTTACGAGTGGTGTGTTACGACTTATGAACTTTGTAGATGCAAGGGTTTCGGGTGCAGAATCATGTGCTTGCAGCAGTTTATAATGTTTATTGTTTAGTAAAAATTATGGTATTTCCAAATACGTGTGCTTTTTGTACATACACTGATCTTATAATAAAGAAAATATAGTAATACATTGTTTTTATAATTTTTCTTTCTTGTTTCTTAGTTTCGTATTACAATGTATTTTAATTATTATTATAAAAAAGCAGCTTCACGCTTTTTCTCGCATAGCAGGGTAATTGAAGAACCTTGTGTTAAGACACTCCGTTTTTCACTTTCCACGCGAAATCAAGATATTGTTTATATCATTATGATTTGTCAAATTACATAACATATTTTTAATATACTATTTCAATTTATATTAAATTAATGAAAACGCTCGGATAGCAATAAAAATATACATCGTATATTTTGTTCATTATGAACGTAAAGGCCATACGTTTCGCTGCGGTTACGAATAATATGGATGCAATCCAAAAATGTATCCTCACACCGCGCCATCAAACGAGCTCCAATATGCTGGTTTATTGTTTCACATCACCGGTTGCCAAAAGTTTAATTTCGATAATATTTATTTAACATACAATATAAATATAGCCTTTTAAATTAATAACAAATGTTAAAAATTTCGAATAACTTTATTTACAGACCTTCATTATAATACAATCAACAATAATGTAAACATTACAATTTGGAATTCACATTCATTTATCTAACGTAAAAACACCTATCGACAATTATCACTATCCGAATTCGTACCCAACTGTTCTAAAACACTACATGTTTCGAAGTTCACACCGGACGGTAATCCAACACTGCATCCCTAGTTCCTTAACCCTTTGCTCCTTAGCACTTGAAGTTTAACTAGTAAGGGCGCCACACGTCGACGGGTCGCCTTTCAGAAGTTATTAACGCTTTGCTGCGAGTCCTAACTCCTTGGTCTGACCACTCTGGTGACGCAGGCCGTTTCTTCGTGGAACTTGACGCAGTGGAACCGGCTTCTTCTCTATCTCTGTCAGGACTTGAGTTGGAATCGTCTTGAGGCGGTGGAGGTCGGAGCCACCAATCGTATCCGCCGTACAACTGAGAGTATAGCCAAGCTGGTGGCGTTGGTAAAAGTGGGGAATTCAGGAATAGTTGCGCTGCTAAGGCGCTGTGGAAAAGACTAGAAGGAGGCGGCAGAGGCTGTAATGGTTTTCTCGATCTAACTGAGGTGAAAGCCCCGGGGCGTTCGTCTGGAGGTGGACTGCTCGAAGCAGTGACTGATATATCATCGTCGTCATCTTGTGGTGAACTTGGTCTTGACGTGGCTGGACTTGTTGTGCTGTGAGGGTGCATGGTCGCTTGATTTTCTGATGTTAAATCTGTAACAATTGTTGTTGCTTAATAATTGTATTATCTTTAGGATATTAACTTATGTAGCATGCTACTTATACTGATTTTATGCGTTAAACAATTATTATAAATCAGTAAATATTCGATTCAGATTTGAACAGAATCTCAGCGACAGCATATTCAGACAGACATCTCCCGACTCTTAAAATAATGGTATAGTACTACACAGTGAAGTACACATAGGTGCTCCACTACGTGTACGTATGGCCAGGTGTTGCTTTGCGCCAAGATCACAGCTTAGGAGGACTTTAACTTCAGCTTTAAAAAGAGATAAACATAAAACCATCAGAAAAAATTGTTTTATAAATATTCTCAAATGGTCATCAGCAATGGCCGCAATTACAGAGATTATTGCCCACCTATCAGCTACGCCAGTTACTACAAATTTACTTCTATCTAGATAATGTAACAGTCATCATGTTATATTATATATTTGCATACAAAACATATATTTCACACGCATGTATCATTAAAATACCTGTTTCATGTGTGGGCGGCGGCACCGGGTGGTGCGGCCCGTGTGCTGGCGGCAACACGTGCGGCGTGAAGTGCGCGTGTGACGGCAGCAGCGGCGGCGGGTAGTGACGCGCGAGAGCGCCCCACTCGCCGCCGGGCAGGCCCGCTAATTGATGGGCTATACCTGAAACAATATTAACCATGTATTGTTGTTTGGTAGTTCAGCTTCATGGTTTATCTCGGCTTATGAGGTAGATGGAGAGAATGTGGTACTATGACACTCTGCGCTCCCGTTTTCAAACGAAAATGAGCGCTCGATATTGCATGTTGAACGGTAAAACTCAACATCTTGTATTACCTGAGCGAAGAAACATGATAATTTGAATAGATGGGATCGAATCCACAACCATCGCGTTTACGGTCAGGTATTGCTTTTTCTTCAGTGACACGATGGCTTCTCTACGTTTACTTAGAGAAATCAAGTTGAGTGATTAAGTTCCCTAACCAGTCATTAATATATTTTTATTCATATCATAACAATAAAGTAACATCTATATGTATTTATATTGATAATAATCAATCATGAATGGTTAGAAGACGAAGCTTAAATTAGCATTAGTAAATATAAACAAAGCTTTAAAGCTTATATACAAAGGTCATCCAACCATTAGTACTCTGCCCTTAGTATTAACGCAAAAAAATTATAATCAAAATTATAATCAATACGAAAGAGAACTGTTTTTTTTCTTTAATTACTATGATTATATAGTAATCAAGTACCTTTTATAACTCGTTTAATTAATTTAATTTAGTAAACACAGTCACTACACTTTGTGATCAATTATTGATAAATTTATGTATTCTATAATCGTTACGCATATATACATGTTATTACACGTTACCTATACTAATACATATTATGTTAACATATCATTATGAGACGGACTTAAATTTTTTCTAAATTTAAAGCAAATTTACTACGACAGTTATCAATCCTGTAAAATGTTTAAAAAATAAATATTTTTTTAAACACTTGTAATATCATTATATGCTTAAAAAAATATTTTCAACAATGCAATAAATGTAGCAAAACTTAACATCTTCTGGGCGTCCGTTATCTAAAAGGGCAAAACAATTTGACTAACGACATGTCCTTACCGTTTTAAAATTCCATTCAATCCGTTCAGAGATTCGATATCTCAAATCGTTATCGTAAAAGCTACAGCTTTGAGGCATGATTAAGCCGGTAATCCTCAAAAAGCGGCTTTTGTCTAATTGCACTCAACTCATGAGGCACTACCTATAAAAGCTAAGCGGTCGGATTCAAAATAATGTGTTTTACATTTTCGTTGCGACGGTATCAACGACATAAAACGGCCTGTAATTTATTCTATTGCTGAAAGGGTCGGGATGGCTGGGTGGGAATTACCCAAGGTGGGTGCTAAAGGGTTAAGCCGAATATACGGGGTCGCGCCGGCGAACTTTGCTAATTTATGCGCTTAAAAATGTCAACTGAAAATTATGACGCCGAAACACATTTCCTATTTCATTAATGTGTTTATGGTGATATACTTTGTTTCATATTTTGTATTTACACATGTAAATAGCGGGGAAAAGCTAAAAAATGGGGCTACCCGTAATTAACAATGGGCGTTAATGTGTGGAATTAGTCCATGGTATTCACCTAAGGGGCTGATATGGTAAGATAATTTGTTTAATATACAACGGATTCTATTTTATTTATTTATTCAGATTAATATTTGATATTCCGATTAAAGAGAAAAAGACAAATTGAAACTTAAATCTTTTAAGGTGAATACAGTTTGCATTGACAATTTATACCTAATTGTTAAATTTTATTGGTTCACAAAAAAATACAAAATATTATTTTTTCACAATTTAAAAAAAACAGTATAAATAATAACAGTTTAGTATATAATTATTTCATTATGATTAATTATTACCAAAAAGCAATTAAAACTTAGTATTATAAAAAATAAAAGCTAAAATGGTTAATATTCTAAAATTTTTATTAAATTTGACTACTGACGATATCTTTAAAAAATATTTACTTTCTTTTATACATATTTCTCTTTTCTCTAAACTTATTAGTCCACCTTTATTATTAATAAATAGTATATATGTATGATTTATAAAAAATAATATAGCTAGTTCTATGTAAGACGTTTACGAGTCAAATGATTCTCAGTATTTTGAAGCCGATATCAATTAAGGTGGTAACAATTGAGGAGTGCCGCGGCGGAGATAAGGCGCGGATTGGAGTGCTTTGAGGGAGACTCATTATTTGAATTTTCTGTCACTTAACAGTTAATGTCAAAGGGATATTAAATTTATTGACTATGCAACAACTTAATAAAGGTAGTCGAAAAATATTTAAAATTTACTAATACATATGTTTAGAAAACGTATAAAAATTTGAACGAAGCGGGACACGAACCTGCAGCTTCTGGTAATCGCTCAACCGCTTTAACCACTAAGTCACATATGTTCCAGCTTAATTTGTATTGTTGGTATTTTTGTAGAGACATATTTTTTTAATTTACTGTTACCCAACGATTATTTCTAATAGCAATCCGTTAAGCAAGAGAGAATGCTATTTATTAAATATTTACTAATCGTGCTTATTTATAGTTATTATTTGATAGCTAAATGTTTTTTTTTCTGTATAGCGGGGTAGCCAGAGCGTACCTAGACCCTGCCCAAGACACTGCCCTCTCTTCTGCATAAAATCGGGACATTGACGTTATTAGTGGCGGATCTCAACTTCGCGCCTTTCCCATAGTCAGCAGATTATACAATTGAAAATAATTTAAATGTGACCGTAGTCCGCGTCAGAATCGAACCCAAAACCATCGCGATATAATCGTTATATGTGAAGAAATTGCAATTTTTAAATAAACTACTTCTTACTTTTAAACATTTTTAAAGTGTTATTCCACACTTAGGAAAACTGATTGATTTTCTTTAAATGACTTTTTAAACTACTTCTTTTTTCTCTTATCATCCTAATTATAACATACATTTGAAGTTAAAATAAATAATCGACTCCTTAAAATATGAATGACTTTTTAAAATGGAAGAGTAAACGTTAGCTCGTAGACCATTGCGGTTGCGGTTGGCTGTGTTCAGGCCGCGCTAGTGGTCGCGTTATCTTTCCTGTACGTAGCCTGAAGGATTTACAAAGTAATACCATATTGCTGTAGTTAGTAATTATGAAATTGAATTTTCGAATGGATATATTGTAAAAAATGTTATGAATTATTTTCCTTTTTTTTTGGATTAAGATTTTGTATTGCTTATGCAATTTTCAACGTTAAAAATTATAATTGCACGTATATTTTATAATATTTTTTATATTTTATAAGATTTTTTTTTTAATACAGATTAAAACTGTGAAGACTTAAGGCATAGATAAATACTAAATACATTTTAGTGTATTACACAAGAAATGAATGAAATGTCACAATTAAACGAAACTATTTTTAAATAATCTATAAAAAATGATTTTTGAAAAACGATAATATTATATAGGCATATTATGGTTGAACGACCTTCGATCGATTTTTTTAATTTTAAATTGTCTCTAAATAACTTTAAAGACAATTAACGCTCAAAATATATTTGGTTGATTGCTGGGCAATTTAAAGACCATAAAGATGAATATAAGAGACTACATTAAAAGTTTAAAAAAATAAGAAGACTTCGTCTACATGTCCAGATTTTTTGTAGTGTAGATATTAATAGGCCAATGATAATATTGCCATAAGCCGCCCATTGTTACAAACATAACAACACCCAAAGCTGAACCTTTGAGGACCAGCCTATAAAACGAAAACATCAAAAAAATTATATTTTAAATATTAGAAAAAATGTGTAGAACAAACAAACATATTTTAAACTAGTCTCGTATCATCGTCAATATCATCGTCAGCACCTAAAATAGATAATAATGAAGGTCTTACCTACAATACAAACAAATATACAAATCGGGAGGCCGTCGCGTCGTGGCGAGTAGGAAAGTGTCTGACTGTAGGCGTAAAAGGTGATTATTGTGAGTACACGGGGAAACGATTATGTATACATTTTTTTTTATTTCCCTGCTGCTAGGTACCATTCCTAAGACAAAACGCAGCGTCAAGTTCCGTCATTCGACACGCAATGTTCCAATTACGGACGAAAAGTGGAGAAGGGAGTGTCTTAACACTAGGTTCTCTCTTACTTCCTTGATAAACGGTAACAGCGTAAAGCTAAAAAATTATACACAAATGTCTAAAAGAATAAATATTTAAGTTCATTTAAATATAGAAACACGCTGTGTAAAGTATAAACCTATCTAAATCTAAAACTAAAGGGCATTGTTTCATTTTGTATTCGTTGTTCAAAGTTGCAGAAGAAAGGGTAGCTCCAGACCATTTGCATTCGTTAAAAATGCTGGAATTCTTCGCTTTGTGTTTACTGTGTGTAATCGGCGTGTAGCACAGTCACTCATATATGATAGTAAATGCTAATAAATTTTATTATAATTATAATAGTTAGTACGTATTTTATGATCATTTTTAAAAATATATAATTAAATAGTTTTTTTCTTTTTTGTACGCTACATTAAATTACTAATTCGTTAAATTGTAAATAACTCAACAGCAAATTTAGCCGAAAATGACTAAACTAAAATCTACAATCATAAAATAAATTCACTTTGATACGAATAAAAATAAAACATTAAAATAGAAATAACTACAAAAAAACTAATTGTTTTTATCGCTTAATAATATATTGAGAGGACCTCACATAATATCAAGCAGCCGTACTCAATCAAACGGTTTCTGCTCTCCTTGAGCAACGTATTGGTTGAATAATGTAAAAAAAATGCCATAGGTATTAGAAATACATATGAAGTTACAAAAAGTAAGTTATAGGTAAAGTGATTTGTTTGATCTGACTCTTTCGAAACGCCATAACCTAAGAACTGAACAGCAATTTTTTTTCATATATATTATCTTTTATATAAATACAGCACTTAAATAAATGTTAAGAAGAAACAATAAAAATAATCTCAACAAAATCAAATATTTCAAATCCAAAGAATTATCAAGACCTCTCGTTCGCACCACATTGCGTCCCGAGCGCCTCCGAAGACGTGCCGGTCCGCTACATTACTCCTTTCGAAGGGATTTTTTCAGTTTGAAAAATAGCCGCGACGAGAGACGAGAGGGTTGAACCAAAACATTTTAATGCCATTTTCTAGATTGCCTCTTGCATTTTTCCTGCCGTTTCCTCCATCGCTAATCCGCGAAGACGACTCGGATTACCCGGATAAAAGTATTATCGTTTTTAGTGTGATTCCGATGTCCCGGCGTTAGGGGAATTTTTAACGACTGAAACCCTCCTGTGTTTAGAAAGGGTTGGGCAGAACACTTTTAAGTAATTATTTTACATCTCTTCAAACTGTGTCATTACTTGATGGATTTCCCTTTTCTCTGAATTCGGTAGGTCCATGTTACGCAGTAGGTACATCTTAATTGGAATATATAGATTCGTATTTCTTGTTTATGCGGCCCTTACTTTTAAGTTAAATCACGTGTAAGTTTTCTTTATAATAAATATATTTTAAGAGAAGATTGACAATCAGTAAGTTAATCATTTAATACAAAAGTTATGACTTAATGTTTACATTTAATAATTAATATAATAATATTTTGAACGATAAATTGAACTGTATGTAAAAAGTATATGGGTTCGTATACCATTCAGAAAAATAACTTAATTTAATATATTATGGTATACTGTCTCTGATTAGGCAAACGCCCCAAACCAGCATACAATATTTCTGATCAGAAAATAGACAATATATCAATAGACATTTGCTGACTATTGCACATATTGCGAAAAATGCTTGAAAACAATATAATCTAAACAAACACATGGAAAATGTAGCCATGACCTATGGTGACCCTATAAGCATGGCTAACCAGTAGATGGTCGCGACTAGACGTAATGACAATGTTTGACTGTAAACGCGACTGGTTATGAGTTGGATTCCCTTTCAAGAGAATGATGATTTCATTCCTTCACTCACAATAAAGCGTGTTGAGTTCCGTTAAGATTCAATTTCGAATTTGGTCAGAAAGTGGAGAACGGAGTGTCTTGACATAACGCCTAATCTCTCTGCCTAGCCTGCTATGCAGAAAAAGCGTTAAGCTGTAAAAAAACTACTTTAAAGATGTAGTTGTTAGTTATAAATGTATACTATTTTCAATTTCAATTTCTAAGCGTAATTTTAATGACATATTTCAATACCATAATAACTACTTAATATTCGGGACATAATAATATTATATTAGTTATTTGAGCTATCTGAATTTATTGACATATTACAAAATGTTATAAGCCACGTTTGTATTCAAACTATTATAATAACATAACTGAGGTTGTTGTGGAGGACGCAGGTGGACGGCGTTTCACTGTAAAAGCCATGGTTGGGGGTTCTGTGCCCACTCGAGTGAATAATTATATTTAAATGTTCATTTCTTCGCTCTGGTAACAATGACAAAGCGCGGCGTTGACTTTTGCCACTCAACACGCAATGTCTCGATTGTGGGCGGAAAGTGGAGCTTGCAGTGTCTGGACACTAGATCCTCTTCAGCTATCCCGATTAAGTAGGAAAAAGCGGGAAGATGGGAGAAAATTATGAAACAAGTAATGTTGTCAATATTTTGTATATACAAAAAATAACATTATGTCTCGAACGAGCAAGTTACCGAGATTCAATTAATATACAGAGAGAGAGAGAGAGAGGTCACAGATTTTATTTAAATTACAATCCCCATTTTAGTAAATCAAAGCGCAGCTTCAAGTCCAGTCACTCTCTATGTAACGTCTCGATGTCAGTGGAAAATGAAGGATGGAGTGTCTTGACACTAGGTTCTCTTTGACAATTAATTTCTTTGAAAAAAAGGGTGAAGCTGCATTCTTATTATACAACTCTGTTCTGCACTTTTCGCCCATATTGCGTCTTGAGTCGCGATATTTAACACCGCATTTTGTACCGCACCTTAAGTAAGGAACAAACTCACACCGTCCTTCGTATATTTCAATATCCCCAAACTCATTAACGTAAGTAATATTGTGGAAGTATATAATTATTACCTAAATTGTTTACAAAATAAATCTAGCTGATATGATATAATGTATGTACATAGGTACTAATACGGCATACACTGTATTTTATCATTTACATAATAACATTTAGGTACATAAAGAGTAGGTACAATGAATCAATCCGTTTGTTTTTCTGTTACTTTTAAGGGTTTTTCTCCATTTGTGTCTTTTTAATAGGCATTTTCACGCTATTTCCCATACAGCAGGGTACTTAGGGAGAACCTAGTGTCAAGACACTCTGTAATACCTACTTAACACAGAATATTCTAACTTTAAAACCTTACAAGCTTTTGTTGCACATATTATCAGCACAAAAATATGCAAAATTTATAGCATAGTTTAAGTAAAACCATGGGATGCTAACGTTAGCCAAGACGGATGCCTCCCGTACATCATAAGGTTAATAAGAGGGCTCGCGAACTAACGACGCCGCTTTGTCAACGCGCCTTAACCCGCCGCCATCTTGCGCGCCATGTTGGATTTCAATCTGCTTAGCACTTAATGAATTTGCCTTTATTGATTTTGTTTAACCCCTTTTTGTTTAGCTTAATTAACCTTTCTGTGTCAAATGACAAGGTTAGATGGTTTGGATTGTTTATTTTGTAACGTCATTAATTATTGTGATGATCATTAGTTTTATATATTTTTTGGACGAGCGGAAGGTGGAGAGCGGAATGTCTCAACACTATGTTTTCTCTAACTACTCCCTTATGCGCGAACAAGCGTAAAGAAAATTTATTCAATGCATATAACAAGTTTATGTGTTTATATAGTTAATTATTATGTTTAATTGCAAAAACCGTAAAATAAATACTTTTTATTTTATTTTAATTATTATGTATTCACCGCAAATCAGTTCATCTAAAAAGAAATATTTTAGGGCACTTTACTGATTATTCATATTCTCTACTGATTTATCTTATTTGGTTACTGAACAATACGAATGCACATCAAAATAATTTTGTAAATTAAATTTCATCATTATTTGCCGTATTAACACTTAAAATTGAGTAATTTAAAAAATTCCACGTAGCTACCTACATACATTATAAAGCAGTAAGTAGTATATTGTGAAAATTGTTCGCATTTAGAGTTAATCGAGCTCGCGTCATCATCATGTGAATTCATTTCAAAACGTTTAAAGGCTTGGTAAAAGCGCGAATCACGCTACAAAAGGCTATATGAGGTGGGTGGTACATTTAAAATTTACAAATGCGTAATTATGCACCCGCATTGTCGCGCGGTGGGCGGAAGGGTTATGCCCCTACTCTTTCTTCCCCCCCTTCCCCCCTCAATCCCGGGCTTCCGGGCCTAATGCTATATTTAATTTTCTCTAAGGCTCCCTCATTAATAATGCGAAGGCTGCGACTTTAAGTGGCGCTCACACGGCGATGTGACGCGGAACTCGTGGATGTACTAAACGTATATGAGTTGTTTGTGTGTCATTTTAGATTAGCTATAAATTATTTTTTCAAATAAATTGGTACTGCGAAAATTATGTATACCTACAGAGTATATATCAAATCAATTTTAGATTTTCAATTTAATTTTGTATAAAAAAAAATGAAATTAATTCATGTTTAAGTACCTTTTATTGTAACTTAAAGTGATTTATTTATTATTATTTACAGTAGTTCGCCAATAATCTCCTAATGCAATATATAATAAATCATGAAAATGTTCTCTTTTGGTATCGAATACCAAACCCACATTTTTAGAAAACATACCTGTCTACCTGTGACTGCTGTAAAGTGTTCGAAACGTCTTCTAAAAGTGTATTTTCGAATACCAAAAATATACGCAATTAAAAATAGTTTAATTTCAAAATGTGTAATAGTCGCGAAAACAAAAGATCTTATTATTAAAAATTACTTACTGTTTTATTATTTTATTTATTTACTTTGCTCGCAATAGCTATGATCCCATATGTTTACAGCTTTATTTATAAAAAATGTCTATCCATCCATCCATTGCTATAAAATGTAGTGGTTGTCTTTAGAAGATATCAATCAAAATAAAAAATAATAAAAAAATAACTTACAATTTCAATAATTATTTAAACAATATACATATACTATCTCTAATTTCGTAACTCCGTGTCAAGAAAGAGCTCCGTGCGTAAACGTGAGTGTGGATAATTTATCATGATTTCGAAAGGGTTATTGGTGCAGGGCAGCGACACATTTATCTACATGTTTCAAGATGTACCCATATAAGTTTACAATTTTACTAAAAATCATTCACAAATTATTACTAATTAAAGTTATTATTATTATTTTGATACTACAGTTGGTTCAATTGAAGTACTTTTTGTCTTACAAGTAAAATATTTATAGCCACAATTACCAGCCTACAAATCAGTTTTTTTTTTACTTTTAAACATTTCAAAAGTGATTTTTCACACTTTTCCTAAGTTGAAAACACATTTAGTAAACGTATATTTTCTTTTTCACTCTTGCCAGACATTTGTTTGTAGAATAATCTTTGGGTAGCAGAAATTTGTAAAAGTTCTCTACAGAGATGCTAACAACAAAAATAAATTGTAATAAAGCATATAAGAATTTCGACGCAGCTGGTAGTAGAACGCATGGCTCAGTGGTGAGAGCGCCTGGACAGTATTCAGGAGGCGCGGGTTCGAAGCCCGCTGCATTCAACATTTTTATACGTTTACTAAACGTCTACAAATCAGTTGTTTTAATAATTGAAAAGTTGTTATTTACTTTTCTCCAATAATAGTTTTAAGTAATAAATATAAGAACAAAGGCTTTAAATATAAATGGCATACCAACTCCACAATATAGTTTATGCATTTAAAGTAAAATAAATGAAATTATAGTGAACAACACAATGTGCGACGTTGAATTTCACCAGTCAACACGCAATTTCTCAATTTCGGGACCCTACAGTGGACTACAAAATGGGACCACCAAGAAAAGCTAAAATTGAAAGAAAAGTTAAAAAGATCGAAAATTGGAACAAAACACGACTATTATATATATATATATATATATATATATATATATATATATATATATATATATATATATATATATATATATATATATATATATATATATATATATATATATATATATATATATATATATATATATATATATATATTATTCATATAATTAAGCTAACATGAAACAAATTAAAATTTAGTCAACGCTTTCCCATATTTTATAATTCTTGTATCTTTACGTAATACATAAGAGGTAGAGTAAGGTGTATAATTGAGTTAAGGGCCTTTGACGCCCGCCCTAACGAGGTTTCCTCTGCGTAGCTTCTACACTATTCCCGATACAATGAAGGTGACAACACCCCACACCTATAGATTGCGTTAAGGAAAGTTTAGTCTTGCGTGAGGAAATTTCAAGTAAGTTGGTGATTTATATTTAAAGACAAATGTCAGAGAAATTAAAATTTCGCAAGCGTCCTGTCTAGAAGTAGAATTTTTAAATAATATTATTGTTTGTATCTATCGCTCCCCTTCCAATACAAACGCGGAATGTTTTGTAAATTCATTGAATATGCACCTTGAGTCTATTAAGTCAAAAAATGTAGTGATTACAGGTGATATTAATATAAACCTAATAGCTAAAGATACAGAACAAGCATATGAGTATAACAATAGAACCTATTATCTCAATATGTTGGCAGCCCATGGCATTTTACCTGGACACACTTTACCAACTAGGAATAAAAGTTGTCTAGATCACTTTATGTTGAAATTAAATAAAAAGAATTATAAAGCATCCATAGCTATATTACAGAGTACCATCACCGATCATCTTACCATATTTTTAGCTTTATCTAAGCAAAAGAGCACTAATCCTGTTGACAAAACATATAGCACTGTGGATTTTGATAAGGCTTTAGAAAACTTAAAGGAGCAACATCTGGCTGAACTACTATTTTGTGATAACCCCGCTCTGGTAACGGAACGTCTAATTCTTAAACTAAGCGAGGCTATTAAAGCAAGTACTACTACTAGACATATACCAAAAAGTAAGCGTATAATTAAGCCCTGGATTACGCCTGGTATTTTGCGATGTATAAAAAACAGAAATAAATTACAAAAAGATTGCAAAAAAGATCCACTTGATAATACTAAAAAAATAACATATACACGATACAGAAACTTCTGTAATAATTTAATTAAGAAAATGAAAAGAAAATATGACCGGGAACTAATAGCTAAATCAATGAAAATAGTAAACAACTTTGGAAAAGCGTAAAGAATATAACATATACAAATAATAATAAAAATACTAACATGGAGTTAATTAATATTAGACCAACGCCAATACAAGCGACTAATGCGATAAACAATTATTTTGTTAATATATCTTGCTCAAAAAATAAACTCTGGTGTAGACGAAAACTATGAGAATTCTTTAACCACGCTTACATCACAATCGCAATCGTTTGCTCTCGTTGAGACAGATATAGGAGAAGTAACAAGCATCTTGATGAGTCTTAGATCTGACAGTGCTCCTGGGTGGGATAATATATCTATCAAATTCCTAAAACACCTAAAAAATGAAATTACGCCTATTATTGCTCACTTGACAAATATTTGCTTTAGATCTGGTGTTTTCCCTACCCCACTTAAGTGTGCTTTAATAACGCCAGTATATAAAGGAGGAGAAAGAGGCAACATAGGCAATTATAGACCTATTTCAGTGTTACCAGCAATATCTAAAATTATAGAAAAATTAGTTAATAATCGACTACTTGTTTATTTAGAAAAATTTAATATACTTTCTCCTTCTCAGTATGGGTTTAGGCAAGGGAAATCAACGGAAGATGCTATAACAGCCCTCACTTCGATGGTTACCAACCAACTCGACAAAGGAAATAAATGTTTATCTCTCTTTCTGGACCTTAAAAAAGCTTTTGATACAGTATCCCTCCCCATTCTTGTACACAAATTGGAAAAGGCTGGAATTAGGGGTAAAGCACTCTCATTGTTTAGGGATTACCTTTCAGAAAGAAGGCAAATTGTCAAATTGGGCGAATTTATAAGTGAGGAAGCCACTGTAACGTACGGCGTCCCCCAAGGGAGCGTCTTAGGCCCTACGTTGTTTCTTTTGTATATAAATGACCTATGTAATATGCAGTTAGAACAAGGTAAGCTCTTCTCCTATGCCGACGATACTGCGATTGTATTTACTGGCAACTCCTGGGCAAAAGTTAAAGAAAGAGCAGAGCAGGGTATGATTCTGGTAACCAAATGGTTAGAAGGCAACCTTCTAACACTAAATACTGCCAAAACTAATTATGTTTGCTTCTCTATAAATAATCAAACCCAACCTGATAATAAGTTCGAAATAAAAATACATACGTGCCAAGATCTGAAAAATAAAAACTGTAACTGTACTATTATAGATAAAGTTGTGTGTACTAAATATTTGGGAGTTATAGTTGATCAGAGGTTGACGTGGTACCCGCACTTAGAGGAAGTAGCGAGTAGAATCAGAAAGTTAATTTTCATTTTTCGCACACTACGATATGTAATGCCAAAGGTCACTAAAGAAAAATCAACACCAAGAAATATACTTACAGAAATATATATCGCGCTTGCCCAGTCAGTCCTGATCTACTGTATCCCCATTTGGGGAGGTGCTCTAAAGACGAAATTTCTAACGTTAGAACGTGCCCAGCGAGCTTTAATTAAAGTCATATATTTTAAAAATAAAAAGTTTCCTACACACCAACTATATGAACTCAGTAACTTATTAACCGTTAGAAAACTCTACATATTACACACAACCTTGAAAAAACACAAATCTCTACCATACGACTCACGCTTGGAAAATAAAAGAAATAAATACATAATAGCACTTACCTCTAAAACTAGAACTTCATTTGCTAAGATTCAGTACCAGTCACGCTCATCCTTTTTGTATAATAGAATAAATAAACAACTAAACATATATCCTATGCTATATTATAAATGTAAATTAACGATTAAAGAGTGGATAAAATTACTTAGTTATGAGGAAACAGAAACTTTTATACAATATGATAAATAGCAAAATTGATACATAAATTACATTCTAAAAGTCAGAAATGGGATAGGATGGAGAAATGGGATAGGAGGATTTCATACATATATATGCATGTTAAATTAAAGTATAAGGAAATAAGCACAAACAATACTGTTAAATAAATTAAATATATATTTATATATAACTAGAAATATAATTGTTTTGTAAATATAAAATCATTAGCTAAGGTTACTTTTGCTGTTTTATAAATATGCTAATGGAAGAGCGGAACCTCCTGGCACAGGCAACTACATGCTTAAAAGGAGGTTCCAATCACTAGTAGGTTTATGTAACAAACTTGTTTTAATAAAGAATTTATTTATTTATTATTTATTATTAATGCTAGCTATACTATGCCCGCGACTTTGGCGGTGTTGTATTTAAATTTAAAAATTATTTGTAAAATAAATATAGCCTAAGATGCTCCCTATTATATGGGCTATCTGCCGGTGAAAGTCCCGTCAACATTGTTTCAGAGATTATCCGGAACAAACAAACAAACAGACAGACAGACTAAAATTGTAAAATCATATTATCTTGGTAGGTAGGTATATCCATTTAGTAGAGTGATTATTTTAATGTGACAAACACACAATTTTATTTATTTGTATAGATATGTTGATAGTCTAATAAGATATGAAGTAATTCGATTTAACGTTATAAATATAATTGTTTAGATATTAAGAGCAAATACCGACTGTATAGTTAACTCACTTAGAAGCCTTAAACTACAAACATAATATAGTGTAATAAATAATATTTCATTTTTTAAAATTAATAAATGAATAAACTTAATAACCAAATAAAACTTTAAATAAAATATTATTTTCAATTATGTATGTCAAGTTTTTTTTTTTAGCTTCACGCTGTATCGCTCATACAGCAGGGTAGGCAGAGGGAACCTAATGTAAAGACACACCGTTGCCCACTTTCCGCCGCATTCGGAAGCATTGCGTGTTAAGTGGCGGAACTTAACGCCGCGCTTTGAATCGATACCAGAGCGAAACAAATGGAAATAATAAATATTTCCACTCTTCAAGTGGGAATCGACCCCACAACCAGTCGTTTACAGTCACACGCTTGTGCCACTGCGCCGCGACTGGCACTGCATGACGTATGTTAAGTTTAATAACTTTAATATTTAGGTACACCAAAAAATATCTAGACCATAAAATACAGATCAGTATTAGTTCAGACATCAGTATTATTAAGAATTTAAGAATGAAATCAGTCATTTTTAGTATTTTTTAATAAAGTAAAGAGTTATTTTTATTACCAAAGCAGAGTTTGATATTGTCACTTTATGTATAGATACTTAGAACGTAATAAAGTTATATACAAGGTGCGAAAAGGGGAATGCTAGGCAACGTGGACGCTAGGCGACGAATGAAGTTCAAAATAATGTGGATGGATGCCTAACAATAGAAATAAGCAGATCAAAGATTTTAGATCAAACAGTTGCACGCCTCTACTCGCATAGCATGGTATTAAGAGAGAGCCTAGTGTCTAGTGTCAATACCCTCCGTTCCTTCCGTTTCGCCTAATATCGCTAATATCGCGGCGAGACGATTGCAAATTTATGTGGCGGAACTAAACGCCGTGGGAAGTCTTATACATTATATTCTTTACATTTAGCAGTGCTCTATTTTAAAATTCATTATTTATTTCGCACTTTAACAAAAAACCGTCACACATACTCTGTTATCTAAACACCACATTTTATTATCAAACAAAAGAAAATTTGAACCTACGACTCATACCATTCTATAAAAACTCGACCTCGGCGCAATGACAGTGTTAAGCACATCACAGTACACCTTCATACTTTCTTCTACATACATAGCATAGAAAGCAGGGGTCAATGTTAAGAAAATTCAGTCCTTACCTACCGATGATATTTAAAACATTTCGTAGCGGAACTTAACACCGCTCTTACCAGAGGGAAGAAATAAAAATAATTTTAATACATTCTTCCCAATGGAAATCGAACCTACAATCACTGCATTTACTGTCAAAAGCTGTCCTTTTCCTCGAAGGCCACAATCATATCACAAAACAAAATTTATTTATAACGTCTGTTTCTTACAGGTGTCAAAAGAGGGTTAAGGAAGTAGATAATTAATAGCAGCGCGAAACTTTTGGGCCAAATGAAATACCCTTTTGAGGCGTCGCGCGTCGGACGCGAGTGACAACGGTCGGTGACAATTTAATATCCAACAGAATTCGGCTCCTGTTGAGAGCCCTCAAAGTTATTAGCTATTCACCGTTTATATCATTTTCTGTGTTGTTTTTGTTTTTATGAAATATTGTGTATGATATATAGATATGTTATAGAAAAGAATATATATGACATTGTGATATAATTAGCATATGTATAGTTTTTCTGAGACGATTAAATAAAGTGTCGTGTTAAATTTGTAAACATAAAAAGAAATTAAATTTTTATTAAATTTTATCAACTTTCCCTGCTAAATGTTATAAATTTGTATACGTAATGCTATGTGTTATGCAACGAACGCTTTAGTACTTTCATCATTAATTTCATTTTATTACATTTCAAGAAGCCTATTTATATTTTATATTATATTTTTTATTTATATACTTTTTGTATTCTTTTAAGTGGAATAACATTTCCATAATGTCCATGTCAACATACTCCGTTCTCTTCTTTCTGCTCGAATTCGAGTCATGGTGTTTCTGACCAGAATGAAGAAGTAAAAAAACATTTCGCGAGTGGACATTAAACTCAGAATCAATCACGCTAACAAACAGATGCTGTCACCCTGCACCACGAGGGCCTTAATTATATTTGATTCAATACTATTTATTAAAATCTTTGCAACTGCAAATTTAAATGAATTGAAGTTGTAAAGAAAACGGACCAGACTTCAAACGACTAATTGTGGGTTCGATTCCCACTCGAGGAGTATAAACACTTAATATTCCCATTTTTCTTCGCTCTGGCACCGAGGCAAAGCGCGGCGTTAAGTTCTGCCACTTAACACGCAATGCCTCCAAAATTCGGCGGAAAATAGGGAACGGAGTGTCTTAGCACTAGGTTCCCTCTGCCTACCCTGCTGAGTGCGGCGTTTACAGCATGAAGCTAAAAAAACGGACTTTATGTTAATTTAAAAGTTACTAAAACATTTACTAATATTCTTTTTTAACCTAAAAGTTGAGTCAATAATAATCTATATATTACTAGTACAAAAATAACTTACCAGATAATTTGAACGGTAGTGAACCCATCAGTGGATCTGGAGCAAATCTTGGCCCAAAATGAAAAGGATGGAAGCCATGATGCCTCGTTTTAGACCGTGGCTCTCTAGGTCCGTCCACTGTTACTTTTATCGCCTTTTGATACGTCGCTACTTGAGGCGGTGACGTTGCTAGCATTATCGTTAGTGTAAACGATTTACCTGTTAAAAAAGAGTTTAGATTTAATATTATATATATTTTACCTAAACATAAAACATTATGTATGACATATGTACATAAATATATTACTTTCTTGTAACACCATTTATGTAAATAATTTTTAAGAAGTTCTATAAACTTATAAGTCTAATTTATTTTTATGTGTGAAGGCTATTGTGGGGCAGTGGAAAAATGACTGATGTGTTCATAACACGATGGTTGCGGATACGACTCCTTTACGAGTCGATTGATTTGTTTCGACGATTAATTTCTCCGCCATCTAAGACAAAGCGTGAGTACAAATGTTGATTTTGAAACGGAAAGTGGAGAGAGTAAGAAAAATAACTTATACGAGTAAGATACATAGAGTTTTGGATCAATTTTATTTTTAAATATAATTTTCAAAACTATATATAACATACATGAAAATTCGGTTAAACTTCTTATTATATTTTTGCAGTTTCACGCTCTTTCGCCCATATTAGGATAATCAGAGAGAAATTAGTGGCATGACACTCCATTCTCCGGTCACTTTCCAATCGAAATCAAGACTGCCTTTTAAGAGGCGGAACTCGTTGTCATGATTTGTCTTCTTGCCAGAGCGGAGCAATGAAAATAATTAAAAAATCCACTTAACGAGAATCGAACCCACAACCAAACATGTATACAGACTACGATCCGACTACGTCAAATGACCATATCAGAATTATTTTTAAAAAATCCAGGAAACAAAGCATCTGTGGAGATTTGTAGCAAATTGTCACGAGGCCAAGACGTGCCGGCACTCGCTGCGTTCCGTCAGACCTTTTGAATTCACTTCAAAGATTAGGGTTACAATGTACGCATGACTGATGTAAAGCGAAAATTAATACTATTTTCTTTAACCTATTGTATTATATATCATTATAATGAATGAAAAAAATGAATGTTTATAAATATGTAATATTGTGTTAATGTAAGAAAGTGATACTATCTCATACTTTTTGACATTCTCTTAAAGATGGAGAACGGAGTGTTTTGACTCTAAGTTCTCTTTGGCTATACTGCGAAAAAAGGTGAAGCTGATGTTCAATATAACATGATAAACAGATGAACTGACTAAATAAATGATTTCCCAAAACATTTTCGTATCATCTAAACGCAATCTATATGAAACCCAGGCTATGCGGTGGTACACTATCACTTAACAAGTGTTTAGAAACTATAAAACGATACCAACATAATGTCGACTAGCCGAAATATCTACTGTACATCCATTGCCCGCTGAAAACACCGGAACACAACACGCCTTGCACATAAACAGAAGTGTACACCGCGTTATGAATTATGTATCGAAAATTAAGGTAATAAGTATAGAGAACAGGAGCATTGACGCAGTGGAATTGCCATCGTAACACATCCACCGCAGAACAGCCGCAAACACGGCAGCAAGCGTTTGAACAATCGCTGCCATATCGACACATACCTAATGGTAATTCTGGTGAAATTCATGGTCGCAATCTAGGCTTCATAAGCGGTAAACAGATACTGACTATGCCATTCATTCAGCACGTAAAGTTTGCGGTAATTACATACTATTCACGCTTGATTCGAATTTAACTTGTCGATAATGGATTTGTATGTTTTGAATATATTTAGATTTAAATGTCAATTATTACGTTAATAAATAATGAAGGTTCTGGCTTAATTATTATAGATTTATACAATGTGTTCCTCATATATTCCATACCATATCCAGTTCCTGATACATTTTTCAATACAAAACATATATATTAACAAATATTTCGTTGGCTCTGCCTAAATTGTCACTTAAGGTGCATTTACGTATTACAATTCACTGTGAATGAAAAAGAAACTGGCAGGCTACTATGACAAGCAAAAGTAAGCAGCATTACATCTGGCTGAGTGCCAAATACTGAAACAAGTTTCTTTTGGTTTCTTGGCGAGCATAAACGTGCCTTTCGCCTTGTTACACGCACTGATATAACGTACTCCAAAGTAATTTAGTAACATATGTATTCTTCAAGAACTTATAAATAAAGCTATTAGATAGAAAATATGGGACCCTTCAATAAAAATGGATTCTTGCTTCGACTTTGCCTTAGATATTTATTAGAAAACAAAGTAGCTTCTCATTTTTTACCGCATACCAGGATAGGCAGAGTAAAGTGCAGTCAGACACAGTTCCGTTGCTCCGAGACAGCCTCGATATTATATAAACATAGGTATACACATATAAGGGTAGTTACAATAACATACACTGTCTGTATAATGATTACAGAAGTGGTTGATTCTAAGTCTAAGTCTTATTGAACCTTATATAATGGCTTCTCACATATTTTTTAATGCCAAAATACGATTTGCGTAAATATACGATTAATTAATCGTATATTTACGCAAATCGGCTACAATCTAGCCTTCAAATATTATTTTTTATAAAAGTGACACTCGATCTCCAATAAAAGCCCACCCATTTCCATAAAGGAATAAATAAATACGTCTTGAGAATCAACAGCATTGTTTATTTCTCTCACATCCTCCATAGTTGTCATAGAACAACTCAATTTGCTGACGTTTTCTTGTATAAGCTACATATATTTATTGCTAATGAGATCTTGGAAAAATAAATAAAAAAAGTATAAGAATTACATTCGCAAGAATATTAATATTTTGTATATATTAATAAAAATTATATATTTAAGGAATGGAAATATAAGAAAGACAGTAAAAAGTGTCAGGATTTTATAACAAGCAATGTGTATTAGTTTTTTTTTTTTTATATTATTAGATCTCTATCCTTTGTACCTACCAAAGTATTCTATCAATGTATCTTTTATTAACTTTTTTATTTTTTCCGTTATTTACAACAATATTCATACCAGCCATACCAGCGTTTATACAGCAGGAGGGCCTAAATGTATTGCGTTTAAGCCGTCCTTTAGCTTAAACGTTCGCGAGGAGGAGTAAAGCTCGCGATCAAAAACGTCTGGAAAACTAGAAGGGTCGATGATAAGCTTAAAATGCAAATCATAACAATCTATTTGTCTATATCTGGATTTAAATACTTGTTATTATTGTAAAGGATTTACAAGTTCATTCATACAAGCACACTATGTGACTTACATTACAAATAGCAGAAACAGCACGTTCATAATACGTCAAGCAATACGTAGATTATTTAAGCTTCACATTTTTTTTCCGTATAGCAGGTTAGTTAGACAGAACATTGCATATTGAGTGACAGAACTCAACGCCGTAAGTGTTGGAATTCAAGCACCGCGTTTTATTATGTTAATATTTATAAAAAAAAACTTTAATCGGCATTTTTTCAGCCATTAACCCGAGGCCAACCTTTATAAAATGAAATTATTTCAGTGGCCAGTCGTGGCCCAGTGGCACAAGCGTGTGACTGTAAATGACTGGTTGTGGGTTCGATTCCCACTCGAGGAGTGGAAATATTTAATATTTTCATTTTCTTCGCTCTGGTGTCGAGGTAAAGCGCGGCGTTAAGTTCCGCCACTTAACACGCAATGCCTCCGAATTCGGCGGAAAGTGGGGAACGGAGTATCTTAACAGTAGGTTCCCTCTGCCTACCCTGCTGTGTGCGGGATACAGCGTGAAGCTGGAAAAAAAAATTTAATTAAAAAAAAAAAAAATCCTCCAAAATCATTTGATTTCTCACTTAAAAAAGAATCAAAAGAAAAGAAAAGTGCGCAAGAAATATGCGTTAAGCGTACAGTTCATAAATCATTGAAGTTATTCATAAAAAGACTTTCGTCTCCCCAGCGGACATATTGCAGGCTGCACGTGCGACACTTCATAAACTGCGGATATTGATCCCGAGGGGCGCTAGTCTTCATAAAAATATGTTTGCATGTTACAACGCTCCAAATCGAATATGTTTAAAGCAAATACATGGATGGATACATATTAAATATTTGCTATTATTATTTTTTTATCTTTTTTGTGTTTTATTTCAATAAAATTGCATAGATTTTATGTGAAAATGTGGGTTAATATCAAAAAATCTGGTTTTAATGAGTCACCAATCTTTAAATTATACATACTTAATAAACACATGGAAGGAATATGCCATATGTGGCTCGATAACCGAAGCTTGGCCCTCTCTAGTATGAAAAGGTCTTTACTAGGTTTACATGGACAGATATATAATTTTACTATAGTTGTTGTCACGCACAACTTCATTTGCGGTATTCCTAGCGCAATTATAATCATTTTTATCTTGAATAGAAATCCTATTTATCTTCCCTGTAGGAATCGTCTCTTACCTACACTCTTAAGAAAACAACATTTTTCAGATTTCTACATCTCTCTAACGCACATCCGAAACTAGAGGAAAATTCCTCTAATTTCGAATGTGCATTGTTTTAAGTCATTAAAGAGCATAATATAAAGCAATTGAGACTGTTTTTACTATAATAGAACTACAACTAATAGCACCAAGGTAATAATACTTAATTACAAAGATTAAAAAAGCTACTTTAAATGTTCATATAATATACCATATGAACCAGAGCACAATTAACTTAAAAAAAAAACAAAAAACACAGTCAGATTGAAATTCAATAGAAATGCAATTTTCCCGCACCGTTAGATTAAAAATCAGCTTTATAACGTCATAAAGTAGGCGGGGGCGTTAAGATAAGAGTTCTCCGGCGGCTAAATAAAAAATGAGCCACAATCGTAATGGCACGGAGCTCCTTTGATCTCGGTTTCATGGCTTACTGGGGATTTTCAGCTTAGAGAGAAGCAATTTGGATATAAAATACTGGTACCTAATGCGGACCGATACGCTTAGGGACATTAGCGGATTGGCTGCGGAAAGTATGCCCTGAGGTGTGCATGGTACCTTTGTGTAGACTAATCTTAATTAATTAACAATATTGCCTATTTACTAATACAAATAAGTAATTATATTTCATTGTTTTATGTTTACTTTATTATTTATTATATACATACAGTATTTAACAATAAAACTTAGAAAATTTTAACATAAATAGAACAAATAACGAACCCCAGTAATAAAAGAGCGTCTACAAGCGAGACACCGTAAAATTCGAGTTTATTGAAGCGTCTCAAAAGAACAAGAGTAAAGTCAAAAGCGTGTACAATTAAAAAACCTCCCCCGACGCACCTCTAGCCGAGCGGTCAATATTACTCCGAGACCCTCAATTTTCACCACTCCCCAGCGCTAATAATAATAATTAGGAATGAGTGGTTCAATAATTAAAAACGGAAAAGAGAAGTTGAACTTGCAAAAGACGGGCAAAAGAAATCTGACCTCCCTCTCTCGTAAGAGAACCCTCCGTAAAGAACCGTCAGTTTCTCTCAACACCGCGCTTATGAATTTCTTCCATTAAACAGCGTCTCGTTTAAATTAATAAAAATTGAAATAAATGCCCGTTTTTAATGTGGGGTAGCTTAGCGTTTACAGATAAAGCTTATCTTTAACTTTTTACTAAATTGCACTGGAAAATGCCTAAAAGAATGATTGTTAGTATACTTAAATGAACAGATATAAAGTTAAAGTGTATTTATTTATTAAAGATGTAATATGTCCTAATTTTATTTTTTACAAATTCACACCATCACCATTCACCAATCGCTGGAAAGAATCACGTGGGAATGGGTATTGTTTAAAAAATGTCATACCTTACTCATCGGAGGACGCATTGCTTTAAATTGCATGAGGAGTGGCGGTTAATTTAAATATAATATTTCCCCGAGTGGGTATCGAACCAATAACTAATCGCGTGTCCAGTCAGGCACTGCTCCATTGGTTCTCTCTAAGGCTACTTTCATACTAAAACTTAGCGGGTCACATCATATTAAGATGTTTTGTATAACTGTTAATAAATGAAATATGAATCTTTAACTTGAAATAAAAATACCAAAAGTTATTCATGTACACATTTAATATTCACATTTCATATTAAAACCATCTCACCATAATACTTAATTATAAAATATATTAGCTAATTCATATCCCAAATAAGACTCCGCATACCATAATAACAAGGAAAATTTAAAACCATTAGATGTTGGGGTAACCAGGCAGTGCATCAAAGGGGATCTCCAGTTAATAACGAAAGGTGAGGCGGAGATCTTTTTACGCTGCCATACAAAAATAATTTCCCACCTGGGGGGTTGGCGCCTATTGTGTCGTTTTACCAACGATGTTTGACTAACAAGCCTCTTCTAGACTACTGTGAACAATTGTGAAGACGTTTTTAGTTGACATGTGAATGGTACGTAACCTGTTTTGTATGCTAGGTTTTTTCTAATATTAATTAGATGGGTTAAGGAAAGGAATTTTTTTACTTTGAACCGTAATGACCTAAAATAAAAGCAAATGGACGTTAAAAATAATAGTTTATTTTTTTTAGCTTCACGCTGTATCCCGCACACAGCAGGGTAGGCAGAGAGTACCTAGTGTTAAGTCACTTTGTTCCCCACTTCCCGCGGATTTCGCAAGCATTGCGTGTTAAGTGGCGGAACTTAACGCCGCGCTTTGCCTCGCTACCAGAGCGAAGAAAATGAAAATATTAAATATTTCCACTCCTCAAGTGGGAATCGAAACCTCAACCAGCTGTTTATAAATAATCGTTTATTATAAGCATATTATGTAGTTATTATTTATCAAAAACGCAGGCAAAATCTGTTTCCACCAGGGGGGTTTGAAAGCTCATTTTAGGTAAGTAAAGGAGGAAAACAGTGTCTAGTACCTAATTCTATTTAATTGACAATATAAGGTAATCCAGGTCAAGAGGACATTTTGATCTGCCAATTAAAAAACACTCAAGTTAGCAATGATGTCGCATCGTGGTGGCAAATCAGATTACACTATATGGACTTACATAATGTTCTATAAGATAAACTCCCACTCAGGAAAACGTTTCTTTTTTAAAATATAGGTCATATTTAGTGTGCCGAGGCACATATACAAAAGCGTCAAACTCATTTTAGAGTGTGTAACAACTGTTATATTTAAAATGGTCAGATTTTTACGAATAAGATAGTTATTATTATTTATATTGTTTATTAATAATACTAATTTGAAAAAATAATCGGTCGGAAAACATATTTTCTCTGTTAATAGAACAAAACATACGCATAATGCCATCTTATTGTAAACTATCCATTCACACTATAATCCTTATCCCAAGGAATCGAACCCACAACCCACAACATTTCCCGTCAGACGCTGTCCAACTTCACCACTTTCTTACTCAACAAAAATCTATTTATCAAGACATGTCTAATATCTGATACTAGAATATAATTTTCACTAGGAAGTAAACATTAATATATACGTACATACATTTATAAACATACAACATACTCTAAATATTTTAAGTCGACGGTTCGAAGGAATTTCAATCAATCGATTAGCAGATGTCCTTGACTACTGACGCAGTAAATTGTTCGTTTATTGCGAGGGAGACATTATAAGAGTGAAACGGCTACTTTTTGTGCAAATAAAATATGTTTAAAAATCTAATATGAGCAAGGTAATAATTAGGGCTTTAGTATAAAGGATCCTTGAATTTAAAAAATGAAAAAGTTTCTCAAAACTAAATGAAATATTGCAATATGTTAAATATTTATAAGAAAATGGATTACATTGTATGGCATCTTTATCGATTGTTCCCTGAATATATCTAAGATAAAAGTTATATATAATAAACAAGAGACCATCCTGGCGCAGTGTAACAGCATCTGACTCTAAAAGGGGTTGGTAGTGGGTTCGATCTCCACCCGAGGGAATGATTACATTTAAATTACTGTCAATGCAACGCCTTGGTAAGATGAAAAGGCGCGACGTTGATTTCCACTTAATACACATTGTTTTGATTTCTGCCGAAAAGTAGAGAGTGGAATGAGTGTCTTGACTCTAGTTCCTTTCTGATCTTAGTATAGTCTATCTTTTATAGTGTTAATATATATTTTTTATAGTAATGATTTTTTATGCTTTCGGCAAGAATTATATATCAAATGAAAAGAAATTGAAAACACTTGTATTTTAAGCCTATAATATCTTATAAAATTTACTCTATCATTTATTGGCCATAACCTTGCTAGTCCGTGGTTATATCTCCTGTATTTAGCCAAATAAATGAAAAAAGCCAAATGTCATTAGCAGTCTCTATTGCGAAAACGTAATACGTAATAAATAGTTTTAGAAAAAAAATATAAAAATTAGAACACAGCTCACGTCAAACCTGCGTCTCTTGGTGACAGTCCAACCGCTCTGACCGATAACATATTGTTTACAGAAAATTATGGATATTTTCTAAAAATTGAACCTTTTCTTAAAATATTTTTTATATCCTAAATATGTGAGTTAAACATTAAAAATTGTAAAATATATAGTATCTATTTAATACACCTGAACAAAGCCAGCCAATATGTACAAATTAAATAATTCTATCTAGCATATTAGGTATCCTTGTTTACCGTAAACGCAATCAGTCGATTAGCAGATGTCGCCTTGACTACTGGTGCAGCAAATAGCTCTTATTGTAGAAACATAATACAAGTAACGTTTTGTATGTCATCATTTTTTATAAATGTCACACCATTTCCCGCGTCAGAGAGAACTTAGTGCTAAAACACTCCGTTTTCTACTTTTCGACCTGAAATCGAGACTTTTTTAGCTTCACGCTGTATCCCGCACACAGTAGGGTAGGCACAGGGAACCTAGCGTTATGACACTCCGTTTCCCACTTTCCGCCGAATTTGAACGAACGGAGGCATTGCGTGTTAAGTGGTGGAACTTAACGCCGCGCTTTGCCTCGACACTAGAGCGAAGAAAATGGAAATATTAAATATTTCCACTCCTCGAGTGGGAATCGAACCCATAACCAGTTGTTTACAGTCACACGCTTGCGCCACTGACCCCAATCGAGACATAATGTATTGAAGGGCAGAATTCAATGCTGTGTTCTGTATTTTAACAAAAAGCCCCGAATAGGGTTTAAACCCAAATTGTCACACTTTTCCACGACGATCCTAAAATAGTTTTTAAAGTAGATGGATATTCATTGGCAAATCATTCATTCATTCATTAATAGGATAAATCCATTGGTATTAATGGGATAAATCCATTGGTATTAATTGGATAAATCCATTGGTAAACGAACCCACAATCTACAAACCTGTGTGTCACTATAATATATAAAAATAGTTGACTAATTTACCTAAGAGAAATAAATAAAATCCCATTATAACAAAATAAGAATAAAACAAAAAAAAGTTCTTTCTTAAACAGCGATAATTCCCTTAGGTTTAAAATAAAGCTGACGCGCTAAAACCGAGGAAAAATTGTTATTTGGGCCCTCATTAAATTTTTCGCTTATTAAAAATTCCCCGCGCCCAGTCCGTCAGCATCACGCTACATTTTATACTGACGTCGCAACAGCCGATCTCCCCTTGGTCCTTTAGCTCGATAATTTGAGTGAGATTTTCTCGCATTTAAGATAAACAAAGAGAGCGCTTACCCTTAATTGGAAAGCAGAGCGTTATTCACGAAGGAACGTGACAAATAGACACCTCTTAACTTCTTTTCCACTTTCCCGTTTAGAGCTATATTGGTTTTTTGTACACTCGCTGGCCAAAAGCTTTTGTTTGTTTAAGGAAATGTTAATGAGTCACCCCTGTTTGCTTTGGACTGAAGATATTCGTTTTGGTTTTCCATTGGTTACGTATACCGCTTTAAAAAGTATGTTTAGTTCGAAATGCGCGTAGAACTGAAAGTAAATTGCAATAATTCGATTTCGCGATTTGTATGCATTTTGAAATATGTAACTACTTTTAATTGGAATAATCATGTATATTTTCTGTATTGGTAAATTATTTTTTAGAAACGTCTGTTTCTCGAACACTTTCTAGTAGTCCATGCTCACAGGTAATCGATCTGTGACCACGGACTGCTCTGTAAAAATAATTTGATTTAAAAAAAATGTATTTTTTTATTTTGATCACCAACAAACCAGTTACTTAAAGAACAGTGACAGTTATTTAAAGAAGAAACAATATCACAAAGCAACTAAGAAGCACCGCCGCAATTATAGCTGTACCTTACACCTACAATGCAATAATTCATTTCGTGCGGAAAAAGAAAAATAAATAAAATTACAAAAAAGTCAAAAATACTCTACAGAAAATACAACACCACCTTAAATTTTATAAAGGCTTAAGATCATGCCTAGTCACTGCGATAAAGATTTGAGTATTGGAGTTAAATTATTGCTGTATAACAGGTTATCATATATAAAATTTACAATCAATATATTATTTTAACTAAGCTAAATATATGAACGTATAAGAGACCGTCGTGGCGCAATGGGACATAGTCTGACAGTAAACTCGATGGACGTACGTTCGATTCCCACTCGGAGTAATTTAAATTTCTCCGCGCTAGCACGGAGCGGAACTCAACACGCAATGTCTCTTTGACATTAGATTTTCTCTAACATTTTGCTACACATGGCTACTTTTTTAGGTTCACGCTGTGTCCCGCACCGAGCAGGGTAACCTAGTGTTAAGACACTCCGTTCCCCATTTTCCGCCGATTTTGGAGGTATTGCGTGTTAAGTGGCGGAACTTAACTTGCCTTTGCCTCGATACCAGAACAAAGAAAATGGAAAATATTAGATATTTACATCTACATATTCCATTTTCTTCGCTCTGGTACACTCCTGGAGTGGGAATCGAACTCACAACCTGTCGATTACAGTCACACTTTTGTGCCATGCTCACATGTCACATGTTTGTGTCTTGCTTGCTTATTTAAAGCAAGCTTTAAATGCTTATTTTAAAGCAACTAGATATGATAAATAACGACAAGTTGCAAGATTCCTTCACAGAATTCCTTCCTTTATCTCACTTCGTTAACCCTCTATTTGAATATGAGACGGAGTTTACAGTTTGATGTTCTATTCGACCCCTAAACATGTAAGTTTTATACGCGTCTGTTTGTTTGAATATTGGATGGGAAATAGTTCCGCGTTGCCCCCTTCGTATCTGTTCGCGCATATGCTAATAACTTATTTGTTGACAAGTTGAAATTTTCTGAATATGTTCTGGATGTATTCAACCTCTAAATGAAAATATTGAATTCTAATTTTAAGTAATTAGTACAGTATAAATTTGTTTTAAGGTGAGACGATTCGTGTATAATGAAAAAAATAGCTAACTTACTTAATAACACTTCATAAAAATATACACTTTTAATTAATTGTTACATAAACCATAGCTAGACGTAGACATCGTGACTATTCATAAAATATTGTATGTACGTAACTTAGAATTATAATTGAAAAGATGTCAAAGGCCTTTAAGTGGGTTGTAATAAATTAAGCTTAAAAATAAATTGTTGTCGTTGTCGGCAGTGATACAGAGTCTGACTGTAACCGCCATGTTTATGGGTTCGATTCACGCTTCGCAGAATGATTATAAATTACATTAATTTCAAACCTTTTAGGTACCCCTAACCCCTACATGACCCACAGTGTCTTGATTTCGACAAAAAATAATTATTTTAAAAAGGTTCTCTCGGACTAAGCTTCTATACAAATAGCAAAAAAAATTAATAATAAATAAAAAACATTTAAACCGAACACAAAATTTACGCTACCTTGTAATACCTATGTGCTAAAACAATTTACGTCTTGCAAGAATGTGGTTTTGTAAACCAACAAAGGGTTAAAATATCGAGTATCATTTTCGTTCGGTAAGAAGATCCGTAATTGCGAAGTTGTACAAGTGCGACGTCTGTCTAAGTACTAGACTTAAGTCGGTTAAACCTAAGTGCGTATTAAGTTAAACTGGCGATTAGTTTCTGGTCTATCACACGTATAACAGTTACGATGTTACGCTTGCTTTACCCTACGCACACTTGCATGTTGACAATGAAGTATACATAGTTGTTATATTGTTTGTTTTTGTTATTTTTTGTACAATTTCCTGCATTTTGGGACCAGTCGTGACGCAGTGGCACAGATGTGTGACTTCAAATGACTGGTTGTGGGTTCCATTCCCAATCGAGGAGTGGAAATATGTAGTATTTCCATTTTCTTCGCTCTGGTGTCAAGGCAAAGCGCGGCGTTAAGTTCCGCCACTTAACACACAATGCCTCCGAATTTGGCGGAAAGTGGGGAACGAAGTGTCTTAACACTAGGTTCCCTCTGCCTACCCTACTGTGTGCGGATTACAGCGTGAAGCTAAAAAAAAGAAAAAAAAGAAAAATTTCCGCATAGTAGGGTATTCAGAGAGAATTTAGTGTCAAGATACACCCTTCTCCACTTTCCACCCGAAATCGAAACATTGCACGAAACAAAAATGGCCTTTGTCTTAGTTACCAGAACGGAGAAATGAAAATAGTATATAATGATTTACCTCGAGTGGAAATCAAAGCCAAAACCATCGCGTTACAGTCAATTGCTGTTCTACTGCGCCACGACGGTCTTCTCATTGGTGTATATATGTATGCCTCTTATATATTGATAATATTGCATTTTTTATATTATCGTTATATCTTAGAGTAAGTAGAGATAAAAAACTTTATTCAGACAATCGCTTCGCCGCGCCGTATTACCTAAGCAAGAGGTGACTGACACTGACTCAGTTCGTACATTTGAAATTTTATAGCTACTTTTTTATTTACTAAAAATCAATTTGATTTATATTATTATTGTTATATCTAGTAATGCGAATTGTCAAAAGATAATTAACTTGATTTTTTTTGTTGGCTATAATACTATATTAATATAAAGTATTTTAAAGAGTAGGTATATTGAGTTATCGTAGGCGCATTTCATGCTTTCTTTCCAAACATACTCGTATACTTATATCCATTTTTTAATACTTTATAATAAACAATATGATGATAGACAGATGTTTCAGACCATCGTGGGGCAGTGTTAGCGTCTGCCTGTACTGTATACGCTATGGTTGCGGATTCGATTCCCTCTTGGAAGAATAATTTTATCTAAATTGTTTTTAATTCTCCAATCTGGTGAAAAGACAGAGGGTGTTTCACGTTCACAAGTCATCACGTTTTGCTTATTACAAAGCAACTTTGCGCTTTTCCCCCATAGCGGGGTAGAGAGAACCTAATGTCAAAACACTCCGTTCTCTACTTGCTTATTATCTGACCTCTAATCGGAGGTTATGGTTTTTTAATTAGGTTAAATCATTACTAAAAAGGGGCCAGTGGTGGCGCAGTGGCACAAGCGTGTGGCTGAAAACGACTGGTTGTGGGTTCGATTCCAACTCGAGAAGTGGAAATATTTAATATATCAATTTTCTTCGTTCTGGTATCGAGGCAAAGCGCGGCGTTAAGTTCCGCCACTTAACACGCAATGCCTCCGAATTCAGCGAAAAATGGGGAATGGAGTGTCTTAACACTAGGTTCCCTCTGCCTACCCTGATTGATGTGTACGGGATACAGCGTGAAGCTAAAAAAAATTACTAAAAACACATTTTAGCTTATATAAAATTTGTCTCTCTTATTTGCAACAAACTATAACCAAGTTAAATTGAAACACATAATACACAATGTGCATTTACCATTCCAGTTTAAAGCAACATCGTAATGTAGTAGTCTTAACAGATCAATTACCCCCATTGACTTAATATTCAACAAAGAGAAGACCTGTTGAAATATTCAAAAGCAGAGGCGCTGCTTTGTTTTGAGTACGCACTCAAGGGAGGGCGCTTTTTTATGAGTAGACGTCTGCATTATCGTAAACATTCAGATATATGTTTTGAACTAAATCCATGAAATATTGAATGTTGTTTTGCGTACGTATGGACTTTTTGCAAGGGATGAGAATTGTTTTATAATATGTAAGATTGTATTGATTTGTAAGAAATTTGTGAACAAAATGATATTGATTTGCTATGTAGATAAATATACTATTGTATGCGTGCTTGATTAAGTTAAATTATTACTTTATTGAAAGTCATCTTTAGGCAAAACAATTATTATTATGGTTTTTTTTTTCATTATCAGTAAGCAATACGATAGCCATAAAAAGTGTAGTAGATGTTATTAGTCCATATTAATTAGGTAAAAAAAAATTAAAGTGTTATTTACACTTAGAAAATTAAAAGTAAATGTATAAAAATTTTGACCATAACGGGACTCCAACCCGCGCGAAATTTTAATTTACTTGTTACAATTTATTTAAGTTGTTAGAGACGCGGATTCAAATCCCGCTACATCCAATTTTTTATATGTTTTCTAAAAATGTTTTTCACAAACATTATATGTAAGTAAGATAGATGTGGATATTTAAGGTAATCCTTAAGCAAAATAACCCGGTCAATTGCCTTCCGCATAAGTCGATATTGCGCCGTCTAACACTTGAAGTGTTTCTGACCATTGATACACAATTACTTTATAAACTACTTAAGTGGCTATCTTGTGTGTTATCCTTTATGCAAGTAAATGCATTTGTAATTGAATTATGACAGAGTATCATCTTTTTTATTTAATGGTAAAGTCTCATTTATAATGAAAATTACTATATTTATTTATTTTTTTAGCTTCACGCTGTGATCCCGCATACAGCAGAGTAGGCAGAGGGAACCTAGTGTTAAGACACTCCTTTCACCACGCACCGCCGAATTCGGAGTAGAGAAGTATTTTATATGTCATTTATATAGAAGCCAATATATAGAAGTAATTTAATATCAACTCAAACAAATTATTCGACAAACACCAAAGTCAATAATTAGAATACAATATTAATTATGTTACGCACATTTGTACCAATGACACTTTATTTAAAATTCTAAATTAAACTTACCTCTACCACTTCTTCCGACGAACCTCAAGTCATTGAACTTCGCGACCTGGTTCTTCATAACCGCAGTACAGTTTCTAAGTTCAGCAGAGCAGTTCTCATCGTTACCGGCTCGCACTGTGACTAACGTGCCGTCGCCGACTTCTCCGAGGGCGACCACTTTGAATGCGACTGGTAGGGTTTTATTTGATCGCCAGTGTGGTGGTAATACTGTGCATACCTGAGATACAAAGAAAATTTGTAAATATATCCCAGTAATATTATATTTGTACGTAATATTAAACAAGTTTTTAATCAGTGACGCGAAAATTTCTTATATCGATCAATGAGATTCTTAAATGTTATAAATTTTCTACGTCGATATGCTTTGTATAAAAAATAACAAAGCACTTTTTTTTCTAATTTTATATCTCTCTAACGACATGAAATTTTGTTTTTGATAAAGTAAACAAAATTATCTTTAACAACATTATCACTTTATCTTTCTACTTTAATGATTGATATTACTATTGAATTTAGTGTCAAACTTATAGAGAAAGCAATGTTAAGGAAGATAATAAATGTAGGTAATTATTTAATATGTACCTAATGTTTCTAAATATAATTAAAAAAATCTATAAGTGAATCATTTGTTCTGCCTTAACAATGCATTACTATAAAAAATGTAAATCTTACCACGTGCGGACTACCAGTCTTGACCAGCTCCCCTGGATGATCTGCAAGTAGACCTTCCAAAGTTCTCTCTGCAAGCAGCTCAGCCGTCAGAGGCTGACTCGGCAAAGCATTGCCGTAGCTAGAGGGAGGCGCTTCATGCCCTAGCCCGTTTGTAGTAGAACTCACTTCACTCGATAGATGCATCATCCACAGATTAAATACATTCAAATCCACAGACTATAATCGTATACATGTATGATATATAGCTTAAGAAATAAAAAAAGTCAAGAACAGTTCACAATATCCGTCACATAGCTACGCGTGGACATCGACGGATGTCACACTCGCTTACACAGCTGGCGAAGCCCTCACTTATTTTCTTAATAAGGTCCGCCATATTTCTTTTATCTGAAAAGGAATAAAAAAGTTAAATAAACACATAATATAAAAGATTATGGGACCTATATATAAATATATGTATATATTTATAGCCTCATGCTTTTTTCCATTTATCAAGGTCACTTCTCACTTTCCGCCTGAATTATTACTACACTACTACTTACTAATACATGAGATAGAATGATAACAACATACATAATTGTCATGTTGTTCTAGATGTGTCATATCACTTTTCGGATCCACGTTTGTAACAAGATGGTTGCCTATGTCATAGTTAATGTTTTGCCTTATCTAAGAAAATAGAAAAAAACAGTTCAATAACAATTAAAGCCAAAATACCTTTTATTATTTAAAAAATGTGACTATGTACATACTAAATATTGCCAGTAATAGCATAGCATTACAAAAGTCTTACCAACAGACTATTAGAACACATAGTCGTAGACGTAAGTCGCTACGCGGCTACGATTTATTGACAGTCGTAGCATCAAAGCTACAAAGCGAACGCGGAGCACGCACAATCAACGCAAGGGCGAGAACATCCGGACCAAATCAGGCGTTCGAAATAAAGTATTTCTATTTTTATCCACCGTATAGTGACTACATTTGAATTTGGTATTTTAAAATATTTTTCAATTGTTGTTGACATGGTTGATAAAAAGAAGGACTGGGTTCTTTATTGCGTTCGAATAAAATTTAGATAGGTTTATAGTTTCATAGTATTTTAATAGTAAATATAGCAATCGACAGTAAATTTATCTATCAATTAAGAAAAACATATTCTGGACTTTCCCACTTTTTCATATCGCAGAGTAACAGAGCGCTAATGCCAAAACACTTCGTTTTCCACTTGCCTCCCGAATTTGAAATATAATGTGCTTATTGGCGGAAATTAACCGCGCTTTATCTTGTTCACCAGAGTGAAGAAATAAAATAAATATATTATTACCATTTCACCGAATGGGATAGAACGAAATCCACAACTATTTGCGATTACAGTTAGATGTTTTTACTACTACGCCACGCCAAGAAAGCATCTAAAAAAATATTATTACTATTTGTATTTTAGAGTAAACTTGAAATTCCTTAATACTTTAAATTAAATGAAAATTTACCTTAAAGAACAAAAATATATATTGTTGAATTTATTATTATAGCTGAATTTACTCAACTAAAAAATATATCACCGAGTCGCACGCTTGGTTAGCCCCCGCGTGAAGTTACAAGACATTACTGTTACAACCCCTTTGATCTTTTACAAGCCCTTATCAATTATTCTCTCCTCAAAACTATATACAGTTATTGATAATTGTACACTGTATATGAATGTCTCTCAAAATTTATATTTATACGGTATGTAATTTATTAGAATATTAGTGCAATGCAATTCATAAATTAATTATTTTACAAATATTTGTTTATAAAGTAAGAAGTAAATACCTTACTAATACTTGATTCTATTACAGCGCAGTGGAACAAAGATTATCTTTAAATGAGATGGGATGCCGATTCGAATCTCATTCGGAGGAATGATGGTACCAAAAACCACCCAGAACAGTATTAAGTTCCACCACACAACAACACACTTGATTACCGGCGGAAAACGGAGAACGGTGTGTCCTAACACTAGGTTCTCTCTGACTAGCTAGCTTTGATAGAAAAACTGTGGAATTGAAGAATTATTATGGATGCCATACTGAATTAATAACTCGTAATATTTCATATCCGTTATTATGCTTAAATATAGGACTATATTACTTATAACATTTTGATAAATGACTATTTTAACTTGACAGAAAATTTAAAAAATGTAGTTTAAATTAAAATAACTATAGAAAGGACATAAAATAAATATATTACACCAGGTAAATTATAGATTCTAGGCGGGCCAACCAGCCAATTACTATAAAATGTGTCTTACACTCGCTACGTATTCCCCTATCACACGGAATAGGCTGTTAGATGTTTGCGAAACGCGATATGTCGATCGGGATGTTAAACTTAATTTCTACAAGGGTGAACTCTTACATGCCTTTTTACTGCCTCACCCGTGTTTACTTTGATTCCTGCTCAATAAAATCTTGTAATATTTTTGTCAATAATACCGTAAGAGGTAGTTAAGGGTTGTTTGTGTCTATTTTCAATTACATTAATGTGTTCTTACACAAATAGCAGGTACTGGTTTGAAGTAATTATTTGTGTTTTTATTAAAATAGACCGTAATATTTATTTAGTATTTAAATACAGAACAACACTTGCTTATTAATAAAATTATTAATTTATTTCTTTATGAATAACCTTTTTATAGTACTGTAGAACACCCTTAAATTACGAAAACAAAACCACTGTAGCATGTAACGCTGAGATTCACAGTGGATTTAGCTCATGAATAGGGCAGCAATAAAATCTTAGCTTAAAAACGCACCATAGGGCGAAGGTCGTAAATAATAAAGCATGTAGGGGCCAAGTGGTACGCTCGTTACTCGGCCCTGCACCCTTCCACAAAGCAACCGGGAAATGGGGTAAAGATACATTACATCCATTTCTGTTTTGCTCGCTATTGTCCGATATTACGTTTTAAGTGAAAGAGGTTTTGAAATCTTCAAATTATTATATGTTGTTTTTAATTTGGTAATTAATTTTAAAGTACTTTTTTTATTAATGTTAAGTGTACTATATCGATATGTCTTGATGTATTCTTGCAACTTTGCTATTACTATTCATCTGACAAACAATGAATATCAGATTAATTGTGTTCTAATCTGAAGCAACATTATTAGAAGTTATTAATACTTATTAAGATAACATAAAAAACATTACTTATTGTAATTCGACACATCAACGTAACGACTTCAATGATATACATATTTCACACATTGCTTTCTTTGACACCTGACGAAAGCCAAGAGCAAGTGTAAACATTCATACCCTAAATATGTATGAGTAGCTTTCCGATTTTTTCTGCATAGTAGGATTGTCAGAGTGAATTACTTCACTCACTCCATTCTCCACTTTCAATTCGGTGGAATTCAATACCGCGTTTTCTCTCAGGTACCAGAGCAGGAAGACCCCCTTAGTGAGAATCGAACCCCTTAATCATCGCTATTACAGTAACACACTGTACATAAGTATTTTCATATAAAAATAACAGTAGAAATAAAAGCCAAATAATTAAGTAATATATTTTGTATGTTCTGTACATTGGCTATAAAATCAAGAAATCACATGAAACTCGAACGATTCGGGAAAGTTGTACCAAAATGAAAAGTCAACAGTGCCCTGAAATCAGGATGTCCGAACGTCTTAGGCTATTTGAATATCTCACGCAGGGTCCGGGCGGATATTACATTTGCTAACCTATTTGTAACCGTCGCTAGACGATCATTATCCATGTCCGAAAGGTCTCTCGGGACGCCCTCAGGAATTTGTGCTCGTATTGATTCCCTTCGTGTAGAAATGTTATATGCATGGGGCTGGTAATAGATGTTCTTGATGGGCCCAATTGTGAGCACAGATGAGACGAAAAAACGGTAAATTTAAGAGGATATTTTTAAGTTTGTATTTTCTGACTGTTTTTTTGACTTTGGCTAACCAAAAAAACCAAAAACCAAAGAAATGGTGATTGTGATTTCATATTGGCATACATAACTGAATTATTTGTGCTTATACTGTACTATATAGATGTTTTTAATATTGGACATGAACGAGTATCTAAGGACTCCTTTTAAACGAAATGTAAAGGAAAGATGTCAAGAAATTAAGTTTCAATATTATCAAAAATCTCTACATAGCCATAGAAATTACTTAATTCAAGTGTTCATTTTAGTATTTAGTTACCTGTAACTATTTCAAAATTCTAAATAAACTAACATCTTGACTGAAATTAGAACCTAAATAATAATTTGTTATCAATAACTGAGGGTTTCATTACGCTATTATTTCATTGCCTACTATGATTCACGTGTCCTGAACCCTTGAATGAACAGAAAAATAGCGCGCTGCGTCAATAGTAAAAAAGATGCTTTTGATTTGCTTGAAAATTGCAAATGTGCCCAAATCAAATGACATAATAATATTTTTATTGCGTCAACCATATATTTTTGCCATGATAACCTGGACAGCGAAAAACGTCTTAGTTTTATCAACTAATTACTAGCTCTGTTTACACAGACAAGAAGACAATCATTACCACATATCAGCATACAGTAATAAAAATAAATAAATATAAATATAGCCTCACGCTATATCCCGCACACAGCAGGGTAGGCAGAGGGAACCTAGTGTTAAGACACTCCGTTCCCCACTTTCCGCCGAATTCGGAGGCTTGCGTGTTAGGTGGCGGAACTTAACGCCGCGAAAGCAAATAAAAATAATAAAGCAAATATTTGTAATTTAGTTGTGATAAAGAATTAACTACAGCAGTCAAGTTAAAACTACTAAATCTTAAAAAAACATTTATAGAAAACTTTCCGCCGAATTCGGAGGCTTGCGTGTTAGGTGGCGGAACTTAACGCCGCGAAAGCAAATAAAAATAATAAAGCAAATATTTGTAATTTAGTTGTGATAAAGAATTAACTACAACAGTCAGGTTAAAACTCCTAAAACTTAAAAAGACATTTATAGAAAACGAATAATAATTTGAACGCAGCGGGACTCGAACCCGCCTCCTGAACCGTGCAGGCGCTCTCACCACTGAGCCATGGGTTTGAATCCCGCTGCGTTCAATTTTTTATACGTTTTCCCTAAATGTCTTTTTCAATTTACCTAAGTGTGGATTAACACTTTAAAAATGTTTAAAAGTACTAAAACTTACTATACTGAGCAATGAAATCCTATATTACTGAAAGTTACAGAAGACAGAAAAAAGCATTCCAATAAAAAACAAATGTGCGTCCCCTAAATTTTAATAATGCCGTATAAGTACACATAAAATACATTTTTACACATAAAACAAAGGGGCCCCCTTGCAATATTGGTGACAATAAACAACGCGACACAATCAAGCACTTAAAAATCGTACGGAATGTGAATATCGTCAAGTATTAAAAACCTAAGAGATGAATATATGTGTATGGGGTGTGTGTTCTTAACGCAATTATTTTTATGCATTTTTTTTTATTTTTATATATGTTTAATGTCTGTCAATTTTCCTTTTTATTTCATTTTTTATTGGATGCACTTCTATCTGGGTTTACATAGACTAAACACGGCATTGAGTTCCGCCTCTCAGTAATGTCTCAATTTTTGTAAAAAAGTGCAGAACGGATTGTCTTGATACTATGCTCCCCCTAACGTTCCTCCATGTAGACGCTTGTATCTATTGTATGGTAAAAAGTCTTGCAACCTTTAGATCTACTTTTTACCGTCCGATTTACTTGAAATTTTGCCTAAGGGTCCAGACTAAATGACGGTACAATATTTTCTTAATATTTGTCTGAAATTATTTTTAGGATTGAAAAGACAGCGATATTTTTTTTATATAAAATTAATTAGCAAATCTATAAAGAAGCTTAATCGTCCATTTCTTGAATTTAGTGGAGAAGGGAGTGTCTTCACACTAGATTCTCTCGACGGCCCTGATGTGTGAGACAAAGCGTGAAGCAATTTTATTCTCATTATTTTTTGATTATTTTTAAAGTATATTTTAAGATACTTAATTTATACTATAATCTGTCTGTCGACTAATTACGGCATTATATATGTATACATTAGATATTTACATATCTATAAAACATTTCAAATATTCTAAGACGATTGAAAGGGCGAAGACTAACGAAAACAACAAGCTGCCTGCAAACATTGCCACCCGCTCCCCCGGAATTAACAAGAATTAATGAGTTCTCAGCTCAACGCAAAGTTATTTGACGTGTATTTCAATAAGAAGATGAAATTAGTATAACACTTAAAGCTCTTAATAGATTTTCTATCTTGTGACTTATTTTGTTACTAGAAATAGGAAAATAAATAAATAAATCAATATATGATAAATTATTCATTAAATAATTTAATTTAATGAATAAGAAGGAAAAGAATCTGGATGTTAAAAAATAAAGTAATGTTGCCAGATGTCCACTACAATACATAAGCCAAGCTATAAAGAAACTTCTTATGGTTATTATAAAGTCATACTTATTTTTTTGTATTCTTTTAAAGAATAGTATATAGATAGTATTAATTAGAAAAATGAAAAACAGTCAGCTTCACGAAAATGAAGCGCTGCGTTCCAATGTCTAAAATGTTTTCTTAGAACATTTCACTCCGCATTTATAGTAAAGTAGCTTATTTTTATAAAATATTAAACGAATGTCGTTTGATCTCACTTATAAAGATAAACAACTTGGAAATAAATGTAATTTGGATAAAATAAAGTTTTTTTTGTATTGAATAAATGATTATGAAAAATCATCAATTTTCTTTTATTAGGAAATTGTATTAATTATATAGTAATTTAAATTAAGTTAATTTGTAGAAATAGGCATAAATATTAATTATGGAAGACTGTTATTCTATGCTCTAAACTTTATATAACAGATATTTATAATACCTATTACATATACACGGGAAAGACTGAATACTTTAATTTTTTTTTCCTTTAAAGAAAAGAAACTTAAGTTATTCTTTTAACATTTATCAAACAATTATTGTAACCAAATGACATTATACAAGTTAAGACACTCCTTTTTCTATTTCCCGCTAATTTCGCAATAATTCTAGTTATTGCGTGTTAAATGGCGGAACTCAACGCCGTGCTTTGTCTTTATAATACAATAACAATTAAAAATGACTAACATATAATATATAATCATATTCACAAAGTTGTCACAAAGTGCCATGAGTTAAACGACAATTACAGGGTGCAGGTGGAAGTTAGGGGAGCGTCTAATGGGAGTTCGCACTTACTTTTTAACAACCTCGCCAAGGTTAACGAATAATGACGGCAAAGTAATCCAGCTAAATTAATTTTCATAAGTATTTGACATGTGGAATAATTATTCTAACAATTTATATTATACGTATCGCTGTAATATAAGTTGAGTGTTTCTACTTGGTATATTTTTGCAAGACAGAGGTTTTGTGAATGTTTCGATGTATAATAGTGTTACCACATTCTTTAATAGGTACGTAAGTAATAGTTTTTACTAAAAAAATAAAAAAAAAACAAAAGCGCTACAATTTCAAAGGTGGAAAAACTTTATACCAAATCTTACTTCTCGTCGGTTAAAACGATAAGAATTTCTAATTCTTTTTAAATAACTCGCGCAAATTATTTGCTGTGCTATTGCTATGCTATCAATTAGAATATAAAGCATTTATTTTTGTATTTTGGTAAATAGTAAATTCTTTTTTTTTATATTTAAAAAAAAATCAATGATATGTGTGTAATCCTAGGATGATCCTTATAATTCAATACATCAATACAAATACACTGAATTAACTTCTTTATTTTATTATTAAAATCAGTTTATTACTTTTAAGATGCTATAAATATTAAAATAACTTATAACTTTTTCATCTTCAAAAAAACAATCTATAAAATAATCTTTTCTTTTCAATAGCATATCGTGCCTACCAAAAACATATATTGTTATTATTATTTACAACATATCATAACAGTTACTTACACAAACAAAACTTTAATTAATCTGGTTGAAGAGAGCTTTACTCGATGTTATCACAATATGTGCCTATCTTGGAGTTTAATCGCGGCGTAGTGTGCGCGAGGCTAATGAACCTGCGGTTAGAGAAAACAACACGCATCTCCGCCCGCCCAAGTTTTGCGGACTTACGCAAACTTTCCATTAATTAAATTTATATATTACGAAGCTTTTATTACTATTATTTTGATATATTCACTTACTTTAAAACTTAATATTTAGAAGGTTTTTTTTTTAATTTTGTCAAAAAGGTCTCATGTCATTTGGCACTATCAACTATCACTTCACACTGGATTCCGTACACAAAATAAAAAGTTTGTATTAACCGCGAGAGGCGCGCGTTCGCCACCGAAACGTGGTCGACATTAAAACCTTAGCGGGAAAGAAACGGTCCCCTTATTACGTCTCGAAAGAAATTCACCCGCACACAGGGGCGCGGAAAGAAGTCCACCCACACAGATGCGCTTCGTGTAGCTACACGGGGGGTAACTTGGCTATGTGTGCGTGGACAAATAAGTATTAAAAGAGATAGTTAGGTCGGGACAAGCACTCAAAGTACAGTATGTGCATAACATGCCCTGGGTGTTGGTGGAAATCTTTGAGAAAATTCTGAATAAGTTGGAATTTTTTTGGTGTAGCCTAAAAATTGGTTTTGTTGCTATTTTTTTTTATTTTCTGGAGTAAATGTATAGAAAGAAATATTAAGAAATACGTAAATATTTCATTATTTAAGCAAGATCAATAACATAATGGCAACTATATATTTTTTATTTTTTTTTCTGTTTACAAGTAGTAAACTCAAAACGTGGAGGTATATAGTACTTACCATAGAGAAAACCCATGTTTGTCCGATGTCCTCATTATCATTGTTTCTCTTAGGAATAAAATTTATTAATATGAAATAAAATCTATATATTTTTTTTTTCTGTAAATATATTCCATGTGTGTATGTTAATCTAAAATTCGTTTAGAAACTAGAATAAAAGTCATGGTTAAAAAAAACAAGAAACTACAATTAAATTAAGTAATTTAATAGAAATTAAAAGGATTATCTCTTTGACTTTATTGTGTATACGGTCATAATGTTTTGGACTTAGGACTTTGTCATAATGTTCTGAACTCTCCATATGATATATATGAAGTAATCATGAAACAAATGTTCCAACGATGAATTCAACCCTGTTTTTTAAACTTAAATATTAAATAATTTTTAAATTATTGCTAAAAAATATTCGGTATTACATATTAATTAACATTTAGAATGTGACAGATAGACTTACTAAAATATAATAAAAACCTTTTTATTATATTAGACAAATATAAGATTACGTAAAAAAATTACAAGATAGAGAAAAGATTACGAGAAAAATTTAAGACTCTTTTTACAATGACCCAGAAACTAAATAAAATAGTTTATGAAGATAAAATTAACCAATTATTTGACTTGGCACTAAATAAGTGGTTCCGAAATTAAAAGTCTATATCGTCTGATACAATATAAACTTGAACCATACAAACATGTACTCGTGTTATGAAAACGCAAAGGGCCTTTAGCGCCTTCAGAAAGCCAACAATGAAAATTTATATCATCGTAAAATTTAAGTACGGACGTTTAATAAGTAAAGCCTCAAGCCGGCGTCGTATCGTGGACAAAAGGAAACCTCTTTGCCCACACCAGCCGTCTTACCCACACCTGTGACCGCATGGCCGCATGTACGTACGCCACACAGAGGCATCGCCACCACGCCGCAACCCGCCGTAACCCGCCCATCCGCCAAACACGCCCAACGTCTTGGGTTTTCTTATAAACCACGTTGTGTTCGACGTCTCGCTCGCTCGCGTCAAACTATGCCCGGCTTCTCGTTTCAGCGCAATGACGAGCTACACATAAAGCGGCGCCACATTCCCGCCTTTTTTCCCACTCCATTTTGACAGCTCGTGGCTCCATATCTGGCCAGAAAATAAGACAGTGTTCACAGCATTATGGAATAAACAATCTCGCTGAAATACAGCACAAAGGAAAATTCTATCTTATACTAGGAACACTTTTCATACGTAAATATGATTCTATGGAAATCTTTTAAGTCTATCGTCATCTTTCTAATGTCGTCATTACAAAACTAAAAGAAATGTTTCAATTAAGTACAGCTGACGTATATAAAAAAGCCTTTAGTATTCTTTAGCTTGTAAATCCAGCGCTAGAAACCCTCAACCTAAGAAACATAGGATGAATATAGTATTGTATACTCGTAGACTATTGTACGTGAATAAAGCGATAGCATTTAATATTAAGATCCATTTGACCTACATATCGGTTTCAGTGTGCGCGTTGTCTTAGCGACTAAGTGGCTCAAGACGCGTTAGCGGGCGGCGTGGCGGCGTGGCGGTGGGCGGGGCTGCGGCGCCCCGCTATCGGCACACCGAAACACACATTTTTCCCGCCGCAAACCTCGCGCCGAAGGTTAGCCGCGACCCGCAGACCTCGTTGGAAGACAGAGACGTTACATCTTGTCGCACCGCTTTCCCGCGCCTGCGCTGTCTTCAAGACGAGCGCGCCAATTTTGACATTTGCCCAATTTTTTTCGTGGAAGAAGACGTTTGTTTAGATTGAATGACACGGATGGTGGGCTTTTTGTCAAGCTATAATATAAATATTTTGGTTTGTTAAGTTCTTAATACATGTACCACATAACTACAATAGATATTACAATATATTCTTTCTAAAATTATGATTTTAGCTCGAATATATAAAACAATGGGCTTTTGGCTCGAATATATAAAATAACGCTATCGGGCCAATATTTTTTTTAAAAAAGGTTAGCTTAGTTGGAAAAAAGTTAATTACAGTTTAAAAAAAGTGTTTCATTCTATATTTTATAATCAATATTTTATAATCAATAATTTAGATTAAGATTATCTACGCTTGCTGAACATCAAATTATTGCGGCTGTGGCGTTAATACGTAAGTACGTTCGTACGTACGTAATACTAAATACTGATTTAAATTTTGAGAATAGTAGAAAAAGTTTAAAAATTGTTATATGATGATTCATGTATAAATATATATTTTTTTCTTAAATACTTTTTTAATATAAAAAAAAAAACACAGATCCACCTAAAACAATACATTCAAAAAAACTACACATTAACAAGAAGATGCGTATGAAAACGTACACAATAGTGGCGTACCAAAGATAGTCGTGACGGGCCGCCGCAACGGCGGTCGCGCGGCTAACCTGCAAATTGTCAGCCGCGGCCACGTGATTAGCTCGAACTCACCCGAACTCGCCCAGTCTCCGTATTGCTCAGGCGTTTTGTTTTGATATACCACCCTACCCTGCCTACTTTGAGGTCAACACTATCAACTCTCAAGTAAACGCTGGTACGGCCTTTGTAGTTTTGTACCAAACGAGCTATAATTTAAAGGATTTGTGGGGTTTAAGCGTACCATTGTTTATAAATTAGTAATTAGTTTAATTTTTACGCTCATTCTTGTCGCCTTTTATATTTTTTGTCTTTGTCTGTATTTCGTTCTTGTTTCATGTATTTCTTTTCTTTAGCTTTACCCCTTTTTCACATTGCAAAGTAGCCAGAAAAAACCTGGTGTCAAAACTCTCCGTTCCTTACTTTCCGCCTGAATTCAACTCATTGAGTGTTGAGTGGCAGAAATCAGCGCCGCGCTTTCTCTTAGGTACCAGGGCGAAGAATCCCCAAGTGGATATCGAACCCATAACGATGATATGTACAGTAGGGTGGAGTGAAACATAACAAAAAAAAAATTTTTTCTCTTTTTATGTGTCCTGTATTATTAATTATTGACCATATGTAAAAGCTTTGTTTATGCAAAAATTCAAAGGTCTACAACATTATTTTCAGGTGGCGCATCGAGAAAATAGTTTCTAAAAAATTCATATGTTTACCTATAAGACTATCCACAAAAAAGAGTTGCGCTTATGTGCTTTGCTTTAAAATATACTGTTTTTAACTTCAACTAAGTGTTGTCTCGTTGCATGCAAATATAGTATCTTCTTATAAAACTTTAATATATAGTTGTGAAATAGTGTCAAAGTTAAGTAAATTATAATTAAAAATGCCTAAAATGCGTAAAGATTTGCGGTGTCCTTTATTTGGCGATTCAGTGAAATTAAGTGATAATATATTACCTACATAGTGTGATGTGATTAAACACGACTTATGGATAAGAAACGATATGTTAGAGTTGAATAATGGTGTGGGGACGACATATTCATTATAATTTAACATTTAAAATTTCACATTTAAAATTTAACATTCAAAATTTAACATCTAAAATGAATTCCGTTCTTCTTTGGTGGCAATTGGATGCGATGGTACTGCTGTTAACACTGGTCGGAAAAATGGAGTCATTGCTTCATTAGAAAAACATCTGAAGCGCCTTTATGTGTTTGTTACATGCAAATGAATTACCTCTTCGCCAATTGTTTTCCAGTCTCGACGGTACTACTACAGGCCCCAATACTTTTTCAGGCATTAGGAAAACAGCTTGATAAGTGTCTTGACTTAAAAATAAAAGCATTCGAACCCATCCCCACCGAATTGCCTGATCTGAATATTGATTTGTTGAGCACTGATCCAAAATACCCAGATGTGTTCTACCATTTTTACTGGTACAGTTCCACCAAACTTAGCTAACACAGATCCAGGAAAACTAGCCCATTCTCGATGAATAACTCGCGCAAATAGGATTCTTCGCTTGTATATTGGTATATCTAAACCGACAAACAATTTGAAAGAACTAGCCACTTTTATCATAAAAGTTTACGCACCAACCTGATTTGATATCAAAACAAAATTCGCTTGTAAATTTGGTCCAATTCACATCTTTAATATGGTCAAAAGAAGATGTATTTACGAGATGACTTAAAAAGTATTGTCATAACTACTACGCAAAGAAATGCTTTCGTCATACACCCAGAAAATCTTTTGCTGGCCATGTTACAAGATGATATTCAAATAGTACAAGAGGTTCGAAGGGTTTTAAAGGCAAGAAAAGAGTGCAAAGGCAAGAAAGTTCGTGAATTCCAGTTACTGGAGCTAAAAACAGATAAGACGAATTATTATGATTTGTTAGAATGGGCGAAAGAGAAGATAACAGAACCTGCTGTAATAATGAAATATAGCGTCTCGGAAATTACTACAAAAATTGCATCTGGAGGTAAATTGTATGAAATTGAGAAGTACCCTTGCCACACTCGAGCAGTTGTAAGGTGTGTTAAACTTGTACCGTTACAAGTTTCGGCATCTGTTTCGGCATTGCTTGTGTTGGACCCGATGCTAGAGATGGTTTTATTCGGGCTAGAATAAGATCCAGGCAAGAAATACCTATTTTTGACACTAAATCTCAGTATTTCCGCCAAAAAGAAGGCACTGGGACCTCTGATACTAATCATTAAATTTTTATTTTTATGGTTATTTCATATAGTATTTCATTATACTAGTAGTTTTAAGTATAAATTCAGTTAAATATATGGTAATATTGTCAGAAATAAATGTTTGCTTGTAACTCTTTTTTTCTAATTTCATACCTAATGCGCCACCTCAAGATATTGAGTAAGAAAGCTGTAATTTGGCATGAACATTTCTATTACTATGGATCATTGTTTGAAAAGGCAGGAAACTTTAAACTAAGTAAAAAAAAAATTCACTCCACCCTAATGTACAGTCTGTCATACTGCCCCACGATTGCCTCTATTCATACAGTAATAAAATTACTATTTCTTTTAATTCCTATGATCTGCCGGTAGAATCAGTAGCTAGATAGGGAGATCGGACCTATAAACAAAGCTGTTCTCCACTTCCCACACATTTTCAATAATAGATATTAGCAAGCTGCTAAGAAATTAACTGACACAATTTGATTTAGCATAACGAGAATTTGGATTAGATACCTATACTAACAACATAAATTATTTCACACAAAATTTGGCACGTGGCAGGATGTGAATTTTTAAATTCAGTATTTTCTTATATCAAAACCAACCATACTTGTGGCTTATTCCAACTGATCCAGTAATTAGATAATTGTATTTACCATATAAGTTCCTCCTGATTTTTTCTCCATACCTATGTAAAAATTTAATAACTTAAACGTAATATACTTTTTGATAAAAATCTTACATACAACAACCAGACATTATGTAATACCATTGTTGACGTAGTTTCAGAAATATGAAAGTAGACATTAGACAAGGATATCGAAACAATACATGTTATGTGTTACGTCATATGCATGTACCTAATATATCTTCGTTTACAGCTTCTATTCCGTATCACTCGTCACGCCTGACTGAACGCGATAATTCTGAAGTCTAATATCTTTCAAAAGATTTTTTTATATAATCATCATTATGAATATAGTAAAATTCATTTTCTGTTTCCTCTAAGCTATATTATTTTCGATTTATTCTAAAATCTTGACGGTGGCACGAGATGTAAGATGTCAATATTCACTTACATATGAATATACGCATATTCCTATTATTTTGAATTAAATTTAAAGGTTGCTTATTGAATAACCGCCTCTGTTGGAATCATTGGCATCTGACTGTATATATGACAGTATTCAGTTCGATTTTAATTGTTAATTTTGATTGCTACCTTAGATTTTGTGTAAAAATAAAAAAAAACTTTATTTTTCGACTTTAAACGCGAAACGAAACTCATGTTACAAATATACTAAGCAATAATAAATTAATTCTGAGGCACTTTACATTATAATTTTGCTATACTTAAGCTTACAAAATGATCATTTAATTTTTTTTTTTGCTTCACGCTTTATCCCGCACACAGCAGGGTAGGCAGAGGGAACCTAGTGTTAAGACACTCCGTTCCCCACTTTCCGCCGAATTCGGAGTCTTGCGTGTTAAGTGGCGGAACTTAACGCCGCGCTTTACCTCGACACCAGAGCGAAGAAAATGGAAACATAATTTCCACTCCTCGAGTGGGAATCGAACCCACAACAAGTCGTTTACAGTCACACGCTTGTGCCACTGGGCCACGACTGGCCACAATTATATTTATCTGGCTTGATCACAATTATATTAATTATATTTACATGGCTTCGATAAACTTTACTTAATAAATTGTATAACATCTGTACATTATTATTCATTTACAGTATACCCACCCGTACTAAACTTAAATCAGTTCCAAATACACGTAAACACACCGAAAGCAAATGGTTACGATACACGCATTAACTACACGAACGATAACACATTACCAGCAATACCTCCCTCACACGTGAGGGAGTGCGCTGAATAAATAACTTGACACTTGTTCGCAAATAAACAATTTAAAATGTCAAGAAAGGGAAAGGGCAGGCCAACCCTTTTCCTTGCTTTCCTGACATTATGCTTTCTGACAATCAATTTTAAAATTGTTAGCATAGCCATATGTTGGTAATGATTTAGCTTTCGCTTAGCTTAGCGTTAACAATTACAAAATGTATAATTGTAAATGTAAGTGTAAGTTTTTTGGGGCCAGTCGTGGTGCAGTGGCATAAAATGTGACTGTAAAGCAACTGGTTCGATTCCCACCCGTGGAATTGAAATATTTAATATTTCCAATTTCTTCGCTCTGGTGTCGAGGTAAAGCACGGCGTTAAGTTCCGCTACTTACGGAGTGACTTAACACCAGGTTCTCTCTGCCTCCCCTGCTGTGTGGGGGATGCCGCGTGAAGCTAAAAAAAAGAAAAAAACGTGTATTTTCGGCGTAGTACTATTTCTCACTACCACACATGATTTCTTTAGTGGACCAATAGCAGAGAACAAAGTCACTTATAAATGCACGTTCCCTATATTTGTGATCACAGACGATTCCTTCAGTTTTGACCTAATTTTATGTTATAAAATTAATTCCAAATTATAAAAGACAAAGAAATGAGAACCATGAGAACATGGAGGATAAATATAAACAGCGTTATAATCATGTACCTATGTCTTTTTGAGTTAACGCCATAATAACTTTTTAAAATTCATTTCTCCATAACTAAAGTATTTGACATCATCTGTTTAAATTGACATCTAAAATGCCCTTAGAAAAAACAAAATGTTATTCGTTTACAGCAATAAGCGAAATTCTCGCACAAAGCTTCTAGACCATCCATATCCAATACAATCCAGATTATTAAATTAAGGCTTTTTTCCATAAAATATTTTAGACTGCCGTCGTAATTATAAGTTTACCACAACAAACATAAAAATAATACTAATTGCCTCCATAACGTTCAATAAGTGCGTGTTCCAGCAAGTTCACTGAGCTAGTTATAATCGAGCGCTGTACCGTACTGCAGCTGTGTCTGAGAAATGAGTAGTACTGCGAAATGTATATCGATATATTGGTTAGTCTAATTTATTTGCCCAAATATATTGGCTAGATTTAATAAATGTCAAATTTAAAACGTAAGTTTAGTCTATGTATTCCATATACTGATGAAAAATAGTATTACGATTTTCTGAAGAAAACATGAGGAAAAAAAGTCTTCTCTCAGCAGAGTATTCAGAATGAACTTAGTGGCAATACACTTCATTCGCCACTTTTCACCTAATTTACGACATTACGTGCTTAGTGATTGACTTGTCGCCGTAGTTTAACATAAGTAACAGAAATAAAAATTATTTATAAATACATATATTCTTTCCTCTAAATGAGAATCGAACACACTACCATTGCGTTTACAGTCAGACGATATCCCATTGCACCATGATATCCACATACTTTGTATTCAATGATAGATTTTAGGATATTAACTCTTACACGTAGGTATATCTTTAGCGAAAACTCTAACATGGCGCGGTTAAGAACTCTAACAGAACATGCGGTGATTTAAGTTCAGTTAACTACTTAATGAAATATTCATATTTCAGGATATCTGGCAACCTAGTACATTTGTTAGGTAAAGTAATAGTCATAACAATCTTATATTGTAATACTTTCAATGTTCATAGTTATAATTAACCCTAGTCATACCTATTAAAAAAAGCAGATACGAAATAATAGTATTAATCATTTTGTCCTTGCCTATGATTTTATTTTTGTACACTTTAGTTTTGTGTAGTCTTAATAGTAGTGGCCAGTAGTGGCCAAGTGGCACAAGCGTGTGACTGTAAACGACTGGTTGTGGGTTCGATTCCTACTCGAGGAGTGGAAATTATATTTCCATTTTCTTCGCTCTGGTGTTGAGGTAACCGCGGCGTTAAGTTCCACCACTTAACACGCAAGCCTCCGAATTCGGCGGAAAGTGGGGAACGGAGTGTCTTAACACTAGGTTCCCTCTGCCTACCCTGCTGTGTGCGGGATACTGCGTGAAGCTAAAAAACAGATGACATTGAAATAGGCCCAAAAATACACATACCTATGTATGTACACATATAAACATGTAAAACATATGTAACAAACGCACTTACATTGATTCGTAAACTTACATATGTTTTAAACAACAGACGGAAAAAATATTTTTTTCACATACCTAACAGGGTAATTGAGAACCTAGTGTTAAAACACTCCACTCGTGACTTTCCACCCGTATTCCAGATTCGTGACATTAACAGTTAATCAACGTAAATCACCACTGCGTTTCTTCTTGTTCACGAGCCGAGAGTGTAAGAAAGAAAAGTAATTTCAAAATAATTTCTCTCCCACGCAGGAATCGAACCCTTAACCAGCCCATATTACCTACACCAAGACGTTGCCCGACTGCACCACAATATATTCGACTTACCGTTTTCTATAGTGACATACTATACACCTACATTGTATATATAACAGTGTATCAAATTGTTGATATATTAAAAATCGATTCCCAATAAAATTTATTCTTTAATCCAAATATCGATATGATGGTAAAGTACAACACTAAACAAAAACCCTTCCGTTGCTCACCATATGCCGGCTTTGAACGCGCCCTTAAATTACAGAACTTCCCGCTCATAATAGAGAGATATGCCTTTAATATCTGCCTGAAACTGCTTTTGCGCTGTTTACTTTTTGCCTCCGACCTTATATTAGAAATTGTGTTGCATTCCGTTCTTTATCTTGAGCTATGGTTATTAGCATGCATCCGCATTTATCTAAGAGTTAATCAACACCTAGACACGCAGCACTTTAAGTGTAATTTTATTTTATTCCCCTGTAATAGATGATCTTAATTAGTTAATATTACTTGAAAGATTATATAACACCAGTAATTTTATTTTATTTTTTAAATAATAACAGTATTTAAAAGATATTGTACAAAGTATTTTTTACTCAGGTCACACGTTTTCTAGCATAGAAAAGTAGTCAAAGAGAACCTTGTGATATGCTCACCTATTGACACCGTTTTCCATTTTGTGCCCGAAATCGATACATTGCATGTCGAGTGGCGAAACTTAACATCGCGCTTTGTCGAAGTACACATCATACAAATATGACTAAAACACTAACAACGGAATCAGACTTTGAAACATACGATTGTAACTGCGAAAACTTTTTACTATCACTGTCTTTCCGAATGGACACATAAAACGGACAATATCATTGTGCCCTTAAAATTGACCCTTGAAAGGCGCAATTTCAATCACAATCCCGGGCCATGTCCTGAAACGCACCTGCTGACTACGGACACGTGCCCCGCTAAGAATCTACTTAACGTAAGTGACCCCACTTACCGAATCCCAACTGTGCCATCGGAGACACTCCAATAGCCGGCAATTCAACGTGAACCAGACGCCATCTGCGACCGACGCCAAAAAATAACATTCCCGAAAACATTTGCGAAAGAAAGGAATATTAGTCTCCATGGGGCCATAATCGAAGCCAATCGGCTCACCGAGCGCCCCGACATGACACTTTTTATATTTATATCTTACGATATCGTAAAAATATATTATTATTAAGTACTTGTACACCTTCAGATTTAACTATATGGTTTTTGATGTAACTGAAAATATTGAAGTATCGATCTATCTTTGTATACTATATACATATATCTACTTTATATTATTATTAATAAGCAATACATACATATAATATATTGTTTAAAGCGAAACTAAGAATTATATTTGCATCTATAACATTCTAAGTGAAGCAAAATATGATTGTTAGTACAATAATGGCTATAGGAAACACAATCACATAGCCATTATAAATATACGGGGAGCGATGAAGGGCGTTATACAAAATTCAGTATTAAACGAGATTAGATTTCGAAAGACGACAAGTGAGAGGTGTCATGAACAACGCACCCGCGTTGTAAATGTTCCAACCGCTGTGTTTTCTCTCGAATATTATTATGTAATATTTTTGTTGAAATATAGAGACCGTCGTGGCGCAGTGGGACAGCACCTGACTATAAATACAATGGTTGTGGGTTCAATTCTGACTCAGGGGAATAATTATACATTATATTAATTTCTCTGCTCTTCGGCGTTGAGTTCCGCCACTTAAACACAATGCTTAAATTTTGGGCGGAAATTAGAGATCGTCCTGCTTACATACCTAGTACGTATCTAATAGCTGTATCAAGCTCCATGACAAAGGTAAGACAAAGACAGTTAAAGTGTCACTGTAGCGCAAAAGAGAAATATATGCTTGTATAAAAGGTCATCGTGGATTTGATTCCCACTATGGTAACTTTTTACTAAAAAAATCTGGTAGACACACCATAAATTCAAACATGGTGTTTGAATTTACGGTGAAATCACTAGGAAAATATTTACAGCTTTGCATATTTACTTCTTATAGCATAACGAGTTCTTGTCCGCATCTCTATTTGTGTAGAGTTTATGACTTATGCCAGACTACTTTTATTCCTGTCTTTCAACAGTAAAATGAAAAATTCCGACGCACAAATTACCAAAGTTAGTCTTTTAGTGCTCAAATCCCAAATTTCAGTTCACTTTGTCCAGTAATTTGGCGTGAATAAGTTTAGTGTTGAAATGTAAATATAAGACGATTTCCAGCGGCTTACCCTTATAAGTTATTAATCCGCGAATAGCAGACATTTAAAGAATTTTTAGCTTTGGCCTATCTCTACAAAAAAAAAATACACGTTGCTACTGTTATGCCCATGTATAGACTTCACACATCATTCCTTTAAAACAATAAAGCTATTAAAGGCTTCATAATTATTTAATTATTTACTGACTGCTTACTAAGGGTAGGCAGAGGGAACTTAATTTTAATACACTCCATTCACCACTTTCTGCCGAATTCGGAGGCATGTTGAGTGGCGGAACTTAACGCCGCGCTTTACCACGACACGAGAGCGAAGAAAATGAAAATATTAAATATTTCCACTCCCCGAGTGGGAATCGAACCCACAACTAGTCGTTTACAGTCACACGTTCGTGCCACTGTGCCACTAGTGCTTAACAAAAGTGATAATACATATTTTTTTGTAATGTATAACTCCCACCACGAAAATTTATATACATATGACCTATTCGTATTTTGATTTGACTTTGCTCAAAGAAATTGGTCAAGAGACCTAACAATCAAGCGGATATAGCTCGTTAAACTGTAGCGTCTATCACAATACACAAGTAGTTACTTTGCTTTATTGATAGAACATTTAGAGGTAGCCTAATTTTAGATCTATAATTTAGTTTTTGACTAATTTAAGTAAATGTGATTGTTATTGGGGCAAGTTAGTGGGGCGGATTATATTTTTCATATGGTAAGAAGATTTCTTTAGATATTACTTGTGTGCAAATGAAATTAGAGTGCGGGTGAATGTTTAAAATTGTGACATTTTTTTTTAATTAATATAAATATAACCAGTCGACACAAAATGTGACTATAAACACCACTGGTTGTAGCTTCGATTCCCATTCGAGGAGTGGAATATGTTATATTTCCGTTTTCTTCCTTCTAGTGTCAAAGTGAAGCGCAGCGTTAAGTTGAACAAGTTTCCTTTTGCCTACCCTGCAGCATGCGGGCTACAGCGTGAAGCTAAAAAAATATAACCTTTTGACGACTTTGGTTACGACGTTACCGTGCTTACAGCTTGAATTCAAGTTCAAATTTAAAATATCTTTATTCAAATAGACGTTTGCAAGCATTGAATAAGTTTATGATGGCATCTTGAATTTAATAATAATACTTATTAAAATTCGTCTAAATAAAAATTCTTTGTAATGATGATGATTACTTAAATAAATAAATATTTTGCTTAAATGCTCATACTGATATAAATAGCTTAAAATAACTAAGTCAGTTGTTTTTTCAAAACATTTTGAAAATCAATACTTAACCCTGCTGATTGAAGCATAAGACACGGTTCTACAGAAATATGTCTACAAAGCAAACTGTACGCCTCGAACTTATAGGCTATTTTAAAACACAGACTTTTATACTTAAACCCAACTAATCATTTTTTTTTAACTTGAGTAAGACTTAAGATGTTTAATTTCATATTTAAGCCCAAAACGCACGAAAATCATTATAAAAAAATAATAATATAAAAACAACTTTCAAAAAACCTTAATACTATAACACAAAACACAACCGAATGCAAAACCAACGGCAATAATTAACTATATCACAAAATCGCAAACATAAAATTTGTATCGCAGCGGAGCGCGCCAATTTCTCCCGCCATTTCCCCCGAATTTTTTCAATACTCGTTCGGGATCATTTAACATTTTTATGTGTAATCTTGCTCGGTGGCGATAAGACAAGAAGATTTTTGCACGATGCTGTTTATTTTATCGGCGACGTTTTACGGCGAGTCTAAACAGATTAAATCTAAAGTGTGGGGCGCTTCATACGTCCTTTATTGCCTTCTAGTCTGGTTTGTATGAAAATTATGTTTATAAATAATAGTAATTGTTTTGGCGAACGTCAATATATGTGACATATTTATAATCTGTGGTTTTATTTCTTAAAAACTTTCAAATACAAACCTAAATTATGTGTATTTCTAAATAATATTGCATTAAATTAATTTATGTTAAATTTTGCTTGGTAATAACTATTACCAGTCTTAGCTCTAGCAGATGTAAGGATAGAACCTTTTTTAATACTGATAAAAAAGTTATAATTACGGCATAACATTAAATATAAAACTCACACAGCAAATTAATATATGTATATAAAAAAATATATGTTTTTACACAAATAAAATCATATTGTATGCAATTATATAAACAACAGCTAAATTTTACTATCTAGATTCACAAAGATTAATGAAACGTATAAAACACAGACTCTATGAAGCGAGAGGCACATCAAAATCGTCTCTTTAAATTATGCAACATTTGTATGGAAATACAGACATCACCCCCGCCTCTGCTCCTTAAAAATACATTCCGCGTTATTTTTTGCGTCGGTTTGACGCTGTTTGCAATTTGATTGCTTTTTCATGTAGATCTCTCATCAGTTGTCTAGGAAATGTTATTATATTATAGTAATATCTTCTAAAAAGTTAAAATATTGTGGAGATGTGTTGAAGGAAATTACTATTTTTCCAATTAAAATATTTTTTCAACTACAATTCAAGTAATAACTAGTTGTCAGTTTACTTCGAAGTCAAAGTCAAATAATTTTATTCAAAATAAGAAGTTACAAGCTTCATTTTTGAACGTCAAATAGTTTACCACCGGTTCACTAAATTTAATGCCTCAGACTTGAGAAGAACCTGCGCAAGAAACTCAGCAGGACTTCTTTTTTTTTTTTAAAGTAATTGTTATATACAAATTTTGTTATTTCTCGGGTGATTTTAATTAATTTATTTTTAATTTTCCGGTAAAATAAAATGCAACGTTGATTTCCGCCACTCAACACGCTATATCTTGAAATCGGGTGGAAAGTTGAGAAATGAGTAAAAATTCACGAAAATACTTCTGAAGATATCTCAAATACTAGGTACACATCCATACTTATATTATAAATGCGATAGTCTATGTGTTTGTCTATCATGCTTTCACAGCTAATTTACCGGTCCAATTTGTATGAAATTTAGAATGAAAGTAGTAAAAGTTACTGGGTCCAACATAGGCTTCTTATATTTTCAAAAATCAACCGCTAAAGGGTTGAAATAGGGGATGAAAGTTTATATGAAAAATCTAAACCGCTTGACCGATTATAATGTATTTTGGCATAAATATAGTTAATAATGTAAGCTTAAACATAGGCTACTTTATTTTTCAAAAACCCACCCCCGAAGGTTGCAATATAACGAAGCAGCTATGTGGTTCACGCGACGAAGCCAAGAGCGGGCCGCTAGTCTAATAATAAACTTCAAATATGCAATAATACGAAGCTAAAGCTCGTAGATAGGTATATGAAATGAATGCAACAGTTGAGTTAGTAATATTAATTTGTAAAATTTATACAGACATTAGACAAATGCAGATCGCATTTAGCATTATGTCAATGTAATTTCTGTTTATTTTGAAATGTTGATCAAAATATTACTTGTAGTATATGGATTGTTTAAAAGTTAAAAGATATTTTTCTACGATATTATCATATGATATGTTTTCGAATCTATTGTGATAAATTACATGTTTTCGAATCTATTGTGTTACCTGAGCAGAATCCTCGTGACAAAGAGATATTTATTCACTCTCGTTCTCTGACCTGACCTATCGTAAGAGCAACCGCTTGGTAATAAGCAAACCGGTGCACTAGGACTGAAACAAACAAGAAAAACCATATGATCAAAAATGATGACTTTTGGGGTTAAAATGAATAGCGACAAGAGTAGACTAAAAATAACAGAAGAATCTCAAAATGTATAGTTGAAAAGTATTCAGAAAAGGAAGGAGAAGTGACATTTTATTTTAACGATATAACCAACAGGAAACGAATAATTGACATATTTTTAAAAGCTTATGCTCAGGCTCAAGTGATTATACAAATATATATTATAAATGCGAATGTCTGTGTGTTTGTCTGTCACGCTTTCACGGCTAATCTACCGGTCCGATTTGGATGAAATTTAGAATGAAAGTAGTAAATAACCATGGGTCTAACATAGGCTACTTATTTTTTCAAAAATTAATCGCTAAAGGGTTGAAATAGGGGATGAAAGTTTGTATGAAAAATCTACACCGCTTGACCAATTGTAATGAAATTTTGCATAAATGTAGTTGATAATCCAAGGATAAACATAGGCTAATTTATTTTTAAAAAATCCACCACCGAGGGTTGCAATACACCGCTACTATTATGTATGTAGTTACGCGGCAAAGCCGCGAGCGGGCCGCTAGTACAAATATATAGTGATGTACTTAGTTATACAAAATTGTAATTCCACCATTTTTTTCAATCAATCAAATGCAGTATACAACACATATTAATAGTACCTAAATAAAACGTGAAGTCAAGTTGATAAATTCAATTTTTTTTATATATAAATATAGTAATATTTTCAATATGCGGGATCTCGTAAATATCCGGATCCCATGGGCTTAAAAATGTCTCATAGATACCAAAATTTAAAATAGACTGTGAGATGGGACGCCCTAGTCATAGTACATTTAAATCAGAAAAATCTCTTACATACACACATACTTAGGTATATTATTTAAATTAAAAGTAGAGTAGAACCCGTCGTAGCGCAGTTGAACAGAATCTGACTGTACCCGCAGTGGTCGTGCGTTCAATTCCTACCCTGGACAAAAATCTTTGTTCATTATATATTGTTACATATATAATCAAATATTATTCGATTCTCCGCTCTGTTATCTAAAAGGACCTTAAGTTCCGCAACTTCACACGCAATGACTCAATAGGATTTTTTTTTATAAAAAGGACAAGGCAAACGAGCGTTCGGGTCACTTGGTGTTAGGTGAACACCGTCGCCTATGGCCCCGGGTAACACCAGAGGAGCTACAGGGACGTTGCCGGCCTTTAAGGTGGAGGTAAACGCGCCTTTTGAAGGTACCCTTGTCATGTCGACCTGGCAACACTGTAGCTGGTAAGCCATTCCCCAGTGGGCGTGTGGAATAAAATTGCGACGAAACCGCCGTTTTTATTGCCGCCGATTGTCTTAGGAAACTGGAGAGGAGTGTTTTGACGCTCCGTCCTTCTCTTCGAACTTCTCTCTAACTGAGGGAAGAAGCGTAAAAACTATAGCATCTATAGAAAACATTAAAATAAAAATAGTTGATTGTAAACTAAAAGTGTGCTATAATCGTGTAAACTGCAGCGGTGGAGCACACTCTGGCAAACATTTGCTTTGGTGATTGCTATGATGTTTATATTGTCACGGCGCTGGGTGAACACAGTTACTAGCTGAGTTAGTGGTTGTATGACTAGGTTTGTTTTTTTTTGGTTTTTTGTTTGTTATTTACTTACTTGATTTTTTTTTCAAGATAACATAACATATGTGCGTTTCCATATATAAGTTAATAAATATTATATATTTCTAAATCATTGGATATTATAATTTATTTAGTAATTACTACTTTTTATATAAGAATAAAACAATTTAAATGAAATAATTAATTATTTTTAGTGGTCTACAATGCCTTTAACCATTTTTTACTACACTACATACCAAATTATTAATACAGGAATTAAGAATTAAATTCCTAAACTTGGGATACTGTGGGGCAGGGGGACAGTATGTGACTGTGAATACGATGGTTGTGGGTTCGACTACCACTCCTAGGAATTATTTTCACTTCTTCGCTCTGATACCTTAGGTAATTTGTTACCTATGCGCGGTGTTTAGTTCCGTCACCACCGTCACCAATAACAAAGTCGTTTACGGGCGAAAAGTGGAGGACAGTGCAAGTGATTTTTGGAAAATACACTTTTTATAAGTATTATGAAAATATGTAAATTATTATAAATAAGTAGGTAAATGATAATCTTGCTTGTTATATTTCTTCATATTGCATCCAAACATTTTATTATTTCAATATGTAACCTTTTTGACTGTAAGGCGAAAAAAAACACCTTCGCTAAAAGTTAAATATAATTTTAACCTTAAAATAACGGCAAAAGGTACAGGTTGCCACAGAAAATATTCATTTTAGGTGCGATCGCCATTTATGCTAGGCTAACCTTATATCCCTCGAAGAATGGTTGGTAAATTTTCAATACTCACTTTATTAGGGGTGAGAGCGGAAGGAGGGTGAACGAAACGGCCTTTATTAGATTTTCTAGAAACGTGAGTATACAGCCAATTGCATAGGCTGCGACCGACACCTTGATATTGAAAATTTTTAAGTTCAATTTATATGTTACTTTCAATATAAATATATATAGGTATAGGAAGGTAAGGGTAAATAGTTCAATTAAACTGTTATATTTTTTTACACTTTTAAACTGGTACATTTTTTAATGTTTAGTAATCATTTGTTGCTCTTACTATTTAACCCTCGTTGTTCATGATCGACTTTTATACGTTTTCTAAAAATGTCTTATTTAATTTTCTAACTGTGCGAATAACATTTCAAAAGTTAAACACATTTAATAAATAACATTCTCTCTTGACAAGCGATAAATATATGTCTTTTTATTTATATATTTTCTTCGTTAGAATTTACGTCACCCTTTGCCACACACTTAAGACGGTTTCACCACCTACCAGACACCCTTAAAGTTTAAAAAAATATAAATATACTTTCATCATAGTATAAAACCTACAAAACCGAACGTAGTCATAATTAGTAGAGGCCACACATTAATTTTGTCATACACAAAAAAAAATAGACAATCGCTTGTAATTCCTACTTAATAGTTTATAATGATTAATTATTTATTATATCATATGAAATGATATATGGGCAGACGATGAGAATCTCAAACATATAACTAAATAATTAAAGAGATCACAATCCTGACTGGAAGATACACTATTTAATAACGTACTATTTAATTTAAAATATACCAAAAACTAAAGTACCAAAAACAAAAAGTAAAGTATAGGTATAATTTTAATAAATTGAAAGGTAAGTTGTATCATAAAGGTTTATTTATATCCCTGACTTATGAACATGTATTGAAAATTATTGGCAACGCTTTTATTAAGTGATTTAACACTATCAATTTATAGGTGAAAAAGGCATTTTTAATTAAATTTTATTTTATTCTTTTTTTATATTTAACTGTATAATATCTGTCTCAAAATGTAGCAAACCCTAAGAAATCCTCCCGGAAATAGATTTTTCAAATAAATTTCGAAAAAAAATTCTCAAAATATAAGTAATAGCTTCATACAAAAGTTTTTCCAATATAGCTTCCAACTACCTAATAAAAATTATATTTAATGGCCTAATAATAATTTACTGACAAAATATAATTTAGCGCCATCTTTATAGTTACTTATGAAACAACAACAAAATAAGGTCGGAATTTTATAACAGGTTAGAAGCAGCTACGACAGATGGCCAGCAGAAACTTATTACCTTCATCATTATTTTATAAAATTTATGTTGTTTTAAAATACTAATAATTTTGTTTATTTTATATCGTTTCGAATAATAAGAAAAATTAAAAAGAAGTAATATGTCGTGAATACGCGATATATAACAGTTGTGTTATCTGTGCTATTATGCACTGCAAACAATTTATTGTCAAAAGTTAGCCATTTATAGGTTATAATGATGTGTCAATTCTAAAAGCTAACTTATGCCTCAAGTAAATAGTACAAAAGTGAATTTTTTAACTATTAAAATGAGATGATATATACTAAGTGTTTAAAGTTATAACTATTAAAATGTCGGTTGTAATTGAGACGACTCTTGGGGACATAACTGTTGATTTGTACCTAGATCAACGACCTGTAACATGTTTAAACTTTTTGAAGTTATGTAAAATGAAATACTACAATTTTAATTTATTCCACACTATACGTAGTGGGTTTATTGCACAAACTGGAGATCCTACAGGAGAAGGATCAGGTGGACAGTCAATATGGGGAATTTTGGAAGGACCAGATAAAAGGTTTTTTTCAGGAGAGAAAATGCCTAAAATTCGCCATACTGATGCAGGATTACTGTCGATGGTTTGTACCGATGATATGATGGTAGGGTCTCAATTTTTTATAACCCTTGCCCCAGATCTTGATTCACTAGATGGTACACATTGTGTCATAGGGGAAGTTACAGAAGGCCAAGAAGTATTAACAAAACTAAATGAAGTGATATGTGATGAAAACCACCGCCCCTACAGAGATGTAAGAATTACACACACTGTAGTTTTAGAAGATCCTTTCAGTGATCCCCATGGATTAAGAGCTCCATCTAGGTCACCTTCACCAAATCCAGAACGCTTAAAGGGTGGTCGAATAGCTCCAGATGAAGAAATTGATGAAACACAAGGTAAATCTGCTGCAGAAATTCAGGAATTGATAGAAGAAAAGGAAGCCAAAGCTCGTGCTACAATTTTAGAGATTGTTGGTGACCTCCCCGATGCAGAGATTGCTCCCCCTGAAAATGTTTTATTTGTTTGTAAGCTAAACCCTGTTACAACTGATGAGGATCTGGAAATTATTTTTAGCAGATTTGGTAAAATAGTTAGTTGTGAAGTAATAAGAGACAAAAAGACTGGAAACTCTTTACAGTATGCCTTCATAGAGTTTGAAAATAAGAAAGCTTGTGAAGATGCTTATTTTAAGATGGATAATGTCTTAATAGATGATAGGCGTATTCATGTAGACTTTTCTCAATCAGTATCTAAAATGAGATGGCTTGGTAAAGGCAGAGGTGTACAATATTTTGATGAAGATTCTAAGCAATTTAACCCTAAAACAGACCTAAGAGATAGAAAACGACACAGGGATGACTGGCAAAACAATGATAATAATACTAGTAGTCGGCATAATGATTATAGAAGTGAAAAGAATAGAGATCAAAGTTATGAAAAACATAGGAGATATGATACAGGAAGGAAGGAGCAAAGGGAAAGAAGCAGATCAAGGTTAGTTGATTCTCGTGATAGACAAGGACACAAAGAAAGGAAGCGAGAAGAACATTCAAGGGAAAATAAAAATTATACAGAAAATGGTAGTAGTTCTTCACGACATGATACACACAATTCTAGATATAATAGGTCAAAATATTCTCCAATTAGAAATAAAAGAAATGACTTTTCTGATTCACATTCAAAAAATCATAGTTCATCTGAACATAAGCAAAGCTCTAGTTCCAGAAAACATGAAAAATATCCAAACAATAGTGAAAAAACCCGACATAATGAAAACCATAGAGGCTCTGGCCAAATAAAAAATGATAGTCATAAAAGCCAAGAATCAAGAAATCGTAGCATAAAAGATGGAGATTATGAAGAACCAAAGACACCATCACCTAATCTTAAAAGAAAAAGGGATAAAAGTGTGAGTAAAAAAGTTAAAAGAAGTAAATCAGATAAGAAATCATCTAAAAATACAATTAAAAAGAAAAAACCGAGGCCTTCCACATCATCTTCTGATAGTTCATCAGAAAGTAGTTCTAGCAGTGAGTCTAGCTCATCAAGTGAGAGCGATAGAAAAAAGAAAAAATCTAGAAGGAAGAAAAAGAGATATTCTACATCTAGTTCAAGTAGCGACTCTAGCACATCAAGTTCAAGTAGCTCAGATACAAGTAGCTCGTCTTCAAGCTCAGACAGTGAGCATAATAAAAAAAAATACAAGACTGGTAAAAAGAAAAGAGACAGAAAAAATAAAAAAAAGTGATACTTAATATTGCAGATTACAATCTTGACTACAATAAAATTGTTTCGAAATGTATCATAATGTTTTCTTTCTTTTAACTTTTACTGTTTATTTAAAAATAATCATGATAAGTAAATATATCTTTAGTATTCATTGTGATTTATTTATTTAGTTTCACTAGTAATGAATTATATTCAACAATAAAAAGAGCTTTAAATGAATTGAATAACTTAAAAAAGCTTTAATTGTAGCAGTATTAAGCACTATCTTTTTTAATAGTAATAACTTAAAAATAACAAATTCAGTTAATGTCAGTTCACCTATTTGAAATGGATAACATGGATGTTTAAGTCTTAACGACACGATAATAATAATATAATGTCGACTAATACACAACAGCTTACAAAATACAAAACAACGAAATTATTGGTATATGTAATCGTATATGTAATTAATTTTTAATTAATTTATCTCTAATCTAATTAAAGGTATTATTTAATTAAAAAATAGCTTAAAATATAATATAAACTATGTTTTTCTAAATTTATTACAATAACATCTTCAATTTTAGTAAAGACATTTACTAGACAATAAAATATAGTACTTTCTTTTTTTTTTTCAGCTTCACGCTGTATCCCGCACACAGCAGGGTAGGCAGAGGGAACCTAGTATTAAGATACTCCGTTCCCCACTTTCCGCCGCATTCGGAGGCATTGCATGTTAAGTGGCGGAACTTAACGCCGCGCTTTGCCTCGACACCAGAGCGAAGAAAATGGAAATATTAAATATTTCCACTCCTCGAGTGGGAATCGAACCCACAACCGTTTTACAGTCACACGCTTGTGCCACTGGGCCACGACTGGCCACAACAATAAGAAATAGTATTTTCCATTTACGTTATATGAGTAATATTTATTAGAGATACTTATTAATCGAAGTCATAGTTATGGCTTCGACTTTCACTAGGGGGAAGCTTTCACAAAGGGCAGGTTTAGGTTTCCGCTAGTCAACATGCAATATCTCTATTTAAAGCATAGAGTAGACACAGTGTCTTGAGTTTAAGTCTCCGTCTGCCCGGCTGTTTGGGAGAAAGCGCAAAGCTGCTTTGATAATTATTAATTTTAAATATCATTTATCAATTGTATTTAGAATCTTAGAGATCTGTCCTTGATTTGTTCTATACATCATAATAAATGCGTAAGAATAACAATAGGTATATAAGTACCTACTACAATACTTAGAATATTAAAAGTAAAAAAACAGCTTCAGACCTATTCCCACGTAGCAGGATAGTCGGAGAGAACACTCCATTCTCCACATTCCGCTCAAAATTGAAACATTATGGTGTTAAGTGACGGAACTCAACGCCGCACTTTCTCTTAGGTGCCAGAATAAAGAATAGAAAATAATATGTACCTAATGGGGGCCAGACGTGGCGCAGTGGCACAAGCGTGTGACTGTAAACGATTGGTTGTGGATACGATTCCCACTCGAGGAGTAGAAATATTTAAGAAAGTGGGGAACGGAGTGTCTTAACACTAGGTTCCCTCTGCCTATCCTGCTGTGTGCGGGATACAGCGTGGAGTTAAAAAAAGTACCTAATGATCCCCCCAGTGGGAAGTGTTTATTCTTCTACATTCTACAAGGATTTGTAGCTTTTTCCATAACAAAATCAATTGCAAGTAAAGAGCCAAATTATCTAAAGGAAATCATAAAACATGTCAATATTCGAAACGGTATCACCTGATAGCAGGATGTGGCTGGCGGGAACATTCTATTGGGCGAGTTAGCTTTTGTGTGTGAATTGAATTGGAAGTGGCGAGAAGATGACTCTTGTTAACTTATTGTATACCTTTATATGTGTGACGACCGTATGGAGCATTTTGCGAATCTATACATATAATAAAAATATTACGGATCGCTGTCTGTACCTGTATGGAAGACATATGAGAGAAATGATTTTTGGAGTAATAGAACCCAAAACAATGATTATTTGTTTTTAGCTTCACGCTGTATCCCGCACACAGCAGGGTAGGCAGAGGGAACCTAGTGTTAAGACACTTCGTTCCCTACTTTCCGCCGAATTCGGAGGCATTGCGTGTTAAGTGGCGGAACTTAACGCCGCGCTTTACCTCGGCACCAGAGCGAAGAAAAGGGAAATATTAAATATTTCCACTCCTCAAGTGGGAATCGAACCCACAACCTGTCATTTACAGGCTTGTGCCACTGGGGCACGACTGGCCCATGACAATGATTTTTAATTTTCTTGTAGGTACGTGCTAATCACAGAACGGGCTTCACCGATTTAAATGCAGTTGACTTTTGTATTTTGGTTTCCTTTCGTAACATCTAGTATTATTTCAATAGTTTCATAAAATTACTAGTCTCTAGTTGTTATATAAATTTGTTTATTTTTATGTTTGTAGGTTTAATTACAACACAGGTTACATATAGGTACCTACTGTTAGGCATAATTTAATTGCAATTAACAATTAATTATTACTTTGTGCGATGCATAACAAAATAATTCATTGTTAATTATAGTGTCAGCATTAAGAATTAATTTTGAAATCCATGTCTAAAAGCAAAATAGCGGAAGGAATTATAAAAGCTAATTTATTCTTGACTTGTGCTATTTTTAATAGACTACTTATATATCTTTATCTAGATCTTTTACGAGGTGTCTATTATTTTTTCAGAAATCAGTCATCACCACGCGCCGTCTACATATGGGTGGAAAATAAAGATGACAGTGTGTGCTGTGTTATCACTAAGTAATATTTTGCTTTTCAGCAAAATAAAAGATCTACATAAACATAAAAATATTAAAGAATTAAGTCATAGTTATTTTAGCAAGTATCCAGAAAAAAATATTTATGTAAGAGTTTATATGAATTAACATAAATCGGTATAATCCATGTCCAGGTAATTCTAGGGTAAATACAATGACGAGGCCATCGTAGCGCAGTGTCATATGGTCACAATGGCTGTGGGTTCGGTTCCCACTCCGGGGAATGATTTTATCTAAATTATTTTTATCTCTCTGCTCTAGTAAAAAGACAAAACCGGGTGCTGAGTTTCAACACTTAACACGCGTTGTCTCGGATTCACGTAGAAAGTGGAGAGCGGAGTGTCTTATCCTTTCCTCCCACCCTAATACGAGGGAAAGATTTTTTTTTTAAATAATTATGCGTCATTTTATTTCTCAAAAAAATAGAAACACTGTTAACAAATAAAACGTTTTTAACTTCTGCATATAAGATAATGTAAAACTCAAAATCACGTACCTACCTATCTTTGCAATTATACTTATCTACAGATAAATAATTAATGATTTTCATCCTTACTTAGATATTTGCTTTCATACCCTGTGTATACCTTAGGTATTTATACAAGACAATCTTATAACCCACTTCTTGCTGAAGGTTTTACTTGAAAATTTGCACGGGAGTCCGGATCCGATGGCAATATCATATTTTTATAGTTCACTAGCGGCCCGCTCGCGGCTTCGCCGCGTGTTCTACCTGGCTGTTTCGGTATATTGCAACCCTCGGTGGTGGATTGTTGAATAATAAAGTAGCCTATGTTTAACCTTGGATTACCAACTATATATATATATTCCAAAATTCATTACAATCGGTCAAGCAGTGTAGATTTTTCATATAAACTTTCATCCCCTATTTCTACCCTTTAGAGGTGGATTTTTAAAAACTAAGTAGCCTATGTTAGACCCAGTCATTTTTACTACTTTCATTCTAAATTTCATCTAAATCGGACGAGTAGATTAGCCGTGAAAGCAGTGACAGACAAACACACAGACATTCGCATTTATAATATAAGTATGAATAAAAATGAACTTGATATCCTTGCAGAGTGATAATAAAATAATTAAACAATATTTTTATAGCTTAAAATCTATTTATGTACGAAAAACTGTGGGAATCTACTTAGTCCGCTCTTCTGCTTAATGTACCGTAATTAATAAGTGTCGACGCCAAGTGCTGCCTCTCTCATCTTCAACAATAAGATGTAGGTATCTGTATTTATGGTGCGCCTGTTTAGCTTCGCAGATATGGACGTCATTGAATCAGAGCAACCAGAGCCGTACTATGGAGCGAGAATTAGTAATTTAATAATATTTCGGGCTTATGTCTTACGAAAATATGTATTAGGGTCCGTTAAGGTGAAATTATTGTTAAGAATTAAAGTTGCATCAAATTATTAATTAATTCTATGCAAAAAATGTCACTGCAATAAAATGTTTTGTGTTAGGTTCGCCTTAATACAACCCTGCTGTGTCCACTGCGCATGTCGCGGGCGTATCGACAGGAGCCTCGCTTTTCTCTCCAGTCGGCCCCCGTATACGGCACTTGTCCTCCGAGAGTGCTCGTCACATCGTCGCCAGTACTGCTAATAAATAGTTATAAAATTTTATTGCCCTTATTGTAATTCCGGTAATATGTTATTTACTTCGCTAACCGCGGTTTTCGCGGTTTTGATCCTGACCAACGCGGAGCCCACTCCGAATACAAAAGGTAAGGCAGTTAGGGGATATTTGTTAAGGCTTACCGCTCGATGTGATGTTTGTATTGTTTTGATGCGCCTTATCGATCCGGGAGGGCCGGGTCGTTCTATATTTAGCAACAGGTGGACCCAGTGCGCCGGCCTTTATGCGTAGTTCTTTCAAATTTAAATGACCTGACCTTTTGATTAGTGAAAATAGATTTTGAATAGATATATCTATTACATCATGAATAATTTAGCCAGCGAGGAAATGTTAAAATAGCTTTGATTTAAAGCGATTTTTCTATTAAACACTTCTGCTTTGCAACGTCCCACGTCCTATTAATTCATTGATCAGACAGTATACCGTTTTATATCTTTTATCTAGGTATGTCGGATTGTAGAATTGAATGAGAAAATTTGATTAGCATAATTCGAATGTCTTTTTTTAATTGCTGTTTCCGTTCATAGCATTAATATTGTAATATCAATATTTTCTAGGTACAAACTTATAGTTCGCAAAAAATTTGAATTTAGATAATATTCCTTATTAATATTTTCAACTATTATAATATGGATTATTTTTAAATAAAACACTATGCTGACTCAAATATACAAATATATAATAAGTATTAACACATTCAAAAGAATATAACAAAAGAAATAAATTTTAGATGGCGGCCCCATAGCGGAGCTCCCTGAAAATTGGGACCAGACTAAAGATGACACGCAGTCTTTATTTTTGAATAAGAGCGACAAGAATGATCTAGAACCTTATCCACTCGCTCTTAGTGAAGAAGGTATTAAAATAAAATACAAGAATATTTTAAATTACAGTGATTATTTTATATACTGACATTTATTTATTATTTAATATTTAATTAAAAGATTTTTAATATTACGTATTGGTTCTTATTATTATATGGTAAATATAGTAAACAATCATTTCTTATAGGCAATTCAGAAGGATTTGAACATAATGGCGAATTAGATAATCTTATCATGCGACCTGAGTTATATGGTGAGCCACCAGCGATGGAGGGCTTAGCAGCTGGCTATGAATCAAGACGGCGTAAACGTGGCAGTGGCAAAGTGGGAGGAGCGGGCGCGGCTACGAAAGTTGCAACTAAATCTGGATCAGGAAAGAAAAATCTTAAGTAAGTAGCCAAAAAAATATAATTAGGTGGAATACTAACAAAAAACATAGTCATCAAAGTCTTATACTCCTTTTCACAGAGCCAATGACGCACCAATGCCCATTGACTCCGTAGCTCAAGAACATGATAACAATCGCCGAAAACGTGGTAGCAGCACTAAGGTGAGTGGGGCAGCTGCGTCGGCTAAACAAGCAACAAAGAATTCTGGTGGAAACAAGAAGAATTTCAGGTAATAATGAAATAAAATTGATCATACATCGTCTTTTTTTATAAAAAGAAAATTATTATACAAATGAATATTATTTTATACAGACCAATTTCTGAACGCCGCAAGAGAGATTCGGGTTTAAGCGCTGCTGACGTCAGGGCTCTGCTCAATTTTTGGGAAGCACAGGAGCGTAGGAAGCAAGAGTGGAACGCAAACCAAAGGGCAGATTATTTCAGCCGCGTTAACACGCTGGATGAAGAACCTGAAGACGACAACGAAGTATGGTATAACGAACCCGTGTTACTAGAGCCGCGCGAGAGAGACTACCCTCACCACTCCTACTTCTCCGAACAAAATCGTATACCAATTGCTTTGAACGACATATACCCCGACCCAAATGAATTACTCCAGAGGTATGAAGAAGCTCGCCGTAAACGCATGTACGTGAATAAAATGAAGAGATTTATGGTCACCCGGAAACGATCAGATGGTCACCAGAACAATTATAGGACCCGTGATGATCTTTACACACTAGCAGAACTCCTGCGTTCTGGACCCCGTGTCCAAGAACAGGATATTCCTCTATACCGCCGACTGATACTTTAAATACTTCCTTCAAATCTCAATGTCCATTTAATCATTATGTAGGACACATTTTAGGTATTAAATAAAAGTTCGTTAATTTTTAATTTGGCTGAATACGCGCACACCCCTTGTCTGTTTGATGGGAGAAAAAAATAAAATTTCCAAGAGCGAGATACTGTATAGCATTTATTTCGCATACCTTAGGATATAGAAAACTAATAGTTTTAGTAAACATATAGTATAATAAATATTCTATGTAACATGGCCTAATAAAATACAAATACTTATTCAAAACGTCATTTTAAAACTTTAAAATTGGCTCTCTCGTAACAAATTTGTATTTCTACTACCTCTGTTAATTGCATATCTGTATTATTTTTCGTCTTCACGAAATATCTATTTCAATATATGTTATTTTGTTTGTTTTTAAATATATTTCTACAAAATTACAACTAATATTGAAGTCAAACTTCAGATTTTATTCTGCAAAACGCCTAGAATTAGATTTATGTGTAAATGGTATAAACTTGATGTATTAAATTAGCATTATCTTACAAATGTTGTTTGAATTACGCCCTTAACTTATATTTATGATATAATATTTATATGAATGCTAAAGATAATAAATGTTTATCGTAGTAAAATTACTAGCTATCAAGTATTGATTTTATTACTACTTGAAAGTCTATTTCCACGTTGGTAACAGTCATGAGTATTATCTAGGTACTCTTAGTCATGCTATGAGTATAAAAATACTACTAGCATTACCTCACAATTAGGTACGTACCGTGAGCAATTCAGTTAATTTTAGGAATAAGAAATTGAGAAATCAAGTAAAAAATCAAATAAATCAATCCTTAATATTATAAATACGATAGTAACTCTATCTGTATGTTTCTCAATCAAGCCTAATGTGCCTACTAAACTGATTTAAGTGAAATTTGCACTAAATATCAGAGGGAAGAGGAGAGGTTAGGAGAGGAGAGAGTGTAGAGACTGAGAATAGATTATAACTCGAAAAGCGAACTGTAAGGGGTTGAAATACCGAAATACCGTAAGCCTGCATGGAAATTATGTCCTTTTTAAAGTTAGAAGCTAGAAATTAATTTTGAAGACTCTTTATTAGGTGTATAAATAAATACGACATTCGAAATTTGTAGAAGGCATTATATTTGTGTCATTGCGGGTCGCTAGTCCATACTTATATTATAAATGCGAATGTCTGTGTGTTTGTCTGTCACGCTTTCACGGCTATTCTACTGGTCCGATTTGGATGAAATTTAGAATGAAAGTAGTAAAAATGACTGGGTCTAATATAGGCTACTTAGAAAGAGATTAAAAATAAAGTAGCTAGTCGCTAGTAAAAATAAAAAAACAATAAATTTAAATTTATCGTACCTTATTTCAACATTTCTAAAATTCATTAATATTAATAAGTGCTTAGGCTACAGTCTACAATATAAGTAGGTATATTGTACACTTGATATTGTATAAAAAGAAATTTGTTAAATAATGCTGTTGTATTGAAGCCAGATGTGTGTGAGCATGCAACGGATAAACCCAACCACTACATCAGGTTTGATAAGTCTCAAATCCTCGCCAGGGAAAACAGATATACACCTAGAATGATCTGCGAGACTATTAAAATATAGAAACATCCTTATTTCAATAGAGATGACGATTGGATACTTTCTACCACCTGGGCCGTAATTCTAAAATTTTTAAAGTCTCAAAATCACCACACCAGAGGGCATGATCCCTTCAGCTTATTTTGCTAGAATCCAGGGCAGTACGCGAGGCAACTAACAAATCGTTGGCGGTAGTTTAATATAATAATGTATCAACTGACAAACGAATGCCATGTCAGTCTACCTGTGACCACGAACTACTAACTTCGAAACGTCGAGTTTTCTAAACATGTATTTTCGAATACCAAAAATATACGCGATTAATCCGGTTAAAAACAATGTCATTTCAAAATTGTTAAATAATTTTGACTAAAAATATTTTATATTTTTGTATGGTACATACAGCATTAATCAATTGAAATAAGTGACGTAAATTTAAAACATGAAAATTTTCTTATACTTTTAAACATTTTTAAAGTGCAATTCTACACTTAGGAAAATTGTAATTTTCTTTTATATGAAAATTTTAAATTAATACACACGTAACGACATTAGTTAATAATATAAATAAAATATATAAAATTCTGCTTAATGATAGTTACGAGGTATGTGTACGTACGCCAACTGGGCGAAGAGTGGCAGAATCTACCGTCGCGCTTTGTCGTCATATATGAATTAAAATATAAACATCTCCTCAAGCAAAGATCAAATCCACAATCGTCGAGTTTATAGTCAATTCGCTGCGTTGGTGTATAGTAGGTATCATAGATTTGATTATTATCTACATTAGTAAGTATAATGCACGATATTAACCTTTTATCTTATCGAACAGTTAATGCAAATCATCGAAAGCATATTAAGAAAATGTCTAGTTTTATCGTTGTAATGTTTTATAACATTCTTCTGAATAAAAATGTTATCCAGGAAACATATATCTATCGTGAAAGAGTTTTCATATATACGATAAATTAATACTTATTTTTTTTGATCTATACATACATACCTACTTACAATAAAAATGAGACCATTATGGTGCACTGGGACAGCTGAACTTAATCGATTTAAATGCAGTTTGGACTATTGTATTTTGATGAACTTCTCTAAACAACATTGTAACATTTATGGAACAATTATTTTATAGCATTCATTAATAAAAATGTCAGTAAAGTAGTAGTAAAGTTATTGAAATTGTTTCATTGGCGGCTGAAGAAACGAAATAGTTATAGTCGTGTAAGCCGCGAGCTAGTCGCTAGTTTATTTAATATTGCTATATTGTGCTCACCTGACATTCATCGTCGTCCTTCCCATGTCACCTATGACACTCTACAGCTTAATATTCTCTAACAATTGTTAATGAGCGCTGGGTAGTGCAATCTCCAAATTCTAGTCAGTACCTTCCATTTTGTACTGACGAGATACTGAGAATTAAATGCCTTTCCGTAATTTTTAAAACGAAAAAGCAGCAATCAGCAAGAGATCCAATGTCTATATCCTCATACAAATGAAGCTAATTCATACTCTGTCGCTTTTAATGTTACAATTTGAGCAAACGTTTTTCTCGTTTGTTTTATACAACACCTCCTTGGATAAAATATTCAAAAAATAAGCAGACATTAATTGTCAATGTCAATATGAATGGTAATAGTAGAATAGTAGAACAGCAGTATTATCCTAGTAAGATAAACTCTAGATTAGAAATAATATTATGAAAGAAGAAAGTGATACTAATTTAAGCAGAACCGTAGAAAATATATCACTTCAAGAATCAGCAGGGACAAGTAACAAATTTCAAAACACTGAAGATGGCCCACTTTCATCGGAATCGGCGTATGAGTTTATTTTGTGGTTATTTAGCTACTATAAAATGTTTCTAATACGTTTATGGAAAGATTTATATAAGTCAATAATAAGTTATTTCGTAAAAGAAACGTCGGTACCTGACCATATTTTAAGTTTAATGAATGCTCACAAACAGTTGCAAACTGAACGTGAATCTGCTTCATTTAGCAATTACACTTTAATTAAACATGGGGAAAGAAATTTGGGTGAACAGTTATCTAAAAATACAAACAAAACGGGAGAACCATATACTGTAAAGTTTTAATAATTTTGATAACAGTGAACAAAATTTTAAGCTTAAATTTTTTGCAGTTTAGATGATATCAATTTGCAATCGTCTAGTGGCAAAAGCTTTAGAAAATCACAAAAAATAGATACGGAGCAAATGTTAATTAATCGTGGAATCGAATTGCGTTAGTACTGCTAGCTCCAAAGAAATTTTAATAAATAAAAGTGAATTAAATAATAAACATTTTGGCGGAACAAGTGCAAGAAATATTGGAATAAATACTCCTCTGGATATGTCTTATTTTTGCAATGATCACGTAAAATTAAAGGATTTCCCTATTAATCATCGTGACGGCGAATTAATAGAAGAATTACAAGTGATTGATATAAATTTGCAAAGTGACAATAACATCAATGTTGAGCGTCGAGACGAAGACGATGAATCAGAATCCATCGTTATTTCTTACCTCAAGAACAAAAATGCTCTTTTAGACACAGAAAAAATATTATCAGTAGCAAGAAAAAAGTCGTCAATACTTGAAAATGTACCAAAAATGGAGTCTATACCGGAGAACGAGCCATTCTCTTCATTTTCCAGTCCAACAAAAAGCAAACAATCAATGCGTGACGAGTGAACTAAATACCCAATTACTAAAGTCTACTACCATTTTCTTAATAGTTCTTGTATACTTATAAGTTGTTATTGATACATATCGAGTATTAAAGAGCTTTACTTGAAGTGGTTTTCATTTTACTTGCTTCTTATAATATTCCAAACGATGATAATTCAATAAATCATTGTTGGAGTAAGGCAAAGTATTTTATCAATTCCAAAATCAAATATCACAAGTTTCTCGGAACTCTATTTTTCCTTTATGCAATATTTAGTAGTCACGACTACGAGTTTTAAGAATAGAGAAAGACAAATACATGTTACGCAACCATTCCGACATATCCAAGTGTACCATAGCAGTGCCTTTTTTGCCAGCTTCTATTACTACAATATACTTACATGTTATTTCGTTACGCTGCACTTGGTAATATTAACTTTTTATTACATACAGAGCCGTCAGAAAACTCATTGGACTTTAACATTCCTTCTTACTCTGGTTCCATTCCTCGATCGCTTTACACGGGCTCCTCTATATCAAACATCTCTAGTGAACATTTACACTCGACTTTAAGAGAAGCAATAGAATTTCTGCATCAAGATAAAGAGTTTCTCGTAGCAGCCGAACTGGGAAATATTAGATTACTTGAAATTTACATTAGGTAAACAAGAATGACTTATATGTATTGTATAATAAATTTATATGACAAATATTCTCTCGCTGCTTTTTAAATACTATGTAGAAGTGTGATTTTGAGTAAAGAGTGACATTTTAACAATCATCTTGTTGGACAGATGGTAGATGGCCCATGTATCACTGTATATGTATCATTGTATATGGCCTATGTATGACTGAAAATTATCCAAACCCTTAGTTAAGTAGTTTCTGTCAATGAAAAGACTATGATGCTAATTGAATAGTTAAAATACTTAAATTCTACAAACAAAATTTTAGACGAGGCACAAATATACAACAAGTTGATCATCTCGGCCGAAATGCACTCCACCTAGCCGTTTGTACTGGAAATATTCGAGCAATTAAATTACTTTTGGATTGTGGAGTCGACCCAAACGTAAAAGATAAAGTTGGGATGACACCACTATCACTTTCCTTAATGAGAAGGTAATTCTTAATAAGCTTATAAATTCTTGTAGTATTTTTTCTTAAGAGAAGATTTCACAAGATTAGCAAAATAAAGTCATAAGAAGTAGAATGTCTACATCATGAATAAGAAATGAGTATTAATCATTAATAAGAGATCAATCTGTTAAAATTCAAGTAGGTTTAAAATATGTTCATCTTAACGGGAGGCCTGCTTGCAACGGTGCCTGTAGCTTGGTAAAGGCAGATGAGCCTAAATTACGTGATCATGTATAGCTAAGTGCACCTCAGTGCACAAGCAATTCAGTGTCGAACGTAAATATGAGTGGTAAATGATAATGAAGCACACCGGAGTGCAAGTATATATGATAATACACATATTATTTATATTATTACTTTTTTAACTTTTCCTTTTGCATAACAGGCCTTCTTTATTGATTGCAAACCTACTATTTGATCACGGAGCTGCTATATTACCCCGGACAAATTCTTTGGATAGTGGATTATTTATTCGTTAGTTTTATTTTATTTTGTTGTTTTTTTTTAGCTTCACGCTGTATCCCGCACTTAGCAGGGTAGGCAGAGGGAACCTAGTGTTAAGACACTCCGTTCCCCACTTTCCACCGAATTCGGAGGTTTGCGTGTTAAGTGGCGGAACTTAACGCCGCGCTTTACCTCGACACCAGAGCGAAGAAAATGGAAATATAATTTCCACCCCTCGAGTGGGAATCGAACCCACAACCAGTCGTTTACAGTCACACGCTTGTGCCACTGGGCCACGACTGGCCACAATTATTTTATTTTGTTGTTTTTTACAATAAAACTTTTTTACGTGGAATTGACTTGGAGAGTAAACTGGTGAACGCGTGACGGGAGCATTATGAAAAGTGTGATCGGGCGAGGCGAGCAAAAGTTGAGAGGAAGATATAAATTAGTGAAAATAGAAAGAGGGCTCCGCGTTTCATATATGGGCAAGAGAGTGAGGTGCAAGCACACATTGGCTTTCTCTCTTGGTCTGAAAGTATTTTATTTCTAATGTAGTCTGCATGTGGGGTGAACTCGAGTGAAAGTTAGAAAATTGAAATATTTTATTTATTTATTTTTTAGAATTTGTCATGATGTGTACGCCAACTATCGAAGAAGAAAATATTCTAAAACTACTTGTGGCAAAAGGAGCAGTTATAAACGATCCTAATGCACCTGGGAAACGGCAAGCACTGCACTTTGCAGCAATGAGTAATAACCTCAGACTAATTCGTCTACTTGTAAGTCTTGGCGCTGATATGAACATGAAAAATCACAGGAATGAAACTCCAAAAGAAACAGCCGAGACTTTTAAATGCAAAGAAGCTTACAACCTTCTTTGTGAATTAGAAGAAATGCGAGAAAACATAACGTCTGTTAGTTCTAATGTAATTAAGAACCAACTTAATATAGATTAGTAAAATATATTTTACTTATAATTAGTTGCATACTTACTTGTATATTTACTACCCACCATGTTAATCCTATTAAAATATTCCAGATATAGACGTATAAATTAAGTACAAATCCGGAAAGACAACAATAAACTAGAAAGTTGTATATGTATAGAATGTTTCTTATAGGCGTTTTTAATTCTTTTAGCTTTTTGATTTTTCATTTTCGTCTTAAATTTTTGTCTCGTATAATCATTTTTTTTATTTATAATAAAATTGTGGCATGTCCGTCAATGGTCGTTTTGAATTCATATTGTTCTTGATTAAATGAAAGTAAATATTTGCTAGCAACACTAGATGTGACATTTATTCTTCAGTTTCAAAGATGGCGGCCTTGTCGCAGTTGCTATTCTTTGCTAAACAATAACCAGAAAATTGATATAACCACCTATTTTTATCACTATTCGTAGAATTTGGTGCTAAATATATAATTAATAATAGTTATTTATTAAGTTAATTATTTTGATAATGTGATATTAAGTGAACCCATGGCTTCCAATGTGCAAGATTCGCCTGTATTTCAGCAGCCGTTCGTTGAGGAGATAGACTATAATGAAATTCAGGAATTAACGGTATTTAAATTACTATAAATACGTATACTAGTTTAAAATATTGTAATTCTTTGAAAATATGTTATTTGTGAACAGGTCGTCGGAAAAGGAGCGTTTGGTGTGGTGTGGAAAGGCTTATGGCGGAATAAATTCGTAGCGATAAAACATATTAATTCGGAGGCTGAGAGGCGTGAATTTGCTATCGAAGTCAGACAGTTATCGCGTGTTTGCCATCCTAATATCGTCAGATTATATGGAGCATGTACACAAGGCGCCCAAGTTTGTCTTGTTATGGAATATGCTGAAGGAGGCTCATTATACAACGTCCTGCATAATCGCCCTAAGCCCAAATACACTGCTGCTCATGCTATGAGCTGGGCTAGACAATGTGCCGAGGTATGATACTATCAATTGATGTAATCCTTAAATAATTATGTGAAAGTAAACACAAATTTGTTATTGTTTATTCCTTAAGTCTGAATTTATAAGTAGATTAGTATAGTTATATCTTTACTTTCATTATCAAATATAAATTTTATCAGTTCCTTAATATTACTTATGCTTCTTGAATTAATTTTTCAGGGTGTAGCTTATCTTCATGCAATGAAACCAAAGCCTCTTATACATAGAGACTTGAAACCTCCAAACTTATTACTTGTAGCTGGTGGACAAAAATTAAAAATATGTGATTTTGGTACAGCAGCTGATAAAGCAACATATATGACTAATAACAAAGGAAGCGCTGCATGGATGGCACCAGAGGTAAAAACAATAACATTTAATACTAAATATCTATACTAATAAACATCATTGGCAGTTTAGAGATTGTTATGATGATGATTTAATTTGTACAATCTTTGAGTAAAGTAAGTGTTTTATTTTTCTGTAAACACTAGGTCACCTAGTTCATGTCATATGATTTTCATTAAACTCTATGTTGACAATTTATTTAAAATGAATTATATGTAATAATAAATTTTAAATATAACACTGTTTACGCTAAGACAATGCTAAATATTGTGCATAAATTATATAATTCATGATTGGTTAAGCCAAGATTTGAATTACTAGATTTGAGATCTGTGATTGTCTTTTGACACTTAGAATGAAATAGATGGAAAAAAGTAAAAATTAAGCATTATTTTATCAAGATTTAAAAAAAAATCCTATAGATATAAGCAAGATGCTTAAATCTATAGGAAGTGTGACTGCCAATACTGTAAATTGTTATTACATTAGTAAAATACATCATAATAATTGAAAATGTGTATTCCTTTTATATTGTTTTTCCATTCACTTGGTAGATATTTTAAACAAATTTTAAAATATTTATGTAAATTACACATTTAAAAAAGTGTTTTATAACATCTGGCTTAGTATTCAAGTGTGAATTGGAAATGGAGTAATTAATAATTTTAATTACTTTGAATGGAAATCTTCAAAACATGTATAATGAAAAACATGCTCTGTTGAATTAAAAACATAATTTTTAACACATAATCCTGCATTATGCTCAGCCTTTAGCACACAAATTTCTGTCTTAAGGTGGAACATCAAACAGAAGTCACTTGCACTAAAGTCCAATATGTATGAAAATAAAAACATTAAAAGTACTTTTATACAATGTTTTAACATTTCCAGGTTTTCGAAGGCTCTTCATATACAGAAAAATGTGATGTATTCTCATGGGGTATTATATTGTGGGAAGTACTTTCAAGGAGGAAACCATTTGAGGAAGGGGGATCTGCATTTAGAATTATGTGGGCAGTACATATAGGTAACAACTGTTATTTTTTAATGACTACATTGTGAAAATAAGCTGAAACTTTATAAGTTTTTCATATTCATAGATTTTGAGATAAATATAAGATTTTTTAAAGTTTTTTTATGAGCAAATTACTTTTATCTTGAAACAATTGTCACATAAAAGTAGAACCCAGAAGAAAGAAAACTTGAATACTATATGTGTCTAATAGTTCTTAATATTTATGTCTATATAAATTTAAAGGCTATTTACCACTGCATATCATTTTTAACATCCTCCATTAAGATTAGTACAGTAGAAAATCGATTAATCTGATTAATTGTTGTTGTTAACTATCGCATCATCAAACATCTATAATCAGAATGTATGAAGAAAAGCGGGTTTTGTGCATATACAGTAGGAACATAATGTTTTATGTTTATTAAAAACATAAATGCATATTGATGAAAATCAATGTACAAAATTACTAAGAAATTATTAAGGGGCACATTTTCTTTCTTAGATTGCCTACATATATGTATGTACTAAAATACTGCAGCCATTATCATATTTTATGTACAATATGTATATGGAAATTTTCATTTGGTAATCATGAATTAAAATAATAACTTTATTTTGGTTTATAATATTTAGCAATTGTCATTAGTCAATCTTTTTCTTTGTCGTCACACAAATTCTTTTCAGCTGTAGTAAACTCACATAAATAATATAATGCCAGTTTCAAGGTATTCATGTTTGCATAAATTGGACTTGTAGTTATTACTAGTCTGGATAAATGTGAATGTGTATAACTGTGAGCCGAATAATTGAGTTTCTACTGTTATCTATTTGTAAACAACAGAACATCCTGTACAACAAATGTGAACAGCTGTAAATTTCTTCAAATTCTATTTCATCCTATAGTTCTATTGTCTTTATTACTAGTAAGTTAGGCTTATTTCATCATCGTTTTTACAATTTTGGATATTGCACTACTCAATTCAACATTTGAGGCCAGTTGTGGCGCGGTGGCACAAGCGTTGTGACTGTAAACAACTGGTTGTTGGTTTGATTCCCACTCGAGGAGTGGAAATGTTTAATATTTCCATTATCTTCGCTCTGGTGTCGATGCAAAGCGCGGCATTAAGTTCCTCCACTTAACACGCAATGCCTCCGAATTAGGCGGAAAGTGGGGAACGGAGTGTCTTAACACTAGGTTCCCTTTGCCTACCCTGCTGTGTGCAGGATACAGCGTAAAGCAAAAAAATCCAACATTTTGAATTCTGATGGAAAATATAGAACAAAGTGTTTACACACTAAATTCTCTCTACCTACATATCATTATATTCCTCTTCTAAATGGATGTTTTGTAATAGATTACATAATCAATAATCATACAACACATCACTTCTCTGGAATTATTTATTTTTTATTATTTGTTACATGTCTGTTGTCTGATTCACTATCTTGACTCATTTGCATCTGTATAAGGAAATGTAAACTAATGCCTAAAACTTATAAGTTATAGTCACATATTAATTACTCATTTTGTGTTTAGTGCTTCTGTTATGAAGAAGTCATTTCTGTGGCAGGTGTAAATAGAAGCTTATTGTTGTTTTTAAATATAAGTGTGCAATAAATAGTAATTAAATTGCCTTTCAAGTTATTAATGTTTAATATTTGGTAAGAATTTATGTAATACTAGTTTGGAATATTGTGTTATTTTATATAAAGATGTTAAAATATTTAAATAAAATAATGTACCAATAACTTTTCTACTCCTAACAAATGAATGGTGGATACAAAAAAGGAAAAAAGTTTAATCTTCACGCCTTTTTCGCATAACAGGGTAGGCAGCGAGAACCTGTTATTTTTTAATCGTAAAGAAATACGTTACGGATACCCGCTCGACTCGGACGAGTTATATTGGCGATATAACTCGTTGGTCAATAGTTAATTGCAATTAATAATTAAATATTAAAAATTAGTTATTTTTCGTGGAGAAATCACATAAAAATTACAATCAGCGGGAAATTAAGTAGTTGTTTATTTTTAAATTACACTAAGCAATTAATTAATTATTAACTGTGATATTTGCACATGCAAACGATCAATTGTTAATATTTAAATTATTATTTGTTGTTAAAATGTTGTCCAACACCGTATGTCGGACTCCGAACTGGCTCCACTTTTCGCCAAGCCATTCAGCCGTGTTAAATGGCGGAATTCAACGGAGCGTTTGTCAGACCGGAGACGTAAAAGTAAATTTAATATAAGAATTTTCCCGAGTTTCCATCGAGCCTAGGATAGATCACGATAGTCATACGCCCAATGTCAATAATCGATCCTAATCCATAAACGGCAACCGTAGATTGATCTAGTAATCAATTTTTGCTCAATCATCAATAAATCACCGTTTTTGTGAGTATAGAAAAGGTTGAATATGAAGAACTGTTCCTTCGATTGGTTGTTAGCAATAACCAAATGAAAGATTGCTAGATCAATGTAACTTTGTAGTTTCTGGATTACTATCGATTATTGATACCCTTTCCCATTGCGTCATGATGTCTTCATAACAAGCAAAATTTAAAAGTAATTTATAATTATTTATTTTAAAAAATCATTCCAATATCCATTTCAGGTCAGCGGCCAAATTTAATAGAAGGATGTCCAGAGCCAATAGAAGAGCTAATGACTCAATGTTGGCATAAAATACCAGCAGAGAGACCCAGCATGGCTAAGGTAAGCTGTTTTTGTAATCTACATATAACTTTATGTAAATGTTATTTTAATATATTTTTTGCTTATATGTTTTTATTTATTTTTAAATAATAATATATTTGTATGTGTGTCTTGTTGAGGACGTGGCGTAGTTTGAAATCGTTTTATTGTGACTGCGATGATTACGAGTTCGATTCCTATTCGGGAGAATGTTTATATGTTATTTTTCGTTTCTGGTATCTAAGAAAAATTCACGGTCGTAAATTCCGCCACTTAAACTTTTTCCGCAACATCAGATTTCAGGCGGAAAGTGGAGGGCGGAAGAGAAGTGTTCAGAGTCACCTCTCTGTCAGCCCTATTATGAGACAAGCCTGAAGCAGCTTTTTTGTTGATTTTTGCTCGTTAGAGAGAACTTGTGTACATTACCAGAGAGAAAAAATGAATATTTAAATAATCATTCCTTTGATTGTAAACTGAATTTACAATTATTACCTTTACAGTAGGATTTTTTATGCACATTTAATTATCTCCTAATTTAATATTAAGTTTTAAAATGTTAAATACTGTATTGGGATATATTTTTGTTACGATTCTGATATAAGCATAGGAGATAATAGAGATAATACCCGCCTTAGCACCAAGAATATAGACTTATTTGTACAATAAATAACGTTTCGTTTGTTTTATTTACCAGGTAGTGGAAATAATGAGTGCACTGTGCGAGTTCTTTCCTGGTGCTGACACGCCCATCAATTACGATGACCTAGAGATTGATGATTCAGAGAATTTAGACGAAGACTACGGCCCATACACACAAGATAGCTTCGAAACAGAGAGTATCGTACAGACACACAACCCCATACATTATCCGCACGAAACAGCTTCAAATCCTGTGGTATACAGAAACCCTGAGACTATATCTAACCTATCTCCCAGGCCTAGAAGTTTTGTTGAGGCTCAAGTCAGTAAATTACAAAACCTTATGGCCGAAAGCCATCCAAAAACACAAGCTATGGACGCGGATTTACACAGATCTGTTAAAATACCTCAGCAGTTCAAAAGAGATTTAGAACCGGGCAGGTCGAACTTGACTCCCAATCATATGAGTGAAGCAAGCACTCCAGATACACTACATGTATTAAGAAGTCCAGCCATTTTTAGTGAAAGTTCCTCCCCAAGAGGAATTTCTCCTCTAGCTAATTATAATATTGGTAATATGAACCCACGGCACATAGATATTGAACAATATTGGAATAGAGAGAATAATAAATCGCCAAGAACTGCTTCTCTAAGTACAACAAATTCAACTAGAAAAGAGGATTTCAATCAGAATTATTGTGATAGATTAAGTGCGGGGAACAGTCCAATGATACCAATAAAGGAGTATAATGGTAACAGTCAAGTGGTTGCACCTGTAGATTCAAGATTTACAACACCTTTGCAAATTGAAGTTGATCCTGTAAGTTGTATATTATTTAGACTTTTTATTTAATTTTAATAAATTTTTAGATCTCTAAAATGTGTTTGTAAAATAAGCTATATCTACATACAATGGAAATTTAAATATTCCTTAATAGTTTGGTAGAATCATTGCTTTTCGTTGTTCATTTTTGCAATACTACACAGCAATAAATAAATAAGTTAATTACTTGTAGAGTGTTGAGCTACAAATATAATATTAGGAATAATTTCAAACTACTATACATTATATTTTATTTGTACAATCTTATGAAGTATTTCATGTCTACATCAATAATTTCAGGAAAAGCAGTTACTTTTATATTTGTCGATAACAAGCAGTAAATTTCCAGTACATAAAAGCTTTAACATTTCCAGAACGTGTGGGAGTTTAAGGATTTGCGAGATTCACTCAATTTTGATGACTACATGGACATGAGGAGCGCCGACTTTCATATACCTGTTGGTGAGTAATGCATGCATATATCTATATAGTACGATAGTATGTTTTTTTGGTATAGATTTTTATTAAATGCAGTGTCATCAAGGTTTTAATAGCGATAATTAAGATTGGTTGTGGATTCGATTCCCACTTGGTGGTACGATCAAGATTTAGCTATTTTCATTTCACATCATGATTATGTTTTAGTTATTTGTGCACTATTGAAGAAGAAAATGCAGATTGTTGAGTTCAGCCACTTAACGCACAATGTTCCGCTTACGAGGGAAAATTTAGAAGTCGTGTCTTATGACTAGGTTCTCTTTGCCTATATATAATTTAAGCAGAAATGATGTTGAATGATTTTTGTATAATGTTTTGAACTAAGGTAACAATGACACTGATATTATTTGATAGAATATGCGCGCCTACAAATTATTTATACATAGTACATGTTTCTTCTCACTCGTTCAATTTTGTGACTATGAAACAGCCATTTTGAATCAATGATTCATTTTTAAAAAAAAATATATACATCTGCCAGCATACATAAGTCTAGCATGGTCCAAATTAAGACAAAGTGTATCGTTGGACTACCGTTATCCAGCACGCAATGTATCGCGTATAATAAATCGGTCTAGAGCAGGGATGACCAACCTTTTTGAGCAACGCTTATCTAAATTTTGATATCTTTTGGCGGTCCAAAATCACATTAAATATTAAATTATACAAAAGCTTTATAAACTCTAAATTTTATGTTATTCTGTTGTATAAACTTTATTATTGTGGAGATTTATTTAAATCCGTTCTGTAGGGTCGAGGTTTGGTTGATCTAGGTTTTAATATAACCTCATATCTAGCAATTGAGGGAAACTGTAAGGCCATCGTGGTGCAATGACAGTACTTGTAATAATAATTGGTTGTGCGTTCGATTTCCACTCAGGAGAATGATTATAATTTAATTAAATTAAATTATTTGCTCTTGTGAGAAACACGAAGCGCAGTATGGGGGTTCAGCATTTAACACGGTCCTCTTGAATTCGAGCGAAACGTCAAGAACGGAGTGTCTTAACACCAGGTTCCTCTCTCGTAAAAAGTGTGAAGCTAATTTCTTTATAAACACTTTGAAATCAGAAAATAAGTGGCTTAATTTCCAAGAAATACAAACCTGGCCTATAAGCAGGCGCCTCATAATAAATTATATTATTCATATTTCACAAATACGAATGTTACGTTTTATTACACGTCGTTATGAATTAAGAGCAATGGTTTCGTGATTGTTTTATTGCTTTATGTTAGGCAGTTATAGTTATTATATTTTTTATTCGTTTTTACGCTTTTTTCCGCAATTTTACAAAGTAGACAGAGAGAACCTAGTGTCAAGACACTTCGTTCTCTACTTTCCGCCTGAAAACGAGACGTTTTGGGTTAAGTGGCGGATGATAACGTTGCGCATTGTCTCATCAAAATGGAAACATTAAGAAAACTATGCATTACTGTTTTATTTTTTATTTATTTTTGTTTTATTTATATATAAAATTCATTATATGTCATAATAAGTATGTGAAAGGAAGATGTTTTTGTTCTTGAACTATTTAACTATATATTTTTTTCTTGTATACTGTCTGAAATGCCTGAATTTTGTTCAATTGCTTAAAAAAAATGGCTTCCCAAAATAAAAAACAAAAGTAGAATTCATTATTTTTTTGGCCGTCATATTTTTTATTAAAATTACAATTTATTACACAATTCTCAAAATATAAATCGATGTTTCATCGATTATATATCAACACGATCGTAAACCATATATAAATATATACAGAAAGTAATAAAATAAAGTGTAATCGATATAAATTCATGTTTATGAACGCTACAAAGACGCGACTAGTCTAAAGTTAAACCATGCATCATGCGCGCGAGCAACGACATATAAACGTAGTCCTTTGCCAGGACACGTTGACTCATAGCGAATGTATTCAACGTTAAAATAGTTGATTTTATCTTTTTATATTAAACTGGCCAGTCCAGTGACGCAGAGGCACAAAGTGTGACTGTAAAGCGACTGGTTGTAGGTTCGATTTGCACTCGAGGAGTGAAATGTTTAATGTTTGCATTTTCTTCGCTCTGGTGTCGATGCGAAGCGTGGCGTTAGGTTCCGCCACTTAACATGCTATGCTTCCAAAATTCGGCGGTGCGTGGGGAACGGAGTGTCTTAACACTAGGTTCCCTCTGCCTATCCTGCTGTTCGCGGGATACAGCGTGAAGCTAAAAAATATATTACACTAGCTATGGTCGCGACTTGTCCGCGTAGAATTTAATAATAAAGCTGTTGATTAGTTCGCAGATTTTACGATAATCTATAATAAAAGTTACTCCTTATTACATCAGCCATTTTCAGTGAAAGTCCCGTCTAAATCGGTTGAACCGTTTCGGAGATTAGCTGGAACAGACAAACAGATTGACAAAAAATGTAAAAAATTATAGACTACTATTTCATGTATATAGAGGTAGATGTTTGAAAAACTATGAAGCCTATGTTAGACCCAGTCATTTTTACTAGTTTCATTCTAAATTTTACCCAAATCGGACCAGTAAATTAGCCGTGAAAGCGTGACAGACAAACACACATACATTCGCATTATTAATAATATAAGTATGGATTATTGAAATAAGAACAAAACAATCTTTGAAGAATATTAATGAACAATTTGAATTTATTTTAACGTCACGTTCTCCTTACGTAAAGGGAAAACGTCTGAATATAAATGCACTTTTTGAGGGTTTGTTTCCCACTGAAAGGAAAGATTATATTTTATTTAATTTCATTAGTCTGTAGTAAGACTAAGTTGATTTCGGCTATTCAAAACGCAATGTCTTTATTTAGAATAGAAAATGAAGAACGGAGTGTCTTGACATAATGTTCTCTCTAACTACCTGATATACGGGAATAAGCGTGAAGCACAATAATAATATATTTATATGGATTATTATAAATAAATTATCGACAACTGTAGCTTTATGACTAATCAGATCGTATCTTATTTGGCACGTGTGTGGTATATGACATGGCCCTGTATTTTCTGGCATTGTTTAATCTAATACTATATTGTCCTACGTTAGACCAGGTAATTGTTTAATTATAGCATTCAGATTTGTTAGTGTCATATCTATATGTGTATTGGTCTGTGATATGATGCTCGTATTTTACGCCGTTTATAACTGAATCACATACGCACGTATACGACGGCCGTAAATTGATAGAAATAATATATAAAAAAGTTTAATAAAAACTAATAATAATTCTTCTTGAATTAGTCAAATACACGATACTTGTTATGTCCACGTTCATTTTCATTGTTAAGTGAAATTTTGAATTTCGCACAATTTGTTATATCAGTTGACATATAGAATTAATATAAATTCGGAAAAAAGGCAATAATTATTTTTTGATCATATTATTTGGAAATTATTACGATCTTAACTGGTATCTTTTTTCTAGTATTTCAGTAATATTCTATTTCGGTACTTTTTTACTAAAATTAGTTATATTTTGTAATTAGTTATAATAAAATTGTTTTATTGTGTTCCACAATAAAATTCATATAGAATCAGTCACTGCTAGACAACGCGGGACCACGTTGTCTTATTTCTCGCATTTTATTAAGACAGTTTCGAAGAGACGGCAATTCGTCGAAACAGCTGAAGTAATGGCTCGCCATTTGATAACAAATAACCGTGCAAAATATCATGCGTTACTCATGCATGTTCTGTCCTATTTAACTTAATTTTCTTCAACTTCCTCCATCATTCAGTGCCAAAAATTCGACATTAATTTTGTCCGTCACAATAAAAACCTAAATGTGCTACCGATGTTAGCAGCCATTCCCAGTGGTTTTTCTAATTCCGTGATACAGGAAAAACTTCTAGTAAAAATATAATTTTTGCCAATAAATTTCGGCTGACCTATTTTCTGCGCTTTTATTAATATAAATGAATGAACAAGTTCAATTTCTTGGCTGAACGCTGAATCGGGTGGCTATTTTTGGTGCACATTATACAGTTTGCCCATAATAGACGAAAACGTTACAGCGCTACATTTTGGGTGCATTTATAAATTCGTTTATTCTGAACGATGTTCGGTCCAGATGTGGCTCGGGACGGTCCCGCAGTGAGTCACGATTCTCGGAAGAGGCGCGTCTATTTTAGACTGTGTCCGCTTACCTTCTAGGAACCAACTATGGGACCAACGACCGATCGCAACACTGAAGTATTGTTAGATCGCGAACGGGTTCCTTCTGCTACCAGCCAGTTCCTTGTTATATTCTTGCTAAAGCATATTTTATGATCGACTCCACAGATTTCCTAAAACTATGAGTTTACCATTTCCTAGACTTTCCAAATAAAACGCCTATGTAGGAAATGAGTACAATTTTGATAATATAAGATTTATTTTTTCCTCGAGCCAAAAGCAACGTGTTGTAAACGTCAGTATCAGTTTGTGTACGCACATATGGCTTGACGGATCCTGTTTATCTGTCGCTTCCGGAACACGCAAATCACTCAAAAAGCGAATGGAAAAATAATTTTTAAATCTTACTTTTTATATATTTTACAAGTTACAGTCGACAACCTTAATTTTCGGGAAATGAGTGTTTTGTACAGGTTTCCATTAAGCGTATGTTGCGATACGCGCCCTACTGAATCAGGCCGCAGACGTCAATGCGGTAAGAACAGCATCGCGGTAAAGTAAATAAGTCGTAATATTTTCATGGGTGCCGCCGCGGCGGGCTTCTTGGCCGTTATGCGTTGCTCAAATAAACAAATGTGCTGATTTTTATATAGATAAACTGCCTCTTTAGAACTGCTCCGGCTACCCGCTTTATCTATTCGCTGTAACAATTAATTATATTTTATGAATCGCATCACCATCGACGAGTTTGTATATAATTTACATTATTTCAATTTATTTATTGCATTTGAACTTGAATGTAGTGCGTGAAAGCATATATTTTTTTTTAGAAAACAGTCTGACTCATTTAACCGTCTATTTGCGTTACACGTGTTTTTTGCTAATTTTCTTTTTTATTTTTAAAAGACGCACCCGCTGTTGCGCAGACGTCACTTGCAATTAGTCACGTTAAGTCCTCTATTGTTAAATTAAGCCGGCACATTTGTTGTCCGATGTCAACAGAAACGCATTGTGCGTGCACGCGTGAATCAGCTCGATACAATTAATCTAATTTAAGGTTATCGGGGAGGCATGGGACGGGCTCGCCGTCGCACAGTCTCGCGCAGCCGTCGCGACCCGGCGCATTGCCCGTTGCACTGCGATGCAATCGCGCACTACAACTAGCCTTGTTACTTGTTAACATAAAAAACTTACCCCTTGCTGATTGCTTAGAAATAAGCGTGTGACTTTTATGTTTAGAAGTAGAATATAATTTACCTGCGAAAATTGAGTGGCGGCGTTATAAGCCGCAAAGTTAGCAAAAATTGTACTTTTATTATAGTGTGTGTTTTTAAATTGTGATCAATGCCGGTACTGTCAAAGACATTATCTATGACATAGGCGTGTGAGATGCCGCAAACAGACTGTTCTGTTAAAGTTTCAATAACAGTGCAACCTAACCATAATAAGTTACAAGTCTTCGTTGACGTTTTCATGAGTAAGTACGTTTAATAATTGTATAACAATTGAAAATAAGAAAATTGTCATTTGTCTTTTTTAATACCAAATACAGATTATAACTAACAACTGAACTATAGAAACACTATTGGCTATACTAATATTATGAGTATGTAAAGTCCATCAATTGTTTTATTCATTTTCTCTTCCCTTATTTAGCATATATTTTACACAATAATAACGTATTTTTAATCATGTAGTAAAAATATATCACTTATCTTAATTTAATATATTGTAATAGAACAAAATAATCGCTTAGATCACGTGAATCGTCTTCAAACCATGCAAACGATAACCGACGGAAAATAATAGGCTGTCAAAAGGCATTGCCAAATTTTCTTAGCTAGTAGCTATCAAGCGTCGAGTGACGCTTTCGTCGGGTGGGTGAATCACTTTTATTTAATTATTTAATGAAGCAGGGCTGCTGCGTCGTACGTAGTAAACAGCTAATAAAAGAATCGAGAACTAAACAGGCTACCAAGGTCACGCTGGTTTGATAGCTTTGACTCCATATCTTTGAATCAATGTTTCAATTATAAACTTGATTTTTATTATATATCGATACATCCAAAAGAAATAGTAATCTTAAAAAATATTTACCCAATTCATGGATTTACCTATGAAATTCGCATATGGCAACACTCACTCGGCCGCTGTCCAAAATTACGGCCGCTCTAAATTTATTCCCAATGTTAACTCTTTTGTTGTACGGAGATCTCCAACGACGTAACAACTTCTTTGAAGATCTTAAAATATCGTTGTATACGCGTGCGTTTATCAAATAGACCCTTTGGAGTGAGAGATTTGTTTGTTTACCGTTCCTACGTTGCTATTCACAAACTAGAACTTTACCGAACACCCGTTTCTATTACGATTAGTAATATCGAAAATATTCCCCGAGCGGACATCAAAACAATAAGAATATGGAAAATAAATGAGGAGCGGTGAGACATTTTGCAGACGGCGCTTAGCGTGATTCAGTCTGGAATACGATTGCCTTTATAGCTTTGATGGTGGTGCGCGAGCGGGCCGTTGGCATCCCGAAGCGATATGACTAACCGCTCTAGATACAATCAAAATATGTGACAAGTTTATTTCTATTTGAAACAACACTCGATTTATCCCCTCGCAAAGTTAAACATCTGCTGATTTTTTTGACGACATAAGTAGGTCGGGGCTTGCGTTTGCGTCACACGCCACGACTAACTTACGTTTACGCAAAAACGTTACTCCTATGACCTCGCCGCAGCACAGTATCTCACTAAATTATAATTATGTCGACGCCATCATAATATTATATAACGAGAGTGTTTTATTCAAGCATTTTTTATTATTTTTATAATGATTTAATTCGATAGAAATCAGCTTAAACATATAAAAGTTGTTAGACTATTTGTATGTTATTTAAATAGTAAAATATATTGAATTATCTACATCTTCTTATACAGAAGTTTCGGATACAGAATCCAGTAAGCGAATCAATAAAAAATATCAATAATATATATACTCGGTTTCTGTGATAGTTCTATGTGTTAATTCTATTAGAAGTTTGTCTTTATATTCAATCAGTATTGTTCTGGTAGTAATTTGCCTTTTTTAGGTATCGTTAAAACTTTCATAGGTATATCTTATTTTTTTTGTTTGTCTTAATAATTAAGGTATAAGAAATCTATAATTCACTATCATTTTTTTCTTGAAAAAGCTTTTACTCTTTTTCTATTATAAAATATTTAATTTGCTTAAAAATATATACAACGTATTTGTGTTGCCATGTACAAAATTGATTGTTGATATTCTCAATTCTGCAATTGCAATCGAGTTAATAAATACGTAGTTCAAAGCTGTCGATCAGTGGAAGCTGTCGATCCCGCGAAATGTAACATTGTTTTAAACTGTTTACTAATATATGTGTTTAATTGGAATTACAATGTTGTTGCACTCTGATCCAGTTTACAGCCGTGTAGGCGGTTGTTGGTGTCAGAGGTAAAGTACGCGTATTTTATCTTGAACTGTCATATCTATGCTTTACGAAATTTTGCGCAAGTATACACAACTAACCAATGAGAGTTAACAAGTGAGTGAAGTGAGATACAAGAAACCATGCATAATGGAATGGCCAGGGTTTATTTTCTACCCGTCTCGTTCACCGCCTCTCCCCACCAATCACTACCTACTAAAGTCGGTCTTCCGAAGCCTATTATAGCTAGGTTCCGATCAGCCAAGTGAAATTGCGCGTACTATAACATGCACGACCAGGCCATAGTAAAACTTGCATTATAATATTGATTAACTGTTATATATTTTACCCCCGATTTTCTTTTTTCTTGTGGTGCCTAAGACAAAGCGCAGCGTTAAGTTTTGCCACTTAACACGCAATATCTTGAAAAAGACATTTAAAGACATTTAGAAAACGTAATAGGGCAAGGTTTCTAAGTGTGGAATAACACTTTAAAAGTACGCAATATCTTGTTTTTGGGCTGAAAGTGGGAAATGCAGTGTCTTGTCACTAGGTTCTTTTTCTGATTAGTCTGCTATGGGAAGTATGAAGCTGTAAAATTAACCTTTTGTAAAACATGAAATAACACTATTTGTAGCTATTACCGATCATTTCATTATGATTTTTATAATTGAAGACAGGAATCAAAAATTGTGACAAAAATTTGAACCTCAAGAAAATAGACACAGCAGCATAAATTTTAGTTATAATACAACACTTAGAATTGTAGTTTTAATACAAAAGTAAAAAAAACTTTTATCATATTAAATTAAATTCATCTTTGTCGAATAAAATGAAATTCGAAAAGACCACACACATCGCCTTCATCAATTCATGTCTTCTAATTAGTTTAGTATATCATCCACAAATGGCCAATTAGAAACCTTGCCCTATTACGTTGGACCACCCAAAATGCTATCTGTAAATGAAGAAGAACATGGTTAAAATAATCATACATATAATTGATATATTATACCCAATATTTATAAAAAAAAACTACCGACCTGCTCGTGGCTTCGCCCGCGAACATTACAAATTTGATCCCCTCTTTCAACCCTTTAGGGTACGATTTTTGAAAAAATGTAAACTTTAATTGACCCTGGGTCTTCATCTATTTTGATTTCGAATTTCATCGAAATTAGTCCAGTAGATTAGTCGTGAAAGCATAACAGACAAACAGACAGTCTTTCCCATTTACAATTTTAGTATGGATAATTATTTATAATAATTGTAAATGTAAAAATGAAATATTGGAATATGTAAAAATAAAATATAAATAATAATTTAGATTTTATTGACTCACTAATAATATAACTAGCAAGCCTTTCATTATACATGTTAAAGATACTCGTAAAATTATACACATTGTACACCCGCTGAAAGTATTATAGGAGAGTATTAACACAATGTCAATGATATTGCAGGATGCCACCTTGAGAGCAAATATGTTAAATGTAACGTGACTCATTAAATCACATCCAGAAATATAATATTGCTACTCACTGAAGTTACAAATAGTCAAACATATTTTTAGTTTTAAGTAGCATGTTGTACTTGTAAGTATAACATATGTATACTATCCATACTTACTCGTATATTATAAATGCGAATGTCTATGTGTTTGTCTGTCACGCTTTCACGGGTAATCTACTGGTCCGGACCTACTGATTTGGATGAAATTCAGAATCGAAGTAGTAAAAATGACTGGGTCTAACATGGGCTACTTTTTTTTTAACTTCACGCTGTGTCCCTTGCGGGATAGTCAGGGAGAAGGCTACTTAGTTTTTCAAAAATCAACCCCTAAAGGGTTGAAATAGGGAATGAAAGTTTATATGAAAAATCTACACCGCTTGACCGATTGTAATGAATTTTGGCATATATAGTTGATAATCCAAGGTTAAACATAGGCTACTTTATTTTTCAAAAATCGACCACCGAAAGTTGCAATATACCGAAAGAGCCACGCAGATCATGCGGCGAAGCCGCGAGCGGGCCGTTAGTCTATAATAACATCAATGGCTATTAATTAGCCTTAAATGCTTTATAGTATAACATGTTTTTATTAACTTTATATGTCTATCTATCTTGTTAATCCATCTGTCAATCAGTAAAAGAAAATTCTGTGTCGTTATGTTACGCGGCGGTTATTATGTCGGATTTGGTTGAAAATATGCAGATACGATATTTCGATCGGCTTTAGAGCATGGGCAAAGATGACAAAAATTGATATTTTAGTTTATGTTTTAAATCAATTGGCAATTTAGATTAAATAGAAGTTTATTACGATTTTACTAATATAACAAATTTTAGTAATTGAGAACAAATATTTAAAATATTTGAAAATTTTGAATTTGAAAAAGTTTCTAAACACAATATATACGCTCTTGAATACATAAATAGAAAAAAAAAAACCTAAGCATTATATTTTTAAAATTAATTGTTTTTGAGATACACAATATGTACAGATGATAGACAGTACATAATTTGAACAAAATCAATTCCACTCGACCGTTTCAATCACTTATCGCCTAATTTGTGTATGAAAAATGGAGTGATAGTAAAAGCTACAGGAAGCTATACAAAAGTGATTGGCAAAGGTAACGTTGTGAAACAGCACTGGTTGAGTCATACGAGTATTTTAGAGATGTGCTCCCGTACCGTACCACGTAGCCGCTGAGAACATCATACCTCGTGAATTATACTATTAATTGTAGTCTATTGTTTTGTAAATGGTAGAAATTTATATATATATTTAATCGGTTTCGGTTAATATTTGAAATATAAAATGATTGTCATTTACTTTTGCTTATTGGAAGTCTTAAAAAAAATGATTGTATAGTAGAAAGTTCTTATAAATAAGTCGTAACTAATTAATATAAAAAAAACAGTGCCAAAATCCTTGATAAGATTTGTATTAGTTAGACAATAGTGATAAATTCAGTCAACTTTTAGTATTAACAGTATTATTTTACAACTACTAACATATTTAGTATATTTAATTACTCTAAAAAAAGTAACCCTTGCGTAGGCTGCTCTTGATTGTTTGATGCAAAGAATGTACTATACTAATTGAATTCCTATTAGTGCATGAAACATATCACCTATAATGTATATCATGCAAGACAGCTGTAAATTTTGATTGCCATTTCATCTGACCATTTAATTCTTCCACGTAACTAGGAAATGTATGATCTCAACCATTCTTTGATGTGATCTGGATACAATCACGTAGGAATATAGCACATTAACAGCGACTGCCCCAGATCTAATTTCCCCTAGAAGTTGGCACGAAATTGTAAACTGCCCTCTTTACAATGGACGCTAAATACTGTTCGCCGTTTAGCTGACACTTTGCAGTTCTTTACTTGAATGGGCTATATTTTACTCTAGTCATGTCTTCACTCTAGACTCATTATGATTTACTTTAGTTTGCTATCGATGTGTAACAAAATTTAAGACTTCTTAGTTTTAAATTATTACTTATAGTATGACGTTTGCTTCATTTTTTATTATGATACATTCAAAGAAATCATAAAAATAAAATTATTAAATTGGGAAAAATAATTATCTTGTATGAAGAGAAAACTTCTGTCATCTTTAAAGAAATAAATAATAACGAAATCGTGGCACATCGTGTTGTAAACTTGCATTCTCTTTTAGCACCAAATAAATCAACGTGATTGTCTCACCGCTAAGTTCAGACTCACCGTATTATTGTCCTTTATTTTTTATTTTATAATTGTACACAAGGACGCCTAAATTCGGGCGGCAGATATTTCCGGATCACATGAATCTGTCTCGAATGAATCAGACTTTTTTTAAAAGTTGGATGTACGATGTAATTCTTGTCACTCGTTTAACGTGATTTGAACATTAAAAGTTTGGACATTCTGTGGATTTTTGGCACTCCACTTAAAAGTAAATAAGACGACTTCAATTTCTCCTGTCTAATTATACTTGTCATGATAAAAAAATCGATTCTTGTTTCTCTATTATTAGGTTTAATATTTTTATATATTGGATGCGATATGTCAACGTCTGAATTAACCACTTTGACGTTTTCCTTCTTACCGAATCTTTAAATACACGTGAGATAAAAAACTGTCACCCCATGGCCAATTCTCGTAAGATGTCAGGCTCTGACGCAATACGAGCAGTCTGCATCCCGTCGCGACGCCAAATCTAAAACATATTAATGCCACCGATCAAAGAGCTTTTACTAACCCTTAGATTTACGACATCGCTGTATCGATACGTTGCACGCGCCTCTCAATGTATTACATTTTTAGCTACTATTGCAATCTCTCAATAGACTTCTGATAAAAAAATATTTATAATCATTTATTTATAATTTGGTTATATTACATAATCAATATTAATGATAATATTAAAAAAAATATGTGTGTGTCATCCACGATCAATATGCATACATACAATAGACGAATTGTACTCTATAAAAAGAATATATATTACAATAATTCGACTCACGTGATTATCTTGACGTAATCTATTCTTAAAGTATTGGACTGGTCGACGTTAATAAGAACATGAGTGCAGTGATTTATTGATGCAATATGCACAACGGTACTAAAATGCATCTCGTTATTGTTTAGAGTGTACCTGTTGCCAAATTTGATTTCATTGTCATTTTTAAGCCTATTAACGTTTGAGAGGTTGACACCTCGGCCATTTCATCATGAATGACGTTTTATTCACGTAGTTGGCACTCGTCTATTTGTTTGCGTTTGATCATCTTAAATAGATTACTAGATATAAAACGTGAAAGTTTTTAAAATTTACTTCGCTTATATTATACCTTTAAATTAAGCAGATATTTAAATTTAAAATGCCAGATTTTAAACGTTCTCGTCAAATTTAATCGTTTTCCAAAGTTACGATCATATAGTACGGCCTGTATTAGTCACAATGCTTCAACGACCGTCCGGAGACGATCTATCAACAGGTTCGCGAGACTACGCCCAAGCCCTGTCAACGGTTCGCGTGTGCGCGTTAATTATCACACCCATGTTGCAATTATATATTATTGCACCCTATTTAATAACATTACGACATATGTATATTGAATACGTGGCAAATAGCATATATGTTAATTCTCTAGATATAGTATACACGCGCGTTTTCTCCTCTTAATATTATTTAGCAAGTCAAAAAATTAAGTAAAGCAGTAAAAAATTAGAGCTTTGAAAACGGTCATATAGAATATTAAAAAGTAAAATAATATTATTGAAGACTACTCAATTTTAAACCACTTGACAGTGGACAGTGGACAACACCAACAAATAAAATATATCGTACTATAAATGACTTTCGATCATTTGTGGCAAGTAAATACTGTTCAAGAAATGTACCAAAAAGTTCATACTTCTTTTGGGCTTTCTATTTGGCAAAGTATACACAAATAGATAAAACTATTTTCTAAAATATTTTAAATAATAAAAAAATATTTATAATGAAATTTATCCAACATAATTTTGAAAGAGTATTTCATTAAATCTTAAAAAAGCAAACACCGGTACTGAAGAAACTAGAACAATAATATTTTGGAAGACGGCCTGAACAATCACATAATATACGTTATTTGACAGCATTGTATTGTAGTTTACGTCGGAAGTAAATTATTTTTGCGCACTGCACTTTTGGCTCTACGGCGAGTAGTGGCCAAAAGTAAACGTTGTATGAATTGGAAATAGGGCCGTCTGCGATGCCGCAATCATCCGAACTGTAAATTATGCCTGCGCAATGCGAACACGCATCTTACAACCCGGCTTTCAGCCAATACTATAAAGTTGATGTAATGATGATGTAGAACAACGAGATTTAAATATTCACGTAATATAACATTATTTATTAATAAAATAAGTCTTTTTTCGCGAGTATATATCGAAATGTTCGAAAAACGGTGCTGTTTTGACAGCCATCGGGCGGATCGGTCTCATGGTGGCGTCTATAGTGTAAGGGAAACGTAGTCAGGGGTCGTCGACCCGGTGCCGAGAGCGCTACGCGTCCTGCCAGAGAGAACGGCAGAAAACCTGACGAAGGGCGGCAGCACGCTGTCCGCATTTAGCTCGGGCTCGCGTCGCTGAGTCACCGCACCGCGAATAGCGGCGGTTTGTTTGTTGCACCGCCCGCTCCCGGCTCTCGCGGCTCTCCCGCCGAGTATTTCGAGAGTTGGACAGTACCCGCCGCCCGCCCGAGCCGGAACCACGCGCGATGCCCCCGCTGCCCGCGCCGCCCGCCCTCCTGCGCCGCGACGCCGGCCGAGTCGCCCTCAGGGACACGGTCAGCTGTACTTGGATATTTTACAGTGAGTGTCGCACGCAGCTACGAGCGTTCAGTCCGCTGATATTTCTTGCTGTTGCGTTTCCGTAATTTATCGGAGTTTTTAGTAATTTGCAATCAAATTCGATCCAGGAAAATCCTATATTTTCTTATCGTAAAGAGTGTTCATAAAAATATTAGTATTGTTCCTTACTATACAAAGTAGGTTACCAGTATTTTGGACGGTGCTACAAGTGTTTAAGTTAAATTGTGCATTATAGTCACAAGTTAGCCTCGTTTATCTTACTGCTGCCATCTATTTGCGGGAAAAGGAATCGTACATTGAAAGCTGAAATCTAGGTGAAACGTCTTACATCAGCAACCCGAAGTAAATTTAACTCTTTGACGTATTAACCCTACTGTAAATTGTTCTTTAATTCTTTAGTGTCCAAACATAAACATGTCGCTTTCGTCTAACTCAAATGCTCATAGTTGATAATATATATTTTAAAACTATGAAAAAATACGTTTTGTAAAGTACTATTTTAAATGTTATGTTTCTTTACTCTAATGAGATAAAGCTGTTTTACACGTGCACATGTAATATGTAACTTGCAATCGTAATTAGTTCTCTTAGTGTCGGTGTTTATCGGATGAACGCCAAAAGTTGGTTTAGATTTATGTGAATATTGCCTTCACTACAAGTTCCGAGTGTATAAATCGTATACATGAATATCTCTCGTATTGTTTGTTTACAGAATCGTAGCGCAAAAAACTTTAGTTAAAATAAGTACTTATGTCTTGATATAATGATTTTAATTTAGCTATTGGATAATAGTACCGACCATATTGGAAATTCGTTTTTCTTAATATTATATAAACATTACTCCAAGTGCAAAATACTAATACTCAAACATTTACGTCACGAGGTAATAGATTTGAAGTTCTACCCTTTGGTAAAAGGACGAAACGAATAAATGTATATAGAATAAGATTATTATAATAGTATGAACGAACCTTCTAAAATCTATCAAAAACCTCTTTAACGTTTAACGTTAATCTACGCTTAGTAAATAGAGATGCAACAATTCTTTAATTGGAAATTCTATCTGAATATTATGACTTATTAAGTATTGTAAAGTATAACATACCAATAAGGCATAGTTAAAACGTAATTATTATATGTCAGTTTAAAGAAAAATATGGTTAGACACTATCACCCTTAATATCTGCTGATCCGATCAATACTGGTGCAAAACCACAACTTTATGGGTAACGTTTCAGGTAATTTTATAGTTATTCAGGAAAATGGAAATTTTGGAATGCTGAAAGTTGCATATGCTGAAATTTTAGTCATCTTTTAATAATGACAAAATGATGATGTTAAGAGCCTTTAAATCGCTCTTTTGTAAAGTGTTTATGCGTTTGTACCAGTGGTCGATGTACCAGTGGTCTGCACCCTCAGAATTAAACTGACCTACTCGAAATTTCTGCAATTATTTGTAATAAGTGTTATAATATAATACGATAATAAGTGTTATAAATAGTTATTGCAATGTAATACAACGTTCTTTAAATATACTTAACAATAAAACAAAATATCTTATATTATCCTTATTTCTCAACAAATATTTTTAAAAACAGGTAACAGTAGCGGGTCTACCCCCGCGGAGGGTGGCGCGCCCCCGCCCACGGAGCCCGACCCCGACCTGGACTCCATGCACATGATGCTCGACCCGCACCTGCGCCCGATATCACCGGACCTCAGCAACGAGGAGTCTAAGCGGATATTTGAAGAGCATAAGCAACTGGCGCAAGAGTATCTTAAAGTAAGTTATGATATCGTCGACAGAAAACGTATTTGCTGTAAGTAGAAAAAGTACAATTTGAAATAAAGCCGAAAAACGTTTTATAATTTGAAAAAAAAATCATAGCTCTGTTAATATAAGCAGTATAGACATGATTTTTGGTACATGAACAAACTTTAACATTACTAATATGTAACTGAAAATATCTACATGTGTCTAAAATAAGTGGAAGTAGACTTTTCATTACTTACAGCAATTCGTTTTCCATTTATGGAATATAAAAATGTCGTAAGTAAGAACTGAATTTGTATGGCGAGTGAGGATTCTGATTCTTTTGAAAGGAATTTAAATACTGTAAACGATAAATAACACTAAATAAGTATTATCTTAAAGACTTATGTAAGTTTTTGAAATGAAGTTGACATAAATAAGCTCTAAATAGTGGGTAGGCAATAAGGCCAGACTGCGTAAGTCATAATGGATTCTTAACGTCGTCACAATTGCTGTAAGTTAAAAAAAATAGCAAAACACCGGATTTTTGGGTAGTTACAACAAATTGGATGAATATTTTTTCAAAATTGAGAACGCGTAAGTAATTTTTTTTTAATCCCAGCAAAAAAACTACCTAGATCATTCGACGCAGTTTTTTTTTCTGATTCAAATGATATATAAAACCAAATTTCGATATTTTCTACTTACAGCAAATACGTTTTCCGTCGACGATATGATGTCACGCAAAGCGCGGCGTTAATTCCGCCACTTAACACGCATTGCCTTCGAATTCGTTGGAAAAGGAGAAACGGAGTGTCATAACACTTTGTTCCCTCTGCCTACCCTGTTGTGTACGGAATATTCCGTATGCGCGCTATATAGCGTGCAGTTAAAAAATATATATTTGCATACAATGTAAATAGGGATCGGAGTGTCTTAACATTTGGTTCCCGTTGGCTATCCTGCTATGTGCGGAATACAGCGTGAAGCTAAAAAAAAACGAAATATTATTTTTCTGTCTTGTCATTTTCTGTTAAAATTTCACGTAGATTAGAGAAGTAGCGTTAAAGACTTTTACTATTCAAGTAACTGGTAATAATGTGCTGATTTTAAAAAGTAGTCGTAGTTCATAAACTTATTCACGCTCTCACACTTTTTCCCACATAGCAGAGTAGTAAGAGACACTCCTAGTGCCAAAACACTCCGTTCTCAATTTTTAGCCCGAATTAATAATTGCTTGTTGAGCGATATAATTCAACGTTCAATTTTTTAACTTTACAAAACTAGAGTACACAATTAGGTTGAGGAAGAGCGGAAAAAATTTGTAGGTTCTAAACTTTATACATTTCTATACTTCTTTTTTTCTAAATATATTTATATTTTATTATTGTTGCAATAATAAAACTATTTTTTCTACTGCTAAGGTCATACAAAGCAAATGCACCAAACTTACATAAATATATATACGTAGTCTACACATAAATCACAGAATCATTACGCGGGGAGCATGATTTATTCCGTAGTATTGTCGTATTAGTCTATTATTAGCGGTGCAAGCGCGTTGTAGTTGACTTCAACACGTGCTCCATACTTTGTAGTTTGTACCCGCCGAGATCGGAGTCTTAAATGAACAATGTTGCACGAATGTTGCTATGGCGTAATAATGTCTTTTTAGTGATGCTTTTAAAAATATACTAATTACCGATTAAATTTTGGTCTCTGTATATAGTTTCAAAGCCCTCTTCGTCTTTTCGCTTTATCTGTTATATAAGCATCTTCATGCCCTTTTTCGTATATCAATCAGTGTAGTCAGAGAGAGCCTAGTGTCGAGAAACTTATTGAATGACGGAATTGAAATCTATTGAAGCCGAGAAATCAATTCAAATAGAAAAATCATTTAATTATAACCACTTCTTACAAATTTCAATATCTCGTAAAAAAATATAAATTTTGTCGAATTTGTTATTTTTAAAGTAACTTTGTATTGACTAGAAAATAAATTTATAAGCTGTTGTAGCGCAATGAAACTCCGTCTGACTATAAAACGCGATTAGTTGTGTATTCGATTCCCAGTACAGGAAATGTTTATATTTAAATTATATTTTCTGCTCTACGTTGCTATCTGAGACAAAGCGCGTTGATTGCCAATATTCATACACAATGTTTCGGTTTATGGTGTTTTGACATTATGTTCTCTTTGACTGGACTTGGACTGGCAGGGTACTAATATGAAGGAAATAACGTGAAGCTGTTTTAAGATGTGGTTAGAATTCGCAATTTAATACTCAAAACATTCATACTAGAAATTAAACAATGTTACAAATTATATAGAAATGTATTATAATAAAATATGTAGAAATTATTACAGCGGCTCGCTCGCGGCTTCGCCTCGTGATCTGCGGGGCTCTATCGGTATATTGCAACACTCGGTGGTCGATTTTTGAAAAATAAAGTAGCCTATGTTTAACCTTGGATTATCAACTATATATTACCTATACCAAAATTCATTACAATCGGTCAAGCGGTGTAGATCCCCTATTTCAACCTTTTAGAGGTTGATTTTTGAAAAACTAAGTAGCCTATGTTAGACCCAGTCTTTGTTACTACTTTCATTCTAAATTTCATGCCAATCGGACCATTAGATTAGCCGTGAAAGCGTGACAGACGAACACACAGACATTTATATTTAACAATGTAATGTATTAAATAGTCAAATTTCATTAACACAATAAATTACATTATAGTTAATAATGTAATTTATTGTATTAATGAAAGTTTACTGCTTAAACAGCTAGGTTTGTTATTGCATTTTATTCACATATTTAGGTATAATTATATAAACTCTCTTGGGTAAGACTCCAGCCAATGTAACCCGTTCTTTTTGTGCTTTGTCAAAATTCTAGATTTAAAAATGTTTTTACAATAATTAACTAATTCTGTTATATGAATATTCTTGTACTGTGAAGTAACATGTTTTTTTTTGTTTGTTTCAGATTCAAACTGAACTGGCGTACTTGAGCAAGCATAAGTCAGAGCTCGAGGAACAGATGGACGACGACGAGCTCCGGCAGAAGAGAGAAATTATACAACTAGAGAAAGAAAAGGTAACATTATAAATATGCTGTTACTAACGAATTGTTATAATATAAAAAGAATTTAGTAAAATCTTTTTTTAACAACTTGTATCTACCTTATAATGTAATAAAATGCCACTACGTTAAATATATATATTTTTCAACTTTACGTTTTTTTATTCTTGCATAACAAGGAAATCGACTCTGTTAAGATACTTCGTTGACTACTTTCCATCCGAGTCCGAGATACTATATCACATGGCGGAACTCAATGTCGCGCTTTGTATTGTGACCAGAGTGGAGAAATAGATATAACTTAAATATAATCATACCCCCGAGTGAGAATCGAATCCGCTACCATAGCGTAGTCAAATAACGTCACTGCGTCACGATAGCCTCGTTAAATATATAATTAAACACAAATTTATAATATATAAATATATAAAATAGGAATGCCCATTTGTAATATTAAAATAACCGCTTTGTATTAAATACACCAAAATAAAAGATTATTGCTTTGCTGTTTATTCCGGCCAATTTCTATAACAGTTTGACCGTTTATGACACGACGTTTACTGGAGAATAGTACATATAATAATAAGCTTCACGCTGTATCCCGCACACACATCAAACCCACCACCAGTCATTTACAGTCACACGTTTGTGCCACTGGGCCACGACTGGCCATAATAATAAGGAGTAACTTATAATGTTAAAATTATAACTTTTTTGTTAAATTCTATAATTATATAAATAAATATAAATAAAGCTGTTTTCTTTTTAATTTCCAGGACTCTTTAATCAAGTTATACTGCACGTTGAAGAACCAATGCGCGCGCGCAGACGGCGACTGGCTGCTCGCGCCCGACGCGCCGCGAGAGTGACCCCCTCACAACCAAATCACTACTAAACACTAGCATTTCTATACTAAAGTCAAAGAAATTTATGCAAATTAACCCCTCGTGTGCCAGAAGGAAATTTGTTGTTTATGGTCTGAAGTATGTCTAGATTAAAATATAAAGTATTTTGAACTGTATTTTAAGGGACTTTCGATATATTATGGCCTGTGTCGTTTACGGAGACATACGTCCTTTGGCACCTAGCAAGGTGAAAAGATCAGGGCTAAGGCATTCGAGGGGTTAAGATGCTTCATTTTTTTAACGTCAAATAATTTACCTCCGGTTCAATAAAGTTAATGCCTCAGCCTGAGAAGAACCGGCGCAAGAAATTAAGCGGGATTTCTTTTTTTTGAATGGGATACACTTGGAAGTGGTTTCATATGTTTTAGAGTACAATGTTAATTGTTTGTAACAGAGGTGAGCAAACCGTGGCCCGTTTTATAGTTTTATATTGCCCGCTAAGTATTCTTTTTTTATATCATAAATTCTCCTGTTAACATTGTTAAGTTGTATGAATTTGTGGTACATATACGTATTATTATTTTCTTATTTTTTGCATGTAATCCTACTTTTATACACTTCGTGTTTTTGTTAACTAAAATATTTATATTATGAATAACATTTTTTGAAATGTAATTTTGCTCGATTTTAGTTATAAATAAATAAATTTCAAAACATTGTTTCTAAAAAAGGTTGCTCACCTCTGCTTTACAGCAATTTCGGTTGTACAGTTTACTAATTAAGTCGGATTTTTGTGTTTCTAGTCAAACTGAACAGGGATACATTGTGCATTTCTTTACTTAAGGTGTTTCCCTTGAATTTTTGTAGGGCCGTCGTTAATAGTTAAAGCTAAATGATTTTTGGTACTTATGTATATTTTTTGTATAAAATGATAAATAGTTCACTTTTCTGTATGTTTTCATAATCATTTTCTAATTATTATTGTTTAAACTGAGCTGACGGCCTTAAATATTGTGAAAATGACAAAAAAAAATATAAACAAACATAGTGCAGTGTGCGGGACTTAGTAGTATGTATATTGATCTCAAGTCAGACGAGCCATCTTGGGGATTTACAGGAACTTTCTTTTTCATTCTATACTCTATGTTTAGTACGCGCATTTTAAGTTGAAAGGTCGGAACCTAGCTACAATAGGTGTCGCAGAACCGACTTTTAGGAAGTAAGAAATGGCAGTAAGAAATGATAAACGAGACGGGAAACAAATACTAGTGATTTCATTACGCTTGGTGTGTTGTCTCAGTCACTCGTCAAGTCTAATTGGCTGTTTGACTGTACTGGAGCGAAATTTCCTAAAGCGTAGATATGACTGGTCAAGATAAAATGCGTGTACTATATACGTTCTTCTGTTTGTGTATGCTTATTGTATGACGTCACTGCCTAGCTCTTGTATGGACCATCCATACAGATTTTCTGTTTCGTTTGTTACTAATCTATAGTGTAGAGAAACGAATTTTAACATTTTTTTTATTTTCGTTTTCATAAAAGGCACGTTTTAGTGCCGTTTGTGGTATTTTTTTTATTATTCGAAAGATTATTGGATACTATTTTGTAAAGGAATTTGAATTTGTATTTATAATTGTGTGTATGATATTATATTGGATTATGTTTATTTAGGATAGTGTATAGTTTTAAGTATTGTTAAGTTTAATAAATAGATACAAAACTATTTTGGTTTTTATTTGTAACGGTTTCTGTCTTTGCGGCTCAATTAGTTCAAATAATGCTAATGTTAGCTTCAATGAATATAATTCAATTCTGCCTTGTAGTAATGATTATATTTATATTATTTTTATTTCTCCACTCTGATCCCTAAGACAAAGCGCCGCGTTAACCTGTGACACTAAACAGGCAATGTCTCCGACGAAAATAGAATGGCATGACAATACACTATAGGAAAAATCGTAAAAATACATATAAATATTATTAATGAACATTTTTTAACACTTTTTGAAATGAAACTATTTTTAACCGGATTAATCGCGTATATTATTGGTATTCGAAAATACATCTTTAGAAACCCGACGTTTCGAACACTTTACAGTAGTCCGTGGTCACAGGTAGACTGAGGTGGCATTTGTCTGTCAGTTGATACATTAATGTATCAACTGACAGACAAATGCCACCTCAGTCAATAATATACGCGATTAATCCGGTTAAAAACAGTTTCATTTCAAAATGTGTAGTAATCGCGAAAACAAATGAACATTTTTTTAAAACTTTACCTAAGACGGGTTAAATGACCTATTTTAAATTTCGTGTTTTTTTGAAAATAACATATCCACGTCGCCTTTTGTATGTATGTATCTTCCAATAACAAAAATGTATATTATATTTTTCATATTTATGCAAATATAATTATTTCAGTTATAATTCAAATATTTCCTCGATATTTTTTTTGGACAAATTTAGTGTGTTTATTGAACACATTGTATAATTGTACAGATCATGTAAGAAATTTGTTTATGTACGGTCTGCTCAAGAGATTCATAGAAAATCGACTTATGTATGAACTTTCAGTATCGTTTGTTTTATATATATAGCTTTCTTACAGAGAGCAATGTGCTTACCTGGTACAGATTCTCAGTTGAAAATCTGAGTTTTTTAAAATACATACATTATTTTTATATCGTTAATACTTATAATACCTATCTTATATACTTATAATACCTATATACCTACACTATACATAACATAATACCAAATTAATGTATTTAAATATTATAAATATTTGCTTTAATTTATAAATAATATCGAAGGCCGGTAGTTTTATATATTTCTACCGCCTTGTCGAGGGATAATTTATATCAAACCAGTCCTTACTCCGCTTTCGGTACGCTCGCATACCTTTTATTGCTCTCTTTGGTTATATTAATTCGTAATTTTCTATTTTATTTTATTTATTACAAATTCGTGGTGTGAACAGTTTTAATCACATTTGTGTAGTCCTTAAATGTGAATTTTGTGTATTTGTGTTTATGTATTTATTTTACTTTTACAAAGTGGTGCTCAAATATATTTGACTGTTTTGTGTTAACCTTTACAAAGTGTGTTCAAATATATTTCGTATCTCAAGTAAGTGGACTTTTTAATTCAATATCCATCAACACTATATGTATTTTCAAGGTTTCACGCTCTTTTATTATAAATTTTGTCGAGAAAAATATGTCTACCTTTTAACTACCGAAACGGGTCATTTGACAAGAGTAAAGATACTCTATTTCGATTTATGTTTCTAATGATATATACATATACATAAGCTATTGCATTCGATATTTTTGTTATAGAGTGATATCTCTTAAAGTTTTTGTTGGTTGATGGATGTAAAGCCAATTATTGCACTTCACTAAATCAAACGAGCAGAAAAGTAAAAATTTCGAGTTTGGTTGTATTGTTAATGAACAATTTGTATTTCATCATTTTGCAGATTATTCTTATCATTCTCAAAATTTTCGAAACATTACCATACCATACCATACCATACGAGTTATAAGAAACATAGATGATACGTAGAAACATCGACTGTTCTGAACTTAATAAAGCTATCTATCTGAAAGTGTAGTTAAAAATTTAAATCGAGGATAACGCACTCGATAATAGGGACGAACGTGAATTCTTGGAAAAGAAGTGGAGATGAGAATACCTACTTTGAATATAGGACGAGGGCAAAAGAGTAAAGGCTGTTATAGAGTTCAGAATGTGACGTGGACGCCCGATGTACTGGTATAATTCAGTAAAAAAAATTAAAAGGCTCAACACTCCGGTTGGTCAGGTATTTGACCTTATTCTATTTTAATGTAAACGTACTTTTTTCTTAGCCGGAGCAAAGCTTTACTTACTTTGAACTTCTATTCATAATATTTTTACGGAAGCTTGACAGCATAAGCAGAAAGGAATATTTTCAAGGGAAAACTAAGAACTGCATTTACTAAATATTGACACACATGTAATGTAGCGTAACTAGTACCTTGAGCTTGTAGGGTCAAGTTGGAAACAGTGGCTGGGATTTTTTCAGATGTTCAAATTATGAAGAAAAAGTCAAAGTACCGAGCTGAAATTTGCACGCAACAAGCTTAGTTACTAATCTTTCTCTCTGAATTATCATTTTTTGTGAAAGCAATTTGAAAGTAGTCTTATTGTGTTTAAAAAAAATATAGGAAATGTGTACCGGTAGTGGTTTGCAGTGACTCGACCCCAGTAACTCTAATAGTAGGTACACAGTGTCTCGGCGGTATAAAATTAATTAAAAACTATGAAGTATGCTAGTCCATTTCTAATTAATGTGATTCCATGTCGTATGTTTTCTTCGGAGCTATTTTAAATTTCCCGCCGAAAATCCGTCTATAGATAATGTATAAATAAATACATTTCATAATTTGTTGTTCAATTATGTCGTAACATTTAGAAAATTTATGTCATCTAATGATGGAGGTGAATGGAAATGCAAACGGCGCATTACTATGAAATATGAATAATATAAATCAATAATACCTACATCAACTGGGTAACTAAGTATTATTTCTTAATAGAGAGAGAGAGATACGTTTTTTTTATTATTTAATCGTCGATTGCGAACAAAGTGACTGTTGAGCCACTGTGCACGTTGTTGCCATTTTGTATGAAAACAATAAACGACATACTTCCATAGTGTTTTCAACAATACTTTATTTGATCAGTCGCACATTCTCACAGAATCATTATAAAAATAAAATAAATATGGTAAAAATAAAATAATAACGCGCCGGATGTCATCATTGGACTGAATAAAAAAAAGATCACATCGCTTTTCTAATATTTTGTATGACCCCCTTTTGGAAGATAAAATCATCTTCCAACCCAGCTTTCAGCAACGATTCTTTTAAATTTTTGTTGGTTATGTTTATATAAGCATCGGCGATCATAATACCCCTAATTGATAAATTCTAATTGTGTGCATAACATAAAAATGTTAAAAGGCAACGAAAGTTTTTCCTTTACGAAATACCCGCTCGCGGCTTCGCCGCGTGTTCTCAACCCCTGTTCTCTTCAACGCCTGTATGAGGCCGTTTAGGAATCTCGGAACTTTTTGTTCAGCCATAATAAAATATAGCACTCCTGAATAGTGTAGCTTTCTAATTCTTAAAGAATTTTTCATGATCGGTTCCGTGTTTCAGAAGATTAACCCTTACAAACAAAGTTACAAACTTTACCTCTTTATTAATATAGATAGATGTATAAAGATAATTAATATGAAAAAACGCAATGAAGTACACAGTGCACAGGTACAGAGTAAACAATGAATATCTTAGGACATATAAATCAAAAACAAACAATCAGTCATAATATTTATTTTCAAATTTACAAGTATTTCTCAATATATCTGTCTATTGGAATGATGAATCTGTCACATATTATACAAAATGAAACAAAACTGAATTTGGCACCTCCTATGTTCAAAGTTGTATAAAATAACACGAGATTCTGTTCTTAACAAATAAATGCTTTTTCGATGTGAACACCGACTGGACGAATGTTTAGACAAACTATTTACAATTAAAGTAAGCGCATTCTAAGTTGAAAGGTCTGAACTTAGCTACAATAGGCGTCGCAAAACCGACTTTTAGGAAGTGTTTTGGGTAAGAATCGATGAGTGAAACCTGCGAGAAACAAATACTAGTGATTTTATTAACCATGACATCATTAACTGCCTTTGACTGACTGTACATCCGCGAAATTTCGTAAAGCGTAGATGTGACTGTTCAAAATAGAATGCGCGTACTATACTTATAACTTGCGAGAGATCTTCGCAAATTGAGATTGACAAAATGGTTTAACCGGCTCTTATATTATATAAAACTGTTATACAATTAACATTAGTAACACAATATTTGAATAGTTTTTGTGATGAAACATAACATGCCAATTACTCTACGTCACTAATTAAATTATATTCATTTAATTATCTAAAAATATCTATTGATATGGTAGAAATATTAAATAACGTCAAAATAAATAAAATTATGCCAATTTCAATTCTAAATAAAATCATTAATTTGTTACAATTTCTAAATAAATAATTCGTCACCGAGCGGACAAAATGTTGTGCACAACGAACTAGCTTAAAACCATAAAATAAAATATTTTTAAAAATAAAGCATTTAGTATCACTGAGGTTGTGAAAACTAGAAATATATGGACAAGTTTTAAATTAAAAATGTTATTCCTTCATTTAGGAAATTAAAAAACATTTTCGGAAAACGAATGTTTCCAAAAATGTATATATATATCGACAAGTACATTAAGATGAACAAGAAACAAGTCAATATTAGAATAATAGAGTGTATAAAGTATATCAAAATATAATAAAGATATAACAATACGGAACAAAGTGGTATTTAAAAGGGAAAGTGTGATACACCTCAGCGCTACGCTAACACTTTACACAATATATTCATATAAAATAACATACATCTATATATATTCGTTGTAAGGGCTTGAAATGTTTTTAAAAATTCAATTACCAGAATTGCTTCAATAAAATATTAATTAAATTTATATTAATCAAACCCTACACTCTACAGACGATATGCACTAAAATATATTATCAATTACTTGGTTCTTATTTGTAATATTAAAAATGACACGAGCTTATTTGAGACATTAATAAATTTAAGGCAACAGACGAAATTAAAATTATTGTTAAATTTGCGTGAATTTTAAAGGGGATAATCCTTTTATTTAAAGAAATTATTAAAGAAAAGATATTAAATAGTATTATTATATATAATAGTATAAATATAATATGAAAAAAATATTAAATAGAATCATTATTAATAGCAAATTTAACAATAATTTATAAAGATTACTCAACTCCCCACTCGCAACATGCAAACAAATAAATGTCTGAGCCGGAGGAAGCAAAACTGCTCAATACAGAATTATATATTAAATTTAAAAACTGGCAACATTATTAAGTTGGCAATAACAATTATATAGCAATATTATAAAATGGAAGATAGAAGTCAGAGGTGTAATAGATATCGACTCTTATACAACTAAAACCTATTTAACAATATCTATATGCATTTATAATAACTCGAGATAAAGTGTGTGTGGTATAAAAAGGCAGTATAATATCTGTAGTACATATTATATTATATAGAAATAAAAACTAGCACCGCTATAAAGAAACTACTAAATTTGAGCTATTAAATTTTACTAAAATTGTTTATTGAGGTGATCAAATTTAATTGTGTAAAGCAATAATGTGTCATAATACTAAAACTTTCTATATGAAAATAAGTAAATAATTGATCAGTTTATATTTGGCTGCCCAATTCCAAATTAGGAAATTAATAGCTGTCATAATGATGAGTAAACAGATCAACATACGGACATGTATTTTTTTTTTTAAAATATATAAAAACGAATAATAGCGTTTAGCTATGTAAGAAATATTGACGGCCATAACTAAAATAAATAATGAATTTACGACCGACACTAACTAGAGTAATTACGATAAAAAAAACAAAAAGTATAAAAAATAAATACATACATAATCTGTGGTAATTTTGACATTTGACACATCATTGCTTGACACATTTAAAATTTTATTATAGTTTTGAACTATTATATTATATAGTGTATATGTAAAAGCATGTTTCATATAAAGCTACATAATTTGCGCAGTTACGGTTACAGTTACAGTGAGCATTAACAATAATCTCAACAATCAAACGGTCATGGAGGAGAGTATTTTACAACCAAATTTATTTTAAAATTGATTCACTCTATATTTTCGCAGAAAGTAATAGAAATGGACATTTTGATAATTCGGAATTTTAAATACTTTAAGGAAAATATACTGTGACCTTGTTTGGAGTGGAGTTTGAACATACATTAGAAATACATATAATCTCACAAGAGGTTTTATTAAACCGGTCATTTATTAAAATCTTAATATAGCCTATTACATTTTAATGTGAGATTTGACAGATTAAAAATAGACATATTAAATTGAATAATTATACACAATTTAATTAGCTTTTGTAATATTTTAAGCTGTAACAAATATCTACGAATTGTAAAAAATACTAAATCAATATTTTTTATCAATTACTTTAAATTTTACAAGATAAGTCTTTAAATATAGTCACATAGCATTCCGTTATGCTACGATATCCCACTAGATGGCGTTGGCAGTATTAAAAAGAAACAAAAAATCAATATAACCTCTATACGTCTAAACCATGGCAAGTAAACTGTCAAATTCAAATCTGTCAAACGTCACACAAAATGCGAGACATAGATTATAATTCAATAATTATAATTTCAAAACCTACGCTAAGTAAACTCCGAAAGGCCAAACAAAATACACGACACAAAGACAGTTTGAGCAACGAGTGACTAAATTATTAGATGTATGTATTGTCAACGATTCACAGGACCGTGTCGATAGTCTAATTACAATTACATATCAAATATAAGGTATAGGAATAAGAAGTAAAATATGTCATCTAACGACAGGGGAAGACGTGTATGGTCTATCGTTGTCGAGCCTGTAAACAAAGAAAATACTTTTTAATTAAATTGTAAATAAATTGTATTAATATTCTTATTAGCTTCACGTTTTTTCTCTAGCCTCTGCGCTTTTTCGTTTGAGGATAAGACACTCCATCCTTTGCTGTCTCCCCGAAATCAAGACATTGCAGATTTAGTGGCGGAACGAACGCAACGAATATTATGCAAAAAGATAATACAAAATTAGGAAATGAAACATAATCATTGCCCCGAATGGGAATCGAAGCCCCAACCATCGCGTTTACGGTCAGACGTTTTCCCATTGCACCATGATGGCATCACTATTAATATTATTATCAATCCATACATATATTATAAATGTCTGTCTGTTTGTCTCTCACGCTTTCACGGGTAATCTACCGATCGGTATCGATCGGGATCGATATATTTGAATGAAATTTAGAATAAAAGTAGTAAATAATCCACTGGACTAACATAGGCTACTTTTTTAAAAAAAAATCCACCCTCCATTAGTTCAAGCGGAGAATCCGCGAGCGGGCCGCTAGTTTATAATATTTTAGAGTAGATAGTGCAATTTTTTTCTGTAGTCTTTGAGTCTGCTAATTTAAAAGCTATTAATACATAATAACCGCAAATTAAATTCGAACGGTAGCATCAAAGCTTCACGATAATTTGTCAAAATATTAATTATCATATTTCCTGTTGTTAGGATAGTTGTTTTAAATTTACTTTTACAAAATATTTAGTTTACGTTTTATAAGAAGTATTAATTAATGGGATCATCGTGTAGCGATGAGCAGCGTCTGATTAGTTACGAGTTCCATCCGTAGTCAGAGAGAGGATTAAATTTTCTAATTAATTCCGTTTCTCTGCCCAAATGAAAAGACAAAACGCGACATTATCTTTCAATACTTAACACAGTCTCAAATTGGACTCAAAAAAGGAACAAAATACTATATTCTTGTATATCTACCCCCTTCAAATTAATAAAAAAACCAATGAAACCCAAATCATTACCCATCATTACCTCTCCACCCAAAACGTACGGTGGCTAGCTCTGCCTGCACGTCTACCACTACCTCTCATCAGGTGTAGCATCAAAACATAATCTCACATCCGAGCCAAAAAGGGAACAACATGCCATTACACTATATTCTCTCCATCTCCCCTACTAAATGAAAAAAAAAAACAACAAATTCATAGCAATAAGCACCTACCTCTGTCTAGATTCTAGAGTCTAGAACAGTGATTCTCAACCACTGTGCCGCGGCACTTTTGTGTGCCGCCATATTTTGCTAATATATAATAATGTTAATATTATTAAATTATGTCATTTAAAATCTTTTTCTTTGTGTGCTGCCAAATTTTAAAATATTTAAATAAGTTTTCTATATGTGGTGGTCAGTCGTGGCCCAGTGGCACAAGAGTGTGACTGTAAACGACTGGTTGTGGGTTCGATTCCCACTTGAGGAGTAGAAATTATATTTCCATTTTCTTCGCTCTGGTGTCGAGGTAAAGCGCGGCGTTAAGTTCCGCCACTTAACACGCAAGCCTCCGAATTCGGCAGAAAGTGGGGAACGGAGTGTCTTAACACTAGGTTCCTTCTGCCTACCCTGCTGTGTGCGGGATATAGCGTGAAGCTATTTTTGTCAAATATGTGCCGCAACAAAAAAAGGTTGAGAATCACTAGTCTAGAACATCAAAATACAAGTATCAAATTCGCCTCACAAGACGAACAAGAAACCATAACACTATAATATCTCTATCTACAGTCTGAAATTAAAAAAAAACAACCTAAAATAAAAAGTAGCTACATTTTTTCTTTTTTTGACGTTCTTTTTTGACTCGGACATGAGGCACTACATTTCTACCTACTACAAAAACTCAAAGATCCGGACACACCCACCTCCGAGCCCCCCTTTGGCTAGCTCCTCTGGCGGCGCGCCTGCCACTTGAAGTCCACCTGCATGAGCCACTGCTGCCCTCGGGAGCGGTCGCAGGCGCGCAGCAGCGGCTTCCACACGTCCGCCGACTCCGGCTTGTCGAGACACATGCCCGTGTTCGTGTGTTTTATTGTTCGCGTCTGGAATTCAAGATAATACTCATATAGGTACATATTTAAAAAAAACAAATAAATATACTAAGTATAGGTCAACGCACACACACGCAGGTGCACGTGTACGCGCACGCATACACACACTAATATGGTTAATAAAAATTTTGTTGAAATCTAAAGTAAGTATTTATAAACATTTAAAGTGTTATTCCACACTTAGGAAAATTGAAATACGCATTTAGAGAACGTATAAAAATTTTAACGTAGCGGAATTCGAACCCGCATCGTTCAAATTTCTTCTTTCCAAAGATTATTCTACGAACAATCAATCTCTCTACAGAGGTGCTAACAACAAAAATAAGTTGTAATAAAGCGTATAAGAATTTCGATGCAGCTGGTAGTAGAACGCATGGCTCAGCGGTGAGAGAGCCTGGACGGTCGCCACATTCAAATTTTCACACGTTTTCTAAATGTCATTTTCTACTTAAGTACGTTTTGTACTATATAACGAAAGGGATCAGGTAAGTCTAGCTAAACGCAATTATTATGAATTCTATATTCTATAATTCAATTATATTTTATTTTTTTCATATTAACGAGATGAGTGTGTATCTGATCATATTACAAAATTTAAATCGAATTAAATTTAATTTTGTTACTTATCTAAAATTGCGAAAGGCATTTAATAAAAAGGAACAGTGGGGAAAAAATCAACCACTTGATTGAATCGCCTTTTTGATTGAAAATTATAAATTTACGCTAAGAGTCCTGACCTTACACATACTGTACCTTAGTAATCGAAACAAAAAGTACCACCCATTATAATAAAGTCCATACGAGTGGCAGGGGCACATAAGTTTAAACGCGACAAGTTGGGGATTCGATTCCCACTCGAGGAGAGGAAAATTTAATATTTCCATTTTCTTCCCTCTGGTGTCGAAGTAAAGCGCGGCGTTAAGTTTCGCCACTTAACACACGCAATGCTTCCAAAATATGGCAGAAAGTGGGGAACGGTGTCTTAACTCTAGGTTCCCTCTGTCTACCTTGCTGAATACAGAGTGAAGCAAAAAAAAACATAATAAAGCACACAACAAACTCAACCTCAACCGGGAATCGAACCCCCCACACGTACCTTAGTATCATAAGTCCACTCCTGGTTGCCGCGCATGCCGTGACAGCGTATCAGCTTGATGGGTCCGCGCGGATGCGCCGCGTCGAGGCAATTGTCGTCCGACATTATCTGTTTGCGTTTTGTGTATGCGAATACCTGGTAACGAAAAATAACTTAAATAAAATATATTCTTAAATTAATATATCCCATAACAGACGTGTATACGTTGATAAGTAGTTAATTTAAAAAAAAAAAAGAACATTTTTAAAAAATATACAAAATATTGAAGACAGCGGGATTTTCCCCATAACAGGATACTCTAGTGTCAAGAAAGTCCATGCGTGCTAAGTGGCGGAACTCAACGCTGTGCTGTCTTAGGTACCAGAGTGGAGAAATGAAAATAATATATAATCATTACATCGGGTGGGAATCGAACCCAGAACCTTTATATTTCCAATTAAATACTGTCCCATTGCACTCCTACGGTCTATCTATATATCAATCAATCTTGCAACGATTCCAACATTCATTTCCATTGCAACTTGACAACAACAACTACATAAAAAAACTTGTAAAATATATTTTTGTTGCTTATTTCATACAATAAATTAAATAACAATATAAAATTACCTGATTTCCGCCCATTCCATGACAATATCCCATGCCCAAAGGCTGCCCTGCCTTCCCGCCGAGCGTGTCCAGACAGTTGGACGTTTCGGCGTTACGAATCTGAAAATTAAAAAAAAACTCATCGTAAATATTAATGAGAGCATTCATATTCGTATATAAAAGTAGTAATTTATAGTATTCTTTTATATGGTGAATATTTAATTAAATATATACTATAGCTATAACGTGTAATAAACTTAATTTTATTAATTACTATAGCTATGACGTATAATAAACTTTTAATTTTAATATTATGACTTGCTTAAAGTTAATCTTAACTAACTTTTCCTTTCACGAACACGTCAAAGTTCCTTTCATAAAAAAGTTGCAAGTTTTTAAGCTTAAAGCCTTATTCAATTTTGTATACAAAACCTTTTTAAAGGGACTTTTAAAACTTTGTTATTACTAATATTCAGTACTATAGTTCCTATACGTACTAAGAATATATAAAGTTAATGTATCCACATTTGAATAGACCAACTTATACATTAGTATGTATATATGTAATATATAAAATAAATATATATTTTTTCAGCTTCACGATTTCTTCTGCATAGTAAAGAAATCAGAGAAAACCTAGAGTGTCCAGACACTTCGTTCTCCACATTCCACCCGAAATCAAGACATTGAATGTTAAGTGACGAAATTTAACGCCATTCTTTGTCCTATACCTGAGTATAAATATAATATAATTTGTCGAGTAGGAATCGAACTAACCACCATCGCGTTTACGCCACTGCGCCACATATTTAAAAAAAATACTTTTCGCTCGAATTATAACCATTACGTGTTTAGTGGAAAAACAAAACACCGTATTTTGTCTAACTGAAACGGGGAAATGAAAATAGCCTAAATGTAATGCTCTCCGCAAATGGTATCGAAGTCATAACCATATGTTTACAGTCAACACATTGTCATGGATGAATATTAATAACTTTTTTAGCAGCTTCAGATATTCCCTTATAGCGGATACCCTGAGAGAACCTAGTGTCAAAACACTCCGTCCTTTACTTTACGTAAACGTGTGCATTGGGAAAATATGTGCAGTGACATGGCGCTTTATCTTAGTAACCAGAGCATAGAAATGAATATAATTTATATACAATCATTTTCACTCGGAAATCGAACCCACAACCATGTGTTTAACATCTCAGACGCTGTCCCACAATGGCTATTAATAAAATAAAATCAAAATAAACTTACCTCTCCAAGATAATAATAATCTAGAGGCATCTGGCTCTCAGGATATATATTCTCTAGATACCATCTAAAGCTTTTGCACTTTAGACGTTCCCGCAACGCTCTGCGCTCGCTGACGTCACCGACAGGCACATTTAATGCTCCTGTTCACGTTTGAAATATTAAATTTATAAATTATACATATTTTACAAATTAAGAATTATAATATGATACAGATAATTATTAATGAAATAAAATAAACTGTATTCTTAAGCAATTTTACGTTAAAGTATTCGAACGCATGTCATATAAAAAATATTTAATACAGCGTATAATTAATATTGTATGAAAATATAATAAAGCAAAAATATTTGCTTTTTTATCGAAATAATTAAACATTATAAAATGAATATGTTACAAAATATGATATGATAATTATTGCGGCGGCATTTTTTTTAAAAAAGCTGTTCAGCCCAATAGCATGAATAAAACACGTCACGTTAAAATGTTAAAACACCTTGGTTATTTAGTTAATAAAAAAAAATATAATAACATAAAATTATATAAAATATACGTGCGAATATATAATTAATATAAAGAAGCTACTATCTTTGCCTGGTTTTAAGAATAGTTAAAATAATTTATTTATATATTATATTGTTTATACGAATTTATAAATAATTTTAAGTTAAGCGGCAAAAATAATGGCTTTTATTAGTGTTAAAATACGTAATGTCAATTAGAGGGCTCTGGTAAGATATAAATGTAGAAAATTTTATATATATGTATGTAGAATTTCAGATTATTTTTGCTTTTTACCATAGACTTTACAAAATTTACTTTGAAAAAAAAGTGCTTCTAAGTGAAATCATAAAAATATATGACACGAAACATACTCAATGTTTGTTAAGTTACATTTCTTTTTTCAACCTTCAAACGGTCATACAGTCGAATTGACAGTGGACACTCGTGAATGCTCGATATATTTTTGGTTCTAAATTCGTTATTTTATATTATTAGCCAGTCATTATGATCAAAATAAATATTATAAAATTTATGCTCACACAATGCACTGTTGAGATTGTATTTGATCTAGTTACGGCATACAAATCGGACGCTCATCCCGCGCTCGTGTTTTAAAAAAGTTTAGTTTAGTTTCCTCTTATGAACTAAACAAATATATAAAATTATAGATAAATAAGAAAACTTTATGCCGCCAAATATATTATAACAATTTAGAAAAAGCGAAAATCTATTTATGATTTCAACAGTCTGTTTATGTAAAAAATGTTTTGCGAATTTATACTTTTGATCAATACAGAATATAATATACGTAAGAGGTATTCTCGGATACATTTTAATGTCATGGCGTAGGTATAACCTACGATATACTCGCATATAAAAAACTTTAAATATTACGGAAAAATGCAACAATATGATCCCGGCCTTCACACAAGTTATGAAATGTTAAGGTGTTTCAATCTTTATTTTGAAAGGTTTTGACGACGACACTCTAATTTTGTGTGTTTATACTTGATATACCTTAATTTTGATCTATAGAAGGTTTGATTTATTTTATTTGAATGTATCATTTTGTAATATTTACTATAATTAATTTAAAAAAAAAATGTTTTTGTATCTGTATAAAAAAATATAAATTAATATGAATAAATATGTTTTAAATCCTAGGTATATCTCATAGATTTGTAGTTCGCCTAACTTCTACCATAAAAAAAGACTATCCGACCGCTTGAAAGTTATTTTCGTAAATCAGTACTGACTTTAGTGTACCTAACTGCTACATACCAACAAATAAAGTACCGAACTTCTAATTACCAAATTATTTCTATAATATCAAGTCCTATATATAAATAAGTCTTAAATGCGAATTAAACGGAAAGTAGAGTACTGAACTTGTAATTTCAACCAAATTATTTCTATAATATCGGGTACCTACAAGAGTCTTAAACGTAAATTAAATTTAATATTTATAAATGCATTTTAAATTGTAAATATATCTCATAGTTTTTTTACTTCTCCCAATCTCTATCATAAAAAAAGACTGTACGAACGCTTGAAAGTTATTTTCGTAAATGTGTACTGTCTTTAGTGTACCTACCTGTTACATACCAGCAAATAAAGTACCGAATTTCTATTTACCAAATTATTTCTATAATATCAAGTCATATACATATATAAGTCCAAATGTGAATTAAACGGAAAGTAGAGTATCGAACTTGTAATTACCAAACAATTTCTTTAATATCAAGTCCCAACAAGAGTCTTAAACGCAAATTAAAGACACCCTCTAACCAACATTACGCATAATAACCAATACCAAATAACTAAACACCTGGGTTAATATTGTAGTAGAAATGTTTCCAGTCATCTAGCCACACCTCGGCGAGGCGGGCGTTGTTGTGGTTGACCACGCGGCCGGTACCGCCGGGGAACGAGTACGGCGTGGTCTTGCGGAACACGTGGCCCACGTGCGAGCACGGGGATATCTCGAGTGTGCCGCCGCACATCCATACCTGCCCCGCGTTTGTTATATTTGCAATGGCAATATGGCTTTTTTGAGATAGGCTTAAGTTAATTAAAAGTTTGACAGATATTTAATAAATAAAGAAAAAAAGATTGAATGTATATATTTTGATAGTTGAATAGTTAGGATAATGTCTACTGGAGACTTCTTGGCACTCTTTGACGAATAGGCTCGTAAGCTTCACGTCAAAAATGTATGATATTTTTCACGTACACTAATGCCAATATAGAGATGGTTCTAAAAAAATGATGTCCTTGAGGGATTATCACCAATAAACTGATTTCCCATTTAAGTCTATGGCGGAAAAATTTTGGCGCGAAAAATGTTGGCTACAAATAAATGTGCGTGCCGAATAAATAAATAATTTTCATTTGCTCACTTCGCTTAGTATGTAAACAGCACCAGAGATTTCGAATTTCGAAAATTTAATAATTGAAGAACGAACGAAATGAAAGAACTATTATGACTTGAATACTAGATTTCATTAAACTCGATTTTGGTATAATAAGTATTATGTAAATATTACAATGTAATGTTTAATTTAGCGCGTTTTTTTCATAACCACTACTTTATTGATTTATTACGGGTTTTTTTCTCAATCATTATCTTATATAATTATTATACTTTGAACCCCTTTTCACAAAATCAATGCGGACGGAGGTGTATAAAATATGGTATACTTATTTTTTTAAATGCAGAAGAATTATAGAAAGCCAATAATTTTCATTATAAATTATTAAATCTATATTAAATTGATAAAATAAATATTACATATATTATGTTTGACTTTTAATTTTGTATAAAGTGATCGTGTATAGAAAGCTGTTACTAAGGAAACGCTCTATTTAATGCCTCGACAGAGCCTCTAGTATTTTTAATTGTTCAAAACAACCGAAAACAGATGTACGGAACGTCATTAACTTTTCCTAAATAGCCTGGATTTCTTTTTTTTTTTGTTTTAGTCATAATCATAAGGAGAAGAATATATGAAGGGTTGCCAAATTCCAAAATTAATGAATTAATATCAATGACTTCACACAGTAATATAAATAAGAATACATACTATCTCGTCAACCCTACCTACTACTCTAGAACCGATCAACTAGTTTTCTAGTTGTAGAAAACCAGACCGTCATTGACTTCCTTACATTAATACAAGTAATGAACTTGTTAAATATAAGGAATAAATACATCTGCAGTTATCATTAAGCCATTTTGCCGTTGCAATTACTGTTACCCGAGTTATTTGTGGAACATTTTCTACTGATAGCTGTTTATTATTTGTTGTATTTATTATTATAATAAGATTTTTTTTTTTAAATTAGTTAATTATATTCTTAAAGTTTGTATTAGTTAAGCATATATTATAAATATATAAGATACAATATAATAAATAGATATCAGTATACAAAAAATATTAATACAGATCTAGAAAACCCCAAAAGTTCTAGAACTTAAAATATTTTTGTTATAACAATAATAATAATAATTAAACATTATTAACAGTGAATAAAAGTAAAATTAGTAATAACTGTGTTAAAAAAATATTCCATACAGCCACTTGTACAAGTACGGAAATCTTATGTAAACATTCATATATACGTAAGATATAAAAAGACATTCTGTTAAACGATCAATATTTACTTTTATTATAGAACAATATAAACGCGTAAGAGTAGGCTAAGTATACTTGTACCTACATGTTACGTTTAGGTCATGGTTACAAATGGCTGTATCGAAAAAGATCATATAATTCATTAATTTATTTAAACATAATAGACAGACGTTACGAATAAACATAAATACAACAATATCGACAAAATTCCACAAAAATCCCATATTCTATTAAGCCATGATGTGAGTCACAGCAGATATATTTATTATTTATATAATATATTAAAAAAAATATTATATATTTTTTTAATTCAAGAGATATACAAAAGATGAGGCGAAATTGCACAAGTGTTCCTTTTGTTTAATGGTTAATTTCCGTTACGTAACATTATAAGAAAACATAAAGAAATGAATGATTCTTTAATAAAACATAATGTGTTTTATGAAAGAATCAATTCAGTTCTTTATTATATAGAACAAAAAATAATAATTACCGGTCCGGTTTAACTTAATACGCCTATTTAATGATAAGTATTTAAAATCATAACCGACAAACTGTTGAATACACTAATATATCTGCTGCGACTTTAATTAAAAAAGAATTGCTGTGGGCAATTAAGACTTTATATAATAATTAAATCAATATTGACCAAAACTTCATTGCTTCTGCATTGAGAAGAAGCTAAGTGAACTGAAAATTGTTGTATAGTTGCGAAATAAAAGGAAAATAAATAAGCATACCTAAATGAAGGCAATCTACAAATAAAAACATACAAGAAACAAAAGAAAACACAGATAAGTAAAAATAAATTAGTAGTGGCATGCGTAAGCTTTTCGATTTAAGCCCAATCTCTGATTCAGAGACGGGACTGTCTTCGATAGGAGCGAGAAGGACAAAAAAAGGCGTTATGCAGCCGCAATGGTTAATGTTTTGTTAGAAAGCCGACTCATGTTAATGACACGCTCACAAAACGATGAGGTTAAAGGTTATCCCAAGCCACAACAATACTTTATTAAAACTCCGCGAGTGCTAACATTTTGCAATTGGTTCAAATAGTAACAAAAACATGATAACTCTTTATTAGATAAAGGTTATTTCCAAGACAGTCACCTAGCGTTTGACACCATGAGAGGTTTAATTTAGAACGTTATCTATCTATATAATATAGTTATTAAAAATGGAAACTAACATTAATGACACACGTGGCTAAAATACTCTCTAATACCCATGATGTCCAAAAATATATGAAAATCCTGTTAAAACCTAAAAACTCACAGATATACAGAACCAATGCAAAACATTAGACACACAGCGACATCGAACCTGGGTTCATGGCGTAATAGAACTCCCCCCACTCGTCCATCCACACTTCTGCGACGCGGGCCGCGTTGTGCAGCACCACGTTCTGCACGCCGCCGGGGAACGAGTACGGGGACTTGTCGCGGAACACGTGGCCGACGTGCGAACACGGCACTATCTCCAACCGACCGCCGCACTGCCACACCTTTACCCCAATATCATTGGTTTTTAACCCCTTTTATATATTTATCGAGAAAAATGTATGTCTTTCTAAACTATATATTTTTTTAACTCAGCTTCGAGTAACCTTTACCTAGCTTAAGTGTCCTTTAAAATTAACTTAAGCACACTTAAGGCTTGCTATAAACTAATAATATGAAATAAAACCTCTAAATAAACCTATCATCATACGTTTACAACATTGATGATAACTCTTCTATAAACAGGATTTGCTAAACAAAAATGCACAAGAATAACGAATTACAATTTCACAAAGACAATATAGTAAATAAATACACAAATTAATATTCCATACTTAATTTAAAATGTATACGATACCCGGAAGCTCATCTCCAAGTTTTCTCCACCCCATATGTCCATTCCTTGGTCGTATGAACCAATTTTGTAAAAGTAATCCTTATCAATAGCAAACAGTCCACCGGCCATTGTAGGTGTACGCAGAGGAGCGGTACGATCTCCGCCACGACGGGCCATTTCACGTTCAGGTACTCGATACCTGGCAAGGAAATTGAAGTTATATTGCATTTGCCATAAATTTATAATTAATATCACCTATTATATAATCTAAGTATAGTTGTAGATTTACGCCCAATATCAATAACTGTTCCTTATTCATAAACGGATTGATCTAGTTATCATTTTTTTTTTAAATATTTTTTTTTTGAGTAAATAAAAAAAACAAAAGTTATTGCATCAATAATCGAATAATCAATCGAAGATTGCATGTTCAACCTTGACATTACTCAAAAAATGATTTTATAAAAAAAATGATAGATAAATCAATCGAAGGTTGCAGTTTTTGGATTAAGATCGAATATTGATATTGGGCATAATAGTTCAATAAAATATTGCTCATCCAATAGAACAATGAGGTCATTACGTTTTAGCTGTTTGAGGAGAAAGTGTTGGTAATTTTGAAGTTGTATATATGTATAGTGTACTTTCAATCAATGTAATGAAATCTAACAATACTTATGTATACTACTCTATTATCAATAATTTCGTAAGAACATTCTAGAAGAATATTAAATACACCAAATAAAACAAACTTTTTTGTGAAAGAACTATTAGATAAGCTGCAAACCAATATGTAATGTCCTTAGACATTTAAAAAAACAGCTTTGTTTTTTTCTGCACAGCAGTGTTAAGACTCCGTTCTCGGGGAGACCTAGTGTCAAGACTCCGTTTTCTAGTTTCCGCCTGGAATCTAGACGTTGTGTATATGTATATATTATTAGCGGAACTCAACGCCGCGCTTTGTCTTAGGCATAAGGGCAGAGAAATCAAAATAATTCAAATATAATGATTCCCACGAGTGTAAACTAAACTCACGGCCAATAGCGTTTACAGTCGGACGAGGAGTCAGTATTGCACTGCAAGACGATGGACGCCAAAAATAAAAAGTTTAATAATAAAAAACGGTACCCATTATAGCATTATTAATGTAAATAATCTTTCCATTAAATATTAATTACATACAATGTTGTGCTTTCAACACGGATAAAACTACGATAGTTTTTAGAAATTGTGATTACGATTAATTTCTGTTTAATTAAAATACTTATCAAGTTTTATGTTGTATCTACAAATATGTCCATGTTTTCATATCAATGGACAAGATGCCGTTAGTAGATTTGTACTTATCTTTTAACAATCTTGAAGGTTTAGTATTATGAATCAACATAGCCGTTGAATGTTAGCCATTTGGTATTTCCATTAACCATTTCAGTATTATTTATATGGTAAAAATATTTCAATACAATAGATACCTACTGTAAATTTATTTAAGTGTTTGATCTATGACTAAGTGGAATACTCTCATGATAAATACGGCGAGCATTTTATTTTAATCCTTTTTCTTTTAAAATACGACCCTATTTTAAATGTTATGTACAAATTTGAAATGAAAAACATTTTTAAACATTAGAGAATTTAAAAAACAACGCAGCGGGATTTGAACATGCTTCTTGGCAGCGGAGCAGATTTGCGGGCAGACCGCATTCGGGCAAACCCCCAATTGCAGTCAGTCAGGCAGTGCACCTATTTTTATTCCACTAGTTGGTTGACATAAAAGTAATTGAAATTAAACTAATTAAAACGCAGTTTTAATTTCAATCATTAACTCATAATAAGTGAATTTAAAATTGCAAGTCGCAATTAACTTATTATATTATTTCAATGTGGAAATTAAATTATTTATTGTAAGATGTAATATGTTGTTATATGTTATAGTTGGGATCTTGGCAGCATGAAAAAACTTCTGATTATTTCACATATGTTTATCGTCAAAAATACAAAAATCGATATTATTCCCATAGATAGGTATGTATGTATCTATATTGACATATAGCAAGAAGCTCAATTTCACTCATCAAACATCAACTTAGTTAAATAAAAAACTTATTGATTGGGTTGATCATTTAAATTAGCCATTAGTAAGATACGCTTCTCGAACATTTCATCCGACAGGTTGTGAGATTTGAGATAGTTTATCATAGTTACGTATGAAAACAGTCTTTTTACTGGAGCCGAAGAAGGTAAAGGAGTATTGTATTTTATAAATATTTCTTTTATTTCTGGGTATCTATGAAGACTAGTTAGTTCTTGTTCCATATCTGATAAATAACAGAAAACTAACATATCTGATTTCCTTTGATCTCGGCACACATCTTCTTCAGCGTCTGAAGAAGAACTGTCAAATTGAAAGAAATCATCATATTTATTTTGTTTTTTTATTGCTGAACTCGATTCAGCATTTTCTGAAATCTTACTTTCAACAGTTGCTTTAAAAAGGATTTTCAACCTTAGACGATCTTCTATGGAAATACAAGAAAACCATTTCGTTTTAAATCGTGGTAAAGATATTGCAGCAATCGCTGCATTTTGTGCTTTCTGAGAAGAAAAATCAAACAAGTCTTTAAAATGATTATTTATGCTTTCTAAATGCACTTTTGCCAGATCGTTGCAGTAGACAAAGTTTTCTTTACACAGTTTTTGTAATTGTCTTCTAAGAGATAATAAGCACGGAAGTAGCAGGCCATAAAACATATCCTTTTCATCATGCAAAATATCAAGTGCCTCAGCAAATGGTTTAGAACATTTTAAATATTCTTGGATGTAGTGAAATTCTTTTTGCATCAACTTGTCACTGTCGTTGATTTTTAAAGCTTCGTACAACGGAATGCTTTTATCTCTTAAATCATATATTTGTCCCAGTGCATTGTAAGCACTATTCCACCAAGTGTCTTGTGGCCTTAACAGTGTGTGCCCTAAAACGTTGTGGATTATTTCCGCTGATTTAGGTATACCAGCTGCATTCCAGAGTTTGTTGCATTTATTTAGAACTTGCTCATGAGTTTTAGAAAGGCTGGTATTTTGATTCCAAAGCACTATTCTAGCATCTGCTACACATAAGTTAAGCTTATGAGCAGAACATCTCAGGTGAGGTGGAAATTCAGCACAAGGATCGGCTTCAAATTTATTATCGGACACCGTACTTCGATCTTTTGATTGAACATTTTCTGAATCGTTAAAAAAATTATTTATAACGTCTGGGCCTTTATCGTTAAACTCTGTTTCATTTGAATTACAAGACTGTACTTCAACACCAAACTCTTTGAAATCTTTTACAAAGTTACTGCCATTATAAGTGATCGTCGACAGCACTTTTCGTGAGTCAAATCCAAATTCACTGTGGATATCTTCTAATCGAAAAGCAATTCTATCGTCGCTCGTCCCTTTAAATCTTCGACATGCCAGTGTCTTCGATTTTCTTCGTAAATCGGATGTAATCCAATGTGACGTGACGCCTATGAAACTTCGTTTTTTTTCAAACCAAATGTCTGCTGTGGTAGAAACGTATGAAATATCTCGAAGCACGGTTTTTATATCAAATATTTCCTTGGTGTAATAATCTTGTATGAAACGTCCCAATGATCGTCGACTCATTAAGGTTAAGCCATTATGGCATATACCTGCATCTACACATGTTTTTTTGAGGTAGGGATCTTCAATTGCTCTGAGAGGTGTCATAGAATTTATAAAAAAATTGGTAACGTTTTTATTAAATTCTTCTTGTGACAGATTAGCCTTAGACATTACCTCTGTTTCAAAAGTCATTTTCTTGGTTTTTGTATTATTGGCAAAATATGATTTATTGTCGTTGAATGTACTTTCTTCATGTTCCTCTTTTAAGTGTGGAACAAAGTTAGATGTTGAAGGCAAAGTTCTGGGCATTTTTACTTGATTTGGCAAACACATTGTATACTGCCCAGCTCGTTTGCGATCTGTTGACTCTTCTTTAGATAATTGAAAGAGTTCACCATCAAGAATACGTGGTTTGACAATATTATCTACTAATTTGTTAGAACCTGAAGTTGAAGCTTCATTGCACAAAGAAAGATGCTGATTTGACGCGTTCATATTGTACAATTAACTAATTATAAAACTTAATAAAAACTAAAAAAGTAATCATTTTTAAACTACGATAGTGGCAAACGGACGTACACACTATTAGACGCAATTGAATAAACTGTTTGCATAGGATAGCCACGATCTTGACCGATCGGGTCAAACAATTGAAATCGCGAATACCGTGTGAATGATTCTATCAGTAACAACGAAATGACCCGATCATATCGCGACGAGCCAATCACGCTTCGAGTACACACAAATGACAAAAGCAAACGATCGACAGCATGGCGGAAATGTCACTTTGACTTATTAATTTTGAATAAATAAATGTCGAGGTTTAGGTCGTGTTGTGAAATTGATCTTTATAAAAAAAACTATGAAAGAATAAAAGCTTTTGCTTTTGTTGCAAAAAACACAAAAGATCAAAATATTTGAGTGGTTTAGGAGTTATGTCACCCAAACACACAATCTTTCACAAATCTATCCATTCGTCATTTGATCCGGGTCATTCTCATAACTGATCATGAACGATATCGGTCATTGTGATTGAACGAACGACACAAGCCTACATTCTGTGTTGGGTATAATTTAATTTCATATAATAACTAAATATTAAGAATTCATTATTTGTTTGTGGAGAAATCACATAACAATTATAAATAGCTGAAAAATAATTAGTTGTTAATTGTCGCACTACAATTCGAAATATCGCACTACAATGAACTAATTGTTAATTGTGATTTTCGCATAAACAAATGATCAATTGTTAGTATTTAATAGTTAATTTCAATTAAATGTTGTCAACACAGCCTACATTGCACCTAAAGCCGATTTGGACCGAACATATTACAGCGAAAGCAATAGTTCGCTCGCGCTCTACCTAAAAGTAGCGATGCTACGCTCTAACTACCTACCGAGTAAAGGACAATTACAAACAAATCAAAGACAACAAAATAACGAAACGCGCGCGTTTTCTATAGTTCAATATGTAGGCAACATTATTTTAAATGTGTAGTTATAAATTACACTACAATTTGTAGTTTAAAATCAAAATATTCCAATTCATGTAGTTGTAATTATATTACTAAATAACATATGTAGTCTCAGTTAGTCAGTATTCAGATTTCATATTGACCAACATTGTGACTTTAACTTACATATACAATCTTCAATTGAAACAATGGTATGAATGTGGTAGTAATTTGTTTTTTATTATTTTAACTTTAAATTTGTATATCACTTAATATTATGTATTCCATGTTAAGAATCGTAAATGACAATATAAGTATAACAGACAACAATAGATAACAAAGTTTGATCATCAAAAAGCAGGAAAACCTACAAAGAAATAAATTTATAAAAACTTGAGTTATATGTCCTGTCTTTTCCTTATTTATCTTATTCATTCTATAAAAGAAATGAGAGTAAGATACTTATGCAGGCATATTGTTTCTTTTTAACATAATCTATGTTTAATCGTGATTGTAGTTTCAATAACTTTAAAGTGTAATATTTGTTATAAAAATAGCTTCACGCTATATCCCGCACACAGCAGGGTAGGCAGAGGGAACCTAGTGTTAAGACACTCCGTTCCCCACTTCCCGCCGAAGTCGGAGGCTTGCGTGTTAAGTGGCGGAACTTAACGCCGCGCTTTACCTCGACACCAGAGCGAAGAAAATGGAAATATAATTTCCACTCCTCGAGTGGGAATCGAACCCACAACCAGTCGTTTACAGTCACACTCTTGTGCCACTGGGCCACGACTGGCCACTATTTGTTATAATGTTTTATATTATACACGCGTCATTAATTTTATATATTATATCATTATACACTAATTCAAAATTACTCGCGGTAGGTGGTTTAGAAGTGACTAAGAAAATGTGACTAAAAAGTTAATCTAAGTCGTTAATTCCCAAAGTGTTCCAGGAGCCCCAGGTCTGCTCGAAACTCGAAGGATGTCTTCGTTGGCAAGACACAAATGGGTGTTTCACAAATCATAAACAGAGGTCCACAAAAATTTGGACCTCTACTATCTGCTTGCTGTTTTTGATAGTGAAGATCTAATGAAATAATAGAAAGAAAGTATTGGCAATGGAATCTTAACACTACTGTGTGTAGAGTAAAGCCATCGTGAAGCTAAAAAAATATTGGCTTCATTAAAGGAACGATATCCTAGAAAAAGCCGCAATAAAAAAATCATAGTTAGAACCACTCTTAACATTTTGACAAGTTTTGAGAAAATTGTAGAAATGTAGCTGTAGCTACATTTCCTCCTGTTTCCATGTTCCTACCCCAAGAGGATGTTCCTATTTACAGGGAATCTACCAAAACTCTGGGAATCTTTTGTCGAAACTCTTAAACAGAGAACAAAAAAAAAAGTCACTCATTCTAATCACCTCATAAACATTCGTCATAATGTAATAATTATAAAAAATAATGTTTACTTTAACATAACAAGTTGATAAGAAAATCCAATATGTAACTAAATTTACGAAAATACTGAAGGAATACAAATAAAAATGTACATAAATATGTTAAGCTTATCAAAAATCTATTAAAAAGCAATTATTTTGTTGCGGCTTGTCATATTTTAAGTTAATTGCTATTTCAATGCCATCAATGTTACAATTTAGTATCTAATTTATTTAATGCGATAGTAAGGTTTTCTAAGTAAACAGCTATCTGGGTGTAAAATCGTGATAGTAATTAGTCTATGAACAATTTTAGTGGTGACGTAAAAATATACATGTAGACATAATGGCTATGGCGCGATTATCATTATTCAAACAAATTAAGATTATGAACAATTTTGAAATAATCGTGGTGTAAAAGGACAGCGTCTAAATTTAAGCACGATTAGTTGCGAGTTCGATTTCCACTTAAGGTAAAAATGTAAATAAATATAATTTTTAAGATTACATTAAAAAAGACTTTTATTTCTAATCTGGAAAAATAAAATAGGGCTTTCTGCCATTCAAAAACTAATGTCTCGATTTCCAGTGGAAGCGGAGAACGTGGTGAAGAACAACGGGCGTACATGAAGTTCTCGGAATTGAGTAGAGAGAGAACTAAATAAATATATTTATGATTTGTACACAACAAGCGTATGCTCGTTCATATGCATATGCTTGTGCCTAGCAATATTAGATATTTCTAAAATTATCTATTAGTGCATCCGTCACAGTTCAACAACGGAACATATTATTACAAGTATCTAATTTAAAATATTTCCTTTCAGCATAGCATAGCAGATAGCAGTCTGAGCGAACCTAGAGTTAAAACACTTCGGTCTCTACTTTTCACCAACGCCGCGTTCTGTCTTAGGTACTAGACAGAGAAAATAATATAATTGAAATATATCGACTCCCCCGAGTAGGAATTGAACCTACAACAAAATGCTGTTACAATCAGTATCTCTATAAACTTTGCACTGCACTGTAAAATAAATTGTATAGAAGTACTAGAGTAAATATTTAATTCTAAAAATAAAAATGACAATCTTGACGTAGTAAGATTTGTTGTCTTATCGCAGGTCAGAATACGATTTCCAGGTTGATGTATCGAAATTATAAATATGACAAAACGGTCTTTTATTAAAATAAGTGAATTTATATGAAAAAAATTGTTTCGATGAAAAAAGAGTGAGGCTGGTGTGAAGAAATATATTTAAATTAATAAAATTGTAAGATTTTAGTGTAGAAGTCATATGTTTACAGACGTCCCTTCAAATCCGAAAAACGCTTATAATAAGTATATTTTTTTTATTTTTTGTCTCACGCTTAATCGCTTTTATATACTGTGTACTTCGTCACCCACTGTCATCGATCACTTAATTCATGCTGACCTTTCACCAGTATCATCGACATTTCTTTCGACAAGAGGTCAACCGAAGTCTCACTCCCCTCTGTTACCGCTCACTTTTACATTAAGGTCCAATAATAATATATTTTTATGTGCACAATATGAGAAAGTAGTCATTTAGCTTTATGTGTCTTCACCGCCATCAGAAGATCGTCGTTCGCAAGATTGAACATTAACTATCTATTATAGTAACGGATTCTCAAAAACTCATATATAAAGACCTATAATGTGTTTTGATACAAAGATGTAGTTTCTATATATATTAATAAAAAATGTATTTTTATTATATCTTTTATTAGAGACCGTCGAGGCGCAGTTGGACAACGACTGACTGTAAACATGATGGTTATGTGGGTTCGATTCCCACTCAAGGAAATGATTATATATTATTTTCATTTCTCCGCTCAAGTACCTAACACAGAACGTTGCGTTAAATTCCGCCAATTAAAACGCAATGTCGCAATTTCCAGGTAGAAAATGGATAACGGAGTGTCTCAACACTAGGTTCTCTCTGACGTAAAAGCGTAAAAGTGAAAAAAAAAATATATGATTTGAATTACTACACGTCAACTTTGATTTTTTAATTATGTTATCTATAATGTAATCTTAATTTACTAATCTAAAATACTGTTGTAATAGTTATCTGAGTACAAAACCAACATCGATCGTTCACAATGATAAGCGTATTATCGTAAAAATCACTTCAAATAACTCGGTATTTGCCTTTAATCCGATAAATTTTCTGAGAAAATCGGTATTTTGCTTTTAAAATTGAAGATAAAATAGTTAATGCGTCAATAATAAATAATATCATAAAAGATATGTAAAAAGATACCAAGGATGTTATTTTGACAATTCATTTTGTAAAGCGTACAGCGTGGTTTTTATATATATTTTTATTGGGGAAGATATTATATTGATATTTCTAATATGATCAATATTCCTTTTTTCAGCTTCACGTTGTATTCCGCACAGCAGGGAAGGCAGAGGGAACCTAGTGTTAAGACACTCCGTTCCCCACTTTCCGCCGAATTCGGAGGCATTGCGTGTTAAGTGGCGGAACTTAACGCCTCGCTTTACCTCGGCACCAGAGCGAAGAAAATGGAAATATTTAATATTTCCACTATTAAATATTTAATATTTCCACTCCTCGAGTGGGAATCGAATCCACAACCAGTCGTTTACAGTCACACGCTTGTGCCACTGGGCCACGACTGGCCACAATAATATGATCAATACTCCTTTTTAAAATTAGACGTGACAATCACATCGTTTTATTTATTGATAAATTACACATTAATTTTAATTATGTAGGAAAAATAAAGTTCATTATAAGTCATAAATATTTGAGTCACAAGATTATCATCCATCTATGTTGAATGTCAAAGGAACCGCGGTAGATTAGGTGGCACGTATGTATGGGATGACGTCTCTGATAGGGTAAAGCCTCGTCTAATTATATATTAAGATTCTATAGTTAAGTAAGGTCAAGAACGGATTACAAAAGGCATTCTGCTTAAGACGGTGCACTTGGCGACAAAGTTCTTTAATGGAATTCTCATCTATTCATGGTTTTTTGGCTATTTATTATTGTGATACTTATATGCTTAAATGAAATATTATTTAAAAAAAATTAAATATAAGAGAAAAGAGCGGCCCTCATGGCGCGGTGGGACAGTGTTTGACTATAACTGCGATTGGTCGTGGGTTCAATCCCCACTCAGTAGGGAATGGTTGACTGTAACTGTCATAAGTAAAACAGGTAGATAACCTTTCTAGACAGCCTATTTCTAGATATATATATAATATTATATTTAAATAAATAACAAGTTTCGAATAAAAATCTACCTACATAATATATAGGCACCTTACAGTGTATTCATATATTTTATACATATTTGTGCTATATTTCATTTCATAACATTCAGTTCTACTTGACCCGTACGTATGCGATCGAGAACAATAGCCGGCAAACAAAACAATCTAGTATAAACCGTGCCCACTTCGGTTGAATTAGGCACTATGAAAGCGTATATATTTTTCTAATATTTTTAGAAATTTATAAATAAATCGACAAAATGGCATGAACAAGTAGTTGTGACCTAAATTGCCCTATTTTACTTTAATCAATATCCCCTGAAGCTTACAATGGTCGAGTATAAAAAAATTATAGCGAAATCTTACACAACGCAAATATCAAAGATTATAGAGACGTTCGTTTTGAGTGGAAAATAATAATTAATAGTTATTATTTGCTTCACGTTATACTATAACTACATAATACGAGAACAATGGTGGAGGGATTTATGCAAGCAGAACTATCTTAGTGAGAATAGCGCACGCAACCTTGGCGAAACGTCAAAACTTAATAAAAATACAAATTATCTGCCTTATGACTTATAAAATGAATTGTTTATGAAATGTTGCAAACGTTATATAAAAATTCTCCTTCACGCATTCAAAAAGAACCTAGTGTCAAGACTCCGTCTACAATTTTCATTTGATTTTGAGACATTGTGTGTTAAGTAGCGAAACTTAGGTTAGGTCGTCTTAGGTTTAGAGCGTGGGAATAAAAATAATATAAGTATAATCATCCCAAGTGGGAATCGAACCCACAACCAATCGTGTTTACATTCAGATACTGTCCCATTACGTTTTAATAGGCTCAAATTATATAATTTAAAAAATATTTCATAATAAATGTTAACAAGCATCTTATAGTATATAACCTATTGCATACGCGACGTTTGTGGTTTGCGGTTGAGTACGATTGCCACTAGATAGAATAATTTGTATTTGAAACATTATCATTTTTCCGATCTTATATAGTATTATAAATATATTGATAGTCACTCATTCTATTGTACGAAAAAAAGGCAAAAGTTAGTTATAAATAAATATAATTAAGCGAACTTTTATTTATTCAAACTAAAAGCCTTAATTAAAATGCGTTAAACACGCGTTACCGTACCGTATAAATAATTTCTTAATTTAATTTCTTAATTTAATGTATGTATGTTAAAAGCATTATCATAAAAAATGTTAGCCATTTACGTTTTTGCTCAGTAGAATCTATACCAAATTGCATACTCTTACGATCGCAAAATTTTTATAAAAAAAGGGCTGTAAAGGTGTTCCTTCACGTATTAATATAATAATAACAGAAATACACCAAAAAGGTTTTCACCGCTTATCTCAAAACATGAGAGAATCTCGAAGATAGCAATAACAATATGTTAAACAATATTTAAATCAAATCATTGGAATGATTCATTTTCACAAATATCGGAACAGATTGCAATCGTACGGTATTAATTGCATTCCATTGTTACAAATATATCATAAATTATTTATAATTTTACAACAGAATTATTTTTGTCGTTTGACTTTTTTACTTATTTGATTGCACGTGTTAGTATGATAGAAGTTAAAATTTAATTATTTATTTATGAGATATGTAAAAAATTGAGACAATTCCGTGCCATATTTGGACTAATATCGGGTTTAATCTTGAAATACGTTGTCTTTTACTAATAACTATGCTCAGAGACGTCTTATGTTAGAAAATGTTAAAAGAGGTGAATAGGTGATAAAAATAGTGTAATATATCATAACAGTGCAAGTATAAAGCGACCTTCGTGTTATCGATACAGTTTCAATTTCATAATATATGCACATATTTTTTTTAATAAATAATTATATCCAATTAGTAATTCAATATATTTAATTATATAGAGATTCAAATAAATTTACAATTTAATAAACAACTCCGCAACGTAATTATATTCATGACATTTAAAAAACATATTGAATATAATGCAATATCAATAAGCTAATGATCTATTCTATTCAATCGGCATTGCTAATTGGTATTACAGATATGTAACGTTAGAACGATTAGAAAATTGCTAAATATCATTTCATAAAGGTCATCGTGGCACAGTGAGCATGCTTACTTACTGCACTGTAAATGGGATGGTGTGGGTTCGATCCCCACTCACAGGATGATTATTTATAATAATATTGTAAATGCAAAAATTGTCTGTTACGCTTCCACGGCTAAACTACTGTCGCGATTTCGATGTAATTCCTAAGGAAATTAGCTGAAAAGTCAAGGTCAAACTTTTTTTCAAAAACCATCCTCTAAGGAAATGAAACATGGGTATGTTTTTTTTTATAAAAATATTAAAGTTTACGTAAGCGAAAACGCTGGCCGTCGAAAATACCAAACAGCTATAGTTATGTAGTACGAGTAGGCGAAGCCGTGAGTGAGACGCCTCTACTATGTAATAAATTTCTTTTAAAACTAAAAAAGCCTTATTTACGACATCCTGGCAAAAACATGAGGATTACGCAACGAAACTTGTAAATCATCGGATCCGGGCGCGTGTGTAAATTTTCAAACAAAATAGACGCAAAGAATTGGGTCAAAAACAGTATTGCAAGACTTTCATACATTGTTAGATACATACAGGTGAAACTAATAAAAGCATGTTAAAAAAAAAACAATTTCCCTATCATTATACGGCATAAAACCGTTCACTCGTGAATAATTATAAAGTAATACAATGAAATTGCTCTGTTTTGGTGCAGTTGGAATATGGGTGATTGCACGCGATGTCGTGAGTTCAAATCCTGCTTAGGGAATTATTCATGTTGACGTTCCCGTTTTTTATTTAATGGGATTTTAATATAACATGGACATTTGGGATCCGTGTTCTTTTTTGTTACTAAAATAAAGAATCTCATTATTAAAATCTCATTACTCATAATACTTTGCACATACATTTATGAGGCCGTCGTGGTGCAGTGAGCATTTGGCTGTAGGCTCGATGGTTGTAAGTTCGATCACTCAGACTGGGATTTATTATATTTATATAAATTAAATCTCCCTGCTTAGGTAAGAAAAAGAATGCCGTTTCTCCAATTCGACTGGAAGCTCTTTACCTAAAACAATAAGCGAATGATCTACTTACCATCTAAAATTCAATTTCCAGTTGAAACCACCCCATGTCATGTCCGAGGCTTGTATGTACTCGAACGTGGTATCCGATATGACGTCGATGATGGGACAGACTACTGTACTTCTGTCTTCTACTATTCTTGCTAATAACGGCTCTAGCCATCCCTCTGTATAAATTAAATAAATATTAACCGTCGATATATCCAGTATATTTATTACAACTATATATATTTATCTAACGATATTGTTTTCATCTTCAAGCATCTCTCACATTTTGCGAGATGGTCAAATAAAAGCGTAATCAATTAAATTACATGTTAAGACTCTTTTAAGACCTTCTTATATTATAATTGCTGAAGGAACATATTTTTTAAATATTATTTTTAATAAATTAATATTGTTTATTATTAAAATCGACAAAATCGTGCGCATTCCATGTTGGATGACTGAAAAAGTTTGCAACTAATATCAAAACTACTAATCAATCTCATCTCTCTCTCTCATCTCATCTTTTCAAATTTGAGGTTACTGTAATAATGTATTTGAAATGCATAGATATTTTTATTTTCCAATTTGAAATACTTTTACATTCTTGTAAAATGTAATTCACATGCCTATAATATGTATATGATAAAAAAAATTGTAAACCGTATAAATAACGTTGAGTTTGTTATTAGCGTAAAAAAAACAATTTAATAATGAAATAAATTCTGTTCAAACTGTAATCTTTTTACTTTATGAGTACTTCGCATATTCGTTTTAATAATATTTCTTTTAAATAAAGATAGAAAAAGATATTATATATTGGATGGATAAATATTCTGAAAACATCTAAATAACGTAATAGGTATGTCTAAAATATCTCCATGTTTTGAAATAGGATACTACATGTACAGACAGGTAATGGCTAATATCCTGTAATAAAACACACATTACATACGTATTTAAATAAACGATAAAGAAAACAGTTTTTTTATAAGATTATTTTAATGTACTTCGTGTTCTGTCGCAATTAATGAAGAAATTAAATAAAAAAATAAATATCTCTCAAATTCACACGATCTTTTTAAAATATAATACGATGATTTCAATACACCGAAAGAAAGTACATTTTAGATTAGAAATTAATGATTTTGAAATTTTACTTATAGTAATAAAAATAAAAGTATTGCATTAAATGAATATGGCCCAGTCGTGGCGCAGTGGCAGAAGCGTGTGACTGTAAACGACTGGTTGTGGGTTCGATTCCCACTCGAGGAGTGGAAATATTTAATTTCCATTTTCTTTGTTCTGGTGTCGAGGCAAAGCGCGACGTTAATTACCGCCACTTAACACGCAATGCCTCCGAATTTGGCGGAAAGTGGGGAACGGAGTGTCTTAACACTAGGTTCCCTCTGCCTACCCTGCTGTGTGTGGGATACAGTGTGAAGGTAAAAAAAAGAAAATTAAATGAAAAAAAATAGCAAGCGGAAAACAGGAAATTCACAGCCGATAAGCGTTACGCCTGTCTATAAAGTAATACCTAGTTCCTACGACCTGCCAACAGCTTACGTTATATTTATTACTTTTTAATTATACTAGTGTCGTAATTTTAAGTATAGTTATTTAATATCGCCGTTATAGAATCTAATACGATTACAATTACTACTTAATAACTTTAGGTCAGACATTTTTATTAATTGTTTTTTAAGATAGCGAAAAATGGAGAACAAAATATTGACATTTGTTTGTTTTTTACCACACAGCATGTTAACAAGAGAGAATATAGTATCATAAACCTCTATTCTCCTAGACATTTGTCCGAAATTAAAACGTTGCGTATTAAGTGACGGTACTTAACGCCACGGCTTGTTTATGCATCAGAGCGAAGAAAATGTAAATAATGTATATTCATACTCCTCGAGTGGGAATCAAACCTACAACCATCGTGTTTACAGTGAGACGCTCTCAAAAAATGAACAAATATTAAAATTTTTGTAATTACTAACTCTACGCTTAGTTCTATTTACTTGTTAGAAAAGTTGTTATGTTATGAAATTAAACAATTTTTAACCGCATTTTTAATGGAGTATATTTTTGTTTTTCGCTGTACAATAAAATTTATGTCTACATGCAGTGGCGTAACTATACCGCTTGAGGCCCGTGGCAAATTCGCCGGATGGGGCCCTCCCTTCTTTCTCTCCTCCTCCAATATAAAGAATTAGGATCCTTCTGTGTTCGCGGCCCTATTGTTACGCCGCTGTCTACTTGTGATCACGGACGTATTATAAAGTATTCAAAAAGTCGGGTTTTCTAAAAACGTATTTTTTGAATGCCAAAAATATCCGGTTAAGAATAGTTTAATTTCAAAATGTGTAATAATCGCGAAAATAGAAGATGTTATTAAGTTGTTTGTTAGTTAGAAAGCATAAAAAAGTCAATATAAGAATAAAAACATATATTTTAATTTTTATGTCTAGTGTTCTATACTGTATATTCCTTGTTAGAAAAATTGTTTCTTAATTAGAAAGTATCAAAAAATATCAACAATACAAATCTTACCTGTACATTCACAATGCGCGTCCAAAAACGTGATAACGTCGCCTTTCACATGCTTAGCGCCTAGAAGTCTGGCACGAATGAGTCCGGAACGATTCTCAGTGCGGAAGAGACGAGTTGGAACAGGAAGTGATTTTATATAGTCCTCTAGCTTCTTACCTAAGTGTTCTATATATAAATGGGGAAAAACGTTTATAAATATATTATAATTACTCAAACATCGGTTAATTAGTTATGAATGAAAAATATTATTTGCTTTTTCCGTATTATATTAAAAAACCGTTTAAAAAAAATATTTGCATATAAAAATAATTTAAATAACGTTAAACATAATTAACACATATGTATTATATATTATTATAAGAATTATATTGAATACAATCGATCCGCTCGCGGCTTTGCCTGTGTAAACTACACAACTATGATTATTTTTATATTATATCCCGAATATCGCGCTTTCGCTTAAATCACAAACTTTGCTTAATTTTTTTATTTAAATTATCGTAACTTTTTTATCTCATTAAATCAATTAAGCCTTTCCTGATACTAGCGTGCACAATCGCATAGACAATCAGAAAAAAAATAAACATTCTTATTTTGGATTGTATTACTTTAATAAATGTCTGCAATAATATTTTTTCTTGTATATCTTCAATATATAGACAGCGACTAGTCACATTTTTATTATACATATAAATAAAAAGACCTATTAAAAAATCTATATGATTTATGTCCAAGCTATTTGAATTATTATAATAATATACTAAATAAAACAGTCTGTAAAGTAGTGTTTAAATTAATATCCTAATACTTAAATACAATACGTAAATATTTTAACCAGTACGTGTTTGATATTCAAATCTCAACGTCTTGCAGTTACTGACCCAGAAATTCGCAAAGGTCAAGATACTTCTCTACGTTTAAAAGACGTCTAACCTCAATTTGTGCCTAACAGTGTGCCATGTAGGTAATTTTATAACATTAGAATATTATTCATGAAGTTAGTATTAAAAAAATGGAAACACGAATAAAAAATGTATTTATTTAGTTACACGCTAAGTTATTAGCGTGTATATAAAAAAATGAAACTATTAAATTACTAGCAAACTATTAAAAGTTGTTAAGTGATCATAAAAATTAACATTAACATACAAATGAGGCTTATGAAAAAAAAAGTATTAATTATTTATATAAAAAGTGCGTTCGAAATTTTAGAACATGGCTCCAGTTCCTAGTCGAATTATTCAAGAGATCGCAGGTTCATATTATATTGAAAACAAAAAATAAATCCCCTTATTACTTTTAAAATTTTTTAAAGCGTTATGCCACACTTAATAAAATTGAAAAAAAAAACATTTCTTTAAATGTCTTTTTCAAATCCCTTTACCTTTATAAAGTAAAAATCAACAATTAATTATATCCCGTTTGAACCTCAACATAAATTTCTCGGCATATTTTTTAACGTAAAAATAATAATCTTAAAAAATATTTAAAAAAAATACATCAATCCTGATTACAATTCAACAAAAACTATCAAATCATTATTTTTCCTATATCAATAAACCTAAAAGGCACTCAAAATCCACACTTCATACACAAATTACAAAAAAAAAAATACAATACCTTTTTCACTAGCGTCATCTACTAGAATGATCTCCTTGAGCAAGGGGCGAGGTGAACGATTTATTGTACTCCATATTGTACGTATGAGTGTTGTCCACGCCTCGTTGTGGAAAACTATCACAACACTAGTCGTCGGCAACAGCTCGGGGTAATGTTTCTCTTTACATCTGACGTGGGAGAACATTTATATACAAATTTGAAATTAAATATTGTTAGTTTTAACTGTGTAAGATAATATGCTTATATTTTTATCGATATATAAAGCCTTTGTGGCGCAGTGGGCGTCTGTCCATAAACGTGATGGTTGTAGGTTTGATTCCGACTCGGTGAAATGATTACATTTTTATTTCTCCGTTCTAGTATCTAAGACAAAGTGCGGCGTTGAGTTCCTCCACTAAAAGTGAAGTATTTAGATTTCGTGCGGAAAGTGGAGTACGGAGTGTCTTGACACTGGGCTATGTCTGAACACTCCGCTTTGCGGAACAGACAAATGAAAATAATTTTAATATAAATATTTCCATGAGTGGGCAGCAAAGAAACGTAATTATAAAAAAAGAGAAACATATTAATTAATTGCAGTCACAACGCTATCCCACTGGGCTACAGTTTGATTACAAGTTATATAATTTAAGAATATAAAATTTAAAATATATAGAAATATAGATTTTAATAAATACTGTCTGTAAAATGTTAAAAAATATTGATATAGCAAACTTCTTAACATAAATAACATATTATTAAGGGAATTAATTAAAGAAATAAATATTAAATATATGGAATAAAATAAAGAAACTGAACTTAATAACTTTAAAAGAAAATTAAAGAAAGATATTCTAAGAAAAAGTATTATGGTCATCGTAGATAAGTTGTACTCGACCCAAGACAACTTGACCTAAACGGCCCGCAAATGCAGTTCTATATAAGTTAAAGTAAGTTGTTCACTGTAAGCGATGTTATAATTTTGTTTAGTTTCAAATATCGCCTGTATAGACTAGGCAGAGAGAACTTAGTGCTAAAATACTCCGTTCTTAAATTTGCGCAAAATGTGAAAATATTTGCCTTGATTTGTACCTAACTCTTATTTTACCAGATCGAAATAATGAACATAATTAAAATCTAATCATTCCTTTGCGAGGATATCAAACTCACAACTAGCACGTATATGGTCAATTCATACTTATATTATAAATGCGAAAGTCTGTCTGTTTTGTCTGTCACACTTTCACGTCTAATCTACCGGCCCGATTTGAATGAAATTTAAAATGGAAGTTGTAAAAAAATTCAGGGTCAAACATAGGCATACTTATTTTTTTAAAATCTATTTCTAAAGGGTTGAAAGATTACATGAAAAATTTAAACTGGTTGTAATGAGTTTTGTCATAAATATTTTTGATAATCCAAAAGTAAACATAGCCTATTTATTTTTCAAAAATCCACCCCCGAGGGTTGCAATATAACGAAACAGTAGTCCATGCGGCGAAACCACGAGCGGGCCGCTAGTAGTATATATAAATCTCTCATTCTAAATGTAAAGTTATTAATAAAAATATTTTAAAGGCCGTCGTCGCAAACTACGTTGACCACTCTCTGAATATAAACGCGATGGGTGTGGGTTCGATTCCGACTCGAAAGAATAATTATATATGTTTCATTTCTCCTCTCTTATACGCAAGACAAAGCGAGTCGTTAAGTTTCGCCACTCAACACGCAATGTCCCGATTTTGGGCGGAAAATGGAGGACGGAGTATCTTAACATTAGATTCTCTTTAACTACGCTACATGAGAAAAAAACGATAATATGCAAAAAAAAACCTTTTTACATTTTTTACGTAAATGTTATTCAATTGTATGTTATATAAAAAGTCGCGGTTGATTAATGATAGTTCCAACTAAAATATAATAAAATAACTCCGAATACGCTTAAGTTAACAAAACACCGTTACAAATGGAGCGAGAAAATAAATAAAACGCGTGGAAATTTTCTACATATGGCATATAATTTGAATGAATTTATAAATCCGCCTACGATATGTTTTATTATTTTTTTTATTGAGCAACATGCTTTTTCCCATATTATAGAGGAGCCAGAAAGAATTTAGTGCCAAGATACTCCGATTTTTACTTTCCGTCTGAATTCGAAACAAATAGTATTAAGTGGCGGATTTTAACGCCGCGCTTTTGTCTCTTGCTCACCAGAGCAGAGAAATAAATTAATTAAAATATATGACCATTTCACCGAGCGGGAATTGAACCCACAATCAATCACGTTTACAGTCAGACGCTCTAAATATTATTTATTGCTAGAATAACGTTTTTATATTTCGTGTGTATCAATTACACAAGTGTAATCGCTATTTAAATAATCTAACGTGAACATTATATGCGGCATTAGTAGCATATAAAAATATTATTGGCAATTAACATAATGACATAATAGAAGCGCAGTTAAGTAGATAAGGAGTAAGGCTATCGTAGCACAGTGGGACATTGTCTGACTGTAAATGCTATAGGATAGGTTAGGTTTGATTCCCATTCAAAAGAATGATTGTCTCATTTATTTTTATTTCCCCGGGTAAGTCAAGTTTCAGGTTTTGAGTTCCGTTCAACATGCACAATCTGATTTTGGGCGGAAAGTAAACAACGCTGTGTTTCGACACGAGGTTCTTTAGTATGCAGGAAAAAGAATAAAGCTGCTAGAATAAATATTCTATAAGTACGAGACTACGAGTTATTACTAACATATGTGGCTAAAGAAATAGAAAAATTGTTTAAACATACAATCTCAAATCTAACTACTATGACGCGATTTATATTAAAGTTTTATGTACATCTTTCATGACTTTAAGACAGAAATACATAGTAAATTTCAAACTGTTTTATCATTTGCCCGAAAAGAAACACTTGCAGGCATAACTTAGCCATGATTTAATTTGTATTTTAAATACATACATTGATAATTTTTTTATAAATTACTTAGGAAACCCCAAATCATTGTTTATAATTGATAACAATTTGATATGTGAATTAAGTATTCACTTAAAAACACTTGTATAATATTTTAGAAAAATAAAGCTATTGAGATTAAAATCCTTATTGTATACTTTATAAAAAAAATGTTTTGAAAAAATACTAGGCGAAAATGATTTACATTAACTTTATAAACTTCATTCTAAAGTCTACAAAGTATCTGACAAATACTATAACAAACTATTATCTGAAACATCAGTCTTGAATACTGAATATAAGAAATAATAAATATGTACATATTCTTGTCATCTAGAAGCTATTTCCATTTATAAATAAACATTTAAACATTCATAAAGATTCCTTCACAATAAAAAGCCAAAAATTTTGAAACAACAATATAAAAAGTACATTTGAAAATAACTTACTTTTCAAATCTAACGTCCGTGAGAGATCTATTAAGTGAGATCATGTCGCTTGCCAACAAATTGAACTGATTCTCTTGGAACTTGTCCAACATAAGCTTCTCTTGTTCTATCGGAATGTTTACTGCTTTACCTGAAAGTTTATATTGTGTTAGCATCTTATACAGTAACTTAAAAAGAAAATCTCTAATATTTATCTTCTATAAGGAAATTCTTACAGGTAATGAATGATTCATATTTTTTGTATAAATTTGCATATTTATAATACATATGTGAAAAGGTAATGTTTATTTTTTAAATATTTTTATATAAATAATAGTTAGAATGTTAGAGTGTTTTACCTTAAAGTTTTAGTTATGTTAGTAGTTATATTATACAGACAAAACTTGCAAAGCAAAACATAAATATAGAAATTCTCACAAGTAAGATGATTCATATTTTTTTGTACAAAATTAAACTATATTTATAGTTCATTCTCAGTTTATGATTATTTAAAAATAGTATATGACTAAATACAAAATGGACTATTTTTAAACTAAGAAATATCAGTTGTAATATCAAAGAATTAATATATTTCCAATACACAATTTTATCTTATATCTGTTTGTTAGTAAAATCATTGCAAATTTGTTAGTTTATAACCTGAGAAATGAAAGCAAAAGCCTTGTCACAGTGAGTCATTAAGCCAACATGGTAGGCTGTTGATTTTATATTCAAATTATATAACCACTCAAAAGATAAGGTTCATATTGCAAATGAAATCAAATATTTGTCTTTCTTGAAGAAAATAATATTTTCATTTAGTAATAAGATAATTATTATCTTTAAAGTGTTATAAACTACAAAAATTAGTATTAAAATCAAAAGATTTTAATGAGAAAATATTCTTTTGAAAAAACTATAGTCTTAAGTTATTAAACAATATCCCATGATATGTACAAAATTTGTATTACTTGGTATATATTAAAAAAAGTGTCAATAATTACCCATTTCTCCAGGAGAATCTCCATCTGGTTTAATTGATGGTGCTGGTAACCATCTCTTTAACCTTGATTTAGGATATGGAGGCAGTAAAAGACCATCATCCCCTAAATCATGATGCAGTTCATTCTCTTCAATGTTAGTATCCTCATCATTTATATCTTTTTGTAACGCAGCAGCTATGGCTGCTTTTTTACCTCTAAATTCTCCATTATTCTAAATAATAAAAAAACAGTAAATAATCACGTAAATATTCGTTTTTTTAACAAAATAAACACAAAAATGTTACAAACTTAACAAAATAATGTAAGAGAACAATTTTTTAAAGTTTATTATTCTCATTGGACTTACTTGTACAACATATTCATTATTCTCATTCTTATTTTTATTGCACCCATCTCCAAAACATTCAGAATAAAAAGCCAATAGGGCTACATCAACCATCAACCACACAAGAGATGTCAGTAGAATTATGCGGCATGTGTGGATCCTTATTTTGCTTCTTAACATTTTAAATAAATAATAAAACGCCAAGTATACTTTTTCTAATGCCACATGTCAATTTAACACACGATTGCCTACTTTATGTAGACCTGCAACAACAAAGGTATAAAAGAAATTTGCTAAAAGCAACCCGCTAAAATATGTTCAAAAAGATCTTTTCGTAGTATTTTTATAGTACTCAGAATAACAATATCAGTTGTATTTTATTCACAATTAAAAGAAGTGGGCTCCCGGATTCTTATTTAAAATTTATGAACTGACATCATAACAATTCCAAATTCTTATAAGCGCTATGTTAATCAAAATGAATAATATCCAGCAAGAAAAGCAGACTCACGCGATATGTAGTTTAAAATAATTCGGTAATTATTTGATTAAATTAACATTTGGGCTAGCTACCGACAATCTCCAAACGTATACGCACGTATACCTACTATACGTCAAACTTTCTAGTTTCTATCAAGATTCAAGAGTGCCGTGTCCTCAATAAATCGGATACGCTTTTTTAATATTTCGTTATAATTATGATTCATATTTTATATTGAGTAAATGTTTATTTTTGAACATGTTTTATATAAACATTAAAATATTTATTAAAATATTTCTTAATGTTAGAAATACAAAAATATGTATCTGTCAATATTTCTTCATAACATTTGACATGAGAAAATAAAAGTAGGCAACTATTTATAAAGCCATAAACAAAGGTAGTTGAAATATTAACATATGACATTGACATTAATGTTGCAAATTGCAAGTGTCAACAATCGACAACGAAACGAAGATGCACAAATAAATCTATTTTTACAGTAAAGTACCTGGGTTGGGACAGCTGGGGAATTATTTTTTGTTATCTTATACAATATATTCAGAAATTTCGACACTCTTATTAATTTATCAATAACGACTACATTTTATACTAAAACTTCGATATCGTTAATTGAATTGAGGTTTTTGTAATGTATTAATAATTGAAAAATTAATTTGTGATGAATCGGACTAAGCGTAATAATTCAGAAATGGTGAAAAATAATGAGTGTGTTACTGAGACTGAAATGACTTCAGACGTGTATCGGCTTATAACGAACGAGGAAAAACCGCCAGATATTAAAAATGAAAAAGAAAATTCATGGATTGATGCAGTGCAAATGTTTGCTTCGTTTTTACTTGCTGGATTCGGAATGGTGGCTGCCAGCCTACTTTTAGATGTAGTGCAGCACTGGCAAGTTTTTGAGCAAGTATCTGAAGTTTATATATTAGTTCCAGCTCTATTAGGCTTAAAAGGAAATCTTGAAATGACATTAGCATCACGGCTCTCTACACATGCTCACTTAGGACATCTTGCAACAAGTTTATATTCATTGGTTGTTGGTAACCTTTGCCTTATACAATGCCAAGCTATACTAGTTGGTTTTCTAGCTGCTATGGCAGCAGTTGCTATGGGGTGGATCCCAAAAGGTGATTTTGACATTCACCATGCCATGTTACTTTGTGCCTCCAGTGTACTTACAGCTTCTTTTGCAAGTTTTGTTCTTGGTTTAATAATGATTGGTGTTATTGTGGTTTCTAAAAAAATAAATATAAATCCTGATAATGTAGCAACACCTATAGCTGCCAGTCTTGGAGATTTGACAACCTTGGCACTATTATCTTGGATAGCGTCTTTGTTGTACAAATCACTTGGCACACACTTACTTCTTCCGTCTATAATTATCATTGCCGGAGCAATACTTGTGCCAGTGTGTGGATATGTTGCATGGAAAAATAACTTCACTAGACAAGCATTGGATGAAGGATGGGTTCCTGTGGTCTCTGCAATGGTGATAAGTAGTGCCGGTGGACTTATATTGGATTATACTGTATCAAATTATAAAGGTATTGCTGTTTTTCAATTAGTAATAAATGGCATAGGAGGAAACATGGTAGCGGTTCATGCCTCTAGGTTATCAACATTGTTGCACACTGGCAAAAAACAAGGTGCTGTAATAGGCAATACTACTAAATTACTATTATTAATGGTCATACCTGGCCAATTAATATTTGTTTATACAATAGGTTATCTGAAAGCTGGTCATACATCTTTGACACCTATCTTTATTTTAATTTACATGTCTGCTGCCTTATTACAAGTATTTCTTCTATTAACCATAAGTCATTATTTGGTTGTGTGGATGTGGAAATTAGGACTAGATCCTGATAATTCAGCTATTCCATATTTAACTGCCTTGGGAGACTTATTAGGAACTGCATTATTGGGAATAGCTTTCCATATTCTCTATGCAATAGGTGACAAAGATAGTGACTTAGGGGACTGAATTAATTTTAAAACACTAAATTTAAGATATATCTTGTTAATTTTGAAATTTCATAATTTATTTTTGTGCAAAGTTTTATTGTACTTAAACCTTGCTATTTAAATATTTATTAAATGTTTTTATTATATTTTAATCAATATTACTTAAATAGTACTTACACTAATGTACAATTAATGTAAATAAATCCTGTTCTTTTATGATGAAATAATGTTCATCTTTACCTTAAAACTTAATGTTAATAAATAAACTTTCTATAGCAATAGTATTCTATATTGGTGCTAAAGTATATTTGCATATCGCAAGTTTATATTTTTATTAAATTTTCAAACATTGTACTTATATTAAAATTATTTATACAAAGACACAGTTTTTTATTTCTTGAATCTGAAATGTTTTTATGGTTTTATTCAAGTGTTCATATATAGAGGATTTTTATAGTTATTCAGTAATATGAGAAAGGCTGTTAATTGGCAAAATCCAGATACATTTATGACATCATGCATGATAGCAATTCAATAACATAAATCTATTCCATGATAGTATTCATTACAGAACTTAATTAGTAAAACATGTGGCTATCCCATTACGGATGGAATATTTCAGATTATAGATTTATAAATTTTAAATTTGTTGATTATTAAATGACTATCATAGAATTAATTAAGCAACAATTTGTAGTTTAATCAGGATATTTTTAGATGGAAATATCTAAAAACTCTCAATATTGTGTTTATATTAATATAAAAAATATATACATATTTTCAATATATTTATAACATGTGTAAACGTAACCTCAGGATAGCTGCGGTACGTAGTGAGAAAATAACTCGTATTTACAAATATTTATTACAACTACTTTTAATGTAGGATACACCTTTACACAATGAATTTTGAAATAGAAGTGTCCTGGCTAAACAAATATTGGTCCTTAAGTACTCAATTAGATGTCTACAGTAAAAAGGTCGAAAGTACAAATATCAGAAACTAAACAATAATAACACTTAGAAAAAACTTAAACTAAGTAATACAAGCGTCATTCTGAAGTGCTTAAATTATGACGGTTCAGGAAAGCGATACAATATAAGATTTGCTCTGGGAATATTTCACAAGTGTCGTTTTAAAGTAAATGGGTGACAACTTTAATTATGAGCGCTTAAGAATGCGATACGACACAAGATTAAATCTGGGAACACTTAACAGTGCAGAGTTGTCGTAGAAAGTTAATAAACAATAATAATTGGTAGGAACTTACAGAGTATGCGACTTTAAGTATATGACATATTGATTGGTGACAATATATAAATTATTATTATGTCATCGACGTATACAAAAATAGTTATATTATAAGTACATAGTATATAATTCAATTAATGTGCGCCTGAAGTTGGTAACATTCGGCCATCCTGAATTCGCCGTGTCCCACGGCGATCAGCATTGCCACTTGGACCACCGTTGTTGCTGTTGTACTGCACCTGAAATTTAAATTTTAGACGAGTTATTCGTTCTTGAGGTTGTTGTAATATTTTGTGTTAGAATATTAAGTTGGGTAAAGTACACGTCATTAAATACATTTTTTTTAATAAAGGAACTCTGTCCATGGGCTCACAGGTGCCCATGGCATTTGTTAGTATTAATTTGTAGTGTGATAATTTAAAAGCACTGAGACTTATAATTAGTCTTATTATCTAATGGTGATGTCCATCTCTGTGTAAGTATTTTTTTGTTTGGTTTAATTGTATGTAGTAAATATATGTACATATATATAATTTTAATAAAACAGACACCCAGCTCACGCTTTGCTGATGTACATGATCACACACTTTTTGTACATATATATAATTTTAATAAAAACAGACACCCAGCTCACGCTTTGCTGATGTACATGATCACACAGTTTTTGTGTATATATATAATTTTAATAAAGACAGACACCCAGCTCACGCTTTGCTGATGTACATGATCACACAGTTTTTGTGTATATATATAATTTTAATAAAGACAGACACCCAGCTCACGCTTTGCTGATGTACATGATCACACAGTTTTTGTGTATATATATAATTTTAATAAAGACAGACACCCAGCTCACGCTTTGCTGATGTACATGATCACACAGTTTTTGTGTATATATATAATTTTAATAAAGACAGACACCCAGCTCACGCTTTGCTGATGTACATGATCACACAGTTTTTGTGTATATATATAATTTTAATAAAGACAGACACCCAGCTCACGCTTTGCTGATGTACATGATCACACAGTTTTTGTGTATATATATAATTTTAATAAAGACAGACACCCAGCTCACGCTTTGCTGATGTACATGATCACACAGTTTTTGTGTATATATATAATTTTAATAAAGACAGACACCCAGCTCACGCTTTGCTGATGTACATGATCACACAGTTTTTGTGTATATATATAATGTTAATAAAGACAGACACCCAGCTCACGCTTTGCTGATGTACATGATCACACAGTTTTTGTGTATATATATAATTTTAATAAAGACAGACACCCAGCTCACGCTTGGCTGATGTACTTCTTCACAAAGATTCACAAAGATTCACAAAGATTCACAAAGATTCACAAAGATTCACAAAGATTTCACAAAGATTTCACAAAGAATTCACAAAGTACCAAATTGCCTGGTAAGGCCGCCTTTACATCAAAATTGTACTTCGTTGTTTTTTTTTTGTGTGTTTTTACTGTTAAGTTTTGTTGGTGTAATAAAGAATTAAAATAAATAAATAAGGTATTCACAAAGAATTCACAAAGTATTCACAAAGTATTTGTGCTAAGTTATAATTTGTTTTCAATTAATCGGATGCAATTGTGTACAACGAGCCTTATTTGTATACTTTTATAAATTAACTTTCTAACAAGTCTATCAGATCATCCCTATCAACTTCATGGTCACTGCCGCTACTCTCATCAGGTACAGATGAATTATAAGGTCGAAGTACTTCACCTCGAACTACAGCGTTAAATTTTCGATATCCTTTCATACCTTTTATACTACAAATCGTATAGCGATCTAATGAATGCTCAGCTTTAACTACTTTATAAGGTCCTGTATATAAACCGTTAAGTTTTTTAGTTATATTAGTACATTCTCTGGTTATTCCCCCTTTCCAGAGCACCAATTGTCCTACTGAATATTTAATACATCTTTTATGGGTTCGGTCGAATCTGTCTTTCATGAGCGTCATGTTATTATCAATACGTAACTTTGCCGTGTTTCGCCTTTCTTCCAAAGCTTGCGTTCGGTTTTCAAAATTAATTAGTTCCCCGTTAGGATAAGCCGGGAAACGCGAATTAGAATGTCCAAATAATAAATTGAAAGGAGCGAAGCCAGTGGTTACGTGAGGTGTATTATTGATACCCCAAACAATATCACTAAGATGATCATCCCAAGTGCATTCGCTTTTTGACATAGTATTTAACCCGTTAATTAAAGTTCTATTCACACGCTCTACTTGACCATTAGATCTAGGACTAGCAATAGCATTTAAAACATGTCTAAACTGCATTTCTTCTGAAAATTGTTGAAAGTATCGACTAGTAAAGGCTTTCCCTCTGTCCGTTATAATTCGGCGAGGATGTCCAAATTGAGAAATAATTTCTTTTAATTGTTTTATAGTTTCTACTGAACTACAATTTTTAATAGCCTTTGCAAACACAAATTTAGTAAATGAATCAATAATAACTAATACATATGTATTTCCTTTACGAGTTTTTACGAATGGGCCTAAGTGGTCAACATGTAGTGTATACATGGGTACAGCTACTTTTTCAATGGGGTGCAATTCTCCCTGCAATTTACCGTGGTTACCTTTCCCGTAAGCACATTGAAGACACGATTTAATATATTTTCGAATAAATCTAGTCATGCCTTCAAACCAAAACTGTGCCTTAATTGTTTTTTCGCATTTATCAAACCCAATATGCCCTATTTGATCATGATATTTCTGCATTAAGCCCCATTTTGCCAGTTTGGGTATGACAAAACGTTCCCCGTTAATTGTTTTTCTGAAGAGAAGATTGTCCTTCAGGATATAATTAGCTGTAATATTAGTATTGTCTGTAGCGTTACGTAATTGAGTCAAAATGAACTGAATGTTTTCATCCTGCAATTGTAATGTCACTAGCCAGTCTGAATCGTCAATTAACAGTACGCATTTACTTATTGGATTCCTGCTTAATGCATCTACGTGCCTCATGCGATTACCGCTTCGATACTCAATTTGTAAATCATAATCTTGAATTAACAGCCACCAACGAGCTATGCGGGGAATTAAATCTTTTTTTACTAAGGTAGTACGTAGCGCTGCGCAATCCGTAACTACTGTGACGGGAATTCCTACGAGATAAATTCGGAATCTTTTAAGAGATTCTACAACGGCTAAAGTTTCCAGCTCGTAGCTATGATAAAACTCTTCCTCTTTTGATGTAACTCTACTATAATATGCAATAGGTTTTAAAATATCGTCATCTTGATATTGCAAAAGAATACCACCTAACCCTAATTTACTTGCATCAGTATGAAGCTCTGTGCGTGCATTTCTATTATATATACCTAGGACTGGTCTTTCTATAAGACGGTTTTTTAAAGTTTGAAATGCATTCTCTTGCTCAGAACTCCACAACCAGTGTACGTTCTTTTTTGTTAATTGAGTGAGTGGTCTAGCTATTTCGGCAAATCCACGAATAAATTTTCTAAAATATGAAGTCAAACCAATAAACTGTCTTATTTGATGGACGTTTTGAGGTCTTTTATATTCAGCTACACAGGTAATTTTAGCGCGTCCCGGTTGTATACTACCTGCAGTAATTTCATGGCCTAAATAATTAACACTTTTCTTCAAAAACGAACATTTACCTAGGTTTAATTTTAAATTAGCTTCTGATAAGAGTTTTAATACGTTATCAAGTATTTTAAGACCATCATCTACAGAAGTCGTTGGAATCATGACGTCATCAAGATATGTGGCTACTTTATTACTTAAATTACCTAAAACATTTTTTATGAGACGTGAAAAAACAGCAGGAGCGTTAGCAAGACCGAATGGCATTTTTAAAAACTCGTAATGTCCTGTAGGCGTGACAAACGCAGTCTTATGAATGGAGTCGTTTGATATTTTAATTTGATAATAACCTTGTGCTAAATCTAAAGTGGTAAACAAGGTTTTACCCGAGAGACGAGACACCTGATCGTCTATATGAGGTAAAGGATATCGATCTTTAACAGTACGTGCATTGAGAGCTCTATAATCTATACATAATCTATAATCGCCGCATTTTTTTTTTACGAGAACTACTGGGCTTGCATAATCCGACATAGAGTCTCTTACAATACCTGCATTGATAAGGTCTTGGACCTTTTCATTAACTATTTCATTTTCCTTATAAGACAGTCGGTATGGCTTAAAGTAAACTGGTTTTTCAGTCTCTGTCTGAATACGCATTTCCAGTACGTCAGTACACCCAAGGTCTTTTGTGTCTTTCGCAAACAAATGATTATACTTATTTAACAATTGTAATAATCGTTTGCAATCACTGTTATTTAAATTGCCTACATCTAAATCGGAAAGTTGTAAATTATTTTTACTCGATTGAATTGTCATAATATTTGTAGAATTTTGCAAATTGTTATTAATAAAAACAAGTTCTGCTCGTGCTATCAGCCTATTAGATTCCCATTGGATAACATCATCTCCGAAATTAATGATTGTTAAGAAACTACCACTAGCATTAATTAGACCCCCTAAAATGACATAAGATGTGTTTCCTAGCTCATAATATACACTGTTAACAAGAAACGAACCTGTTGTGTCACTACAAATATATACTGGAATTAAAGTAGAAGTTCGTTGTGCTATAATACAATCAGATTTTAAATAAATAGGAAATTTTGTTACATAATCTAATTCATACAACGGTAATTCATGTAATTCATTATAATTATAGTCCTCGACGAAACTAACTGAATTTTGTGACACAATTAAATTTATATTCGGTTGATTTATCATAGTTTGACCAATAATTAAGTCAATGTCTGATAAACAGTAGTTTGTTAGTTCTACAAAACCATGTAACATTATATTGTCTATATGCACATTGATATGAGAAGTGCCTAAAGAGTTAGAATATGCGCCACCGAAACCCTTCATCGTAACAATAGAAGGTTTTATTTGTAATTTTAATTTCTCAGCTTGCGTTGCTGCAAGAATATTAAGTTTACTACCTGTATCTATGTAAGCAACGAGATTATGACCATTGACAACTACTATTTTTTTGTATAAATCTATATATATGTTGTACGTCGTGAATAAAACATTGCTGACCTTTGATTTTTGCTCCTCTGAAGACCCTGCCGCCTGCCAGCAATTGGTAGAAGAGTGGCCTAAGCGACGGCATAGCTCACAGCGTGGCACCCTGCAGTCCTTCGCCTCGTGACCTTCTCTCTTGCAGTTGTAACATTTTCTGTACTGACCATCATTTTCTTTTGTGTAAGGTACAGCGTTGATTCCTACTCTCCAAGTGCTACGTGGCCGCGTTGCGTATTTATTTTCCACATGTTTGTAGTCTTCCAGTGATGATAAATAACCATAATATAGTTGCTGTGGCGTTTCACACTGGTAAGTTTTCGCGTTAGCTCTTATCTCTACCGGTAATCCTCTGATGACACAGGAAATTGCAGCTTGGCCGTGTATGTTGCATTTTTTAAGCATGGAAATTTTATCGTGAAAATATTTAGTCATGGTTACGGAGTTGGTTTTTTTTATAGCAAGCATACCTTCTAGTAGGTCAACAAAATCTGTAGCACGAGGGAAAGCGGTGCTTACAGCATCTTTCCATTGTTCCCACGTTAGATTGTAATCTTCCAAGTCATCATACCAAGCTCTTGCTGATCCACGAAGACGAACTTGCATTATAAACTGCCGATCTTTGTCGCTCCACCCATATACGTCGCCCAGCTGGTCAATCTTGTGTAGCCATCCTCTAACGTTAGTTGATTTTTCCTCGGGCCGGAACGTTGGGATGACCTCTGCGTCTAGTTGAGTAACACGGCCCCTCTTTTGACGTGTTTCTCCATTTTCGTCACAACTAGTTAAAGAAAAAAAACTAGAATTTTCGTCACTGTCTGATGTCGTAGTCTGCAAGTGGCTTCTTCTTACGCCAATACCATGAAAATATGGGCCTGACATTATCCCACTTCTGAAGTGTAAACGTAACCTCAGGATAGCTGCGGTACGTAGTGAGAAAATAACTCGTATTTACAAATATTTATTACAACTACTTTTAATGTAGGATACACCTTTACACAATGAATTTTGAAATAGAAGTGTCCTGGCTAAACAAATATTGGTCCTTAAGTACTCAATTAGATGTCTACAGTAAAAAGGTCGAAAGTACAAATATCAGAAACTAAACAATAATAACACTTAGAAAAAACTTAAACTAAGTAATACAAGCGTCATTCTGAAGTGCTTAAATTATGACGGTTCAGGAAAGCGATACAATATAAGATTTGCTCTGGGAATATTTCACAAGTGTCGTTTTAAAGTAAATGGGTGACAACTTTAATTATGAGCGCTTAAGAATGCGATACGACACAAGATTAAATCTGGGAACACTTAACAGTGCAGAGTTGTCGTAGAAAGTTAATAAACAATAATAATTGGTAGGAACTTACAGAGTATGCGACTTTAAGTATATGACATATTGATTGGTGACAATATATAAATTATTATTATGTCATCGACGTATACAAAAATAGTTATATTATAAGTACATAGGATATAATTCAATTAATGTGCGCCTGAAGTTGGTAACACATGATAAGGCAAATTCAACTCTAAGTCAGATCTAATACTATTCAGACACCAGAAATTAAGCTTAAGTAAAAATGAAATGTAAACCAAATTTAATAATTGGTGTGTTAATAACATATACATTGTTTATACTTTAGTCTAATAAAAACTAAAATATATCACACAAAACAAGCATTTTCAAATGAATCAAATCTACTTACATTGGGTATACAAAAATATTAGTTAAGAAATTAGACAAGAATCAAGAAATAAAACAAAAAATGTGTTGGTTTTTTTTATTATTGCCTTATACTATGATGTTTACTTGACTTCACGTAACCTTCTGACAGCAGATCTGCAGGATGAAGCAGCAGTAGTAGAGAATACCCAAGCACCTCCGGCTACAGTCCTCTTACAACGCTTGCATGACCAGATGCCAACACAGCTACGTTTCATGGCATCCTGAAAAAGAAAACAAATATAATGTCAATATAAATAATATTGATATTATCTAGTATCCACAAAATTATAATGTCTACAGTATTTTTAGCATAGCCCCAATTTATATTTTAAAAGATAATGAATATAATATTAACTAGTAGAATGTATTATATTGTAATGTAAAAAAAATACACATTATGTATTATTAAGGTTTGAATTTCAATCAGGTAATTTCTATAATGGATGATCCACTATTAACATCTTTTAAAAGAAGAAAAGACCTCTTTCTTTTCTTCTTGGGAAGCAATAACTGAATGTTTCTCAGAGCTTTTTCTGTTTATGTATGGTTACAAGAATGTTTTGTTTAAAACTCTATGTTAATTATTATACTGTCGTCTTACCGTTTTATAATAACTAGGTTTCTTTCAGTTCATAGCATGTCGAAGTAGTGTAAAAATATAAATTATTATATATTTTTGCATATAAAGAGATTAAGAACCCATAAATAAATTTTATTTCCTAAAAATACTCAGAAGAGTTGGTGAATTGTCTGGAGTACATATTTCGTTAACATAAGTATTAATAATAATAACAGCCAGTAGTCTAGACACTTCCACTAGGCATATCCAGAAACTAACCTTTCCACAGAAGGAACAAGTGTATTTGGCGTGTTGAGTTACTTCCATCTTCTTGACCATTTTACGTAGTGACGCACCGTAACGTGTGCCATACTTTCCAGTAATTCCAACCTTCTTTGTACGTTTGGCCTGAAAATATTTGTATAAAACTGAGAATTACAACAACACAAAACACCGGGAAATTAAGACACTGATCACCAAAATACATTTAAAATATGTTTATGCACTACTTTAAAACACTATTTAATATATTTCTTAAACACAAATACTTGAGATGTTGTAAATATTTAGAAATTAAATTCTCACCATTTTGGTAATAACCTGCCTAACACAACAGTTGACAGAAAAGAGGTATTTTTGACAATTGTAAATTGTCCCTATGACATTTATGTACAGAGTCTCATAAAATTTTACAGAACTATATTGACAGATTAAAATATGAAAAAACAACTCATTGTAGATTATCACAACTTTTTTACAAAAGTTATAATATTATATTTGCTTATATAATATATACATATATATCTATCATATTATTTATATTATTTTATAAATTATTATATTATTTATTTTTTTATGAAATTCGACTTACGACCATTTCGATTTACGTTCGAAGTTGTGGATACGCACCGCGACGTAACTCGTAACCGTAAGTCGAAAACTGACCGTATAACTTACATGATACACACATATATTATGCTAGTATACTAATGATAATTAAAATAATACCCACTATTTTCTACAGTAGTTTCCACATATGTATATATTATGTAGGGTAGCATAGGGTGACCTCCTTCTCGATGGACCAACGACTTAAGGAAGGTGGCTGGGATTGGTTGAGTACGAAAGGCAGATGATCTAGACCTGTGGGGCAACTTGGAAGGGGCTTACGTCCAGCAGTGGACTTAAAAAGGTTGATTTGATTGTATTTATATATATTCAATTTGCTAAGTTTTGTATGTTCCGTCTACTATGTATGGTGTTTTTTAGGAAGACATATAATATATAATATATAATATATATTATTTCTTTTATTGCTTCACGCTGAATCCCGCACACTACAGGGTAGACAGAGGAATCCTAATGTAGAGACACTCAATGTGACACAAGTGTGTTAAGTGGTGGAACTTAATGCCGCGCTTTGCCTCCATAAAGGAGCAAAGAAAATGGAAGTATTAAATATTTTCACCCCTGGAATCGAAATCAAACTCACAAGCAGTCGCTGTCACACTTTGTGTCTCTGCGCCCTAACTGGCCCCAACGGATATAAATTTAAAGACGTTTAATATTTACGTATGCACCTAAGTTTTCTATGAACATTCAGTTATATGTTATCTTTTACATAATTGATATGTCATTTGTCAATGTCACTAACATTTCCATTTCAACGACCTACAAGTTAGTAAAGGTCGATCCTTTTGGTTTTACATAAAACCGTCCCTAATATCTGGACGGCCCCATTATAAATAAACATTCAGAAATGCTCCGAACGATTATAGTACGAAACCAAGTATTAAACGATAGCTTAAAAAAAGCTATTCGGAATAATATTTCAAGATGTTTAAGTACAGAGTTGGCCAAAAGGAAACAGCCTAATAAGTAAGTAAATTCTTATTAGTAAGTCATTTCAATACTATTTTGTCCCGATTTACAAACAATTTGGTCGTTTTCATGTCATAAAATTTATGTATTCAATGAATGGCTAATCTCATAGCTTGCGGCAAGAATTGCATAACCAAAACGTCAATCAGGACCAATTGACAGTGCGAAACATGTGTACGGTCTTTTTAATAATTATTGGAAAATGTTTGTTTGTTATCATTTTTCAATAAACAATATGTAGTTAAAAATTTAACATATATTTTTAATTTATACACATTCTTATATAAGTTTATTGTGCTATAAAAATACACGTATATAACAGTATTGAAGTATTACCGTAATTATACTGACATTTTAATTTTTAGACTCTTCTCATCACCACAAAAAAGTATTCTAGCTGCACCACAATGGAATGTCCAAACCAGATATTACTCGAGTCTCCCTTCCCATACAATGGTAAACCTACCAGCTCTCTCACCAACTATGGAGAATGGGTCTATAGTCAGCTGGGAAAAGAAGGAGGGGGATAAACTAAATGAAGGTAAAGTAACATATTTTGAACATAAGTTTTGTAAATTTCTTTAAAAAAACTTGTAAAATCTTATGTATTGGAGAAGAACTATGATTTTAAATCTCTTATCTGCTATTTTATCTTATCTATAGTTGAATTATGTAAATATTTTAAAAGATTCAGTTTTCAACAATTTCAGTAAATGTTAATATATTTTATTTCTTGAGGTTACAGTTTCTTAAATTTTGTAGCATGTATGCATATGCCAATTTCCATACTTCCCTTCCTGTCCAAAGTACTCGAGAGAATTGTACATCAGCAGCTTTCTTCATATCTTTCAAAAAACAATATTTTATCTCCATTCCAATCTGGCTATCGACCTGGACACAGCACAGTCACCGCACTCAATAAAGTTTGTGAGGATATTAGAAGTGGTATAGATAATCAGGATGTCACAATACTGGCATTATTAGATTTCTCGAACGCTTTTAATACCATTGACATTGACATACTTTTGGCAGTACTCAAATCCATTAATATATCCTCAAACACTACTGAATGGTTTTGTTCTTACCTGACTGAACGTAAACAATGTATACGCATCAATGACAAGCAATCCGCATACTGTCACTTAAGTGCTGGGGTACCACAAGGCGGTGTACTCTCTCCGTTACTTTTTTCCATCTTTATTAACTCCATTACATCTTCACTGTCCTTGTCCTATCACCTTTATGCTGACGACTTGCAGATTTATACGACTACGCCGGTTGATGATGTTGCTAACGCTATAGAGCGAGTCAATTTCAATTTAAATATTATTAATACCTGGAGCAAATCTTGTGGCCTGTCGATTAATCCCAACAAGTCTCAGCTGTGCATCATTGGTAGCTCAAAGCAACTCTCCAAGGTCAACTGCTCTCTTCTTCCCCCCATAGTGCTTGATGATTGCAAGATGGAATACAGTTCTACTGTGAGGAATCTGGGTCTCAGGATGGATAGTTCGTTGACATGGGCTCCTCATATAGCCGAGTTAAGCCGAAAGATTTTTTCTGCTATCGGGAGGGTGAAGAGATGGAAAAACCTATTACCACTCAAAACCAAAATATCCTTGGCGCAGTCTCTTCTTTTGCCTATACTCGACTATGCTGATTCCTGTTACCTGGATTTGTCACAGCAACTGCTGAATAAACTCGACCGCCTCCAAAACTTAATAATAAGATTTATATACGGCTTAAAGAAGTACGATCATATTACCCAATATCGTGCTCAATTAAAGTGGCTGACTATTAAACATCGACGCAATTATCATGCACTTACCCTCTTATACTCTATCCTATATATACCTTCAACTCCATCATATCTCAAAGAGAGATTTTCTTTCCTCGGTTCCCATTCCCAATCTCTCAACCTCCGCTCTAAATATGACAATGTTCTGGAAGTACCGCTATGCCGTACCAAGTGTTATAGCGAATCATTCACTGTCAAGACAGTAAAGTTATGGAACGAACTGCCTCGCAGAGTTAGACAGTCACCATCACTCAATATATTCAAGGATCGTCTTAAAAAATATTATCTAACTTTATAATTAATCCGTTCTCCATGTTATTTCATCTGTACATGACCGACGTATTTATTTCAGTATGTATGTATCTATTTATGTATATTTATATATATATTTATGTATGTATATATGTATGTTTATTCGTTTATGTTTGTATATGTATGTATATAAGTATATACACATGTATTGTTGTAAAATTACTTCTTGCACTGTCCGCCATTCTCTTTTATTATTGTATCTACTTTAAGAAAAGGTTGCCTGTAAGAAATCACTTACAGTGATAAGGCCGCCTTTGCACTAATATGTACAAGATTTCTTTATCAGTTAATATTTACTATTTTTTGTGTTGTGCAATAAAGATTATTCATTCATTCATTCATTCATTCATATAGATAGAAAAAAGCTATTTTGTACCCCATTGTTGCAATTTATTAAAAAGATAGCACTATTCTATCTATTATGAAGTATTTAAAGAAATGTTATGGTAAATAAACTTTATATAATATTTATATATTTATAAATTTGCTTATAGGTGATCTGCTATGTGAAATTGAAACTGATAAGGCAACCATGGGTTTTGAGACTCCTGAGGAAGGCTATTTGGCAAAAATTATAATACCAGCGGGTACTAAGGGTGTACCAGTGGGAAAACTGCTTTGCATTATTGTTGAAAATGAATCTGATGTTGCCGCATTCAAAGATTTCAAAGATGACTGTAAGTTGCATTATTGTCTTACTGAATGCCAATTACATGTAATGAGTAATGACATTTAATAAATAAGGTCAAACAATTGTCAATGTTATGATTTTTACTTGTGCATGAGAGTAAATTGGAAGTTATCATTTCTTATACTACAAATAATTTGACATTTTTGGGTTTTCATGGAGACTAATATTGAATTAAACTTTCATGACTCATAAAACTATAAAAATTATAAGCATACTTAAGGATAAGTATATGGTTCAAAGCTTGAGTATACAAATTATGTATAACAAGGAGTCTGTCAAACATAATTTTATTTTATGAAGTCATTGTGGTGCAATGTGATTGTGGTTTAATGTATACGTAATGGTTTTGGGTTCAATTCTTACTTCAGGGTATATTTAAATTTTTTCATTTCTCCATTCTAGTGATAAGACACAGCAAAGCAATGAGTTCCATCATTCAACATCTCATATTATTTTATACAAAACATTATTTTTTTAAATTAACTTATAACAATGGCAATAAAAACGTTAATACAATTTTATATTATTTAATAACATTATTATGTTTTTATAGATTTGTTGTTTTGAGCATGTTGGTACTTTAATAAATTTTGGTGTGAACATTCCTAACATTTGGTTGATTTGATTACAACAGCCTCAGGAGCATCTGCACCAGCGCCGTCAAAGCCTAAAGGTTACTCAATTGATTTCATATTAATATAATATATTTAATAATAGTTATAAGATTTATGTGCTCAAATAATTGTTTTGCGTAAAATTTTATTATACTAAAGAAACATCTATTATAGAAAATATATAAAAAATATACAGGGAAGTTACTCGTCATCATTGTTATTTCTTGCTATGTATTATAAGCATCTAGTATATACTTGTGGAAACGACAGAACAAAATCTTATGAAAAAATCACTTTGTTTTTATTCATATAATAACAACAATGCATGTAACTGTAAATGATTAGCATTTATAATATCTAACATTATCTTTACCAATACATAGTCCATTTAAATAAGATAGTTGACAATCAAAAAGTGTTTTAGATAATCTATTTAAAACTAAAATATTAGTGAAAGATGATGATATAGATTGTCATTATGGGATATTGTCTGTCATGTAACTATGGTTGTGGGTTCAATTCCCACTTGGGGGAATATAATCAATATTTAAATTATTTTCGTTTCTTTCCTTTGGTACCAAGCAAGGCAAAGCGTGTCGGAGTTCCGCCGATAAAATCAATTTGTTTTGATTTAGCGCCGAAAGTGGAGAATGCAATGTCGTAACACTTTTTTATTCAGGGTAGTCAGAGGACTAACCTAGTTTGCCAGAAAAATACATATAACATTCATATTCACATTTTGTGTAATTAACATGGAAAATGAAAGTGGATGATTGAGTGTCATGATACAAGATTCTCTCTGACTATGCAAGAAAAGATGATACTTTTTATTTAGCCTCATGCTGTATCCCGCACACAGCAGGGTAGGCAGAGGAAATCTAGTATTAAGATACTCGGTTCCCCACTTTCCGTCAAATTTGGAGGTATTGCGTGTTAAGTGGCGGAACTTAACGCCGCGTTTTGCCTCCACACTAGAGCGAAGAAAATGGAAATATTAAACATTTCCACTCCTCGAGTAGGAATCGAACCCACAACTAGTCACTTTACAGTCACACTTTGTGCTTCTACGCCACGACTGGCCCCATTTTTAAATATAATACTTAAAGTTCGTTCAACTAATATTTATTATGTATACAATAGCTGCAGCAGCCCCACCGCCCGCGGCTGCTCCCTCAGCTGCGCCCCCAGCGGCCGCCGCAGCGGCCCCAGCCCCAGCAGCTCCCAAACCCGCAGCGGCCCCTGCCCCTACACCTGCCCCAGACCAAGGTAGGGTGTACGCAAGCCCCATGGCCAGACGGCTGGCCGAGTTGAAGAATATTAGACTTGGTGGTATGTATTTTGTTTTGTGTTTTGTGTCATATTAGATTTAAGCTTAGTCGGTGTTGTTATTTTGAGTTTAATTTTTTGGAGGGAATGATTATTGTTGATGGTTGATTTGTTTTCTAATTTATTTGGTTTTGTGTGAAGATAAAGTGTGGCCTTGAGAGTCATAGACATTCAATGTCGGGTTTAATGTAGCAAGGGGAGAATAGTGTTTTGAATCTAGGTTCTCTTTGACTATAGTCTGTTTTGCGGATTAAAGCGTGAAGCTGATTTTTTTTCTGTTATTGTGATGGTTAAATTGAATGTTACAATGTTTTGTTAAATGTACATATGTGTTTCATGCATGCATCACGGATAAATTTAATATATTAAAAAATGTTAATATTATTGTAATGAATTATGAATGGACAAAGATTTATAATTTGTCGGTGACACATTATAAACATTTGTTTCAAATATTCTTTATTTATAATTCTTAAAAAGAAAAACATTTTTTATAGACTAACACATTTATCTAATTTCTTAAATTAAAATAATTTAGATAATATAAACGTTCTGCCAAATCATTTGAAATATAACTTCCCCTACAAATAAACTGCACATCATGCACCAAATACCAAGAGCCCTAAACCCATACAATTAACAGGGCAAGGCTCAGGCCTGTACGGGTCAATAAAGAGTGGGGATGTCGCAGCTGCCGCCGCCGCCGCCCCGGCCGCCGCCCCCGCAGCCCCCGCGCCCGCCCCCGGAGCCACCTTCGTGGACATCCCCCTCAGCGGCATGAGGGAGACCATAGCCAAGAGGCTGTCCGCCGCCAAGCAAACCATACCGCACTACCAGCTGTCGGTGACCGTTAACGTGGAGAAGCTGCTGGCGATGCGTAAGGAGGTCAACGACAGACTGACGAAGGAGAAGTCTGATGTCAAGGTTGGTTGGATGTGTTTTTGTTTTTTTTTTTTAAAGTGTTATTCCCGCAATTAGGAAAGTGATATTATTCCAAGGTTGAGTTTGAATTGCGTTGGGTATATTTGTATGTTTTTATTTTTTATTTTTTGATAATAAACTCGGGAAAGGAGAAATCTGATGGAAAGGTTTGTTGAATTTGTTTTTAACTTCTTTTAAAATATTTTTTCACACACTTAGGAAAGGTTGGTGGAATATATTATAAGGGTATTTTTGTTAGTGGAGTAAATTTTACACAGTTCATAATTAGAAAAATTAGAGAGTGCTTAAAGGTAAATTAATTTCGGGATATATATATACGGGATTATATAAAAAAAATAAAAAGAAAAAAAATATTAATAAGAAATTTGAAGAAATAACTTTGTTAAAACTGTTTTTAATAATAAATACGTTTTTAAAAATTGCAATTATTTCGCAGGTATCAGTGAACGACTTTATCCTAAAAGCCGTAGCGGCGGCGTGCAAGCGTGTGCCCACAGTCAATTCCCACTGGATGGAATCATTTATTAGACAGTAAGTAGAAACTCTTTACTATAATTACTCTATAATAGACTGTTTAAGCAGAAAAGAGAGCTCTGTTTAGATAACTTTCAGATATAAAGGATGTTTATAATTCATACCAAGAACCTTCTTGAAAATATGTTAAGTGTTATTAATAGATCTAATGATAGTATCATGTTTAATTTATGACTAAACAGTTCATTCAATAATTTCAATTTTTTTAGCTTCACTCGCTTCAGTAGAATAGGTAGAGATAACCTAGTCTTAATATACTAAGACATTCCATTCACTACTTTGTGCCCGAATCAAAGACAGAATTAGATACCTCTGGTATCTAATTCTGTCTTTAGTCTTTCCTCTTGAGCGTATAAATGAAAATAAGTTACATATAATCACACCGCAGTATAGTACCCGGCAATAAATAATGCACATCGATGCTTAGAATGAAACAGTCGGTTAGCTTCGACTTCGTAGAGCGTTGTCTCGGTCGCTTAAAACAATAACAATGAGAAACGTCACATATCAACTGAGTGACAAAGACAGCGCTCTACGAAATCGAAACTGACCGACTGTTTCATTCTAAGTACGATGTGCATTATTTATTGCCGGGTACTATATACATACATAGCATAGCTTGTCGAGTTAGATAGTTATAGTTAATATAATCAATCAGTCGGTCATTGCTACACGATAGTCTCGGTCATCTATCTTTGTTATAATAAAAAAAGGATTATCTCATTCATTCTGAAAGAAGAACGACTGATGATGGAACGTAATAAGATACCTGTAAAAAAATAGGAAAGAGCGCCTACGCTAAAGTTTTTCAATTCTAATTCGAATTCCGTTGCGTTCAAATTTTTATATGTTTTTTTAATAATGTCTTTTTCAATTTTTTAAGTGTGTGAATAACGCTCTTAACCATAATCATTCCCCCAATTGGTAATAGAACCCATAACCATACCTATATATTATCAATAAAATATCTGAATATATTCTACAATCTAATTTCAATTTCCACAGGTTTTCCAACGTTGACGTAAGCGTGGCAGTCGCCACCCCCACCGGTCTCATAACGCCCATCATCTTCAACGCGGATTCTCGCGGTATACTCGATATCTCTAATAACATGAAGGAGCTTGCCAACAAGGCGAAGGAGGGACGCCTGCAGCCTCAGGAGTATCAGGGCGGCACAGTCACTGTATCTAATCTGGGAATGTTTGGTGAGTTAATAACTTGTAGATATATTGTCTTTGGGTATATAATACACCGGTGGAGTAGCTTTAATACCGCGTAAAGTTACAAAGTCGTGGCGCAGTGGGACAGCGTCTGACTGTTGTGGATTCGATTCCCACTAGAGGGAATGATGATATTTATATTTTCATTTCTTTGATCTGATACTTAAGACAAAACGCGGCGTTGAGTTCCGCCACTCAGTAAACCAATATCTAGATTTTAGGCGTAAATGGAGGAGAACCTTGACACTTGGTTCTCTCTGACTATGTACTTCCGGCTATGCGGGAAGCTGCATTAAATTTTATATTTGCCAAGTCACGTTTTGTGTAGGATCTTGATATAGATACGAAAAATTTTATTTCACTCGTGTGTTATCATTGCTTATCAAATCGTAATATGATTGTCTTGTATAATCTATCTCTTTTAAAATAGATATTATACTAGTATATATGTCATCTTATACTATTTTTTTTATTGTAGCTGTCTTATAGTGATAAAAATGACACATTAATACGAAATGCTGGATGTATTAAACTATATTTTTATCACTTATGCATTGCTTCCTACATAGGAGAGTAGCCAGTCAGTTAGTCATTCCGTTTTCCACACCCTGCTCGGATTGAAGACATTGCGAGTTGAGTAGCAAAACTTAACGCCGCACCCTGTCTTCTTAACAGTCCAGAGGTATATATAAAAATAATGAAATATAATAATTTTCCCGAGCGAGGATCGAACTCAGAATCAATCCTGTTTACAGTCAGTCGCCTTCCCACTGCGCCATAATGACCACAAACAATTCGTTTTATCTTCAATTTATTTATTGATGATCATTATTTTAAATACTGTTTGGATCTGTTGTTTTCTTTTTATATTATTTTTTGTTGTTTCGAATATTTTTACTCTTTTTATGAGATTGTTACCATATTTTAATAAGCTAAATATATATTTTGTTATATATAATAATATATTTCCCGTGGGGGGACGGGTTAAGAATACAATTCCCCCCCGCCGCTGGGTAGCGTCCCGTAAAAGGCGGGTAACCCAGTAGCTTGGTGGTAGGAGATTCGTTCTCCGACTGGCTCACGACCACTATCATGTCAAAGACGAGCCGCCAAATATCTTATGATGTGTTCCGGTTCGATGGCATGTAAGTCAGCTCTCCCTGTTCCACCATTCCCATCCTTCCTCCCTCCTTTTGTCCTACATTTCCAAGGCTGGCAACGCATCCATAACTTGACTGTTGTGGATGTCTATGGGCGAAGGTAACCACTTAACACCAGGTGGGCCTTCAGCTCGTTTGCCTCCTTTATTCCATAAAAAAAAAAAAAAATAAATTAAATATATATTTTGTTATATTAATGCAGGCATCACAATGTTCAATGCCATCATCAACCCGCCACAGTCGCTCATCTTGGCCTGCGGTGGTGTACAGGACCTTGTCATTCCTGATAAGAATGAACCTCAAGGGTATGTATAATTTACTATATGTATATGTATATTCACTGTGAATACATTTGTAGATTATAAATGTAACAAGCTTTTATATTATTTTTTTTTTTCATTTTTTGTTTATTATTGATTGTTAATAGACTGGTATGTTATATGGAATAATTACATAATAAGTTTTTGCATTTAATCTGTCCTATACATACTTTTAACATTTTAAATTGCCATTCACACTAGTTGTTTGTATGAAAATCGTTTGGGTAGCAGAAATTTGTAAAAATTTCTCTATAGAGATGCTAACGTCAAAAATCACTTGTAATAAAAGTGTATAAGAATTTCGACGAAGCTGGTAGTAGAACGCATGGTTTAGCGGTCAGAGCGCTTGTACGATTTCGAAGAGGCGCGGGTTCGAATCTCGTTGCGTGGTTTTTTTTATTTACTAAAAATGTCTGTCCTACACAATATATTCAATATAACTGGATCTGAACCCACAATGACTCAATACCATCCAATAGACATGTGTAAGTAATGCGAGTGATGTATTACATGTAATATCACTCGACCGCGTACTGTAACAGCACACATCACGCGGCCGAACTAAACATCACATATTACTTCTAAACATCACATTACACTGCTCGGACCGCTGTCGGCCGAGCGTCGTGCCCGTGCGCTGTGTGAAGAGGGCGCGACACTTCCGAGACGAGGGTGGCTTAATGTTTATTTAGAACTGTATTATTATAAACATAAGGTTTATATTTGTGCCTGCACATTTCTTAGAGTGCGAAGCAAGAAAGCGCTCAGTTAAATGATAACAATTAGTTTATTTATTTGCGGAATGCTACAATTAATAAATTCATATATATTTTTTTGCAAAATCATGAGATAGCTACAAATACTCGCGGTATAATTTATGTTGTTGCGACTATTACCGTACTATGAAACCAGTATTACGGTACCTATATAAAATTCAGAATTGGTATCAAAAGTAAATATTATAAAAAAATAATATTGTGGGACCTACATTACCTACCACACGCAGCGTTCATACATAACATGAAGCATATGACCGTCGCGAGCCGAAGGCGCGCGGTTACTAAAGCGCAGGAGCACATACGCCGAGTTTTGTAAGGGCGCAGACAGGCGCATATTTATATGGCACCCCCCGCGGTGACGGTGCGCCCCTCACCTCTTGTACAATTCGTAAGAAATAATCATTGTTCTTACATACTCACTTGCTATTGGTAGAAAAGCCAATGTTTTGATTTGTGCATAATTTTACTAAAGATTTTTATTTTTAATATAGCCCTTCCGATTGGTAAATCAGTAATTAAATTATAACTCACATTATAATCCAATTTCATTGGTTATAATGTGAAAGTTTTTATTGGAGACGAATTTCTGTAAATATTGTTTATTGGTTATTTATAATTGTCATTTTTGTATGTATACCAGTGTAATTTTCAAATAAAATCACCCGCCCACCGATGACGCAAGCCGAGGTCCTAGCCCCGCTAGGGGGCGCCCTTGCGCCTGTCGGTTCCCTCTCGAGCAGCCATTTAGTGCTTGCATTTCGCAGGGACTGAGTACCCTCTTCCCTCACCCCCCCCGGTGTTGCTGTAAAGACCACAGGGTCAACAGCATTTCCACAAACAAAAAAAAAAAAACAAATAAAATCATTCCACCTGAAGCATCAACAAGTGTATTACTATACCTCCAAGAAACCTCCGAAATAGTTAGGGAAGTAATAATCCCCTACAATATAAAAGTAAAACACTGTTTTACTGTTTAGATAGCTAATTTTAATATAAATATCAATACCGCAGGAGTGATAGTAATGTATGGCATTACGTGCAATTGCGTGTTATGTTTGAAATAATGGTAAAACCATACGACATTTCGAAAAATCAAGAGTTAGCTACTATTCAATCACCTTTAGTCCATTGTACAAATAGCGGTGCGATGGGCATGCCGTATTACTTATTACATTTCATATTACATGTCATCAGTATCTCAGTAATATCACATCACGCGCTGCCATGTGTGATATTAGTGTAATGCCATTACGCGACATTACGCGTGATGTTTAAAGTAATGCTAAAATGTAATATCACGCGGCACGAAATGTAATGCCATATCACATCACTTCATGGCGCACTGTTTTGCGCATGTCTACCATCCAAGCCTATCCACCATACATAGTTTATAAGACAACAATAATAAATTAATATAATAATCACATATTAATCAATACAATTCCCTCGTGAACAGGTTCCGTTTAGCCAAGTTCATAACATTCACGGCGTCAGCTGACCACAGAGTGATAGACGGTGCGGTCGGTGCACAATGGATGAAAGTACTCAAGGAAAATCTGGAAGATCCAGCCAATATCATACTGTAAACACTATCTCATACACTAACACTGTTTCTGATGAGTTTGTGACTCTCAAATGATCATTAATGTTAAGCAATTTTAAACAAAATGGCTGCCGTGCAAGAAATTATTTTAAAAGTATTGGTATTGGTATTAAAATGTTGTTTGGAGTTGCAAACTTAACGTTGATAGTATAATAGTTTTATTATAGTTTACAGAGTGAAAGTTGGGAAACACTGCCTTGTCTTATATCTATTTGAACGATTAGTTTGGCAGATTTGTTTAACATTAAATTAATTTTTAATTTCATTCAGCAAATTATAATGAAATTAATATGGCTGCCACGTCCTTCGATTTTCTGATATTAATTTGTACAATATTCAATCAATTCAATTCATCATGTAGTTGTAAGAGCACATTTGTAAAGAATATTATTTATATATAAGAATATAGTAAAGTTTTGTATAGATCTTTTCGAAGGATACGCAGTGAGAATTAGGGGGTTATTTATTTATATAGTAACATTAAGACAGTTGAAATGTTAGTAATTAATGGAAATTGTTATTTACCTCAAAGCCTGAATGCTAATTATCCACGAATGGAATTAAGAATTTCATTTCTTCAGTAATTTCTTTACTTAAAAAAAACAGGTAATAATTATTATTAAAATCATTTTTTGTTATTATTCTTTATATAGCTTTTTTTTTGGAGTAGAAATCTATTTGTATCCATGTTTATTTTGAGTTTTACCTTTTTATGTGTATCACTGGCTATAATTCATTGTAAATAGATGAATTTCTGAGAACGATTTGTTACCATCTATACTTGGGTAAATGATTATACGGACGTTAGTAAATATATATTATTTATAAATAAATAATTAATTTTATTTTGTTTTTTTTTCTGATCGTCACTCTTATAAGAAATCCATATAACGATAACAATGGATGATGAATTATATAATAAATATATTACTCATCAGCTATTGTATAGTAAATTAGACTTTTTGTGCTTAAATAACTTCAGAACAACATTTGTTTATGATGGAAGATTTCCATGTATGACAATTCTCTTGACCATATTATCTTAATCCATTTTTAATAATTTAAAAATATAATAAGTTGATCACAAGGTTCTATGTAAGCATTATGCTTCGAAGGTTTTTTTTAGCTTCACGCTGTATCCCACACACAGCAGAGTAGGCAAAGTGAACCTAGTACTAAGACATTCCGTTCCCCATTCCCACATTACATTTTTTTTAATTTATATAATATAGTTTAAGTTTTTCCACTCAGTACACTTAAATCAGTGTTAGGTTTTGCTATCTAGCATTAACACAAATATTGGTTAAAAATAAAGAATGGAAGTGTTTTATCAATTTTATAAATTAGTATTTATAAAGATATGTCTTATGATATTTTTTGCTGTGTAGACCGTAGTTTTCAGAGAGGACCTAGTTAAGTTCTTATAAAAATAAAAGTCCCTAAACGAAAACAGATTAAAAAATATATATAGCAGTTTGAGTGATGGTCTGGTCAGAGCTGCCCCATGTCTAGTTCACCAAAGTGGTAAAATAAAAATAATTAAATTATGATCATTCCTCCGAATGGGAATCGAACCCACAAACAACTATCATTAAAGTTAAACACTCCCACTATCACGATGACTCGAAAATTTTTAAATATTTTAATTTTAGCTTAGAAGTAAATAGTGTTATGGAAATAAATCATTTTTTCGTATTTTCTTAATTAATACTATTTAATAGGTCATGGCCGAAAATATTTGTTACAGTTGCGTGCGAAAAAACAGGGCGGCAACGTCACGAACTAGCTGTCACGCGCCAGAAGTGAACTAATTGTATTATTTATTTTATGGGTAATTTAATTTGCTTAATATTAGGTGTATTCTAGAGAAGTATAATTAATTGCTTGGCGCATTCAATAGTTTAAAACAAGGTAAATTTAGTTATTTTTTTTTTATGTAAATAAATTAAATTATTATTATACTAGCGGCCCGCTCGCGGCTTCGCCGCGTGAAATATTTCGTTATATTGCAACCCTCGGGGGCGCATTTTTAACAAAAAAAGTAGCCTATATTTAAGCTTAGATTATCAACTATATTTATGCCAAAATTCATTACAATTGGTCAAGCGGTTTAGATTTTTCATATAAACTTTCAGCCCCTATTTCAACCCTTTAGAGGTTGATTTTTGAAAAAATAAGTAGCCTATGTTAGACCCAGTCACTTTTACTACTTTCATTCTAAATTTCATCCAAATCGGACCGGTAGATTTGCCGTGAAAGCGTGACAGACAAACACACAGACTTTCGCATTTATAATATAAGTATGGATTAGTGGCCCTTTTGCGACTTTTCCGCGTGAATATAACTGTATCTGTTTCTTTGTAATGTAAACCTTTAACGTATATTTTTCAAAAATAAATAAGCCCATGTTTTAGCCTGGGTTAGTAACTAATATTTATGCCAAAATTCGTTACAACGGTCATGCAGTTTAGAATTTTCAAAGGACAGCAAGCAGACTTTTGTATTTATAATGTTAGTTTGGATTATACGAAAGACTATTAAAAATAAAAGTGTTTAATATATTACATAATATGTTTATCACCGGAAACATGCTGTTTGGATTTAGTTAGTGCACCGAGAGTTGATGTCAATGCTAAATAGCTGGATAGCTATATTGACTAATTATTTATTGTTGTCTACGGACGATTTAAAAGAGAATACCTTCAGCAGCTTCAGATTTTCTTCTTGACAGCAGAGTTCCACTTTCCACCAAAAATACGAAACGTAGCGTGTAAAGTAGTAAAACAGTAAAACGCGCTTTGAGAGAGTCATATGGAAAATATAATTTACGTCTCTTTAAAATAAAAATAAATATTTAATGCTATTAAACGTATTTACATAAGATTTATTAATAATTAAAACTTTAATGTAATATATGTATGCCATAAATTTTATTTTGAGTAGTAAAATACATACAAAGTATCCTATTTGCAACTAAATGCAGTATTGTAAGTAGTACAGTACCTACTATATTAAATTAAGTAGCTTCGGGAATCTATCAAGATTGCAACTTAATTTCCTTAAGCCATTCAATACCTTTCGCACATTTTAATAATAGAAAGAAAGTGGGAATAAATTTCTTTTTCGCTCAATAGCCTACCAATGGCGCAAAACATTGATGAAGAGACAGAAGTCGAATCGAAACCTGTAAAGGAAATTCCCGTTATTCACGACCAGGGTGTGTTCAAACATGAAACTGGTGATACTTACGACGGTTTTTTTGAAGCTAAGAAAAAGGACAGAAGTGTTAAAATGCATGGTAAAACATTATAATTAATTTAAAAGCTCTCTGGGCGAGTTGTGGCCCAGAGGCACAAAGTGTGACTGTAAAGCGACTGGTTGTGGGTTCGATTCCCCCTCTAGGAGTGGAAATATTTAATATTTCCGTTTTCTTCTTTCTGGTGTTGAGCGATGCGCGGCATTAAGTTCCGCCACTTAACACGCAATGCCTCCGAGTTCGGCGGAAAGTGGGGAACGGAGTGTCTTAACACATGGCAAAGCATGGCATTGAGTTCTGGTACTCTAACGCGCAGTCTTTGATTCGAGTGCCTTAATATGTTAAGGTTTACATTAATAGAAACTGAAAAAATGAAGTGTTTTTTAAATTATAATCCTTACATTATTTTAGTTAAGGTACTTAAATAACGTTCAATTTCTCCGATTTTTTGATTTCTATATAAACGGACAAAAATAGCTACAAAAACAAATAAAACTAGTTAATCCTTGTATCAAGTGTTAACATATAAAGTTAACTTAAACAGTTCGCTTCTAAATTTGAGAAGCACTCGAGCGATACAAAACGTTTTTGTCTTTCATCGTAGAACTTAATGGAGTGTACCGCCATCGCCGTCCATTCCCGATATCATGCTTGACGTCACGCTCTGATTACTTGAAACGATCTTTTTATTTCCTATTAAAAGTACTGTTTCAAAAATACGCCGTGTAATAATGGGGTATACACTACAAATAAGTTATAAGTACCCTATTAACACATGTCTTCCGCATTCTCTGTTGCATTGTGGGCAAAGAAATTATTATGAAAAGGCACTCTATTTATCGCTTTCGGTTTTCAATTAATTCATGAAAAAGAATATTTAAAAGTAACGTTTTTAGAATTCACTTAAAAAATGTATATTTTTGCGATATAATATTAAGTTATTCGTTATTAAATTAATGTATCCTTTGACTTATAAAACTCCAAACATTACTTAGTTGTCAAAAGTTAAATTTTAAAAGCTAGCACTTAGGATTGAAATATGAGCATTATTATTCATATAAATATTTACTAATTTTATGTTCTTAAAGATATTAAAGTGTAAAGTAGTTGTTAGGTTAGAGGTCGTCGTGGGGCAGCTTGCGACTGTAAAACGCGGTGGGTTGTGTGGATTATATTTCTAAAATGATTATAATTTAATTGTCTATCTGTTTTCTATTTGGTAATATGATTATAATTTAGTGGCCAGTTGCGGCCCAGTGGCACAAGCGTGTGACTGTAAACGACTGGTTGTGGGTTCGATTTCACCTCGAGGAGTGGAAATATTTAATATTTCTATTTTCTTCGCTCTGGTGCCGAGGTAAAGCGCGGCGTTAAGTTCCGCCACTTAACATGCCTCCAAATTCGGCGGAAAGTGGGGAACGGAGTGTCTTAACACTAGGTGCCCTCTGCCTATCCTGCTGTGTGCGGGATACAGCGTGAAGCTAAAGAAAAGAAAAGAAAGATTATAATTTAATTATTTTCATTTTTCCGATTTGGTGAATGAGATAAAGTGCGTCGTTGAGGTCCGCCACTCAACACAAAATGTCTCGAAATCAGGCGGATCAACTGTCTTAACAATGAAAAGCTGCCAAAAATTAGTTGATTAGGAATGGTCCCCTGTCATCATATAATGTTTCTCTTATAAAATAAAAGTTTATATTCATGTCCTTTAAATTTCATATCATGAAATATTTTTTATTTCATCTTTTGAAATTTAAAGGTCATGAACATAAACTCTCGGGTAATATTGGGTACTACTGTAAAAAAACCTATATCTTTGTATTTGTATCCACACGTAGGTCCCTATAAGACGAGTAACGATCTCAATTAAGATTTAAACGCTGTAATTATGTGTGCTTCACTCTAACACTGAGAGCGTTTGTTTTTTTCCTCTTTTCCCATCGTCACATTGTGTGTCGATACGTTTAAATTAAGATGAAGTGTTCCTTCAACGACTTAAAGAACAATAGGTTACTCAATCATACTGACATTATTCTTTGTTAGGGTCAGGTATTTATACTACAGCAGAAGGCGACGTTTACACTGGCACATGGGAAGCTGATCGCCTTGGCGTCGTTGATACTGTGAACGTGACTTATGCAGATGGCTCGAAATATGAAGGCTTGTTCAAAGAATGGTGTTACAGTGGCTCCGGAAAGTATACTTACCCCGATAGTAGCATTCTGATGGCCAATTTTAGTGAAAACTCACCAATTCATGCTTTAACTCTAATTGACCCCAATGGCCACACTTGGCTCGGCACAGCAGAACAAGGTTTCGGATGGTTTGACCCTGTCAATCATTTTTACGACATGCTAGAGAAAACTAGAGAAAGTAAAATTAGACATCGGGCGACATTGGTACCAATGGCTCAATCAACTATTTCAGATATTAAGAAGCGTAAAAGTGTTTTAAATTAATTTTACTTATTTACGTGAATAAATGTAGGTTAAAATGTAATTTTTGTGTTGTTATTTAAATAAATTGTATATTTTGGTAGCTTCACGCTTTGTCTCTTATAGCAGCGGGTAGTCAGATAAGATAGAACAGAGACACTCCGTTTTCTTCTTTTCATTTGAATTCGAGCATTCAACATGCAACGTGCGTGTGGAATTTGATGTTGCGGTTTGTTTTAGGTACAAGAGTGGGAAAATGAAAATAATTTAAATACAATCATTCCCCTGAGTCGGGCATCGAACCTATATACTAGTGTCCGACCGAAGGTTCGGTTTCGGTTTCGGTTTCGGCAAGTTTCGGCAAAAAAATGTAGTTTCGGCCGTAGTTTCGGTTTCGGCAAAAAAGCTGCCGAACCTTCGGCAATGCCGAAACTCTGTACTCATAAATTTTCACACGTCGTTTAGCTACATTTGAGTGTTTTTATAGCTTGTGCACTTAATCTCAAGATATGGTAAACGATTTTAACGAATTATAAATGTATGTTAAGAATAATATGTGTGACATTGTGTGAACGACACTGTGTTTGTTCTCTTAAGTGTGGCTCCTTTCAGGGGCTGACTATTAATTTTGGGGGACCCTGGGCTAATTATTATATTGGAGGCCAGCCTAATTAGTTTTTATTTAAATAACTATACAATTGTTACACAGGACTTCTATAAATTATACAGAATATAGTCTTATTAAATATCAATAAATCTTATCACAAACTAACACATAAATTTACCTGCAAGAAAGACACAGTTGCCACAATATAAACATATTGTGGCAATAAAATACCAATTTACCAAATGCCTAATAAATTTACTAAATCCTTAATGGGGACTGAGGGTCTTCAAAACTAACAGGTCCCTGCACTACAGCTCAAAAAGCCTTTATGTAAATCCACCCCCAGGTGCCTGGGCAAAGAGAACTGGCGTAGACCTGTAGTACTTACTACCTTTTTATTATTTCTAAAAAGGCGCCAAACGAACAGAAGTACCATGTATCTGATCGTAAGAGCGAAGGTTATGTTCGCTCATGGACATCTACAATATTAGAGGAATTGTGGATGTGTTACCGGCCTTGACGGTTAAGAAGAAACAAGGATGGGCAGAGAGAGTTGGCTAACATGTCATCGAACCATATTATGACATATTTGGTGGTTCATTTTTGACGTAATTGTTGCGAGCTATTTGAATAGACGCAAACAAGTAGCTAAAATTATACGTATATACTAAAAGTTGCTCTTGGAAAAGGCAGTTTGTGGACATGAAGGTAGAGGACAAAGCTATGCCTTGCTGTCGTGGGATCGCTCGATTATCATAGGTGGCAATTGATCTGATATACCTAGTGTTAAAAATCCTTTTAGTGAGCTGTGCTGTAATCATGGACATCGTATATCTACATAATGATAATCTTGTGAAAACAATAAAAAAAATTTAATTAAAACTTAACCTATCACTACCAAACCGGGGAAATTGAAAAGGCCAATGGCGGCAACGGAATGTCTTTACCCTAGTTTCTCTCTGACCCTGCTAAAAGCGGGTAAAAGCTCCCTTAAAAGCGGAGCGTGAAACTATAAAAATGTATAGTATTAAATATAATTGAAAATGTAAAAAAAATACTGTAATAAATTCCATATAATCACAATAAAACGTAAAAAATGTACTATTTTTTTACATGTTATACTAATCTTATGACGTCAGCAGTTTCGGTTTCGGTTTCGGTTTCGGCCGAAACTGAAGCCAGTGCCGAAGGTTCGGTTTCGGTTTCGGTTTCGGCTGAAAATCCAGTTTCGGTCGGACACTACTATATACCAATCGTGTTTATAGCCAGAAGTTGTCAAACTGCGCTAATATTGTGGCTTGATGATTTCAAATTTATTTGTCTAAAAAATATATGTTTAAAAAAACGAAATATAATCTCAAATATTTACCACATTACAAAATATGAATTTCTTCATATTATAATCTAAATTCACTAAATATTTATGCTAAGAATATATTACGTAAATATCTAAGATGACAATCTACGCTAAGCTTTCTTTTACGGAGCGCGTAGCGTCGGCTGCATATTGAAATTTTAAAACCACGTATCTTGATAAAATAACGGTATGCAAGTTCTTTGGCCGCATACTATTTAACACACCTCTAACGTGACAGGAAACGAACGTCCAAAACGTATATTTAAATGGGCACAAGTAAGTAACTTCCGTCAACAGGATCGTCAAATTAACAAGGTTCTTATTTATAAAGTAAACAGAACAATCTAGTTGCTTCATTTTCGAAATAAGTTACCAGTTATGAGCTTTTAAATGCTTGATAACGGAAAAATAGGGTTTAAAATGCTTTTCTGTGTTTAATGTATTTGTCTCTATGTAGAAAATGAATTTTGAATGAGATTAAGATAATTAAATAAAAAAAATAAGCAGGCTAGGGATTTCCCTAGGTATTTACCTACATTATAATTATTTGAAATATTTCCCGAGTACAAGTTTAACCCATACAATCACTTGTAATCGACCTTATCTCAAATTCGTTAGAATGTATGATGATGATGATATAAATTAATGATAAATAATTTATTAGAATATTATCTAAATATATTGGGGCAATTCGAGGCGCAGTGGCACAAGCGTGTGACTGGTTGTGGGTTCGATTCCCGCTCGAGGACTGAAATTATTTAATATTTCCGTTTTCTTCGCTTTGGTGTGGAGGGAAAGCGCGGCGTTAATTCCGCCACTTAACACGCAATGAATTGGGCGGAAAGTGGGGAACGGAGTGTCTCAACACTTGTTTGCCTTTGCCTACCCTGCTGTGTGCGGGATACAGCGTAAAGCTAAAAAATCTAAATGTTACGATGAAACGAAATAATGAGGAATATTTACTTCTTTTAAATCTATACAAATAAATTTGTAATATTAAAGTGACCGCTTTTTACAAGATGCATGCCTTTTTTTTAAATAAAATCCTTTCTGTTTTACAAAAAAAGCGCTTTAATAATTGGTGATATGTGTATGTATAAATAGGTATCTACATACAAACAAGCGGCCGAGTAAAGAAAATCGACTGAGTATCGTATAAACAAAGGTTTGTTAATAGTGAAATTGCTTGGAAGGTATGTTTGGTTACTTAACCAGCTAAAGATACATTTGTGACATTTTAACATTTGAACCCACTTGCAGTAACTCAAGTGTAGTACTATGGAATACTAAATGTCAATTGTATTACGCGGTGTATCGTTCTTGACTAAACTTTTTGCTCATAAAACTATAGGTAACATAGTAATGATGCATAGAATGTACTTTTTTATCTCTAGGGATATCTCCAATTTCTAGAATAGGCAGAAAAATGTATTGTAAAATTCAAGTAATGTTTTTTACTTATTGTTTCTATTTATTATAAATTTGTTTCTCTAATAATAAAAAAATGTATAATTAAAATGACAATTTTAAATTAAGATGAGTCGTTTTATTTCAACAAACAGCTAAGAAATATAAATATGAGAAGCTATTGTGGCACAGTAGGACAGCATCTGATAACGTGGTTGGGGGTTCGATTTCCACTTGGTGAAATTATTATATTTTCATTATTATCATTTCTCAGTTCTAGGGAGACAACTGGCATTTAGATCTACCACTAAGCACGCAATGTCTTGATTTCTAATGAAATGTAGAGAACGGAGTGAAACTAAGAAACTAAGTTCTCTCTGACCACCCGGCTATGCGGAAAAGAGTGAGAAGCTACTTTTTTATTTAATTCAGGAATAATGAAACGCGTTCTCTTTTTATTCAGAAAATTAAAATCTATATACGAGTACATCTAGTATATAGGTCATTAAAATTGCACACAGACGTCACGAACAATTAAAAGGTTCTATAAAGTTCACGTAACCTTTATTTAGACGTTATGATGCAATTTCTGTCATCTATAAGGAATAGCAAATGGGCAGTCGCCCACTAATAAAAACGAACGACTGTTTTGGCATTGACTGTACGCCCACTTCAAAGCTCGCTAACTATTAAAAGTACTTTTTGAGTATGTTACACTCTTAAACAAAACACTTTATTGACTTAATGAAATCGAATTTCACAATATAGAATAGAAGGGAAGAATAATTTTTACAAGTAAATAAATATATTATTAACATCGTTAAAGGTATTTTTTACCGTGTTTGATAAATTTTATCTAACTGTTGAGTAATTTGTATGTAACTATTGCATTCAACAAATGTTTACCTTAAAATGTAAAGAAAGTGCAATGATAATAAAGAATAAGTTTCATAAGAGATAAGCAGATTTTATTTTATAATTAAAACTTCTTCTTGATAAGGCTGAAAATTGTGTTATCAGGGTACTACAATTGTTTCACGCAACACCCATAACCTGAGTAGAATTACGTTCATTCACTAATATAACACATTTATTATAATATGTTTTATACATTGATGTTATTCCTAAGCATATTATAGAGTTGCTTCATTGTAAACTTTCGTTGTATAAGACTAAGGATTTTCTTCCGCAAGTTTTCACATGTAATTCGTAAGCGGCAACAGGTCGCAAACGCAATACAAAGCGTAGATTAGATGTTCGGCAGATGTCGACTGAAGGAGTCGTCGGTGCGAGCGCCGTGAGCGCTTCGCCCGCGCCTCCCCTTATCACGTTATCAGCTCTTATCCGTTACTCATCGCGAATATCGCGTTACAGTTGATACACTGCAAATACCAGTGATTAGCTCGGAACCGATCATGATCGACAGATTTATAGTGTCCCCTTTGTTTTATTTGTGCTGTTTTATTGTTGTCGGATATGTAACTGGTCAGGGTAAGTGCCATATGTTTTTTGTTATACAGACTTTCCGATAAGATTGTATAGGAAAATATATTAACCATTCATTATAGTTTGATTCAACACGTTACGTATTAAATAGCAATAATAGTGATTTACTATTTTATGTCATTTTATATCATAAAGTTTGCTGAAATTTTTCAATATTTTTCATTTTATTCTATAGCACGCGACTATAATATAACATTGAATTGATAAATATAATAAAGTATGACATCATGGCAACTTCAATGTTACTTGGTCTACTAATTTAATTATAAATTACCCAGAAAATGCAATAAAATAAAAAAGGCCTTTTTAATGTTTATTTTTTTAATTGAATACGTTCCTACAAACGTGTTCACGTAATTTACTCATCATTCAATTAAAAAAAAGTAATTTTCAAAATATTTTATTAACAGCCTTAAACTTTTTCCCGCCTAGCAAGCCAGGCAGGCAGACATAGAGAACCTAGAGTCATGACATTCCGTTCTCCACTTTCCGTCCGAAATTGAGCAATTGCATGTTATGTGGCGGAACTAATGTCTCATTTTCTCTTAGATTCCAAATTCAAAGTTCATATTCAAAATATCTTTATTCAAATAGACTTTTGTAAGCACTTTTGAATCGTCAAATGTACATAATCTACCACCGACTCGGAAGGTAGTTCTGCTGAGAAGAGCCGGCCAGAAACTCAGCAGTTGCTCTTTTCAAATATAAAAATTACAAATTTATTATTTGATACAAGGGTTAGCTTAACCGGCATTGGACTCTAATCAGATTCATTCCACGCATTTTTATCTTTTAAATACTCTTCTACAGAATAATAAGCCTTACTTATTAAAGTATTTTTTACAATGATTTTGAATTTCTCTAGTGGTAAATCTAAAACAAGCTAAATCTAAAATAACCAAAATAGACAAATGTAAACACATATAATTATTACCCCGTGTGGGATCGTACTTACAACCATCACTTTCAGTCAGACACTTTCCTACTGCACCACGACGGTCTCCATATTAAGCTATCAAATAAAAGCTTTATTAAAATGAAAGCTAATGCACGAACATCAATCTCCCTAATTAAGCTACGTCGTTCCTTATCAGTCCATAAAGGCGCATCTCGCTTCAAAAGGAAAGATTTATTTTGACTTAAAACTAATGTATACAAAAATAGCATTACAGATGCACGAACCCACCTGTTACATTAGTATTCTGAAATAGATATTATACTGAATAAGAATGACAGTTTTATTTACAACAAGATAGACGTGCACGTTCACAGTTGTACGGGTTTAAATTTAAATCAACAACATATTTAGGGATGTCTTTCTATATTTCTCATTAGGAAGGTTTACCATTTTTTTTTATTTAAAAGTTTCGAATATAATCATTATAGGTAAATATGCTGTATGAGATTGTGCAATCTTTCAACGGGTGAATGTTTTAAAATACATTATGATATTTATCCAACATTTTTATCAGAACACCAATGTTTGCCAATTCTAATTCTCACGCAATATTTATTGGGATTATGTATATTTTCGCGTTATCTAACGGCTATCCGAATATTGGGTGCCTAGCTACAGTTTAAATAAGGGGACGAATATTCTTTAAAAGGTGCCAAATTTTACTGTAATAAATGGTATACATATTACTAAAATTTGCATTTTTGTTTACTTATGGGATGGTTTTCTATAGACCGAATATATATATATATTTCATAGGTTTTAAACTCTCTATTTTTAAACAATACGTCAACAGAAAGCAGGTGTATTGTATGTACCATTACTAATTACATTGCCCATTATTGTTCATTAATGCTTGCTTATGTAGTTTATGTGAGAAAGGAGTATCATAATAGTGTTTTATTATAATTGTACATTAAATCGTGAATGAAATAACATTAACAGACTTTATTGCAATAATACCTTTCTTTAGTCTCTGGTACACAAGGAAGCGCATTAATATTTTCCGCTAAGACTATTTTAGAATGTAGGTAATAATATGTAACTAGAAAACGAACATATTTGTTTATTACAAAGAGCAAGAATTGACGTAATTGGATATCCGCTCTTAGGATTTATGTTAAACGTAATGTAAAGTAACAATATAGTCACTCTATATTCAACTAGTGGCCGCACGCGGCTTCGTCTGCGTGAACTACATAACTATTTCACTATAGGCACACGCCGCCGCGTCGACATCACATTAGAAACCTCTCAAATTATCAATGTTTTTCTACTACATATATTATGCATATAAACCTTTCTGTTGAGTCATTTTTTCTATTAATATAAACCGCATCAAAATCCGTTGCGTAGTTTTGAAGATTTAAGCATACATACTGACAGACGTAGGGAGCGACTTTGATTTATACTACGTAAAGAAGAACGCAACTTTCATTTATATGGATATTTAACTCGGATCGTAATCGATCCGAAAAATTCTAATTTAAGTTTTATGATAAGTCCCAGGTACTTGAAACAGGAAATTACAAAACAGCGTAACTAAAACGGCGTAAAGTAGAGCATTCCTAATTTTGAAGAGCGACCAACTTATATTAAGGTGTGTTTATTCCTAAGGAAGCTTGATTTTAAGCAGACGCGAATTCCTTCTGATGTGCCTAAATTTATTATACATTCGTTTCGTAAGTATAAAAGTATTCATAGTGGTTAATAATTTGGTTGGTTTACATGCATACAAAAGTTATAATGCCTGATAGTTCACTTTATCTATTATTTTAGTTTTAATAATATGATATAGATTTGGGTAATCTATTGAGGCCGCCACTCAACACGCAACACCTCGATTTCTTGCGGAAAGTGGAGAACGGAGTATTACTAGGTTCTCTGTAATGAACATGCTTTATTATTTAAATTATAAATTTTGTTAATCTCTTGAATCTTAAGCAAACGTTTGTATATTGCATGTTGTAGTTATATGTAGATTACTATCTAATATAGTACATAAGTCCCTATTGACATTAAATAATGATAACGCCCACGCCGCCTAACAAACTAAATAATATATTTAATCTACTGTAGCCAAGGACTTGATGATATTGTGCTAACAAGCATCGTATTGCGAAACTTGGTGTACGCTATAATTTACAACAAACGAGAGCGGTCTAATACCTATAAAAAATAAAGTGTTAAAGAAACATAACTAGAGGTTACGCCTTCTCGTATAGTAAATTACAGTTTGGGTGTTGTGAAGTCTATATTATTTAATTACAAGTTAAACTTATCAGTTCAATATCAGGGGCCAGTCGTGGCCCAGTGGCACGAACGTGTGACTGTAAACGACTGGTTGTGGGTTCGATTCCCACGCGAGGAGAGGAAATATTTAATATTTACACTTCTTCGCTCTGGTATCAGATGTAAAGCGCGGCGTCAAGTTCCGCCACTTAACACGCAACACCTCCGAATTCGGCGGAAAGTGGGAAACGAAGTGTCTTAACACTAGATGTGTCCGCTGTATCCCTACAGTGTTATCCCTGATAAAAAAAACTTATCAGTTACGATTTGAAATTGCTGACATTGCATATTTTAAGTATATTATTATAATTATAAGATCAAGCAGTCAATAAATCCATTCCATTCTATTACACCTTTCAATTATGGTACTTAACATTAGTATAATTTTAAAATACAAAATAAAATATGAATAATACTTTGTGTAATTTTGGTTATTTCAATAGATCTGTCACTAATTTGACGTGACAAAATATTTAAAAATAGCTACATTATGAAAATAATAAACTAAAGTAAGAGTCATTATATATATTGAACAATATATCAGGTAAAACTTATGGAAATCTAAAATTTATCGTTGCTATACTGTTCACCATTAATATTAATTACGTTCAGTCTTCCAAACACATGTGAACAACATCAGACTATTTGTAGTAATCTGTAATGCTGCCCATAATCTACTGTACGCCCACAATGTATGTTTATGGAATCACACAATAAAAGTTAAAACAAGTAGCTTAATTATCCTTTATTGTATGTCAATACAAATTTATTACAATAAAAATACTTTTTATTTTTTTGTACAAGAATAAGGTGCACACAGCAAAATGACACATTCGATTGTAAATAGTTTAAATTTAGAAAAGGCCGTATATTTTACGACTTTTGCTTTGTTGTCAATAGATAATGACATATACCTATTTCTAAATGACTTGGCGGGAAAAGTGTTTTTGATGTTTTCTCTAAGTCTAAATTAACCAATGAATTGTGTTAATTATATACAAAAAAATTAACGACTTATATATGGACAATAACAATATATATATATACGAGTATATTTTATGAAATGTACAAATATTTGGATACATATGTACGTATTATTCTGTGTGCACAATGCGTCACGTACAAATAAGTAATCAATGGCGGTAAGTCAGGTTTGCCGACACATTTGGGTCACGTTTGTAACAATCATGTCGCACTTGGGAGTAGCCATGGTACCTAATTATACGACTATTGTAAATTCAATCGAAGAGTAATGCTCGGATTAGATATATATACGTTCATACAATGTTGCTTCACGTTTCATTTAATAGCAAAATTTTCTTTTTAGATTTTGTTTTTTTCAGCCACTCCATATCCATTTGGATAGAAAAGTTATAACTATTTTTTTTCAATTTAGTCTCATCTTCACGCTTTTTCTCGTATAACTCGGTCGTCAGCGAGAACATAGTGTCACGATAATCCGTTCTTCAATTTCCGCCCAAATCTAAGACTTTGTGTGTTGACGGGTGGAGCACACCGCCATGTTTTGTTTTTCACTAAAGCCGAGAAATAAAAATAAAGTCATTATAATGATTCCCCCAAGTCGAACGAACTAATTGAGTGGGGATCGAACTTACAACCATCGTATACAGTCCGCATCTATAGTCAGACGCTGTCACAATGCGCTACAATGTCCTTTTCAGGAAAATATAAAAATTAATTTTATTAATAAGATAAAAGATCCAAGAAGTTCCTTTATGTTTTCAAATATTTTTTACTTTCGTCTTGAATTTGAATATAAAATAAATAAGAACAAAAACTACCACTATAATATTAGTAAACATATATAGTAGTAGTACCATGCTTAACATGTCGATTCGAGAAGTGTAAAATCCACCACGTCATTTATTATTTACTTTACAAGTAAAAAAATAAAAAGTGCCGACTCGGACGAGGAAGAAATTCCTACCCAACAAACAACATTTTCATAATGTTTATACAATTGAGAAATTTCGGCGACTTTCTCCCTTGATTAATAGCGCATTGTCTCATACCGGCTATTCATTTGTCGACATTACATTCATGTATCTGTACAAATAGCAAATACCTTATGCTATCAAAGAAATGAGTATGTAATTTATTTTCAAAATAATAATTAATCAGTAAACAATTGATATAGTTAACTAGTAATAAAATGAAATTACTTAACTAGTTGAAAAATGATTTATAAAAAACAAATTTTCTTTTGGTACAATTTATCATAACGAATTCGTGGCATATTGGGGGAGCGATAGTAGTTGGTTTAAATTTCATTCGCCAAAATATCTACCTCAGGGTATGTATTTGCAAACGCGACTGGTTGTGGATTTGATTTCTACTCGAGGAATTGAAATATTTCATTTTATCTTTTAATATTCCATTTTCTTCGCTCTGGTGGTCTCTTTGCCTCAGCAAAGCACGGTATTCTGTTCCGCCCCTTAATTCGTAATGCCTCCAGAATTCAGTAGAAAGTGGGGAATGGAGTGTCTTAACATTATGTTCACTCTGCCGGGCCGGTTGTAACCGGGATGTATCCCGGTTATGCGTGAAGCTAAAAAAGAAATACATTTTTTTATTGGAAACGACATAAAAAACACTTTTAGTAGCTGTTACTGATTTTGAAAAAAATAATTCCAGTAGGTAGAGTACGCAAAGACTTTATTCAATTTGTCAGTTATCACAAGGTTTGAAGTAATTCTTCTTATATTGTGGGTATGGTTTATGTGGATATTTTAGTATACAACAAGTAAAAATGAGGTGATAATCATAAATTACCTATAACAAATAGCTTATACAGTAATAAACAAAGATATCATCATTACATATATACATATATATACATATATCATAGTTCAGTAAAATATGTAGGGCTTTCTCAGACAATGGATACAAAATAATTTGATCACTTTCTATCTGATGTGTTCATTATAGTCGCCTGCTGTTATTCTATTGTTGAGTAAACGGTACTCGTTTAGGTCAATTTATTTGGGAAAGGGCTTGATAATAATTAACTATTGTTTTTATTCTCACTCATTATTTATGATTGCGTCCCAATTTGGAAAAAAATGTCTACTCCAAACGCAATTATTCAAAGGTTAGTTTGATTTTTGCCAGAAAAAACGCTCATTGTTTCGATTTTCGGTGGAAAGTGAAGGTTCTCTTTTCTGTCTAATTAAGCGGGAAGAACCGTGAATCCGCTTTTTTGTCAAGAGCCTAGAGTCTATTTTTCCTTTATTTAAATAATTAGTATTTATAACGTTTTATTAAAATTTCCCAAGTATTTGCTATATATTAGGTCATTTTCAATTTCATAGTTATTTTTACCCGCGACGGAACGGCGACTGTATATGTGTTTGGGGTGAGAGGTTGTTTGTTTGTTTGTTTGTTTGTTTGTTTGTTTGTGTGTTTGTGCAAATTACTATGTCAATTATTTCCAAAACTATAAGTCCGATTTTGATACGGTTTTCTATGATAGGTTAAGGTTCAATTGGCGTATGTTCTTATGTATGTCTTATTGCCTTAACTCACCAGGGGGCGCTGCAGTAAGCATTTTACGTGAAAACGAATGTTTTCAATTATCTCAAAAAATAATAGTCTGATTTCAATAGATTTTCAGTGGTAGATTCAAGTTTAATTGGTGGATGTTCTTGGATATGTTTTATCGTGTCAAAGCACCAGGGGGCGCTGCAGTAAGCATTTGTTTGTACTTTTTTTGTATTTATTTGTCTAAAACCGAAACTACTGCTCCGATTAAAAAGAGTTTTCATAAAAAGATTTATCTTTGCTTGGTACATATTTTAAGATTTTTCTTTTTTTGTTACGGGGAAAACTCACCAGGGGGCGCTGCACTAAACATTTGTTTATGCCGAGCAAAAACTACTAGTCCAATTTAGATGAAACTTTCAAGGATGGGTTCAGGCTTAATTGGTGCGTCTTTCCATATATGAGTTATGGTGACCACTCATCAGGGGGCGCTGTAATAAGCATTTGTTTGAGTTTTTTTGTGTAAAACCAAATTTTTTCTTATATTTATTTGTCTAAAACCGAAATTACTTATCCGATTGGCTAGAGTTTTCAGAACTAGATTAAGCTTTACTTCGTACATATTTTAAAATTTTTGTTTTTAAGTTACGGTGAAAATTCACCAGGGGGCGCTGCAGTAAACATTTGTTTATGTAGAGTAAAAACTACTAGTCCGATTTAGATGAAACTTTCAACGATAGGTTCAGGTTTAATTGGTGCATCTTTTCATATATGTGTTACGGTGATCACTTACCAGGGGGCGCTGCAGTAAGTACATTTGTTTGTGCAAAACTAAAACTACGAGTCCGATTTGAATGCAGTTTTCAATGATAGATTCAAGTTTACTTAGTGCATATTTTCATATATGTGTCATGTATGTTTACTTAGTGCATATTTTGAAGTATGTGTCAACTCTCTAGGGGGCGCTGCAGTAAGTAACTGCTTCCATTTTTTGTGTATAACAAAAACGACTAGTACGATTGGAAAGAGTTTTCAGTATTAGATTCCGCTTTGTTTAGTACATGTTTTTAAGTTTATATTACGGTCACCAGGGGGCGCTGCAGTAAAATATTGTTTGTGCAAAGCTAAAATGACGAATTCGATTTGGATGCAGTTTCAGTGATAAGCTCAAGTTTAATTAGTGCATGTTCTTGGATATGCTTTATCGTGTTAACTCACCAGGGGGCGCTGCAGTAAACATTTGTTTGTAATATTTAATGTAAAACCACAACTACTAGTCCGATTGGACAGAGTTTTCAGTATTAGATTTACCTTTACTTGGTGTATGTTTTTAGTTTTTTTTTACGTTAAGAACTCACCAGGGGGCGCTTCATTAAACATTTGATGGTGCAAAGTTAAAACTACGAGTCTGAATTTGATGCAGTTTTCAACGATATGATCAGGCTCAATTAGCGCGTGTTCTCGTATATGTGTCGTGGTGACACCTCACCAGGGGGCGCTGTAGTAAGCATTTGATTGTATTTTTGTGTGAAACCTATTTAGATGCGGTTTTCTGTGATAGGTTCAGGTTTAATTGTTGCGTGTTTTTATATGCCATATCACAAACTACCACGGGGCGCTCCAGTATAAATTAATTTGTTCCAAATCAAAAATACTAGTGGATTTTGTGATTTTCACTGATTTGGTTAAACTTAAGTTTCCTAAAAATGTTGCGGTGACAATCTGCCAGGCGCTGCAATAGGCATTTGATAACCAGAAAGCATTGGGCTTATAATTTTTTTTGGAATTGCATGAAGATTAATATAAAGTATTTTGAAATTATGTAATAATATATAATGTGTATCTATACACTTTAAAAAGTTTAAAATAAAAAACAAAATTAAAAATTTTGAAAATACCCACGACGGTTTAATTGTAATTGAAAAAGGATAAAATAACTAGAAATCCCCCGCCTAAAAGAATATATGTAACGAGATGATGGGGACAACTTCGTCGGGGGCTGCCAGTTGCAACCTCTATTTTAAATATAGTAGCTAACAGTATAGATTTCGTTCTTAAAGTTTTTAAAAGGAATACCAGTTATCAAAACTGTAAATTCATATTAATATTTTAATTTTTTCCTAAACCTGTTTTAACAGCATGAAAACCTAGGAGAAGTTAGCAAACTTAAAGTAATGGCAGCTCCGACGAAGTCGTCCCCATCATCTCGTTACATATATTCTTTTAGGCGGGGGATTTCTAGTTATTTTATCCTTTTTCAATTACAATTAAACCGTCGTGGGTATTTTCAAAATTTTTAATTTTATTTTTATATATTATAATTATCGTTTATGTAATACATATACGCACTGAACGACGCTATTTCCCATAATTAATTATAATTAGCCCTTTCGTCACCAAAGGTTGTCTGTAAAAGATTGCTTAAAGCCTTTGCATACATTTTAAATTTTTAATGTATCTCTCTTGTGCATTATGTTTTATGTCTATGTGTTTAATAAAGAATTATTCTATTCTATTCTATTTATAATGTATCCATTTTTTTATAGATGAAGAAGAGTTTCAGAAGAAGCTATTATGCGTGCAACACGACGAGTGTTGGTCATGTCTGTCCGCTGCGCCGCATTGCCGCTGGTGTGCGGATCCCTACTTTAAAGGAGCACCTCGTTGTGATGATGATGAAAGGTTAGGTTTACTATTCATACTTAAAAAAAGAGTATTCGATTTTTTACAGTGTATGCATTTATTTTATAGAGGCTATCGTGGCGCAGTAAAATAAGGTCTGATTCTAAACGCGGTTCGATGTTCAATCGCGGGGATGATTAACAATAATACTTTTTTAAATTCCTAAATTGACTTATGTTACTGGGTTATCCAGCTTTTGTTTATTCAGCTATGCGGAAAAAAGGAGTGAAACAGGAAAAATATGACTGTATTTCTAAGTATTTATTTTTCGAAGTATTATTAAAAATAACTACAATTTTCTTCATTACTACTATCCTCATAATTATATTTAGACAAAAAAAACAACCTTTTCTGTTTTGTCAACTGCGTATTTTATTTCTATTAACTTTAATTTAGCAGAGCACTAACAACTAAGTACTTATAAGGTAAGAAAGGTAAGGTAAGTAGTATGATGCTATGCATGACTAATAAGTATTCTTGACTAAATACATGCGTTAGTAACATAGACATACAAATGATTCAGTTTATAAAAGAAATACTAAGCGAACGATAATCTCCTAAAGTCTAAGAAGTAGTTTTGCACGTAAATAACTACTTTTTTGAATTATTTTGATCTATAAAATTAAACTGAAATAACTCTATAAAAACCATTTCTTAAAAGTAGTATTGTTTAAATATTCTTAATTATTTCCTTAAAGTAATTAGTAATAATTAGCAAAATATAATATAGCATAAAAATTTGCGTTTTAACTTTTATAAAAATTTATAAGTTGATAAAGGACTCTCTAATGCTTTTCTCAATTTTCTCTCATAGTTGGTAGGCCTATCTCATTTACTTTAATTTGTACTACTAATTTCTAAACAATTGTGAATGCAATACAAATTACGCTTTACTTTACCATATAAACCGAGGCCATCGTGGGGCAGTGGAGGAGTGTCTAACTGTAAATGCCATTGGTTGTGGATTCGCTTCCCATTGAGTTTTATGATTATTATTTCAAATACTTTTATTTCAACAAATAAGTTGTAATAAAGCGTATAAGAATTTCGACGCAGCATATAGTAGAATGCAATGCTCAGTGGTGAGAACGCCTGGGCGGTATTCAGGAGGCGCAGGTTCGAATCCCGGTGCGTTCAAATTTTTATACTTTTTCTTTAAATGTCTTTAATTTTCTCTAGTGTGGAATAACACTTTAAAAATGTTAAAAAACGTATTATTTTACGATTTCAGGCGAAAACTGAAAAATGGAGTGTTTCGACACTAGGTTCTCTCTGATTAATCTGTTGTACGGGAAAAGGCACGAAACTACTTCTTACCATATAAATTACAAGCTCAAGTCGCTTTTATATTTCCTCTAATACATTTATTTTCCTCTTGACAACTAGTATTTTTCTATTATACAAGTATTTGTAGATATAATAAAGTATTGCCACTTCCCATTATAATTCATCAGCATGCATCATCATTTACATAAACAACCGTAATGTTCGGGCCTCAGGTACATTGTTCTCACATCATATTTTTCTTATAGAGACATCGCTATGATTGATTATGACATAAACATGAATACTTTTCAATTCGCTTAGTTTTTTAATGTTTTATTGTATGTATGTATTAATACTGTTATTGATAGACAATCAATATTGCTTTTGAAATACTAAGAGGTGAGCGTCCAGCTGGGCGAGTGTTCAATAGCTGGTAATTACTTTATTTATGAGTTGCCTCCATATACCTATTATAGTGTAACATGGATATATGTGCAAATTAATATATGGCATCAGTAATATGATTTATTTCCTTCAACGGAAACTATAATTTTAAAATCGGTTATATATATCGTACATATTTAAATGTTCTATCTGTTAATATAAAGTTAAAATTAAATAGTAAAATATATGCTATCCTTTAAGGATTCGCATTTACAGCGTATTACTGTCACACTTATTAGTTTACTAGGTTTACCTTTATATAGCTATTATAGAAATGGTTTTTCAAATTATCATTTCACCAATTGCTGGTGTGCTGCTTATAAAAAGATCTGTTGTATCATGGGATACATTCAACAACAACTCCGTTTCATTATTGTTTCTCCTGTTCTTGTAAATCTTTTAGTGCAACTCTACGGTCCCCAAGAAATCTATATGCCATATAACTGCTTCCTACGCCCAGTAATTTCAGCTATATATTGTCTGTCAGTCAGTCACTAAACCCAAGAGACATATACAGATATTTTTAGCCTCGCGTTGAATCCTGCAAGCCGTAGGGTTAACAGAGGGAACCTAGTGTTCCCCACTTCGTTCCCCATACAGATATATACTTAAATATAAACGGAAAAATATAAAAAAATATATATTATATTTATCAACAGCTTAGTAGCAGCAGATTGCGCGCAGGGTATGATACAACGACCGGCGAAATCTACATGGGAGGTAGTTCAGAATGACTCCCTTCAAGACATGTCACCAGACAGCCACGAGGCCGTTGTGCAAATACAACCGCAAAAAATAAGGCTATCCTTAAAACCACGTACGTACCATTCATGCTTTCACTGTACATGTACAAACCTTAATTTGTAATAAGATTTCTTATATGGTAGACAGTCCATTCATTAACATTTTTAGTGAATGAAATTGCATTCATGTATTTTATGCCCGTTTGGTTGTCGGTTCGAGCCCCTGAGAAGCGATTAGGTAGGTATATACCTACATATATGTTTTGTTAGCTCCATAGCATAATGAGCACAGTGAGAATCTAGTGTCAAAATACTCTGTTCTAGACTTAAGACCCAAATTCGAAAGATACGTTGAGTGGCAAACCTCAACGCCGCGCTTTGTTTTATTTATCAGAGTAGATATATGGGCCACGACTGGCCATATGTTTTTATTATTACTTCGACAAATTAGTGCTGCTTAAAATATATTGCGGAAAATATATGTATACTAAGAACTTTGAAAATAAAAAAATGTACACACAGTCACAATTTAAAACTAAAAATTTAAAATAAACTTTTATATAAATTATAGTTACAGATTATATCATTTCAGGTGAAACAAAGAAAATAAAATTTTCTTATAGACCTGCTAAAAATTATCCTCTCGATTTGTATTACTTGATGGATCTCACTTGGTCTATGAAAGATGATAAGGAGACGCTGGTGTCGCTAAGAGATGATTTGCCGGCCATGTTGAAGAATTTAACTGATAATTTCAGGTAAGAAATCTGTTAACAACCCCAATAAATTATTATAGGTAATACTAGCGACCCGCTCGCGGCTTCGCCACGTGAACTGCCACTTTCATCCTCTATTGCTCTTTGGAATTGTTTTTTTTTATAAAAGGGGGTAGTCTATATTTGACCTTGCGTCACTAATTATGTTCTTGAGAAAATCATCGATACATCTTGTACAATGTCTATACTATTTGATAACATATAGCGATAACTGTTATAGTAAGAAAACGTACGAAATCTGCTATCATAGTATATCTATATGATAGCAGATTTCGTACATATATACCAGATGGTAGATCTGTAGATTACCCGTGAAAACATAAAAGATATTAAATTAAATTAAATTAAATAGCTTCACGCTATATCCCGCACACAGCAGGGTAGGCAGAGGGAACCTAGTGTTAAGACACTCCGTTCCCCACTTTTCGCCGAATTCGGAGGCTTGCGTGTTAAGTGGCGGGACTTAACGCCGCGCTTTACCTTTTTTTTGCCTAGACTTAACGACACCTGAGCGAAGAAAATGGAAATATAATTTCCACTCCTCGAGTGGGAATCGAACCCACAACCAGTCGTTTACAGTCACACTCTTGTGCCACTGGGCCACGACTGGCCACAAATAAAAGATATAGATATAGATTTTTGCATTTTTATAATAATATTATTAATGAGTACGGATATATCTAATACAATGTCAACTATATAATGGCGCTACCCGTTCCAGAAAACGTACTGACATCTGCTGTCATATAGATTATATAAAGTTTTATAGACCGGTCAAATGTATCTTTAATAAATGCTTATTTTATTTTATAATTATTTTAATTAGTGATATTGAAACAAATTTAGCTTCACTCGTGAACTATCGACATAATTTGAATGTTTTTTTTTTAATTTTATTTTTCTGCGGGAGTTGTATTGAATACCAGGATGAAAACTATCCCATATGTTGCTCTAACCTCTTAGCTAACTCCATACAAAATTCATTAATTTCTACCCGGTAGATATCAGTATACAAATAATTTACTTATATTGGTTTTTTATTTTTTCCAAAAAAACTACATGGAAAACCGGGATAAAAACTATCCTATATGTACCTTTGGACTATAAGCTATCACCATACCAAAATTCATCCATTTCTATCCAGTAGTTTTTGCGTGATTGACGAACAAATTAACAGACAGACAGACAGACAGACAAAAATTCTACTGAGTGGATTTTTGGCCTCTGTTATCGATATATTAACGCACCCAATTAAAATTTTTCTGAAATTTTTCATGTACAGAATTGACTTTTCTACTCTTTTATTATATACTAGCGACCCGCTCGCGGCTTCGCCACGTGAACTACCACTTTCGTCCTCTATTGCCTATTTGGGATTGCTTTTTTTTTATAAAAGGAGGGTAGTCTATATTTGACTATCGTCACTTATTATGTTCATGAGAAAATCATCGATACATTTAGTGCAATGTCTATATTATTTGATAACATATAGCGACATATAACATATATTATTTGATAAGAAAACGTACGAAATCTGCTATCATATGATAGTAGATTTCGTACATATATACCATCTGGTATATAGTATTATAAACCGGTCATAATATCTTAAATAAACTTTAAGCTTTTTATTTTACAATTGTGTTACTTATTGATATTAAAAAATAGCTTTACTTGCAAATAATCAATGCAATTTGACTTTGCCAGTTTTTTACTTTTCTGCGGGAACTGTTTTGAATACCAGGGTAATTTTAAAAAAAAGAGAGATGGCCTATGTTTGTGATGACCTTGCCTCATTAACTATTTTCCTGAGAAAATTCATTCATTTCAGTCAAGGAGTTTAGATCTTTCATTCTCACTATATACTAAACATACATAAGTGTCATCCACTGTTTCAACCTCCTAGGGTTTGATTTTTAATAAAGTAGCCTATATGACCCTGCGTCTTCAACAATCTTTACGAATTCCCGTCAAAACATAACAAATAGAAGAGATACAGATTTTTGTATTTTTATAATAATAATTTTAATGAGTGCGGATATGTCTAATACAATGTCAACTATATAATAACAAATGGCGCTACCCGTTGCAGAAAACGTAGTGACATCTGTTGTCATATAGATTATAAAAATGTATAGATTATATAAAGTTTTATAGACCGGTCAAATGTATATTTAATAAATGTTATGCATATTTTATTTTATAATTATTTTAATTAGTGATATTGAAACAAATTTAGCTTTACCTCTGAACTATCGACATAATTTGAATGTTTTTTTTTAATTTTATTTTTCTGCGGGAGTTATGTTGAATACCGGGATAAAAACTATCCCATATGTTGCTCTAACCTCTAAGCTAACTCCATACAAAAATTCATTAATTTCTACCCGGTAGATACCGATATACAAATGATTTACTTATATCGGTTTTTTATTTTTTCCAAAAAAACTACTTGGAAAACCGGGATAAAAACTATCCTATATGTACCTTGGGACTATAAGCTATCACCATACTAAAATTCATCTATTTCTGTCCAGTAGTTTTTGCGTGATTGACGAACAAATTAACAGACAGACAGACAGACAGACAGACAGACAGACAAAAATTCTACTGAGTGGATTTTTGGCCTCTGTTATCGATATATTAACGCACCCAATTAAAATTTTTCTGAAATTTTTCATGTACAGAATTGACTTTTCTACTCTTTTATTATATATAGAGATATGTGTATTTGTATATTATACATTACGTATAATAAATAAATACACATACCTAAACACAAGAGTACAATATATACAAAGAAAATAGTTCACATACAAGAGTATGTGAACTATTTTCAATGATATACCTTTTCTCACATAGCAGGATAGTAGTAACTGTCGGATAATCCAATCTCCACTTTCTGCGCGAAATTGACATTGCGTATTGAGTGGCAGATCTCAATGTTAGACACCAGAGCGGAAAAATGACATTTATAAAATGAACATATTTCCCCGAGTGTGATTCAAACCTACAACCAATTTCGTTTACACTGCCTCACTACGGCATGCTACTCTGTAATATAAACTAAGTGCATTATATTTCATAAAGAATGTGAGGAACATAATTTAGATGATTATTATTTATTGTTACATCTTTAATATATAATCAAAAATTTAAATAAAGCAGAAATATTTACAGTAATTATAGTAATTTATAATACAGTGGTGGGTATACAACAATGTTTCGTTTTCATATGAGACTACTTTTAACCGGATTATTGGCGTATATTATTGGTATTCGAAAATACATTTTTAGAAAAGACTAGTTTACCTGTGACCACGGACTATTCTAACTTTACAGTAGGCCGTCGTCGAAGGATCAAAACGTCGGGTTTTCTAAAAATGTAAAATTGTGAAAAAATAATAAATTTCATTTCAAAATGTGTAATAATCACGAAAACAAAAGATCTTATAAAGTTTAGTTTTAATTGTATTACAATTTATATTCCAGATTAGGATTCGGTAGCTTCGCCGAGAAACCAATAATGCCATTCATAAGCGTGGATCCGCGACGTCGCGCCAATCCTTGTTCTGTAGAGGGCGAGGCGTGTGAAGCCACTTACAGCTATAGACATCATTTATCATTAACTAATCAGGTAACTTATTTTATTTTTTTCTTATCTTCACGCTGTATCCCGCACACAGCAGGGTAGTTAGAGAAAACTTAGTGTCTCTATTTTGTAGAAATTACGTGTTAAATGGCGAAACTTAACGCCTCCTCGAGTGGGAATCGAACCCACAACCAGTTGCGTTTACAGTCACACTTTGTGCCCCAGTGCCATGACTGCTCTTAGTAATCAGGTAGCTTATCATTAATTAAAATTTATGTAGAGCTTAGTGTTGATTTCTGTTTAGTGGTTGAAAATATTTTATGATCTATGATGGCATTAAGTTATTGTGATAAATGGACATTAATATTTTATTTATACTTATTGTGTTACTAGTTTTAATGAAGTTTGACTGATATAATAAATAATGATTAAAAGTTACCAAATAAATAAATAAATGGCTTAGATTTTTTACTAGAATTCTTGTTTTTAAATTGGTTACATTATGTTACGTAATATATTGTTACATAATTTTAAGGACATAACTCCTTATGTTGTTTCATATAATATGTATTTGCTTTCATTTTAAAAAACACTTTTTCGTGACTGGCATTATCAATTGTAAAATTTATTATTCATTCTAAATATAAGAAGACGGTGATATTTTTGATTGTTTTTTAACCAATTAGTTCACTTTAGGGGCTTATATAAATAGACTTTCAATATTGATTGTGAAAAAAAATCCTGTATGCATTTAAATAAAAAAGTCTATTCTATAGTTTTACCATGTTTTTACTCACTCACTTAAAGTAGGCATTTTAGTTATCCGCAGAAAAAAAAGAACTATTTTAACTTCTCTTTTTTTTGAACAAGCACCACTTTTTTTTCCAAATTTTCCTGGTGTGTTGGGTGGTGGACCGCAATGTAACGCTTTGCGATCACCATAGTTAGATGATAAATATAAGTCTAATAGCGGCCCGCTCGCGGCATCGCCGCGATAACTATGCAACTATAGCTGTTTCGTCATATTGCAACCCTTTAAGGCAGATCCTTTCAGTTAAAACTATATTTATGTCAAATCAGTTCAACTATATGTCAAAATTCATGACAATCGGTCAAGCGATTAAATTTTGTACAAAGTATACAAGAAATAGTACAAACTATTTTCATTTCGAGTTTCATCTGAATCGGATCGGTACATTAACCATGAAAACGTAACAGACAGGCATATATATGCCTGTCTGTTACGTTTTCATGGTTACGTTTGTTCACGTTTATAAAATAATAGGTATGATCAATTTAACAAATGGGAATCGAACCCACACCTTCTTTCTCACAAAACAAACCTTAACTTATTACAAATAAATAAATAAAAAAAATAGCTTCACGCTATATCCCGCACACAGCAGGGTAGGCAGAGGGAACCTAGTGTTAAGACACTCCGTTCCCCACTTTCCGCCGAATTCAGAGGCTTGCGTGTTAAGTGGCGGAACTTAACGCCGCGCTTTACCTCGACACCAGAGCGAAGAAAATGGAAATATAATTTCCACTCCTCGAGTGGGAATCGAACCCACAACCAGTCGTTTACAGTCACACTCTTGTGCCACTGGGCCACGACTGGCCACTTACACTTAACTTATTACAAAACGTTTTTATTATCAATCAATCAAATAATCAATCAATACAATGACATTCACAGATAAACGATTTCATAAAGAAAGTGAACAGTAGTTCAGTGACGGCTAACTTGGACAACGCGGAGGCGCAGCTCGACGCGCTCGTGCAAGCCATCACATGCCCGCAAGTGGGATGGTCGCAGCATTCCAGGAAGATTGTTATATTGCTGTCTGACGGACTTATGCATACTGCTGGGGATGGGAAACTGGGTATGTTTTTGTACTATGCAAGATATTAATTATAGTAACAAATTTATATAAGAGTCAAACACGATTAAAAATGTTAGGCGTAGAAAGCAGAACTTTAACTTGTAGGATCATAAAAGTGTTCTCTTACTATATTAAGAGTATACTCTATTATGAGAATTATGTCTCCCACACTCTGAAATTACTCTAAGAGAAAAAGATATTTAGAAAACGTATGATAATTTGAACACAGCGGGATTCGAAACCGCGCTTTAAACTGTCGCCCTGACTAGCGGTCAGCCATGTGTTCGACTTAGTGTCCGACCGAAGGTTCGGTTTCGGTTTCGGTTTCGGCAAAAAAATGTAGTTTCGGCCGTAGTTTCGGTTTCAGCAAAAAAACTGCCGAACCTTCGGCAATGCCGAAACTACTCACACATGAGTACCTACTCATGAATTTTCACGTCGTAAGATACTTTTGAGTGTTTTGATAGCTTGTGAACCTAATCTTAAGATATAGTAAACGATTTTAATATATCCATACTTATATTATAAATGCAAAAGTCTGTGTGTTTGTCAATTCACGCTTTCACGACTAATCTACCGGTCCGATTTGGATGAAATTTAGAATGAAAGTAGTAAAAGTAACTGAATCTAACATAGGCCACTTAGTTTTTCAAAAATCAACCTCTAAAGGGTTGAAATAGGGGATGAAAGTATATGTGAAAAATCTAAACCGCTTGACCAATTTTAATGATTTTTGGCATAAATATAGTTTATAATGTAAGCTTAAACATAGGCTACTTATTTTTTAAAAAATGCGCCCCCGAGGGTTGCAATATAACAAAACAGTTTACGCGGCGAAGCCGCGAGCGGGCCGCTAGTAAATTATAAATTAACGATGAGAATACTGAATGAATGATGATAGATTAAATGAACTATCACTGTTAGTCTGTATGGAAACTGTGTGTCTGTCCGCGTAAGTGTGGCTCCTTTCAGGGGTCGAATACCTATGAATTTTGCGAACCCTGGGCTATTTACTATATTGGAGGCTTGCCTTGTTAATTATTATTTAAATATAACCGTTTTCTATATAAATGTAACACAGTATATAGTCAATAAGTTAATATAAATATATATCTAATGTAAATCTTATCATAAATTTGCACATAAATTTCCCTGCAAGAAATGCGCAGTTAAATATCTATTTACCAAGTGTTGCCACTCTTAAGAGGAGACTGAGGGTATAGATAACCCACAGGTCCCTGGGCTACAGCTTGAAAAGCCTTTATGTAAGTCCCTAGGAGCCTTGGGCAAAGAGAAACGGCGGAAGTCCCTAGTACTTACTACTTTTTTATTATTTCCAAAAAAAAATTGTAAAAGGGGGCAAACTAACGGAAGGACCGTCTGTTGGTAAGTACTTATCGTCGCTTATGGACATCTACAACATTAGAGGAATTGTGGATGCGTTACCGACCTTGAAAATAAAGAAGGGAGAAGGGTGAGATAGAGAAATCTGGCTTAACGCCAAATATCTGATGATCATCAGATATTTGGCGGTTAATTTTTGACGTGATAGTGGTCGCGAGCCAGTCTGAGAACGAATCTCCTACCACCAAGATACTGGGCTACTTGCCTTTTGCGAGACGCTGCCCAGCCACTGAGGGGAAAAAATACTACTACCAAACCGACGAAGGTAAAAAGATAAACCCTAGCCAATAGCGAACTTGAAAAATACTACAACCAATCGTGTTTATAGGCCTTCCTGGCGCAGTGGGACAGATTCTAACTGTTAACGCGATGGTGGTGTATTCAATCCCCACTCGGGGGAATGATTATTTCATTTCTCCGCACTCCCACTTGAAACAAAGCGTTAAGTTCCACCCCTCAACACGCACCGTCTCCATTTCAGGCAGAAAGTGACGAACGAAGTGTCTTAGCATTGGGCTCTCTCCGACTATTCGCTATGCGGCAAAACTGATCGTAAAGCTATAAAAATGTACATTATAAAATATAATTAAAATGAAAAAAAAAACATAATATGATAAAAACAACGAAATCATAATAATTTAAATGCACATGTAATTTTTAGATCGTAAAATATGTAATTTTTTTACATACTATACAAATTTTATGACGTCATCAGCAGTTTCGGTTTCGGTTTCGGTTTCGGCCGAAACTGAAGTCAGAACCGAAGGTTCGGTTTCGGTTTCTGTTTCGGCAGAAAATCCAGTTTCGATCAGCCATGTGTTCGACTACTAGTTGCTTCGAAATTCCTATATGCTTATAATTACAATTTATTATTGTTGAGATTTTTACAAATTTCTGCTACCCAACGTATTTTACCAGCAATCATTTGGCAAGAGACAATGCTATTTATTAAATAGTATTTAATTACATTAGTGACATTTTCTCTTATTTATTAAACAATATTTAATAAACGGCATTCTCTGTCTTGCAAAGCAACTATTCTCTCTCTTCTAAACAGTTTAGAATATAGCTCTTTATTTGTTTTGTAATGTTCATTATTTAGAAATACTTACCCTAATTTCAAAAGTGTACCGCGTAAATTAAACTAATGTACGAAGCTTAATGTTTCATTTAAACTTTTTTATTTGTAACCCTAAAAATATAAACACTTCTACATTAGGTGGTGCATCAAAGAAGAACGACGAACAATGTCATCTGGACAGTGACGGATACTACTCTGCAGCGGACGTCTACGACTATCCCTCTGTAGCACAACTATACCGACTTCTTGATAAGTATAAAGTAAATAGATTTTTTTTAAATAAAAAAATTTAAACTTTTGATATATTCCGATTTGATGACGTAAGCCAGATATGGCTATTTTTTTTTACTTTTATTCACAGTGAATAAAAATTAAAAAATGGGAGGACTGACATATGGAAATACGCAAATAAATACAGTCTTTCTTATATGAGTTACATTTTTTAACAATTTTAATACTTAAAACTAAGACTTATAAGGTATAAAAATATATCTTTTGACCTCCCCATTCCCACCTATCCTTCTCCCTTTTTCAACCTGAGCAAAGCCGGCAACGCTTCCACAACTCTTTTAATATTGTAGATACCTATGGGCAAAGGTAACTTACCGTCATATAACTTACAATACCAGTTGCGTGTTTGCCCCCTTTTATAAATAAAATCTAAATAAATTTATTTTATTATATCTAGTTCGAATAGACTTTTTGAAATGTTTATAAATTTATGTTTAAAGTTGTGGCTTAAAGTGCTAGTATGTACACGTATATCTCTAAATAGTAGGACATTTTTTGTTAGTTTTTGGGTAGAATTCTGTTAAGCTATTTATGTTCACTTTTTATTTTATAATTTAACGTAGCTAAAATATAATGAAATCAGCCTTAAAACTTAGAGATACGTTAAAACGTACAATATCTTTTTGTTATAAATATAAAAAAAATGATGTTTTATATACATATTTTCATACTTTACAATAAAATTTTAAAATTTTCAGGTGAACGTGATTTTTGCAGTTACAGAAAACGTAAAAGACCACTACGAT